>VDFB02271358.1:1204711889-1205309783 GCA_007258455.2 Sequoia sempervirens | reverse complement strand
TCTCTAAGATAAAGTGGAATCATATATATATATATATATTTGTATGCAAAAGTTGCTGATAAATAAAACACTTATGTGCATGTTGAAACAATCTTGTGCAAATAATTAAATTTGCAAAATTAAGTAAGAAAATTTATGCTGTGTTAACTATTGCATTAATACAAGTTGAAGGGATTCGAACCTTAATCTCATATAACATTTAACTGTAACTTCAGGTAGAAGTTATCTTTAAAGATGCATACGTGTAGTAACCCTGAAGGGAGATGTGATATAGGACAGACCTCTAGTAGTGCTGAAAATAAGTTAGATCAAATACTAGCACTTCTTCAAGATACCAGGGCTCGTGTAACTCACCTTGAAACGGAAAGAGCTAGAAAGGAATCCTCAAGGGGTGGTGACACTGAAAGTCACCATGTGGGTACTTCACCCAGTGAACAGGAGGATGAGTCTGTGGAGTTAGGAACTCATGACTCAGGTAGGGAGTAGATAGCTTGGGAATTGTCACGTGACATGAAAAAGGTGACTCCCCCTAAATTTGATGGGTCAGAACCCGAAGATGTCGTTGAGGCATGGCTAGTGGAGATGGAAAAGTACTTTGAGATTAGAGACTACACTGAAGTCACAAAAGCGGTATGTGGAGCATACTAGTTGCCTAGAGAAGCGTCCACATGGTGGACGAGCAAGAAGTTGGAACTAGGAATGAATGCCAAGGGATTGACATGGTCAGAATTTGTAGCCATATTTAGGCAGAGGTGGTTGCCTCAGTTGTTTTATGACCAAAAGCTTACCGATTTCTAGAATTTGACGTAGGGAGATCTATCTGTGAACCAATATTGGGAGAAATTCATCCATCTCTTAAAGTACGTTCCATAGTACCATGGGGACGAACATTTTTAGGACAAAAAATTTATATTAGGGTTGAATGCCCAAATTGGGGGACAACTAGATTTGTTGGGTCCAACCTCTATGGACCAAGTGTTTGAAAAAGCAATCAAGCAAGAGCAAAGGTTGCAATCTATAGTTGTAGACAGGGAGAAGAAAAAGAAAGCTAAGTTGACCTCGATTTCTCAATCCTTTAAAAGGAAAGGGGACAAACCCGATTTTCATCATAAAAGTGATAAAGGTCGCCGAGATCAGAAGGGTGGAAGTCAAGAGGACAGGAAAGGTGGGGATAATCAGAACAACAACAACAACAAAATGAATCGGGACGTTGGAAAAACGATTGAGAGAAGGGGTCCGCTCGGAGGATGTTTCACGTGTGGTGGGGACCATTATGCAAAACCAGTGTCCCACGAAAACAACTGGACCACCCCCTTGAGGGAATCAGTTACCATCCCAACAAGCTGCATTCTAGCAATGCATTCATGCAGCGGTTGATAACAGGCAAGCGAAGTATCAGATTACTCCTATCGAAACTTCAGGTATGCTATTTGGAGCCCCCATTTCAATTCTTATTGAGACAGGAGCAACTTAATACTTTGTATCTCCTAGGGTCTTGAGCAAGGTATCTAGAAAAGCTGGTTATATGCAAAATACTTGGTCAGTAGAATATGCAAACCAGTCAAAGGCTCAAGTAGAGCAATGCTTGTTTGAGGCCAGGATTGATTTACTAGTTTCTCAATAGAAGTAAACCTTTACGTGGCTCCCTTAGGTGCTTATGATGTAATCCTAGGAATTAATTGGCTATGGAGGCACAGAGCCAAAGTAGATTGCTTTTCAAAGACGATGGAGTGTCTAGACAATCTAGGATATAAGGTGTTCATTCAGGGAACTATAAGGTCGGTCAGGATAAGACAGATTTCCACCATGCAACTTAAGAGGGCCAAACGTAAGGGTTGCCAGTTATTTGGAGTTAAAATGGAAGTATTGGAAAAGCCAATGGAAATGAAGGAATCCTGTTGGCTGGATGACTTAGCTTACTTTGAAGAGAGATCACGAGATATGGGTGAGGAAATAGATAAATACCCATATCTGCGAGATTTTGCAGATCTCTTTCCTGCTGAGTTACCCAGTTTGCCACCCAAAAGGGCCTTTGATTTCTCTATTGATATAAAGCCAGGGGCAGAACCAATATCTAAAGCCCCTTATCGTATGATGACTTCAGAATTGATGGAATTAAAAGCTCAACTATAGGAACTTTTGGAAAAAGGTCTAATACGACCTAGTGTTTCGCTTTGGGGAGCGTTGGTAATCTTTGTCAAAAAGAAGGATGGTACACTTAGGTTATGTATAGATTATCGGATGCTCAATAAGGCAACCATAAAGAATAAATATCCCTTGCCACTCATAGATGATCTCTTTGATCAAATGCGAGGGGCAGCAGTGTTTTCCAAGATTGATTTGCGGTCAGGCTATCATCAATTGAGATTGAGGGATGAGGACATCCACAAAACAACCTTCACGACCAGATATGGACATTATGAATTCACTGTATTACCCTTTGGGTTAACAAATGCACCAGCTGCGTTCATGAACTTAATGAACAGTGTGTTCAAGGATTGTTTAGACAAGTTTGTGCTGGTGTTTTTGGATGATATTATGATATACTCCATAAACGAGGAAGAACACCTTTAGCATTTGCATTTTGTGCTACAACGGCTAAGAGAAAATAAACTCTACGGTAAACTGTCCAAGTGCTCGTTTTTCCAAAAAGAAGTACAGTATTTAGGGCATATTATCTCTACAGATGGAATTGCGGTAGATCAAGCTAAGATTAAGGCCATTTTGGAATGGACAAAGCCAAAAAATGTGCATGAAGTCCGAAGTTTCATGGGGTTGGCCGGATACTATAGAAAATTTATGGCTAATTTCTCCAGGATAGCATGTCCCATCACATCTCTTGAGAGAAAAGGGAAAAGATTTGTTTGGACAGAAAAGTGTCAGGAGGCTTTTGAAATGCTGAAAGAAAAGCTAACAACAACACCGGTACTGCAAGTACCAGACCCAGAAGGACATTTTGTGGTCACCACAGACGCCTCAGGAGAAGGGATGGGTGGTGTACTCATGCAAGACGGAAAAGTCATTGCTTATGAATCCTGGAAATTGAAAAATTATGAACAAAACTATGCTTCTCATGATCTTGAGTTAGCTGCAATAGTGCATGCGTTGCAAATATGGAGGCATTACTTGTTGGGAAAACCCTTTGAATTGAGATCTGACCACCAAGGGTTGCGGTATTTGTTTACTCAACCAAATCTGAATGCTCGACAAAGAAGATGGCTTGAGCTAATATCGGATTACGACTTTGAAATTAGCTACATCAAAGGGAAAGAGAACCGAGTGGCAAATGCCCTTAGTAGAACGAGGCATATATCCTCTATGCTGACTGTTCAGACAAACTTTCAAAATCAGGTGCTTCAGTACTCAGAAGGGGATGAATACTATAAACAGGTTAAACAGGCCTTATCGAAAGATTGTCAAGATCATAGATATGATGGTTTTCAGTTTGATATTGATGAGTTACTTAGGGACAAGGGAAGGATGTACATTCTTGACTCAGGGGAGTTAAGGAAGGTAGGGTTTACCGCTAGAGCTCAGATGGCAATTCTGGAGGGTTCCAACATTGCCTTTCGTAAGAAAGGAAGGGCCCCTTCTAGTTAGGAAGGTGTGCGGGGGACCGCACTAGTCTGTGGTTGGCGGAAAGCACTCAGAAGATGCTTTCCCTCTCATGCAGATGGCGGGCCGAGTCTTGGAAGACACAGTATCCAGATGAGAACTTCTAATCTCTTACTTATGTAACTCTTGTTATAATACTTGAATAGATGAAGTCAGCATTTGCTCATGTTCTTTTAAGATGTTTAGTAGAATGCTATCTTAATTGTTAGTACAGTAGTTAAATGGTTAGTACCTTATTGTAATATTTAGTATATAATGGTCAATTAGTCTTTAGTATAGACTTTAGTAATATTTTTTATTCTTTTAGTTAAGTTCTTATCATTTCCAGATAAAGCGTTTGTAACTCTTATTTAAGGATGTTTTTGCTCCTTTGTAATTATTGAATATCTTGGGAATCATTGTGTTATATTTTTCATAATATGGTATCAAAGCCCAAGTCAAACTTTGAGATCGGTGAACACTTGAAATTCTATGGACTGTTGTGGTGACAACTGACGCACGTGACACATAAAGACCAAACAAACATCATAGATATAATACGACATCATACGGATACGTGCAAGGGTTTTTGGTAGATTTTTTTCTCAAAATTGTGCATAAATTTTTGGGCATTCTTGCAGCAAATTGTGCCCTATTTTTTTTTCTAAAAAAAATCATGGCAATTTATTTTGTAGAATTGCGGGCCTATTATTTGAGAAAATTGCACGTTTGTTTCATCTAAAAATCACATGGGATTCCTTATGAAAATTGCTACTTAGTTGGCTTAAAATTTTGTGGGTTTTATCTGAAAATTGTGCGATTTTTTGAGTAATCGTGCCAGCATTCTGCAAAGTTTCTATAGCAATTTTTGTGTAAAAATCGCAACCTACTTTAAAATCGTGCGGGCAGATGTTTTTGGGTAGATTCCTCTTCTTTTTTGGGCATTTCTAACAGGTCACGACCTTCATCAGCATTTTTCCATGACGGCTAGGGTTTTGGTAGATCCTTTTTAGTAATTTTTTGTTGGTTTGGCAATTGTGTTTTTTTGTAAAATCGTGGCTAGGGTTTTTGGCACATTTCAAACCAAACTGTGGTGTTTGTGAGCATTTTTTGACAATTTTTAGATAAAATTGTAAATGGCTAGGGTTTTTAGATCCTAGTGTGAGCATTTTCATCATTTTTTGATGATTTTTAACAAAATTGTGGCTGTGTGGTGCTGACTGAGGTTTGACCTGCAAGGTTTCAAGTCTAACAGCAAAGGGTTTCTTTATATTTTCCATAATTGGAGTTGCAGCCAACATTTTTTTGGAAAAAATTAGAACATGTGGAACCAACACAGGCTCACGATCTTGAAGTAGACACCCGACCAACGGTTGCAGGTAAAGATCATTCTTGGAAGCACCTATGAGATCTGCATGAGACACCAAATAAATTATGATGAATGAGACGTCCTTGTAGGAGCATTTTCTCTAAATCAAGGACATCAAAGATTAGTTGTCTACCATAGGTCAAAAGATGGAAGAAGAATATATGGTGGTTATTATATTGAAAAGCTTACTTTATTGAGAGACTCAATATCACATCTACTAGTGTTGACTTGAAGTTCGAGGAGCTATGCACTAAGCTCTTTTAGTAGGACAGATGGAAGAGATAGTTTGGCAGCAAGATAGATGGAAGAAATAGTTTGGTAGCAGTAGTGATACACAAAGTGTGGAACAGGCATTTGCAGCTAAGGAAAAGGGAAAAGGAAAATGGCCTCAGAAGAAAGGACAAGGGAATAATGAAGATACTTCGAAGAATCTGAAAAATAACACGCCACTATTGTGATAAACTTGGTCATATGAAGAAGCATTGCAGAAAGAAAAGAAATCCAACCCAAGAGGGCCTCCATCAAAGGCTTATGTTGCAAAGAATTTTGAGGAGTCAACCTTCTATGCTTTCATGGCCAAACAACCAGCAGATCAGTCAAAGTCATATGTGTGGTACATAGATTTTAAAGCCTCTTGACATTTCACCCACAAGAAAGATTGGTTCATAAAGTACATGGCTTGCCCAAATTCAAGGATCTTCGGTGGTGGTGAGGAGTACATTGTTGTTGGTAGAGGCAATGTTCAGATAACCTTTGGAGGGAAACAAATACTTTTTCTCAATGTGTGATGTGTATCAAGAATGGAGCTTAATTTTCTCTTTGTGAGTCAGATTATGCACCATATTCCCAACTTGGATGTCACTTTTAGCAAACATAAATGCTATATTTTTGACAAGGAATCAAAGAAGACTATTGCAGTCGGTGTAGAAATTCATGGATTGTATCGTCTGGCTGATACTAGAGAGGTTTAGGAGCGTGTATTGGTAGCCAAGAGTGCATCTGTTATTAGTACACTATGGCACCAATGGTATGGGCACCTCAATCTATCTTATCTCTTATTTGTCTCAAGAGAATTTGGTAGAAGGCCTTCTTGGTATTCAACAGTAGATATTTGGTGTTTGCGGAGCTTGCCAAGCAAGGAAGCAATGCAAAGTTCCTTTTTCGGACGGACAAGTTTGGAGAGCCTCGAGAGTCCTACAGTTGGTTCATGCTGACATTTGTGGACCAATGAAAATATCATCAATCACTAGTGCTAGGTATTTTATTTTATTTGTAGATAATTTTAGTAGAAAAATGTGGGTGTATTTTCTAAAAGTAAAATCAGATGTGTTTGATGAATTTCAAAAGTTCAAAGCATTAGTAGAAAACGAGTCAGGATGTGACATGATAACTCTTAGATTTGATAACGGAGGTGAATTATGTTCAAACAAATTCAATAACTTTTGTGCTAAACATGGAATCAAGAGGCAATATACAACACTCTATACTTCACAATAAAATGGAATAGTTGAGAGATGAAACCATACAATTGTGGACATGGCCCAGTGTTTGGTTGAGAATAGGAGTGTTCCCAAGAAGTTTTGGGCTGAGGTAGTTTATATTGTAGTTTATCTACACAAAAAGTCTCCAACATAGGCATTGAAGGAGAAAACCCTAGAGGAAGCATGGTTTGGGAGGAAACCCAAAGTGAGTCATCTTAAGGTCTTTGGTTCTCTAGCATATGCCTAGATTTCAGATGAAAAGAGAACTAAGTTAGACCCTAATAGTAAGAAAGTAATGCTTACAGGGTACAATGACAATCATAAAGCCTACCGGTTGATTGATGTGGACACCAAGTGCTTGACTTTCCGTAGAGATGTTGTAATTGATGAGGAAACTAGTCCCTTTCAACTCTCTCCAGAGTTCAAAGTTCCAAAGAACAACCTATTGTGGTTGAGGATTTAGGTATTAATCTTCACAATGCTCCACTTGAAGGGGGGGAGGATTATGAGCATGAGGGGTCTCCCAAGAAGATAACAATACCAAAATTTTCAGAATTTCTCAATGATAACCTGGATCAGCATCCAAATGACATATAAATAGGAAGTCTAAGTCATCATGACAACACTGGTTTGGCAAATGAGACTTCCAAGAAGATACCAAAGTGGTGGGAAAGCACCATTTGAGATGTTTGAGATGATGAAATGATTGAAGGCAAATCATCGAGAGGCAAGAGCAAAAACATAGTTAAGTTTGCCCTTATGGCCAATCTTCAACAAGTTTATGAGCCTTAGGAATTTGCAGAGGCAAAAGGGAAACCTAAATGGGAAAAGGCCATGGAAACTAAACATAAGAGTCTTATGAAAAATAAGACTTGGAATCTTTTAGATCTTCCACTAGGGAAGAAACCCATTGGTGCAAATGGGTGTACAAAGTCAAGTACAAAGTTGATGGTACACTTGACAATTACAAAGCAAGGTTGGTTGCAAAAGGGTTCTCATAAAGAGAAGGCATTGACTATGAGGAGACCTTTGCTCCTACAACAAAATTGAGCACCATGCATTTAGTTCTAGTCATGGCAATTTAGTTTAGTTGGAAAGTCCATCAAATGGATCTAAAAAGTGTCTTCCTCAATGAAGACTTAGAGGAAAAAGTGTACATCTCAGCCTCAAGGTTTTCAGGTTACAAGAAAGGAGTATCAATTATGTAGGCTAAAGAAAACTCTATATGGTCTGAAGCAGGCACCTAGGGCATGACACATTGTTGGCGTTTCAATTCGCACCTTTGGAGTGCGTATTGGAAACAAACAACTATGCACAGTATTAATTGCTCTTCAAATTAGGAGGGGAAGCTCCCTCTTTTGCTGATATGCGTAAAAAGTAAAGTATTCTAAATTCATATCTTTTTGACTCAGCTGGTAGAGGCACAAGGTTATAAAACCACATATGTTGTAGCTTAGGTTTTCTCTAGTTTCTGCAGATCTTAACTACAACTAGATTAAAGCTAAAACTATCCTATCTCTTCTAGAAAAACATAGCAAGAGGAATTAGGAGCAATTGGGAATGGTTGACGATAAACTCTATCTCAGGATTCCCAAGGAGGTGGAACACTCTATTCGAGGTGTAGGCTGAAATAAAGGTTATTGGAAACAACATGAAACGAAAAGCTAATTCTCAGGATTCCCAAGGAGGTAAAATACTCTATCCGAGGTGTCGGCTGAAAAGAAGATTACTAGAAACAACATTAAATGGCAAGCTTGATCTTAGGACTCCCAAGGAGGTAAAATACTCTATCAGAGGTGTAGGCTGAAAAGAAGATTACTAGAAACGACATCAAACAATAATCTTTATCTCTAAATTACCAAGGAGGTAAAATACTCTATCCGAGGTGTAGATATGAAAGAAAGATTATTAAAACAACAATGTAAATCTGGGACAGCAAATTGCATAATGAGACACACACACAATAAATGATCAAATCAGCTTTATATTTAACAAAGTGAACAAATACTGAATAGCAATATTGTAGGCAAGGTGGCACAACAATTTGTTATCATGAGAAAAAGTTAAAATACAATGAGCAAGGGTGCTCTTATTTATAGAACCTCAAAGGAGTAGGGCACCCTAAAATCTCCTTGAGTTAACGTCACTCTTTCTAGCATGCAAGATTTATTACTAAGTCTAAATGTATGCAACTTAACAGTTAATTGTAAAAACTACCTTAGTTAATTGATTCTAAACTAAACTAATTGGACCTTGCAACACGCAAGTCCTTATTGATATGAGAGTCAATTGTTAACCAACCTCAGTTAACTGAAATCTAACTAAACTAGAACTCCATATGTACATAGGTATCTCCAAAATAGACATGCAATGATATGTGGGACAGCGAGTTATCTTGGAAAGAGGCATCATGTTAACTGCTGTGTCTAATGTCTATTCTGAAAAGGTGGGACGTCCTGATCTTGTAGTTCACTAGCTGCGATCATGAGCAATTAACTCCTCCACCAAGTTGTTAACTGCGTCACCATCTGGAGCACTGATACTCCTTTGAAGTACTCGATGTCTTTGCAACATCTCTCCACCGTCTATGATTTGACTTTACAGTTCTCTTCCACTCTTGGCCGCCTCATCAAATAATGTTGACATGATTGCAAGTTGATCCAACTTACAGCCAACTGAATCACCACTGAAAATACCATGAATGAGTTTCTAAAACTCCGACTGCACGTCAGCAAGTACGATGTATTCACCATCCTCACGTTGATACTAGCAAGGGACTTGTGACACGAAAGTTCTTACGAACTTGATAGCACTTGCCAC
This sequence comes from Sequoia sempervirens, assembly GCA_007258455.2. Lineage (NCBI taxonomy): Eukaryota > Viridiplantae > Streptophyta > Pinopsida > Cupressales > Cupressaceae > Sequoia > Sequoia sempervirens. The sequence goes on along the minus strand of VDFB02271358.1, from coordinate 1,205,300,519 downwards.
CTTTTCTTTGCTCTCGGTCAATTCTGCAAAAAATGTCTCATGTACTTTTACCTTGAAGATTAATTGTTCTCTCCAAGTAAAAATCGCTTCCTTATCCTCTTTTGCAGTGACCGAGTCATATGCTGTCCTCAAGTGAGAGACCATGATCTCATTCTGTGGTTTGTCTACCGCTAAGTCTTGCTCTGAATCCTGAATCTCTGTGCGAAGTTCGTGGGCATTGTACCTCAACTGGTACAACTTTGAAAGTATGAAACAACCCCTTGTGACGAACTCTTCTTCCCCGTCTTTCAGGCGCTTCCCATATACAACTAGCTGACTTAGCTAATTTTGCTCTACTGGTAACTCTAACATCTGCAGGAGCAAGGCGATGACATTTTCAGTGCTGTGCATAAGGTTGGAGATATATTGGCGAAGCTGCTGGTTTTGAGCCTTGAGGGCTGCTTTATTTTCATCATCTTTTATCACTTTCTCCTTTATGCTTTCCGTTGCAACTTCAAGAAGATCAACATTTGCTTGGCATGTGCTTTTACCAAGGTTGACCTTTATCAAGGTGAAGTCATCAACTTCTACCTCATCCAAGTTTTTATCCTTTGGTGGTGCAGTGGTCTCTATTACAATCTCTTTGTCAACATTCCTTTCCACATGAACTTGCTTCTTGCACTTTTTATCTGGCGTGTCTTGATAAACATAATCAAATTCCACAAAGTCCAGTTGATAGGATGGCTGCCTCCTCTTCCTACCCAGGAGATTCTCAAGCCAAGACGAGTCTTGACTAATCTCGCTGGAAGGATTGGTGCTAGTCCTAGGAACTTGTGATGAGTGAGAATGCGATGAAGCATTGCTATGTGGTGGCGAGTCTGGCTCCAAGTCGATATGAACCAGAGATTGCTGTGGTGGTGATGGAATGGGAGGCTCTGCTTCTATTTTTGGCATGTTCTCAGCTGTATCTGTGGCTATCTCCATATGTTGTTCTTGCTAGTCTAAATCAGCAACTAGTGCTTTTCCCTTTGAATGCCCTGACACTCTGCTTCCTTTAGGAGGATTACTCCATGTCTTTTTTTTGGGTTTTGATCTTGATGTGGAAGGTAGTGAAGTAATAACTGGTGGCGGCTCTGTGTTTTGTACGACTGCCTTCCTCGTCCTCTTGCTATCCAAGTAAAGTATGCTATTTCTGACAACCTTGCTAGTTCTTTCCTTAACAAATTTGTTTTCTTTGGTGTACCAATCAACGGTTGGAAGTAGCTGTGTATCAACTTGATCTTTGAAGAATTGAGGAAGTGTGACATTCCCATCATCATCTGACATAAAATCAGCAATCTACGAAAGGGTGAAACTGCTGTAGTTGCACCTTCGCACCTCGAACTCATCCTCACAGTTGGACCAATAGTCTTCCATAGAAGGTTTGTGTGAAGAACGACCGCATAGGTGTGCTGAAAAGTGACCCCAAGGGTCATATGAGCGTCTTTCGACGAGATACTTAAGGTTAAGCCTCGTCATCTCATGACTCACAGCCTTGGCGTCAGCTGCTGACTTGCACCTATAAATCCCCATCTGTAATGGAAAAGTGGCAGCTGTCTTGCGTTTTTTGCACAGATAGGAGTGGACCTCGTGCAACTGTCGTAGAAACTCCATGAAAACCACCTTATCCGATGGATAACGGGTAACATGGCTGGATGATCTGAGTACCGATACACGTGGATGTAGGTAAAAGTAGGGAACTGGATGAACCAATCTGCCCATTCTACCATCGCTGATTTGGCTTCTACTGAAATACACACATGTAACTCACGATCAAGATTCCTCATGGTGTACATTAGGAATGATTCCTGCACTCGCTTGAAGTGTCACTCGGACTTTGTGAACTCAAGTTGTGAGTAATATTGATGAACCTTTTGTACACGTAGAATTCCCATAGTATTTAACCCTCTAAATTGGCCTTGGAAGGCTATTAGATACATGAGTTAAGAACACGTGGAATTCGTGAGCAACCAAGAAACTGGTCATCTATTTGTGGAGAATGTCGTTGATCAAAGAAGCCTAGTCATAATGTTCCTTACAATTGACAAGTTGAGCCATGATGTAATACATCCAAGGCTGAAACTTGTTGGCATCTGCTTGACCAGAGACACTGTTGAGAAAGGTGATCATAACCGTGTATTCATCTCTAAACTCTCCATGACCCACATTCTTTGGCAATTACTTCTTTTCTGTTTGAGCCATCTCTTTGCCATTCTTCTCTGACATTTCTCCCTTTTAGAATTGAACGCCTTCTCGCACTCCACCATGGAAATGACCAAATTATTTGTATTCGGAGGAATACTGAAACACTTCTCGATGTCTTTGGGCTTGAGACTGCATATCATTCGCCCATCCACTGATTGAATTTCTTGTGTAGTAGAGTTGTAATGCTTTACACTAGCCATCACAAATTCTATACACTGTGCTGTGATGGGAAATGAAGCCGCTTCTAGCAACCCAAATTCCTCAATGTTTTGAAGTGTGGTTTGGTCTATTTCTAAAGCGTTCAAGTCAACCTCTGGATCCACTTGATGCAAATCTGTGTTAGTCGTTCTGATGAAATCATGAATTAAGACCGATTTGGTCTTGTATTCAGTTTGAGTGAACTCCATTCTGGAAAACTCGACTGTTGACTGTAAACATGGATATATTCTGACAACTTTTTTAAGCTAAAAATAGCTTTTGATGAGGCTAAAAATAGCCTATCGAGGGACAATTTTTACGAAAAAATCTGAGATGTGGGTTTTGTAGAGAAAATATTTCTAAGCAAACCCACAATGTTAGAAATTTGAAAAAGTGCTTTTTCGCTTGGCATGAAAAGACTTTTCGGAAAAGAGCAGCAGGGGCTTCAGAAGCTTTTTCTCTCGAAAAATTCTGACATATGGGTTTTGTAGCCGCCAATTTGCTAATCAAACCCAATTTCTCCTTTTTTTGAAATGTTGACTTTTTCACTGGCATGCAAAAGAATCTTTGAAAAAAAGCAGGGAAACCTGGGGATGTGTCCCCCCCCCAAAAAAAAATGCCCTGTCTTGAGTACAGGGGGACGACTGGGGGATGGTCCCTTCGGGAAACATCCCCAAAATGGGGGAACGATGATGACTAAATGGGGGATGGCTGACCGTCCCGAGAACGGGTAGTGAGCCGTCCCAGGGACGGTTGGTCGTTCCTTGCGTGTTGCATTGTTTTAAATAAAAAAAACACATTTTTTAAAAAGGGACGACACTGCCTACGTGGCTATTGTGGGCCCCATTGGTGTTTGCTCTCTTATGAGGAAAAAAGAGGCCTCTTTTGATTCATTTATGCATTTGTTTGTTGTGAGCTGCCAAGGGGTTGAGAGAAAGACAAGTTGCATCATTGTTATATGGTTCAATCATTTAAATACAAATATATAGATAGATAAATGGCAGCAATCATTTATTGAATTATAATGGCATTTTAAAATATGTTCAGTAGTAAAGGTAAAATTATACAGCCCAATATTTTTACCAAATTTGCAAGTGCCTAATTACATTGGGAAACTAAATGATAACGACATTGCCAATAGATGCTCTAAATTGATATACAAAAAGGGTGCCACCAATTGGGACAGTACACAGTTTTCCCAAAATCTTGTGTCATGATTTCTTAGACTGTGTAAGCCTTGTTTTTAACATAAAAAATGTTACAAGGCTGCTTGAGGTGCAAACACAACCTACTGTAGTTTTAATTTTATTTTGAAAGGTGTTTGGTCCTGTTTTTATTTTGTTTTATGTTGATGCCTAGCGCATGTAGAATAGGGGTTCTAAAATAAAGTTTTTTATGGTGAAGCCTCTGATATCAAATCCCACTTCCAGAATTGAAGCACATTTATTGTAGATGAGTGCATGTCAGACTTAGTTACGGAATCCACTAATTTGAATGTGTTATGTACATAGCCAAAAGTTGATGTGAGGGCAAAGATCAGCTATATGCTCAAGGAGAATACTCTTAGTAATAATAGTTATTGGTGAGTCACACATTAGTACTATAACATGCATATTGCAATTGAGGATAGTCTATATGGGGGAGATTGATGATATGGTGGAGATTTCACATGGTTTACTGATTAAATGAGGCGTGTCTAACAGTTCAATACTATACACAGGCTTAGAGAGTCTTCCAAACATTTTTAATGCCCAGAACCTCTATGAACTTAATCTGCTTCTTTACCTATTTCAAGAGGCTACCTATATTTTTTACACTTGTTTTTCAACATCTTTTTACTTTGTAGAAGAAAGAGGGAAGGAGAAAGGAATACTATTAATGTCCTAATAAAAAGGTTGTTCAACAAGACTTGAAAGTTCAAGATGATAAAAAAGTAAGCAGGAGATTTATAGTAACTTCAAGAGCTGAAAAGCTAATAGATTCTAACATGATGAAAAGCTATAATTATGAGTAGATGACAGCAATCATTTACTGAACATATAATGGGCATTTTGATATAAGTTTATAAATTATAACTTGGAGGTTGTTTCATGATTCATGTATGTTAATTTGAATTTTGAATGCGTATTGAGTATTGACAAATAATGTAGAACTTAAATGTTATATGTTAAGGTTCTATAATGTATATTATGCATGCCTTTCCATGTTTTCATATAAATATTTAAAATTTTCCCTATATTTTGTATAGCTGTTCCCTCGCCGTCCCCAAATTTGGCCTCAAAATCTGGAAACTTGGGGACTCGTCCCGCTGTCCCCATCCCGGAAACTTGGGGTAACATTGGAAAAAAGCAAAACTTCAAAAAGAGGGAAGTACTGAGGCAATTTTCTCGAGAAAATCTGGAAAATGGGTTTTGTAGAGAACACTGTACTGATCAAACCCAAATGGCCAGATCTATGAAAAACTGTTGTTTACTTGGACATGCGAGAGAAAACCTAAGACAAGGATAGAAGAAATGTGAGGATGAGAAGATAGAAGTTATAAACTGCCTTTGTTAATCGTTAAGAAAAATGCCTCCTTCAATCCTCAATCTGATGAATTCTTGGAATGAACGTACTAGAAAAATGAAGCATGAAATATTATTCCTTTGTGCAACCTGAACCAAGAACCTCGAAGAACACTAAAAATGGCCTCCGTTTGATCCTTCAAAAGGTGTTGGAGAGAAAATAGCTGATTTTAGCTTCAACCTGCAAGAAATAATGAAGTTATGACGCCTATGCTTGAATAAATAAGCATTTTGGAGGTGTTACTACCAGTTAGGTAGGTGCGCCAACCCTAATTGAGTTAATCCTCGTGCATGCATCGCGAACAAAAGTTCTCCATTAATTTTGGACGCCATATGCAAGAGGTAGCATGCAAAAATCACAACGAAAGTTTAATTGGTCAAACTTTGACTTTTGGCGCCCAAGCTTGAGAGAGTTAGAAATTTTTTAAAGATTTTCAAATTTCGCTGTGATGAACTGCCCCTGTTTGACCTTGAATTCTAGATGCTCGGTTGATCCTGAAGCTAAGCTGACAAACTCATCATGAAGCTGGATCAAGTCTAACGAGATGTTATTGGGAGCTGTGAGTGCTAAAACTGAATCTGGTGCCTTGAATTCTAGGGTGCCTTTTCCCAAAAGGGTGCATTTTTCACCAGACTTGGCCACTTTTTTGGATGTTTTTCCATTTTGTCAATTTGACCCTCTGTGCTTCAATGTGCAGCTGCCGGTGACTGACAATTCTCGTGAACATGCTGAGGTATGGAACAGAAAACCAGTTCAATTTGGGAAAGAATGACTGGTATCATAATGTTTGAAAGTTGGTTTAAAGTGCTCAAATTTAAGGGTGCCCCTGGCCTGCAGGGGCGCAATTGAGCCTCTGAGATATATTTTGCATTTTGCAACCTTCAACGAAATGCTCCACTTTAACTCTCGATGCCAGGAGTTGGAATGCTCCGATGCTCGTGCTGATGATCTCATCGCGGAGATGATCTTGGGAGCTACAAAGTCAAAAGGCTGCATCTGAGGCCCTAGAAAGTTGGGCGCCTTTCTCAAGGCAGGTGCATTTTCTTTGACACTTAGCCAAATTTTGGATGATTTTCAATTTGTCTTGACCTTCAGTGTTTTGCACTTGATCTATGTTTACGAGCGTTTGACAAGTCTCGAGAGTTGACGGTTGGATTCACCGCATAACTAGAAGGATTATGAGCAGATCTCTTGAAGAAGATAGCTGCCGAAAGCCTCATCTGATAGGTGAAGAGGCTAGGCTCCCCTAGCCTGTAGAGGTAAAATTTACATTTTGACTTTCATTTTATCCTCCGTTTTACATGCTCGCTAGATCAACTGCTACGGTCATTTGACATGTCTTATGGATTGGCGAACGGATTCATCACAGAGCTGGGCTGAATCTAAAAAGATCACTTGGAGATGGTTACTGCAACAACTAACATCTGATAGGCTTTATTCTTGGGTGCCCTTGGGCTACAAGGGCGTAATTTCTGTATTTTGACTGTCGTTTGGGTGTTCATTGCCTTCCGCATCTTTTGTCTCTATCGTTGTTTGCCATCGTTTGACAAATTTGATGGATTCGCTTGATGACTCGCTGGAAAGCTAGCAGAATTTCGAAGAAGATGAATGGTTTTGCAACCATTAACAATTGCATTTGGGTCTTCAATTTCAAGGGCGCCCAGGCTTGCAGGGGCGCAACTGTCTCTAGACTTGGTGATTTATGGATGATTTTCACCTCTTTGTGCTTCGCGAACACTGTATCGCTATGCTGAGTTGACTACGTTAAAGCATTGCTGCCACTGGCACGAGTATGTGACTGCATTTCACCATTTTTATGTATATGGATACTGCAAAGTTGACATAGGCGTTGATTGCACAAGCATCTCCCTTGTAGCAAGTTGTAGTGTTTCCAGACTCAGAATTTTTTTTACATTTTACCTTTCCCCTCCATCGCGAAGCATCTTTTTCAGCATCTTTCATCACAAAATCTTCGCTGAAGAGTTTGAGGCTTAGATTTCGACACCTGGTATTGGCCAACTGCCATTGCCAACCTCAGAGGTCCTAATTTTTCTCCTGAAAAAGTGAAATAGACCCACCAGAGCTAAATTGACTTTTTCTTGATTTTGACTTCACCAATGTGATCGTAAAGTAAAATAAGCCAATCAAAATAATTTTTACTCAATTATGGAAAGATTCTATTTTTAGGGTTTTTCCTAAAAATAGGGGCCTAAAAACCCTAATTTTCAAAATTTTCAAAATTTGCTAGTATCTTCTAGACATTAAACCCACAAAATCCCATGCTTTGTTTGACCTAAAATTGACTTTTGACGACAATTTTACAAGATTTAGACCATTTTAATCAAAATGCCTTATTGAAGCAAAATTTTTATTTTGGGTACAACACATTAAAATTGACAGGTATTTTGTTGAACAAGGATTCGAACGGAGTCCTTCAGATCCAAATCTAACATCAAATGTGTAGGCAATGAGATCATTCTATTGGTCATTTATGTAGATGATATCGTTATTATAGGTAGTGAGGCACATTTGATTGAACAAATCAAATGTAATTTAAGTACAACTTTTGACATGACTGATCTAGGCCTCCTACATTGCTGCCTAGGTGTAGAAGTTTGGCAAACAGGTGGTGATATTTTTATTTCTCAATCCAAATATGCCAGGAGTTTGCTCGACAAGTTCAAAATAACAGATTGCAAAATCTCGTCTACACCTATAGAGAAAGGACTGAAGCTTTCAACCGAAATAGACTCAAAGATAATAAATGAGTCAACATTCAAGCAACTAGTGGGCAGCCTTATATATCTTACAACCACTAGACCTGATTTGAGCATTGTTGTGAGTTTCATTGCCAAATTCATGACAACCCCCAAAGCAGAACATTGGGTTGCAGCAAAGAGGGTGTTGAGATATGTGAAAGGGGCACTTGACTTTGGAATTCTGTATAGAAGAAGCAAAGATCCTGATGCAGAGCATCTACACAATTCCACAAACTTCAAGGGTACTTCTGACCCAAACCTTATGTAATGTCCCCGTTTTTAGCACTTCACTTTTCAGTGATTGATAGCCTATTCCCAGTGTGCTGTCGGCTAGTCAGTGGCAGAATTAGGGTTTCCGGCTGCTTGATGGGTTCTCTTGAAGAATCAGGGTTTTGCTTGTTGGAGTTTGGGTGTTTGGATTCTGGATTCCTTCTGGGTTTTCAAAGAGCTTTGCAGAGGTATGACTTACAACTGCGTCGGGCAACCTTTCCGAACTTACTATTTTTAGTAAGTTATGATGGCTACATCTCGGAGTTTGGGATTTTGGATTGCGGATTCTTTCTGGGTTTTCAGAATGCTTTGCAATGGTGTCGCATGCATTGCATTCTGAGCAACTTCTTGAATTTACTATTTTTAGTAAATTCTATTTTTAGCAGTGTTCCAGTCAGCATCAGCTCAGCAGGCTTTCCTCTTCTGGCAGTTCAGTTGGTAATGTCGTTTTGGTCTTTTGATGCATTTTCTGGAGAGATAAGTATTTTAATTAAAATAATGTTATATTATAATATTATAACCCCTTGGCCTAGCTTCATGACTTTAAGTTGTTCTGAAAAGGGGGACCTCATGGGTGGACGCATCATCAGGGAAAGTTTTAATATTTCTAAAGTCAAATATTGCTCTTGGAGGTGGGACGCCAACTTTTGGAGAAAAGATAATTTTAAATTAAAGAAAAATTGCTTTCGTGAAAAAGGACGCCATTTTGAAGGAAGAATGGGTCAAGTCAAAAACCCTAAAAGCATCTTGAAGTTAGGGCGCACCTTTTGGAAGCTTCTGGAGGGTCTTCTCTAAATTATAAAAAAGGAGCCTTGGGTCTTCATTTATCATCTTATGACTTCAATATTGTTACGCTGCCGAAATGGTAACAGGATTGCTTCGAGGAATGAATGCCTCCTAGCTTGGCTCTTCTTCTTGCTTGAAAGATAGCAACTAGTTGAGAGGTAGATTGTAGTGAGTTATTTTGCATTGTATTTGAGTCTTAGCATATTAGTTCTGTTATCTTGCATTTTAGTCATATTTTGGAGTTGCTGATAATCATAGCTGATTTGTAGTTTTCACTCATATATTGAAAAATAAAAATATCTTCGTTCTGGGTAATGCACATTTCATCTTCTTTAGGTTGGGCGCCCCTTTGTGCCAATTTGCAGATTTTAATATTGAGAGCTTGAATTTATAAAGAAAATTGCCCCTATTTGCTAGGCAGGCCCTCTTGGAGTGTATTGGGAAGCGTATTAAATAATGGTGGGGGTTTGGGTGTAGTTTCTTGCTTGCAACTTGGTCGCCCTTGTTCTAGGAGTCCTTTGCATTTGGTTTGGGGTCTTTTGGTGGAGTATTGAGGGAGTAGTGAGTGGTTTAATGAATTTCTGTGTTGCTGTTTTAGCTTTTCTGGAGCAGGTCTGTCACAAATCAGAACATTGAGATTGGTCTTTGAGTGGATATTTTGGTCTTGAAGCAGTTGTTAAGCATGGGAGAATCTTCTATCTTGTTGCAGCACTTTGCAGCTCTAATTTTGTGCTCTTGGCAGACATTCTTCAATATATTGTAAGCTGAACAGTAGTACTGTCAGCATCTTTCTTATTCTTGCTAATTTCATACTTTGTATTGCCCACTGAATAAGTGGAAGAGGCTGGCTTGCCGCCTATTTACTTGTGTTGCATTATATTTTAATATCTCCACCATATGGTCGCCTCTTTTCCATCCTGGATTGAGTAGCACATACTTGGTGTTGAGTTACTTTCAGCAATATTAGTGATAGGGATCCTCTGACCATATGATCGTCCACCATGGACACATTCTTGGTTAGAGTTACATTTCAGTTGCAGTTGATTTAATTTACTGATGATCCTCTTGCCATATGACAACCTCTCTCTTGTTGAGAGTGAGTGCGCATTCTTGGCAAAGAGTTATATTGTAACTGCTGGTTTGATTTATCTAACCCTAACGGGTGCTTCTGCATTGTTGTGTACTTGGCAAAAATTGAAAAAATTGGTTCAGTTCATTTCACCTTATTGGAGAAGATCAAATTGAACAAGCACCTTTAATTCACCAAACTTTTTATCAATTTCTCTTATCAACTCAACAAAAATCCTCAACTTTCTTTAACTATTCACAAGCTATCAATCTTCCATTTTCCAAAATCAGTAGGCCACATCAACATCAGATGCAAATTCATCTTTACCATCACAAAAACATCTGTACCAACACCAAACCTGATTAAGGCACTGAACCAATCAATACTTCAACATAGATTCCTCAATACAACTCACAACCAAGGCAACAAATCATTCCTTCTCACTTTCTGACTGCCACTACTTTACCAAGACATCTTAATCACCATATTCTTGTTTATAACAAACCAAGGATACACACAAATAACACTGACCCATCAGTTCATTAGTTTCTTGCAGACAAAGCACCAATTTGCTCATAGGACTCACATTACCCAAACTCATCAAATTATCAAATTTGCCTTCTAGCCTTTTCTCACACATTGAAACACCTTTAAACAACTTTGTTAAGCAATCTCTACACTAAATCTGTCAAGAAAGTCTCTGTCTACACAGACTTCACATGCTTATGCAAACCAAGCACTAAATGCCAATTAGGTCTTCATACATTAAATCAGATGAAACTTGCAACCCCAATCTGTCTTCCCAGAACTAAATACACCTTCAGGGGCCCATTACTATCAACACAAACATATCAAAAACTTTCAGTATCTTGTTTTGAAGAAATTACCAAAACTGTAAACTGTACGCTGGGGAAAGCCTATAAATTAGGCCTAATTTACAAACAAAGTGCCCTCATTTTGCCATCAAAGCATCATATGACTTTAAACATTCTTAAATTGGGTCTCAAAACTCAAGATTCCACAGCCTTTATTCACAGACAGGCCCAACAAATCATTGAACAATAAAACCCTTGTTTTCTTTCACCAAACAAGCTTAATGAGTAAGGGTTGTTTTCTTTCACCAAACAAGCTTAATGAGTAAGGGTTTCAAAGAAATATAAACTTCCCATCTCCTGCCACTTGATGGACGCTTCAAACATGTTAGGATAAGTCTGCAAATGCTCTAAAAAAATTTACCAGACCTCTGCAACTATTACTCCTTCATATCCTTGGCTGTAGCAGCAATTTTCCCTTGGAAAACTCTTCAAAAACCCTGTAGCAGCATTTCCAACAATGCATTCTTGACTTCCCTGCACAAAACAACTCAACCAAAACAATAAACATCCTACCATAACCCTACTCCACCGATCTACAAGCCTAATTCGGTGGAGTAGGCTTTCTTTCTTTACTTGACTCTCAAAACCTCAATTCGAGGGTTACAAACTGAATTTCAAAGAATGTGCTCTAACAATGGATAAACTCAATGGATTTTCTTCTAGATGGACTCAAATGAAATCTAATTCTCTGTATTATCTGAATCTACAAAGATCAAGGCCTAAATATACTGTACAGGCCGTACAAAGCTAACAAAGCTGAAAAAAAAACACAGAAATTTATGAACAGGGTGCTTTATTTGATATTTTCCTTCAAGAATACAATGGATTCCCCCCTTTGCTCGACCTTTACAAGCCTTTTAAATTTTTTTTCCCAACTAATAACTGACTCTCTAACTTCCTTGATCGACCTATCTCCTCACTTTTCCTCAAAGTCTCTTCATATTCTGTTTTTTCTTGTCTTTTCCCCATTTTTACAATTTTTGCACAAAAATGACATTTTTTTTGTAATTTGACTCTATTTACCTCCTGAAGACCTTTCAATGACTCATTTACATCTAAAATAACTCTTATATGACCTTTACAATGCCATTTACACTTGAACATTCATCTTTTACAAATGTGCCTATGAAAGGTATTTAATGACCAAGGTGCTCCTGCACCAGATCCTAGGCTGGTTGGGTTCATAGATTCAAATTGGGTTCATTCAATTGATGACAAAAAATCCACTTCTAGATATGTTTTCATCCTTGGCACGGGTCTAGTCACGTGGACCAACAAGAAACAATAGGTAGTAGCTCTTTCCTCAACAAAAGCAGAGTATCGAGTGACAGTAAAAGCAACATGTGAGGCAGTATGGCTTAGAAGGATGCTTTCAGACATGAAGATGTCTCAAGCAGAGCCTTCACCTTGTTCTATGACAATCAAAGGGTGCTAAAGCTTGCCAAGAATCTAGTCTTCCTTGAGTGTACCAAACATGTGGAGCTTCATTGTCATTTCATCAGGCAACTTGTAGAAGATGGATTGATGATGTTGCAATATTGTTCTCATGAGGATCAAACTGCAAACATTCTTACCGAGTCTTTGGGTCCTGAAAAATTTGTAAAATTTCGAGATAAGCTTGATGTAGTTAATAGATTGACCATTAAGGAAGGTATTAAAGTCTTATTATAATATTTAGTATATAATGGTCAATTAATCTGTAGGATAGACTTTAGGAATATTCTTTATTCTTTTAGTTAAGTCCTTATCCTTTTTCTTTATTAGTTGGTGCTCTTATGCTTTCTCGATAAAGCATTTGTAACTCTTATTTAAGGATGCTTTTTCTCCTTTGTAATTATCGAATATCTTGGTAATCATTCTATGCTATATTCTTCATAATTCGAAGTTATGAACAAAACAAATACTAAAAGATATGGTAGATGCTTAGTATAAACATAGTCATATACGTTTTCCATAAATATAAAGATTCTAATCATCTCAACTCTAGACCAACCCTTACTATGGGCTTAGACGCATGACTACTAGCACACCGGTTGGCCATAAAGGAGCATCTAGGGCATCTGTTGAACAAAGAAACATATTGCATCCCTTTTTACCTGTTTCAAATAAATGAAGTGTATATTTTGTGCAAATATTTTACATAAAATATAAAATAAGGACTCACAGCAAAACACTCAAAGAGGTTCATAAGACTGTCAACACCTCCCAAACACAATGCAGCAAAGCAGAGGCATCTATTTTACTAACACAGTAGAACATATTTAGTGTAAATAACTTGTTATGAACTAAGATATTAAGCTAGTAAACCTCAGGCCTTCAACACATAAGGAGACTAATAATATTTAATGAAAAAACCTTGCTTGATTATGTCCTCGGAAAAAAGATGAATTAAAGTGATATTCATCTTTTTCCAGCTTCACTCTCATGAACTATTGAAATTCTAAAATTAAGTTTATTGAGATAATTTGTCAGGTTCTGGATCCTTTCCATTTGCAAATTGAATGTCTGCTTGAATTGCTCTTATATTTATTACATGATGTTTGCCCTGTTAATATTTAAACATTTTGTCAATAAGATAACTAATTAGGACGTGTTGATTGACTATACAGTATTTTTAAATTATAATCACCAAACGTTCAATACACATTATTAATACCAGCAGAATGAATACAGATTGGTGAAGTGATTTGCTTCAAGTGTTATTGCTCCCAGGATTTGAGCTCCTGTATTTTGTTGCTACATTTTCCTCAACATAAATGTTTTGTGTGTCTATTTCCATTTTAAGTATCAATTTGTCATTTTTCATGTGTGGTTTCTTGAAACCTCTCGCTCTTGCTGTCTCTATCTCTCTTGCTTTCATGTCTGTTCTTGCGTTTTTTGTCTTCAATCTAATCTCGTTATTTTCCTCCATTCAACATAATCTCCACTCTATGTATTCCCTTCTATGTAAAGGGATCCCTCTCATGCACAACAATGGGAAGGTATCTGTTCTGAGATTAATGAATAACAAGGTCTATTCTTGAGCTTGAGCAAGTCTTTTTGTCTTTGCTGCATTTTGTAATTACGGTTTAGGACTGATCATCTGGCTCCAACTATGGTAATATCTATTAGATAAGACTGTAAATATCTGGCCATAATTATATGCATTTCCATCCTTTTCTTGTAAAGATTCTAAGTTGTGTTTCTGTTCTGGCCAAGTGCCACATTCTGATTTTTGTTATTGCTCATTATTTCTAAATTAGTTTCCTTCATTTTTGTATCTTCAACTGTGGCATTCATATATTCACCATTTCATGAGTTTTTACACCTTGCATGCAGTATACTTGTCTTCTACGATAGTGGTCCACATATCTGAACCCTGGTCTTAATTTGTTTTTTCATTTGTTGTATTTAAAACCAGATGTATGCTGGGAATGTAACAAATATAATTTGAGGTATTGTATTTGAGTATTCTCCATGGTGTATAATGCTTAGTTGTGCATGGGTTGCAGTTTCAAGCATATTATTCCTTTATACCCTGCATTAATTGTGAAGTTTATTGAGACAATACAGTAGTCTTGTAGCTGGTTCATATTTATGGGTGATGGTCCACATGATTTTGGCTACATAAACAAGATCTCTACAGTGCTCTGTCAAAATTTCACAGAAGCCCCTTCCAAGGCATTGCCATTATAAACACATTCTGGAGATCACAGACTTCCATTCCAAAGAAAGAAGCCCATTTCTTCTCAAAGAAGGCACTTAAATCTTTTTTTTTGTTATAGTTAAATGAGTCTTTGAGAATCCTTATTCTTTAGTAGTGGTTAGTCTTTTCAGCTATTCTTTCAGTGCAAACTGCAAGCCTATTAAGTTGTAAAATTCAATCATCTTTATTTAGCATTGTCACTTTATTTTGTAATGGCATATTGTTGTAAGCCCTAACTCACTCAGATCACCCCTCATGCTTGTAGCAGTACTTATTATTTGGTGAATAAGATTTACACTCCAACTCTTGGTTATGCCCTCAAACTGGTTTGCAGACAATTTAATTCACAATTATTTTATCATTAGTATATACTGGCCACATCCCTTCATCGACACGGATGATTAGATAATCATACTCATTCTCCACACATACTGATACACTTGATCAAAATAAAGGTCCTATTTCAAAATATGGTAATACAGTTTCAAATGTCCAAAACAAAGTATACTCAAGTGTGGCATTACGTCTTATTCCAGAAAATGTTGTCCTTTTGAAAATGAAGGAACCCACACTACATTTAGAAACAGTATTGGCAATTGAAGAAATCAACAAATTGCCTTGACGAAACCTGAAGAACTACTAAAACAGTCATTCAAGTCTCAAACCATTTGATGATGACCAGATCTAGCCCAACACTTTTATTCATAAACCTCCAAATTTTGTTGGTCCCAAAATAGAATGACATGCTCTCCACATACATCAGCTCCTTTCAATGCATGAGGCCTCTGTGATGAGCCCTGCTGGCTCACAACTCAAACCCCTGTACTTTTCTTAAATCTTATTGTGTTTTTTAGTTTTTTAAGAGAAAGTTGGTAGACAGAAGAGAAGGGGCGCATCATATAAAAGCTCATAAACTATAAATCTGAGCTATTTTCTACAGAATGGAAATGCAGAAGGTATTATTTAACAGTAACAAATAGATCACAAATGATACACATACCCGAAAGCTTCCAGATTATTTATTTAAAAAGATAAGTCCAGCTTGCCAGCCAAAATGGTGAAAACTGACAAAATCCAGTGTAGGAAGCTACAAATTGCAAAGTCCAGCCTGGAAACTGAGGCAGATGATAAATATATGCCAGACGCCAAAGAAGATGAAGAGAAACCCTCAGAAAGGAAGGCGTTTCTCCAAGGAAGTCCAAACGCCCTTGCACAAAGAGCCACACAGTTCAAGCAAAAAGCCAGAATTCCCACTCAGAAGGTACGACCATGAAGTAGAGTGTCTGCCAGATGAAAGGAAGACGCCATCTCTCAAAACCCTCCTGAAAACTGATAAAGGAACTCAATAGAAACACAGATCAAGCTCAATAGAACCTCTGAATGAAGCTCTCACCAATGCATTAATTCGACCGGTCTCTCACAGTCTCAGAAATGCTCAACACTGAAGAGATTCCGTTCTCCAATGGAAATATTGCTCAAACCCTGATCACAGAGGAAAGCACAGGAAAAAACCCAAAGGCAAAGTCGAAATATTCAAGAAGTGAATTTCTCATTGCCAAAATGCCTTATATGCAAAAAGGCACGAATTTCGAAGAAGTGACGCCCTTTTCAAGTTTAAAACATTTTAAAATACATTTAAGTCATTTTCAATAGTTTATGACTTAAATACTTGGTGCCCACTTAATGTATAAATGATATAATTTAAAATCACCCTTTTTATGAATATTTAAGTGATATAAAGTGATAAAGTCAATTTTGACTTTATAATAAGGTATTAAGTTAATTAATAACTTAAATCACTAAAATAAACATAACTTCCTCGAAACTCCATATAATTCTGTGCCGTCAGAAGCTGTCAACTCCTGAACTGCCAAGGCCTGCAGTGAGCCAATCCCTGAACTCTGGAAATGAGAACGACCAACCCCTCCAGACAATACCACTGACCCTCTAACCATTCCAGTTAACCCACAAGGGTCCAAGAAATAAGCTAACACACCATCAAACACAATCATGCAGAAAAAGGGGACATTACAGTCCGCCCTCCCTGAAATTGCTTGTCCGCAAGCAATCTCAACAACAAAGAATCGACCACTCCACCAGGATCCCAAGGATAGTGCCGTGAAATGTCCCTACTGTCATCAACTGTCTCTTGTAACTCCCAAAACTGATCAACTGGATCATCATGCTGTACCCTGTCAATCTCAACACCATCTGATACAGGAGAGAGAAACTCACAAGGAAGCAAGTCAAACTACTGACAACACGTGCTCCCTAAATCTGCATGAGATATGCTATCATCCAACATGTCTAACACGTGCATACCAGAATTGTGCATCCGAAACAGGTCATGTACATGATGACTGAAAGTGAAACTGTGTAGACTCTTGACCATGTACACACTGGGAATCTCCTCAATGAGCTCTGTCTGAAATCCCGATGCACTAACGGAATCTCTGATACTATTATCAAAGCTCACCCCTAAATCAGGGTCAAGAGTAGAATCAACATCCACCTCAAAGAGCAGATTATCACAAGAAGATGTAGCATCCGCCTCATAAAGAGGATTGTGTACAAACTGAGCCTCATAACTGTATTGATCCCAATCAAACACCTCTGACCCCATGGAACTAGAAGCAAAATGATAATCCTCCCGAATCATCTCATGCTCCTCCTCCTCTAGAATCTCCTGTTCTACATTCTCACTTTTTGCATTGATGAGAATGATAGATCGCATACTCCCATCCTTAAAACCAGCTTGCTGGTCCGTTAAATCAGCAATGTCATCACCCTCATAAAACCACTCCATTTGTTTATTTGTACCCTTAGGCTTAAGAGGACAATTGTGGTTTTGGTCATAAGGAGCTTTGCAATAGAAACATAGCTTCCTCCTATGCAAATCATTTATTGTTTCTCGGTCCAAAGGAGCTGCAAACTTCCTCTTTTCATCAACTTTTTCTGATTCCTTAGGTTCTGATTGGCTATCAGTATAGGATGTAGATGCTTCTGCATTTGAAATGAACTTACCACGTGAAGCTGTAAGTTCCATGTTACGAGCTTTTCTCATAGCTTCGTGCAAGGTAGGTGGATCGAATGCCTTGATCCAACCTTTCATTGGCTCATGGAGACCTTCTACAAATAGAATGACAAGTCTCCTCTCTGAGATTCCGGTAACCATAACCGAGAGCTTCTGAAACTCACCAATATAAGACTCCAAGCTACCCAACTGCTTCAGCTGAGCAAGGTCTCTGAAGTAAAGTTCTGGATCACGCCTGTCAAACCTTTCAACCAATCTGTTAGTGAATTCCTGGTAAGAAGTGATCCTATCATGATGGAGTGTGACCATGCCATGGTGCCACCAGTCATGTGCCACGCCATCCAGGTGAAGTGCTGCAAATCTTATGGCATCCTCTTCTGCCATAGGACGTAGTGTGAAAAAAGTATCTAGTTTGCTCACCCAGGCTCGAGCTGTGACTTTGCCACTGTCATCAAAATTAGTTAAAGTAAGTTTGTTGGTAGCCTGCCTTAGATCATTATACCTGTTTTCGGGCCTCCTATCTGTCCAGTTCCTGCCATGCTCTCTTTTTTGGCTCAGAAATATGTCGAAGTTAAGGTGATCCTTAACTCTTTGGGGCAAAGCATCCCACTCATCATGCTGTGTCATGATGTTATCTGCAAAATTCACATCACCTCCCTCAGCCACGTTCTCCTCAACAGGATCATTTCTGATAAATGTTGGCCGAGTAGGCCTGTCATAGGTGCGTACTGGAGTAACTGTCCTCTGTCTATCTCCATGTACACTACCTTCTTGATCTAGATCCTGATTCGGCCTTCTCTGAATGCTCAAATTCTGGACGTTGGTACTTAGCTGCTGGAGGATGTTCGCCACCTGTTCCTGTCCTGCAACAAGGCCTCTTAATACATCTCTGGCCTCCCTGTCCTTGTCATTAATACGGTTCTTGTATGGTCCTTCCTCATCTCTGTCAGCCATGTTATCCAACTCTAAATCTTCGTCCTGTTCGTCAAATGGAAATGTCGGAAACGGTTCAAAAGTACTTCGCTGCAAACCAGGACCCCTGCGTGAGTAGTGCCTGTCAAACCTGTTTTGATGAGACTGCATAGAAGCTGCTAACCCTATAGGCTGGCAGGATCAGTGCTCTGATACCACTGTGATGAGCCCTGCTGGCTCACAACTCAAACCCCTGTACTTTTCTTAAATCTTATTGTGTTTTTTAGTTTTTTAAGAGAAAGTTTGTAGACAGAAGAGAAGGGGCGCATCATATAAAAGCTTATAAACTGTAAATCTAAGCTATTTTCTACAGAATGGAAATGCAGAAGGTATTATTTAACAGTAACAAATAGATCACAAATGATACACATACCCGAAAGCTTCCAGATTATTTATTTAAAAAGATAAGTCCAGCTTGCCAGCCAAAATGGTGAAAACTGACAAAATCCAGTGTAGGAAGCTACAGATTGCAAAGTCCAGCCTGGAAACTGAGGCAGATGATAAATATATGCCAGACGCCAAAGAAGATGAAGAGAAACCCTCAGAAAGGAAGGCGTTTCTCCAAGGAAGTCCAAACGCCCTTGCACAAAGAGCCACACAGTTCAAGCAAAAAGCCAGAATTCCCACTCAGAAGGTACGACCATGAAGTAGAGTGTCTGCCAGATGAAAGGAAGACGCCATCTCTCAAAACCCTCTTGAAAACTGATAAAGAAACTCAATATAAACACAAATCAAGCTCAATAGAACCTCTAAATGAAGCTCTCACCAATGCATTAGTTCGACTGGTCTCTCATAGTCTTAGAAATGCTCAACACTGAAGAGATTCCGTTCTCCAATGGAAATATTGCTCAAACCTTGATCACAGAGGAAAGCACAGGAAAAAACCCAAAGGCAAAGTCGAAATATTCAAGAAGTGAATTTCTCATTGCCAAAATGCCTTATATGCAAAAAGGCACGAATTTCGAAGAAGTGACGCCCTTTTCAAGTTTAAAACATTTTAAAATACATTTAAGTCATTTTCAATAGTTTATGACTTAAATACTTGGTGCCCACTTAATGTATAAATGATTTAATTTAAAATCACCCTTTTTATGAATATTTAAGTGATATAAAGTGATAAAGTCAAATTTGACTTTATAATAAGGTATTAAGTTAATTAATAACTTAAATCACTAAAATAAACATTACTTCCTCGAAACTCCATATAATTCTGTGCCGTCAGAAGCTGTCAACTCCTGAACTGCCAAGGCCTGCAGTGAGCCAATCCCTGAACTCTGGAAATGAGAACGACCAACCCCTCCAGACAATACCACTAACCCTCTAACCATTCCAGTTAACCCACAAGGGTCCAAGAAATAAGCTAACACACCATCAAACACGATCATACCGAAAAAGGGGACATTACAGCCTCTCATAGACCAGAGGAATAACTATAAATCTTTCTTATGCCACTTTATAAAACAGGGGCAGCACTTTACACAGTCCCATTAAAGATAAAGCCTTTTAGCACTATTGATCTCATTACAATGAGACCATCCAGGAAATTGATCACCAACCTATGCAGTCCCTAGTTAGCAAAACTCAGTGGTCTTTGCTAGTGGTAGTTTATTCAGTTTCCCTACTGCTCATTCTGCCTGTACATTCATTTCGTATCTATTAATTGTCAAGGGCAATTTAAGAGGTTAACTTTTTTAGATAATATCAAGCCATTTTTAAGTACTCAAGTAAACTATTCTTCCCCTTAAGGAGAACAAAGTGACAATCTTGAAAACGTGCATCTTCAAACTTATACACTCCAAATTATATGAGCCAAATTTTTGGAAGACAATATTAGAAGAGATGCTTGACAACAAAGAGAATAATAGTGCACATTATATGGCTTATTATTTTGTCTTAGGAATCTTGATCTGTAATATCTGTGTCTATTAATTCTTATCTGAGGTGAAATATCTATTGTAAGAATTGCACAATAGATAAGATCAAGCTATTTTTTACTGCTCAAGTGAATAAGTGAATAATGGTGCACGCTATGTGGTTTATTATTTTGTCCTTGGAGACTAGTTCTATAATATTTGTGTTTAGTAATTCTTATCCTAGGTAAAATATCTATTGTAAGGATTGCATAATAGCTTAGTATTTCGCATGCCATTTTTACTTCATTGACTTGTAATTTTGTAGTGGCCGTGGGTGTCACTTGGTTCTTTTTGGTTCTGCTAGGTAACAGTTATCTAGGATCAGAACTATCTTTATAATAGGAAGGCTTGCAACATAATTTTTTTCTGGGTACTGCTTTCTGTAATTTTGCATTGGATTTCAATTTTACTAAGTTTTTTCTATTGATGGCCTTTATAAGGGTAGTCTGTAGTTATCATGAAGTTGAGGGTTTAGGTGCAAGTAGCTTGATTCAAGTGGTAGGTGGAATTACAAGTCGGGACTTCATAGTCAATCTACTTCTTGTGCAGTATACCACAAAAGTTAATCATATTGCTCCATTCAAAATAATTGGAATGTGTAGTAAATATTTTCACTACACATTGAGCTTGAATGTTTGTAAATAGCATTAAGTGAGTTTCCATTCTGATTAATTTATCTTTTCAGTTTAGGCT
The DNA here is from genome assembly GCA_007258455.2 of Sequoia sempervirens. Taxonomy (NCBI): domain Eukaryota; kingdom Viridiplantae; phylum Streptophyta; class Pinopsida; order Cupressales; family Cupressaceae; genus Sequoia; species Sequoia sempervirens. The sequence continues at coordinate 1,205,279,477 of VDFB02271358.1, read as the reverse complement.
ACTTTGATGCAAACATGACATTTCCTCGTTATGTAGATGTCATGTTCTATTTTGACAATGGTCATTCTAAGGCTTCTTGTTTCCCATGTAGGTGGCATTGACAGAAAAATGGGCTGAGCTTTATGGGGAAAGAGGCATTGATTTTTACTCAATGCATCCAGGGTGGGCATCCACACCTGGTGTTGACCAGAGTTTACCTGATTTTTCAAATAGGTAAGTAAATCATAATCAATTTTACACACTTGAGCTCATAAGGTATCCATTATTGTTTTAGAATGTTTTCATTATTTGCATAAGCTGACATCTTTTAGGGCTGTTGCAGATTTAGAGGAAAGCTTCGTACTGCTGAAGAGGGTGCAGACACTGTAGTTTGGTTAGCTTTACAGCCTAAGGATAAACTGAAACAAGGACAATTCTACTTTGACCGTGCTGAGGCTCCAAAACACTTACCATTAGCTGGTACCAAATACTCAGCTGACCAAATCAATTCCATCATTGGGACACTTCATTCCCTGTGTGGACTCTCTTAATTGCAGTAAATGCATGAGGCCAAATTTGATGAAACAACATGCATTTAAATAGTCATAGTCCAACCTTTTTTTCATTTACTATATGGAACGTTTCCATGACAGATATTTTTTGGGAGGACAAAAAACACCTAATGTGCATAGGATCATAGAGGTGTATTTCTTTTATCTCGCAGTCAACCACATCTTAGATTACAAAACAAAGTTTGAAGTGTTTTTTTTTTCAAATTTTTAGGTTTATCATATACTTGATTTGGTTTTGACATTTGAAGAGTAATTCTAATATGGATTCTATGAGTTTTGTTGATGTGATATTCATACTTCACCTTGGATAAGTCTCTACCCTAAGTGTGATATTGCAACTATTTAATAAATTTACTAAACATATGAATCTTTAATTATCCTCACCAAGGTATCTAATAATGCTGTTTTCACTTTGAATCGAGGTACACAAGTGTCACTACTATCTCATCAATCTAACAGTAGTTAGGTAGGACCTATTTTCAATCATGGCCACCTCAATCTCAGTCAAATTGAGTTACCACCTCAATCTCAGTCAAATTGAGTTAATTGATCCACAACTGGCAGTTCAACTATTGACCTCTTAGTTAGACAGAGTTAACTCACCTTTCAATTGGTAATGGTTAAGAGTTAAATTCATGACGTATAGATTTACATCTCCTTGAGTCATGCATTCAAGAGGCTTATTTGTATGTACGTCATTTGTCTATTTGGTGGTTGATATATTTGGTTTTGATAGTGTAATCCTTTATTTGAGAATAGTATTTCATATTGCATATTGCAACCCTCAGTTTCATTGTGCTTTTTCTTATTGCATATTTTTCCATTCACCTAGATCCAGGCTCTTGTGATTGGATTCCATTGAATCTTACATGGTATTAGGGTGTTGTTGGCGTTTGGAACTTGTTCATATCCTTTGAGGAGTCAAGGTTTCCTTTGGGACTTCACATTGAAAGCTTTGTTTTGGTGATTCCTGGTTTAAATTAGAGCCTACCATCACATCTATAGCAAATAAGGAACTAAGGTTTGACTTTATTTTCAACCAACTTGAACTCTCAAGGTCTTTTTTGTGCTTGCATATATTTTCAGTGTTTTTTGCAAGTAGCATGATTTTTGAGATAGTTTTGAGCAAAACAGATGTAATTATGCCTGAAAGGCATCAAAACCTATTAATCAACTATAAGCTTGCTATATTTGACCAAAGGTGTAGCAAAATGCAAAATTTGTTTGTCGAAGCTTTTAGGTTGAGGTTGTATTGACATGGATGCACAATTGACACAAGCAAATACAATTTTTTTTATTTATAAAAGAAAATTATTATTTTTAAAGCCCTATGCACTTTTCTATTGTATTGTTTGGGCATAGAGGTGGGGTACCCTTGTACCCTAACATGGTAGGGTACGACCCTTGCTCATGCACATATGCCCCCACAAGCTACCACAGATCACGATAACTAATGCAACAAGCCATAGGCTAATACAAAACATCATGACCAATTCATAAACATTTTGACTATTTAAAAAATTTCGACACTATTTTGCAATCCAATGAGATATGCCCATTGTGCCACTTGATTAGCCCCACCACTCCCTTGCCACCCACATGCCACCTCAACTAGTGGCACTATCTTTTAGCAACTAGAGTGTAACCAAAGGCAAGGATACCCACCCCATCCACATTTGCAGTATGGAAGGTCATTTTTAGAGGCCTCTAACTTGCTCAAAGGAAAGTATTTCTAAGAAATTTTATTTTTAAATGGGCTAGTTTGCCAAGTACTTTGCAGTGGTATATTTGGTCACAATTATCAATTTTTTTTTAGAAAATCATTTTTCTCACAGACTTTATTGCACAATTATAGTTTTTGGAACTTCAAACTTCATAACTTTCACAAATGGACTTGGATTTGAGTGTTTTTTTTTAATTTTTAAAGTGATATTTTGTAAGTATTACACGTCAATGTTGGATATTTATTTTTATTCTACTATTTAATTGTATTTTTAGCTTTTTCATTTACATTGAATGTTGTAAAACTCTAAAAAAATAGTTTCAACTTTGTAATCATACTAATTCATAAAGTGCCACATGACATAATTTCCAAGAGTATCAATTGAGTTGTTTTTAGAATATTGAAATGGAAAGGAGAGGGAGTAAGAGATATGATGAACCCCTCAAGATTTGTATATTTATATTAGTTCATTAAGTACAAAATGCCCATGTATAAGGCCCCCAAGATTTCTCCTTTTGTTGTCTTAATAGCAACACCATCATACTTCCCATGTCTAATATGGGTAAATGTTATCATGTAGGGTTGTCCCTCTTCATCAAGATTATCCTTTAAAGCCTTCTAAATCATGTAGGGCCATATGTGCTTGTTGTTAGAAGAAAAACCATGAACATGATTGCTTTTAGAAGTAGATTGACGAACTAAAGAAACTTATTTTGTAAAATTGCATTAATCTGTCGACTTCTTCTATACAATATTCATTAAATACTCGTCAACACAATTTACTTGTCATTTTGATCATTAAGATGTCTACTTATCTAACATACATTTTTGTTTGTAGAATCTCATATGTAAAATCTTGATGACACCATTGAGGATATTTGTCTCTCTTTAATGGCAACTCCTATAGAGTTTTATCTCCCCTTCTAAATGATGATTGTGCATTTTGATCCCCTTGTTCTTTCTCTGCTTATCATGTGCCTTGACTCATGCCATAGTACTTAAGTCCTATGATTCACCTTCGTTGTGGATCATATTGACACCTTTTGTAGAAGTACCTAATTCACGTCAATTTAGATCCCACATCTTCATTGAGTCATTCCTACACAGTCACTATTTCTAAATCTTGCTTGGTACATGATTCCATCAACCAACTTCAATCATAGTTCAACATTGACATGAGATACAAGAGTAGTTCCTAGAGCCATACATCTTGATTCCTTCTTACACTTCAACACTTGAGTGGGAATTTAGTAATTTAACAACTTAACATTTCTTTCTTTTAAAAGGAAGATACATCATTTGTTGCAAAGGGACCTACTACAACATGTTAGACAACATTCTACATTTGTATTATCTCTATTCTTAGGCACACATAGGTTTTATATCTTGCAGAGATTTTAGGACAATATTGCATTGTTTATCTTCTTGGGAGGGAGTTTTTTTCTATGGATTTTCTTTTGGGGGTAGGGGGAAAGGGGCAAAAGGGCAACATATTGTACATAGGTACCTAACTTGGCTACACATTTTTCAAGACCCATTTCTTATTTCTCCTAAGTTGCACTTATAGGGGGACAATGTTGGTGTAATATTCACATTTAACCTTAGATATGTTTCTATCACAAGTGTGATATTGCATCTATCTAATATATTTATTACAAATATTAAGAATATTCAATTATCCTCACCTAGTTAGCTAATAATGACACATTTTCACCTTGACTTAAGGAAAACAAGTACCACCACTACATCTTTAATCCTTGACTGACAATAGTTAACTAACACCTAGGTTCGGTCAACACCATATTTGTCTTGGTCAAATTGAGTTATTGATCCACTATTTAGCAGTTCAACTCTTGACCTCTTAGTTAGACTAAGATATAACTCACCTCCTAATTGAGAGTGATTGAGAGTTAAACTCATGACCTCTAAATTTTTATTTCCTTGAGTCATGAGTCTAAGAGGCCTAGTTATATATACTTCATCTATCTATTTGGTGGTCAATTTGGTTAATTTTGATTATTGTAATCCTCTATTTTAGAATAGCATTTCATATTGCATATTGCAACCCTCATGTCTATATGCCTTTTCTAATGTAACTTTCTTCATTCACCTATCTATAGGCTTGTACGATTGGACTCCCATTGAATTATACAAGTTTAGTGAAGTTTCAATTTGCTAGAAAGACAACATCAATTTGATGCTATGTTTCTCATATGAAATCCATTGCATTGCTGGACATATGGACAACTGAGCAACCTTTAGTCTTCGATTCGAATTAGACTGCTAGAAAAGCATCACTGCATCATTCGTATGCATTCTATGAACCATGCTATTTGTATAATAAAGTGATACATCACTGAGGGGGGCGTGGGGCTTTGGTCAGTGGCGTTGACTTGCAAACCCCACCACCAGCGCTTCACAACCTCCAGGGTTCGCCGCTGCCCTATATGCCTTAGGGTGGTGGCGAAGCCTGGGCGGTGGGGTTGGGACCACCCAGGGCACCAACCCCACCATGAACCCCATCATTCTTTTGATTAGTTTATATTAATCCCACTTAAATGAATATGTTAGATTGGTTGTCTTAGCGTTTCAAACATGAACCCTTACAAAAACATTGTGGGCATTATATTTAATATATTAAATAAAACAATCTTGAGATGTATATGGTGTCACATTTGAGTTGCTGAAGTAGGCCTACTAGCATCATGTGTCAATTGACCATCACCTCATACACACTCATCTAACTTGTTTTGATTATGTATTTATCTTTATGGTTTGGTTGTGCATATTTTTTCATATTTCCTTATAATACATTGTTTGCATTGTTGTGTCTTATTCAAATTTGTATTAGACTAGATGCCAATCACCTTGATGATAAAAATTATTTCAAACATTGATGATATAGATAGAGATGGAATTGTTTTGATCTTAGACAAATCAATGGGTACCCAATTTGATTCACCATAAAACTAATCAAGAGAGGACCATTGTTCAAAGACTTAAGTTTGCTGAGTCATTGCAATTGAATGAGATAATCACCAAGAACCTTATGATACTTTGCTTACACCCAACATTGATTATGATAGTTTAATGAAGTTTTGAAAAGGGATGATAGTTTTTAGGGATAAGGGGATGGGGGAACCAAGGATCCAAATTTGGGGACAACAACAAAAATATAATATAGTACTTTAAAATTTGGATATAAAAAATGCATAAGAAATAACAATTGAAACTTTTAACTACCTACAAGTATATACAATGCATTAAACAATTAAAATAAACGTAGAATATCAATATGTTACATTAAAAATAATGAATATGTGATTACATTCAAAATTGAAATACAATTAACCAATGCCTCTAATCACCATCCCCAAAGGTTGTCGCAAACTCATCTTGGAATTGCTACACCCATCTAGCTCAAGTTCCTCCAAACATATTTGTGCTACATCACCATCAATGTGTGATGACTTCTTTGGCTCTACATTTCATCACACTACTTGACTCTCCTTGTATGTAAGCATCTTGTGATCAATCAAATGCGAGATGTTATGTATAGGTACAAGCTTATCCACTCTGCTAGAGGTAAGTTTGCTCCTCTTGATAAAGTTGATGAAGTATGCATGTTTTTGATTAAAGGTAAAATAGGTTTTGAAGGGACTTGAAACCCCTTAAAAAAAAGATACTACCAAAGATAAAAATAGAACCAATTGACAACCAACCATCAACAAACCATCAAAAAACCATACAAAAAAAAAAAAGTAGAACAACCTACTATAAGTCCTTGAGAATCTTGGCTGCTTCTAAGTCTTTCTTGTACAGATGATTGTGAAGGTAGGCCACCTCCAATAACTCTTTCTTCTAGACATCCAAGGGTTTCTTGGAGTGGTTGTGAGTATGAGTATTCAAACCCACTCCAACAGATTGAGATCGATGCTTTCCTTTAACCAAACCATTATCAACAACATCAACATCCTTCAACAGCCTCGCCAAGTCCTCATCTTTCAAATTTTAACTTTCTCATTCAGGATGTGAAGCACCTCAACATTGTTCTGAAGCATGGTTTGACTAACTTGCACCACCTTCTCAAGGTTATGATGGAATTTCTAAATTTTATCCTCTAATACCATGTTACAGGACTCGTAGTTATTCTTCATCAAGCCCACATCTTTTGCCACCTCTTGAAGGATAGCAAGAATTTGTTGTTCTCGACCGTATTTCTAGACATCTTCATTGGAATCCTTCTTCTCAGCCTTGTTTTGAAAAGACTAAACCTTCACATTAATTTGATTTATTTCCATGAAAAACCACTTGAACATTTTGAAATAATTCACTACACCCTCCTTAGCTAGGCATAGAACATTATAAATCTCCTACCTATTGCAATTAAAAACATTAAGGTCTTCAGAAAAATCATGCGGAGGGGCACGTTGTTCCTCATGCGGCATATCATCACCCAAAATCTCTTTACCTTTGGCTTTCTCCTGGACTTTACCTAAATCTTCCATCAATTTTATTTTGGGCTTTTCTATCTCCTTCACTCCTCTTGGAGAGGGCTTCTTCTTCCCCTTATCAACACTAGGATTCTTCCCCACAACATTACCCTTGACAACCCCCTTATCAAGTTTAGATTTCTTCCTTTTAGCAGTGGAATAAGGCACATTATTCTCCATTTCCTCATTACCCTCAACAACCCCCTTATCAGGTTTAGATTTCTTCCTTTTAGCAGTGGAAGAAAGAACATTAGTCTCCAATTCCTCTTCCCCAATAATGGAGCCAAACCAAGAGATTTGAGGCTTTTCACATTTCTTAGAGACCTTGGTTTTGTGAACATCTTTTGAGGGAGGATTGGAGTAAATCTCCATAGAATCCCCATATTCTTCCTTTGCAACCCACTCATCCTCATCTATATCATCTCACATCTCATATGAATTTGAGAGGTGCTTAATATGAGGGTGTTTGGCCAAGCGGGGTTTAGAAGAATTCTTAGGCTCAACCGGGATATAAAAAGTCTTAACATGCTCCATTACTAACAATATTAGGCCTTCATGCAAAATAGGAAACTTGGGTTTTTCCTATATTCTCTAATACCACACTCCAAGAGGCTAACATTTAATACAAAAAGGAAATTTTTACTTATGCCTAAAATGATTAAGCATAATAAAATGGTAGTCGAAAAGAGTAGAAAACCTACCATCCAAAGTGATAGCGCATTATTACCTCAGTAGTATCAACCCATATAGGCTTGATGGAACTCCTATCGTACCCACTAGAGGAAATTTTAGCCAATTTATCGCACTCATCCCTCTTGATGAACAAGCTCATGGCCACTTTAAACACCTTTCTATCACGAAAGATCTTTCTACCATCTATAGACAACCCTGAAATCTACCCTATAAACTCCTCAGAAATATCAACCTCAATGCCATTCACAATGAGAATGCGATCCTTCAAACCAAATACAAAATTTGGACACCTGCGGATCAAAACCATGGAGTTTTTCAATATAAGGTGTCACTCCACCTTCCGCCAAAATCTTCTAGATCGGCGCATTACTCTAGGTCCCTTCACATGAAATTGGCTCCACCCAACTCCGGTCACCACCCATATATAGCGAAGTAGATAACCGAAGAAGAATCTGAACAATGCGGAGTAAACCCCACCACAGAGCAAAAGGGCCCAGGAAAATGATCAAGCTCTGCCGCAAGAAAAGAAGAAAAGGGCACAATTTTTTTTCCATAATCTGTGTGAGAATCACATTGAAGTGACTTCTTAAAATTATTACCATTAATGGCCGATGCACCTTAAATATGTTGTTATCATGCTTTATAATGGTCTTGACGTCGAGGTGGAGGGGGTCATTAGAGTCCCACTCTCTAATCATTGGATTAGAATCTGCCTTATATCTGTTGAATTTCATGATTTATAATGATCTTGACGTTGAGGGGGAGGTGGTCATTAGATTCCCACTCTCTAATCATTGAATTAGAAACCTCTAGGTTAGCAAAGTAATTGACGAGCTTATTGCCCTCTCATAAAATGGGAGATATGGCAATCATCAGACTTGATAATAGAGATAGAATCCCTAATAATATTTTCAATCGACCAACTTGGAAATTGGTTCTCTTTAAGGCAGTTTATGATGTTCAAAGAGTCGCCCTCTAACCACACCTTCTTGAACCCTTTTGAATGAGCCAATTTCAAACTATAGTAGGCTATAGAAGCTTCAACAAAATGGTTTCTCTAGTTTCCTAGTGGGAGCGCCACATGTATGTTAGTTCCTCTCAATAGAAAAATAACTAAAATCTTGGGACAAGAGGAAAATGTTTAGTGTGGTTGTCAATGGATGAGGCCCCTGGATAAGCTACCACAGTGTTGGGTCTTCCCATGCAATAGTCTCCCTATATATCTTTTCCTCTTCTAGATATCCCCTAATTATGGAAAATTTTAGATACTCAATCTAAATGGTGACAATGTCCTCAACACTATACATCTTTTGAAACCCTACCTTTACCTCAATATTTTCCATAGAGAAAATTTTGTCAAGCCTTTATATTTACCAATTGGGGTAAACAACTATGTGCAAAGGAGTGTTGATCTTCTCCTACCCCTATTGAATGACATATCAAATGTTTCCATTATAGAACTATAAGGTAGGGTATTTTGCTTGTACAAATGACCTTCATTTGGCCAAGCATATTGTCAATACACTTATACACATCTCCAAAGTTTGGAGCCTTAGTGTCTCCATATGTGATGATTGTAAAAAGAAAATATTTTTGGCATCGACCAAAAAAAGTCACTTTTCACAACTTCCTTCATCCTCTTCCCCTACTCTAACTTAGAATTGTGCCACTAATTCCACTCTTATTTCATGACTATTAGTTTCAATGACTTGTAACTCAATCATCGTCTCTAAGAAAATAAAGTATGATGCATATTTGATCTCTGCATGTTTCAAAAATTCCTTCTTGGAAAGGGTCTAGAATAATGCATGTGATGTGTGGTGGTTGTAGATAATATTTGCACATCTCTCACATCAAGAACTACCTATTTGATCTAATTTGTGATTTTGATGTCCTTAGTGCAATATTCATGGAATGTACACAACACGAAATCCACCATATATTTGTATAGGTTGTCTCAACCAACTTCCCTATTGATCTGCATACATATCTCCCTAAAAATATTGTAAGAACAAATTTATCAACTAATCAAAAGAATTTATCAAATGATTAGGAAGTGAGAAAAACCAATAAAAAATGTCATTCAATGAGCATGGAAATAGCTTAGCTAACAACTAGTCCTAAAAAATGAAATCACTATAAAGTTGTATGAAAACATACATGTGTCTATAGAACACCTTTTTCATTATATTTCTCAAATTGGGGCACCTAAGTGGAATGCAAAGCATGTTAAAGATAGAAGATTGCAACAATAATATGCTGAAGTGAGGGGTTGAGTGGAAGAGGTAGAAAAAAAGGCTAGCTAGTGCTCCAAGTTGCCTAAACTTTGCATGGGTTAGATTACAATATGGTCTACAATGTGTAAAAGGGGTGGGATACCAATGGATATAGTAATGGAAAAATAAGTTAAGGCTTGTGAGGGGAAGACTAGTGAACCAATGAGAATGAAAATTTTGAGGTGACTACCTAGAAATTCAAAGCTAATGGAATGTGAAGTTAGGATGAATTCAAAAGACAAAGCATCCTTTGCTTCAAGTTGTGTAGAGCTAGTGACGATATGCATATTGTTTAACAAATAGACTGCAGGAATTGGCATAGAAACAAAATTTTTCTTACTTGCCACATTGGACTGGGAGTCATGAGTTCCTTCAAGGGAAGCCATTAAGGAAAAGATATCACTATGAACAATATGTGTAACCCCCAAATAAACTCAATACCTTCAAAATGATTGTTAAGAATGCTAGGAAGGGTCTCGACTAGAGCCACAATAGTCCTAGAGATGCTCTTACCTTCTAAAGACTTTTAAAAATCTACAAAATGTTGGTTGAGATATTTCACCTTGGAGTGAGGGACATGTAGCATGGACTTATGGTTATGGTTGGCATCTATATTGTGGACTCTAGTTGTGGGAGAATCAGGTCAAAAATTAATTATGGAAAGAGAAAGTAAAGCAATTGTTAATTGATCAAAAGAAAAATTATTAAAGTCAAGACCAAACCTAATAGGGTTGGTTGCACCACAAGAAAATATAGTTTTAGATTGTGGTAGATCCTTTAGACAATGTTATTAGAATGTGAATATTGGGTTGTGAAACTCATATTTAAGATCTCAGAACACATTAAAATTTTTTCTAAAAATTGAACTTTATAAATTGTTTAAGGTTTTTATTTTCTAAGAAGGTTGTCTAAGTGTGAGCGACAGGTTCGCCAAAATGTAGTAGGTGAAATTCAACTCAACAAAAGAAAGATTAGCTTCCTTTATCAAATGATCTCACAAATGCTACACTTACATTAACCAAACTTTTTTTTTTAAAGATCTAATCTACTTTTGTTCATTATAGATTACACTAATTAATCTAAAGTGTTTTAATTGAAAATAATTATTGTTCTCTAAGCAAGCTAAAACTCCAAATTGCTATTGTTAATTATAAATTAAATAAAAAAATAACAAGCTGAAATTGGAAATGGAAATAATCAATAGAAAAGAACCTAGCATTGAAGTTTGAAGCTCGCTAGAATGGACTCTTGTACAATGTGTTATAGTTCTATACAACCAAAATTAACAAAGTTTGAATTTTCCTTTAAAACTATGCCTAGTTTTGCACAAGAATAAAACTAGAAAATGCAAAGTAAATCACTTGTGAATGAATAAGTGAAATTATCTAATCAAATACAAAAGACAAGAATGACAAAGAAATAGAGAGAAATATATTGACAAACTACAATGAGGTTGGAATCCTCTCCTCAAAGAAAACCTAAAGCTAAAGAAGATGAAGGAATTTTTTGTTTGGTTGTATGGATCTTTCCTTTAGGTCAGCCCCCTAGGTTGGATTTCTAGTCTCCATAGATAGCCTAGATTTTTTATAATAATAACAAAAATGCTAAATGAAGAGAGATAAAATTACAGTGCCAGATTGAAGTGCAATACAACTAGAATAATAGTGGTAATGAGTGAGAGTGTGATCCGAAAATTCCAAAGACCACATAGAGATTCAACAGCAATAACAACCAAAAAATGAAGAGGAACTTAGAGCAAACTATAATGCAAATTACCTTACAAAGCTTGAAGGAAACAACAAAGGACCAAATGCTTGTTGCAATATTTCTTCTAAACTTCTCACAAAGTTGCTAGAATGTTGGATGGCCTTCACATGAATTCATAGAACTAGTGGTAAGTTTCAAGAGTGTTATTTAACAATGGAGAACGTTGGAACAGGGTTCAAGTTGCAAGAGAAAGTGATAAAATGCAAAGAATGTTGGTGTATAATTATGCTCAGGTGGCAACTTGCTTATGTGACGAGTTGGTTATAGAGGGAGTTAGAAAGATTGGTAGGTTTAACAACCTTTTCCCCCAAATTGAAAATTCAGTTGCCCAGATTTCCCTATATGTGTACCTCAAATTGTAATTTATAATTAATCTTCTATTACTGCAAATTTTAATTTATAAATAATCTTCTATTACTGCAATTTGCTTTCATCAGTGTTTCCATTTTCGCCCAATTTCGTGGCTTAATTTCTACATGGTATCAAATATTTTTTGATGCTATTGGAAATGAAAAGAATCTGTTTGTGAGTTGAATTTAAATCAAAGCTCGAGGAAAATTTCGTGAGATCGTTGGTCTGGTGATCGTGGATCTATGATAGAAATTTGGTTGCGGTTTTGGCATAAAGATTTAAAAATTTGAGGCGAGGACTGCAACTTATGCAAATATTTGCACTTTGTTGCTCACATTGGAGTCTTTGCAGAAGAGAAGTCCATTTGAGCTTTTTTGAAGTGTTCATTCCGGAAAGGGAAGATTCAATTTGTTCAAAGTTTGAAAATCGAGTTTAACATTTGTGTTTAATTTGAGTCGATCTGTTCGATTTATTAAAATTGTTGAAACCTCGATTTGGAACCATCGAAACAACAAGCTTTAGTGCTAGAAATTATCGCTACAAATCTAAGGTCGGAATGGAAAGTAGTAAATATCATAGCAAATCTGGCCAAGTAAGGTCAGCAATGACAAAGGCACGCCGAAATGGAGGTCGACTGGCGGGAATCAGCCAAAAATGGCTACGACTTGCAAAGCCGAATTTTAGACGAAGCCTTGAGTACCTATATTTTCAAAACCTACACACAAAGTTGAGAGCCAATAGAATAAAAGAAGGCAGCAATTTCCAGCCGAATTGAACTTGCAAAGATATTTTAAATTATACATTTCTGATCAAATATTGTCAATTTCCAGTCGAATTTCTGTCATAAATATGTAGCAATATTTGATCAGAAATGTAAAATTTAAAATATATTTGCAAGTTCAATTCGATATGTCTTCTTTTGTTATGTCGTTCTCAGCTTTTTGTGCACAGTTTGAAAATTTGCTCAAGGCTTAGTCTAAAAATTGGCTTTAGGTCAATGGGCCCTTGGTACTGGTCAAGTTGAAAGGTTCTAGATTCACTAGGGATCAAATTTTGCTGAGTGCAAAGGTTTTGACGCCTAAAAAGGGATGAGGTGGGGATCGTACCCCTAGCGGATTTTGGCGGAATGGATACCCCTCAGACCTTGGCTCTAAGCTAAAGGGGACCCCCTTGGGGGTATCTCCAACAAAAAAAAATGGCGTTACAAGTCGTTTTAAAATTTCTGCCATTTTTCGCCAATTCTTGCCAATCGACCACCATTTCGATGTGCCTTTGTCATTGTCAACCCTACTTGGTCAGCTTTGTTGTGAGATTTACTTCTTTCCAGGCTGAACTTGGATTCACAACAATATTTTCTAGCACTAAAGTTTGTTGTTTTAGAGGTAGTTACAATATGGTCACATGGGGTGCTTGGACATCTATTTTCATGGAGAAAAAATAATTATGCTACAAGATTAGTTGGAATCTTTTCCTGGAAAATGGCAGGCCCTACCTTTTAGGAGTACTTTGAGTTGTGTCTTGAATACTTCCACACTTCCTTCTACATTTTCAATTTGGGACTCTAATGGATAAAATCTAGGGGATTATACATGTATCCTATAATCATGAATAGAGATAAAGTTCCATTTGAGGGGGTTCATCATGTCCTTTGATTTTTGTTTCCATCATTTTGTTGTCAAGATAAATTCAAAGAACTATTTTTCCTAGAAACAAGAGATAAATAATCACTACCTTGAGTGGGATCTATTACCCTATCTCCTTGGAATTGTTCCTCATCCACATGACTATGAGCAAAAAAGTGCATGGTTTAACAAAAATGACAAGGTCTATGGACTAATATTTCTTACAACTTCTTAGGCTTTTCTATATCACATATAGCACATTGAGTGCCCTTTTACTGCTTGGACCTTCATTTTCCATATGTATGGATACCTTGGATCTTCCTCTAACAGTTATGTTTACTCGGATGATACTGAGAATTTTGTGCCACATCTTGTGTGAACACATCCTCAGGGGATGATCATTTTATTTGGTTGGCATAAATTGATACTCCATCTCCACCATCTACTGTTGTATATATAGATTTAAGTCTCTCTTCTTTGAGAGCTTCCAATGGTTCAATGTAGTATATATTGGCCAATATATTGCCTCTTCAAATTTTCCTCCAAAACCAAAAAGGGAATTGGAGAGGGATCTCTAACCTTTGTGGTGCCTTGATGGTTGGTGTGTGGCCCTTAGGTAGTGCCACTAGTAGAGGTGGTGGCCAGACAGAGTTTCTCTAGTGGTGTTGCATAAGTGGCTAATTGATAGTCCAAAAATACCATGACAACCTACAAGTAGTGATCTAGTAGCTTTGTGTTGGAAAGAAGGTGGAGTTGGAGTCAAGTACCTTTTGGGAAAATCCATCCATTTAAGTGGTGACCAAGCAAAACTCTAATAGTTGAGTGGCAACAAATATTACAATGGTGTTATTGGGTGCAAGGAAAACATTTTAAAAATGATTTGGGCTAGGCCTTGAAGCACATGCTACCCCCCATATGAGTGGAATTGATCCCAAAGCCCCCAGTTCCCTTGACAAAGGAGGTGGTGGTGAATGGGATTTGTTGTTGATTTGAGTTGTGAGCTTGAAATCCCTAAGGTTTGATAATTTTCCAAGTTTTAGGGGTGTCAAATCTAGGAAAATCAACACAAACCTATCTTCAGGTTGAGTAGCTAAGGACCAATTCTTGAGGCGGGTAATACCTTCTTCACTTATGGATCTACAAACCAATGGGGGGTTTTCCCTAAGATGTTGAATGAATGGTTGCTAGAATAAGCGATTACCTCACATCAAACAATACCCAATGCTCAATGTATCTTTATATTGGTGTCACTAAATACCTATGTGCTTATTTGAAGGTATGAGGTGGAGCATCTATTTAACAAATAATCTTACATACAAGCATCTAAAAATGGGTTGTATGATAACCCCTTTAGATTTTATAAACTTTCAGACATGGCAACAAAAACACATAGAATCATAAAATTGAAAGGTTCTTGAATTGATGTATTCCAGGACATGTTGAAGATTGTGGGAAGAGAACCAATTACAAATTGGTGCCTTCATCCATTGGGCAGAAAAATCACTAGATTCAACCAAACATATGACAACATAAACTTAGGTGATATCCTAATCAAGATATCACAAAAAGACTATCATGTTATGATCTACAGGAAAGTTGGGCTATACATGTACATTTAGAAAAACGATAAATGAATTTAGAATATTAAGGAAGTCTAGTAATCCTTAGGAACACTCATGCATTTCCTTATTATATTGAAAAGATACATACAAAAGATTTGCATGTATTTTATACACATCTAGTTGAAATACTAAATCAACACACATAAAAAATGTAACGGAACATACACAAGGAGACACTCAACTAAGGTTGATTCTTCCATTAACCATACAAAATTCAAATCTTACACATGCTATCATAGGCTTGGGAAAGAACCCAACTCATTACAATGTAAAAACAACTATACCTATAACTAAATTTTGAAACCCTAGGGCTTCTTGCAAGTATATTTATTTTGTTAATGGCTTTGCAATTGCTCTTCCTATTCAAAACCCTCTCCTCCCTTTTTTATGTTATCATAATATGAAAATGAAGCTAAGGCTAAAATCCATGGCTAAGCTATTAGGGGAATGTCAAAAGGTTGAGCCACCTGGAAATTCCCTAGCCACAACCCTCACCAAATGTCCAAATGACACATATCTTTTGCAAATCCAATATGTTTGACAAGGGTATGAGAAACCATTCTCTAACCAACACCATACACCTATAATGAACGATCAATATGGTTGAGTACAAGGAAACAACAAAAATACCCTATAAATTTGTTGGAAATGGCAAGTTGAAAGAGCAATCTTCCAAGAAAAAGATATATAAACAATAAATGCAACATGTGTGCCACATACTTCATCAGATCAACACCAAAATTTCTTTAATTTCCTTAGGGAATATGCCTAGGTCAAGCTTGGGGAGTTGCAAAAGTGGCTGGGAGTTCATGAGGGTAGTTGAAACTTGTTTACAACAAACTTTATTTATTGCGAGATTCTGACCCCCATCCATCTACAAAGAAACAAGCACTTGTGGAAGTGTCATGGAAAAACATTCTCAAGAAGAAAATTGCATCTCAACTAGTGAGAAATTTGACCTAAAATGCCCCTATGGAGACTCAAGCCCCATTCACCTCACTGGCTTGGTTCTGATGACCCCTTGAATCCCACAAAACCCTCTTTTGAAAATCCGATACATATTAGGTCAACAAAGACTTGAAAAATCCACATGCACACAAAAATCCCACAAAGTAGGAGTTTGTGAAAAAATGTGCACCATCAGGACATGTGAAGAAATGGCATTCACCGGGTTGAGTTTACCTTGGTTTGGTTCGCACTCCAAACCCTACAATACCTTCATTACATTTTTCCTTTTGTGAAAATGTTGCTCCTAAGTGCACATGCATGAATTCATCCTCTATCCGCCTACTATAGAAAAACCATGTGCAACCAAACTTAATCACTTGTAAGAAATGACATTTAGATGAAAATTCTTGCAGATGATGTCAACATGATGTCATTGGCATACTTGGAGACCTTTGGATAAGGTGATATCATCATGACATTACCATGTATGGCTATAGGAAATTGGACCCCATTGGCTCATAAATTTTGACAACCAATTTTGAGAAGTTTGATGCACTTGTAGAGAAAATACCCTTGAGTGAACCTATAGAAAATTCATTGGCAAGTGAAGAAGGGAAGTTCAATTTAGATGCAAAAACCCGCAAGTGTAGATGGACCCATTCGACCCACAAAGGGTCCTATGGACATGAAAAGGTTTCATGGTTGTAACTTGCTTGTTTTTCATCAAAACTTGGATCAAATCATTTTTGCAAGTACCCATTAAATCCCTCTTCAAGATGCACAAGATTTTGCAATTCCATGCTTAGCTGAATTTATGATTTCTGATGTGGCTCCAAGGACACTCTTTAGATGACACATGGCATTGGATAATTGGCCCTCGGGATCTAGTTCATGTGAAAGTTGTTCCAACATTTAGTCAATCTATCAAAACTTTGAGATGCTTTCATAGAAGATGAGGCCACAAAGTCATTACGAGATTTTTTTACCCCATCTACACCAATCAAATGCCCATGAAAATGTGAAGTTCACTTGGGTAGGCCCACAAACCCTGATGACATAAGCATTACGATAAAATGGGTAAGTGGAAAATGTGGGATATCTATTGGGATGTGGAATGGGTTGGTTCACATGGAAATGCCCACAAATATTTGGATGGGACAAATTTTCCTACAAAGCAAAAAATTCCAAGTGAACCATACAAAATGGAAGGCCTGCAAGTTTGGATGAACACATACTTCCTACAAAGAGAGTAAAGCTAGATGAACCAGATAAAAATTGAATGATAGAAGTTCACTTGACCATGGAAAACCCACAAGACCTATAATTAGCAACTTTTATCATTAAAACCCTATTACAAACATTTCCAACCCAATTGGAAATTTGCAAAGAAAAACAACTAAACTCCATCTTACAGGGAATTGGGCTCGATCCAAATGAAAGAAGAAAACCCACAAGATAATAACTTTCGCCCTTTAACATATTTTTTAAAACTTCAAAAAATAGCATGACTTAATTTTTAATGCTCAATCTCGTGGTGCTAAGAAATTTTGATAAAAAAATGACCCATGAATGATATATCAAATTGGTTATAAAATTTTGGAAAATACGACTAAGGCACAAAAGGGGCATATAATTTTGGAGTGTCGGAATTGGCTCTAGTTGGGGGTGTTTTCCTCTTGTAGGTACAACAAGGATTTAAATATTTGGGAAAAATAAAAAGACACAGTAGAATAAGACTAACTCTCAGAAGATACAAACATATGTAGGAGGGAAAAACCAAGCAAAACAACTATGTACAAAAGTGCTTAGAACCTTACCCCTTAAGAGAAATAATGCTTCAACTGTTGACCATGGATTGGAAGGTCCAAGTAATCTCATCCATGCTCCCGAGCTAAAAATTCCCTTGACCACATTCTTCACTTATTTGAACCCATAAGACATCAAAATTTCCATGTTTTCTCGTCTTCTGATTTGGAATTCCACATGAGGACAAGATCCCCAATCTGAAACTCTCTTTTAGCAGTCCTCTTAGCAAAGAGGTACTTCATTTTTTTTTGTTTCATTGGATTCCATTCATGGGAAACCCTTCTCACTTTTTACAAATTTAGTTAGCTCATAGACTCTTTGGGGGATTGCACTTTCATCTTCCCCCTCTGTCTACTGCAACAATGTATACACAGGAAGTGCAAAGCAATTGGAAGTTTGGATTCAACACCATATACCAATTCAAATGGACTCTTCCCAAAAACCTTCTTGTATGTGATTCTATCTACCCAAACAAAAAAATTTAACTCACCATTCCTCCTTTTCTTGTTAGCATCTAAAGTCTTTATGATGATGTTCATTATTCTCTTATTGTTTGATTTAGCCTATCCATTTTTTTGTGGATGATAAGGTGGAGCATGTGTTAAAGAGATCCCATATTGTGCACACATGTCAACAAAATCCTTGGATCTGAAACACATTGTGTTATCAACAATAATTTTGGATAACACACCAAATCTAGTCACTATATTGTTTAACAAAAACCCGGTCACCACTTTGGAAGTTACATTCCTTGTAGGGGTTGTCTCTACCCACTTGGTAAAGAAATTAGTGGCCACTAATATCCACTTGTAATCATTGTTGTATTTCTCTGTTATTCCCCCTATGAAATCAATACCCCACTGTTGGAATGGAGCCTCTACTAAAATGGTTGTAAGGGGAAGAGCACCTACAAATTTCATCTTTCCTAAAACCTTTGGCAAGCCTCACACTTGAAAATTTTGGCCACATCCCTAAATAATGTATGTCACCAATACCCACTTCTCATAATCTTATTAGAGGTTGTATTTTGTCATGCCCATAATTTTCACTAGAAAAACCCACCTTTTTTTTTTAGGTGTTAATTAAGCTAGCCACATTCTAACCATTGGAAGAGTAGGTCTTAAGGAAACATTGTTTTATCACATTAATCTACTAGCTAAATATTCTAAACTTTAGCCATATAATAATCCATTTGAATTTCAATTTGCATTTCATAGTATACTAGTGTATTCCACCTTCATGGTAGTGACAATATAACATAATGTCAAAACAAAATTACAAGGATTTTTTTCAAAAGATCACCTTATTGATCGTCCACAATATATCTAATCATCAATTTATGAAAATCATATCACAAATTAGGTTTAACATTAAGAACATGTGAAACAGGGTCTTACATATTTGATATGTAATTTCCACCACATAATCCATGATGACATTCCTAAATAACTTTTGTTGATAACTCTTCATCCAAAAATCATAGGAGCACTCCATCTAGGTTTCTCCACATGAGTTGTCCTTCTAGTAGTATATACCTCTGAATTTTTAGTTTCAAAATATTCTTTTGCTTATCATTCAACTCAAGAGGAAAATTCAAGTTTTGTAAATAAATATTTTGTCCTTATACCAAGGACACTCCTTGAATTGACATGGGGCAATAGTTGGGTGTGGATTTACTTGATTTACTTCAACTGTAATCAAATTTGTCTCAACCATCAACCTTGATAGGCCTTGACCTTTGAACAACTTAGTAGTTTGCACCTCCATGTCATACTCTTGGATCTTGTTGATCCACCTACACCTCTTATCTAATGCTTCGTATTGTACAAAATATCTCTAACAACTATATGTGACACAAAGGCAATGATTTTGGCCCCTATATAAGGTCTAAAATTATTTATATCCTTCACAAGAGCATATGCATGCTTTTCCATCACTGAATAATTAAATTCAACATCTCTTAGTGATTTACTGAAGAAAGTTATTGGATGTTCATATCCATCTTCATTTTTTTGTAGTAAAACAACAACAATAGTGTAAAAAGATGCAAAAGATAATAACTAAAAAGGTTTAGAATAGTTTGGACTTTCTAGCAATGGCACTTTCCTAAGTGCATTGTTTATTTCCAAGAATCAATCATTAGCCCTTCCTTAGACACAATATGACCAAGGAGCTTGCTCTCTTCTATAGCAATGATGAACTTCTTGGGACTCAATGATATCTCATATTTCAAACATCTTTAGAAGACTAACTCCAAGTGTTTGCAATGATCATTTCTATCCTTGGAGTAGGAAATTAGATAATCTTGGTAAACAACCATCATTTCATCTATTAGGCCTACAAATATAATATCCATGGCCCTTTAGAAAGTGGCTCCAATATTCTTCAATCCAAATGACATTTTGACAAAAATGAATGTTTCTCAAGGCATGGCGAAGGTTTTCTTGTGTTGCTCAGAATCCTTGACCATAACTTGATTATAACTTGAGAAGCCATCCATCACAAAAATCAACTCTAAACCTATTACCCCCTACAATAAATTGTCCATACTAGGCAATGGATAATTGTCCTTGACAAAAAATTATTAAAATTTTCAAAATCTACACACAATCTAATGTCTCCATTCTTATTTCTTATTGGAACAAGGTTGGATACCCATTTTGAGTGTCTAATTGGTTTGATGATACCTCCTTTTAGCTTCATCAACTCTTTTCACATTCGAGAGGCAAGAATAGGGTTGCTAGGATGATGCTTTTGTTTGAATAGTTTTGCATCAGGTTCCAAAGGAATGGCATGCTAAAAAAAATCATTCCTATAAGTCTTCAATTCATCATAAGACCAAGAAAAACACTTGTTTATATTTTATAAGCAATGTAATCAATTTTTTCTTCTCTATTGGTTTTAACCTCTTATTCATATAAATCATATTGGGAGTTTCCTCAATTCTTAGATTTACATCCTCTATGTCTTCTTCTCTTACATACTTACTTTTGGTTTTATAGCAGCCAACACTATCGAACATCCTCTCTAAGGAAACAAGACCTTTAGGGATTGTATTCATTTTGAGTTGAATAATCTCATTCCCAAATAGAATCTTCTTACCTTCTTCATCCTTCTCCACTGTGGGTTGCCAATCAATCTGTTGGTTCTCAAAATGATTGATATAGTTTTGGAATTCATAAATCTATCGGTCATCATTAAAGACCTATCAATTATATAGTTATTAGAAATGTTGGGCCTGGTTAGAATCTTAGCATCATACTTATAGTGACCGGTGGTAGTAGAAGCATCCAAATTTGAAGCTAGTTCAACAAGTGCATTAACAACCACATTACTTTCTCTTTCCACCCAAGCAATGTTGAATGTGTCAAAAGCCTCAATGGAATCCCAAATTTCATTCCTACATATTCTTAATCATCTTTCCCTTGCAGCATATGTGCCTCTAATATGAGTCACTACAAGATCTAAATCACCATATTCTATACTGCATTTGATTCCATATTTTGATGCCACATTTAAATCAATAAGTAGAGCCTCATACTTTTCCACGTTGTTAGTGCACTCAAAGTTCAGTCTAAGAGTGAACTTGGAATATTTTCCATCAGGGGACACCAATAAAAGTCCACTATTACCCTCTTTTGAACATGTAGGTCATCAAAATGCATATTCCATAGTCCATTACTTTTTGGATGATGATGTAAGGGTAGAAAATCATAAGCAATATGCTTATCATTTTCATCATCATAATACCCCACTAGACAGTCAAGTTCTGCATCATGATAAGAAACTTTATTTTTTGGTTCATTTGGATTCTCTACAATAATCACCATTTTATTTTCCCTATGCAACTAGACATCTTTTCCACATAGAGGAATGATGACATAAAATAGATTCATTTGTCACCCATTGTTGCTCCCCGCTTCCTAGACATCATCATACCCCACTTAGTTGGACAATCAACTATGATAATGTCCATTGATTTTTTTTTCCTTAGGTATGCAACAAGATTTATTGGAGCATTATTCACAATTACAATCACATTTACCTCATGAGAATTCATGGCATAACACTTACCATAAGATTTTGAAACTTGTAGTCCTAAATGGTTCATAACTTCCAATGGCATCAAATTATTGGATGCTCTAGAATCCAACATATAGTTATGAACCAACCAACCATTTATCAACAAATATGTATAAAATGGATCTATGATTTGTTTTTTACCTTTAGAAATAAATCTCAAGGGCCTCATGTGCATTGACTTTGTCTACTATGTCTTTGGGAACAACTACAACTTCCTCTAGCTGATTAAATATAGTAGGGGCATTGAGATACAACAATGTCATTTGTCTATGCTTAGGAATCCTTAGTAGCTCTTTGATTGGTACTTGAACTTTCAATTGACTGAAGGCTTGGGCCATGTCAATAGGTTGATTGATGGCACCCACTTGTATTGAGAGGGGGGTGAATTGGTATAAGATAATATTTTACTTAATAAACACAATAATATCAATCACACGATATTTATGTAGAAACCCTTTTGATAGAAAACCACAATGAAAAGACTGCTTGGATCTATCATCCAAATTCAATCATGAAAACCAAAATTTTCTTACAATAGTTTTATAGGCGCCAACCCATTAGAGACACCAATCCCCATCACTAAACAATTTGTAAGCACCAACCTACTAGAGACACCAATCCCCACTTCTAAGCACCAACTTAGCAAGAGACACCACTCTCTTCACTTAGGAAGCACCAACCTCCAAATGAACTTCTTCAATGAATGATGGTCAATTGATTTTCTTTAGAAAGATCGTGTAGATGATACACTTCATAAATTTGATGCAATCATTTTCATATACTTTCCTTCTCAAATCTGCATATATCCCTTTTCAAAATTGCATATACTCCCCTTTCAAATATACATAAACTCCCCTTTCAAATTTGATTATAACATATTCATATATTTTTGCTATACTAAAAAATATGCTTTTAATTGGATTAATTTATCATGTGTTGTGCTTGCCAAATAATTCCCATCTCACCTTCATTTAATATTATCTCATATACCTCTTCACCAAGAGAGAGGATCCTTCACAAGGGGATCGACCTCATATAAAATAAATTTTAATTTATTTAATTCTCCCAAGGTTTTGTTAATCTAGGTATGCGTCAACAACTTTTTAAATTAATCAATTTAGTTTAATTTCCCCCAAAAATGGGTGACTCCTCAAGAGGGGTTGACTTGCATGGAAAGAGGAATCTCTTTCCAAAGGGTTGGCCTCAATATAATATTAATTCTTCCAATGTAAGATCCCATAAAATTCAAGTTAAAATATACAATTAATTTATCTTCCATAGTTGGCCAACATGTGTATATGCATTTGAATGGGAAATTTAGTGGTCTTTGTCCTTAACAATTTATTTGACATCAATGACAATATTTTTCAACACTGATATGCATGCAAAGGATTGGAAGATGAAACTTCTATAGCATTGGTATCAAGTGTAAATGGAATTACTTGATCATTTGCAGTAACTTGCTTTGCATTGACCACTCTCCCAACTTCCTTTGCTACCTTTTGTTTTCCCTCATTCATAGAAGTCTATTGATTTTCCACATTGTTGGTAGAAACATTAGCACTTTTCAATTTTTGGATGTATACTTTTTGCAAGGGTGCATTTGATAGATACATCTTATTTCTTGGTGGAGAATTTCTTGTAGAAATGTTTGTTGTTTTATCAATATTGTATTATTTTTTATTCCCTTTATTTAAATGTGCAGCTAACACATTTGGAGAAATTGCAACTTTAGCTTTATTCTTGGCACCTAATCACCTGTTTCAAAGTTGACGATCACTCTACACTTGAATGGAAACAAATTCAATAAGATTTTTGATGTCCTCATTAGAAGTATTCACTCTATTATACCTCAGCTTCATTTGTTCCTTGATTTGTTCAAAATCTTTTTTTGGAATTTCATAGAGAATATGATGACTATCATACATTTTGGAAGAAACTCTCACCTTCATAAGCATCTAGTCGATCCAAATTTGCATCATTAAAATATTCAAGTTTACCCTCATGTTAGTGGAATTCTTTTTCATCATCAAATCTAGTTGCAACAATGCACTTGGTTTGGTCATGATGAAAATAGCATATGTCACACTAGAATGAATCTTTCTAAAGATTCACATGATTCTTTCTCAAGGGATCAGGGGCGTGTTTCTCTTGGTACCCTTTGAATTTATTGGTACTACTTTTCTATCATTACCTCCATGTTTCTTAGACTAATCATAATTATAAGGCATGTTATGAAGTATTTGACCCTCATTGAAATGTGTAAGGGAAACATTAGAAGACACTTTTTCATTCTTTGTAACTTTCTAAGAGAGGTCCTTCATTGCTCCCATCACTTTTTATAATTTTTCTTGAGCAATGAGAGGATTGTTGAAGTTGTTGCATTTGGTTTTAGTAATTTCACATCAACCCTCTTGTTGTCTTTCCCAAAAGCTTTCAAGTTGCTTTCTATGTTGATATCCATTGCATATGTTTCCCTCAAGGTTTGAGGGTTCTTATCTCTTAGTAGATAACCCAAATTTGAATCAAATGCTCCACAATATAGAACAAGGTACATATGATCATTTAGCATTACCTGGGGAAGCACTTTTCTCATTGTCATAATGAACTTATTATTGAAATTAGAAACCAACTTATTTATCCCTTTTCTAATTTTATTCAGCTTATAAATTGTAAACTTTGGATTCACTCTTTCTCCATATTGCAATCACAAGACCCTCATAAACATATCCCATGAGTCTATGTTTTTGTCCAAAAGACTCTTATACCATTGCTTTGCACTTTCTTCCAATGAATGCACAAAGAGTTTCCTCATGATATCTTCATCTTTAATTTCATACTCATTAGTGACATCAATGAAGTGTCTTAAGTGATCCTCACCAGTGATAGCATTATTTCCTTAGAATTTAGGAACCTTCCCTCTAATCTCAATTGGAATTGGATAAGGATAGTTAGGGATACCACAAAAATCCAAATTTTATATCTTTCCAATCATAATAATTGTCTCATTGGTGCAAATATTTGAGACTATATTCTAGGGTTAACCCCAACATTTTATATTACATTTTATTGTGGGGTATTGGGTTGTTGGCTCTACTGAACAATAGGCACTTGCTAAATTGGAATAGTTGGTGCCACATTTTTAGTTTGATCAAGATTTTCTATGGAACAACATTTTGTATGGACTATTGTGCAATGTTTTGTTATTGGTTTAGTAGAAATGCTTGTAGAGCTAATTGGGCATGTGTAATACAATTTGTGCCTCCATCTCACACTTCCTTTCGTTGAGATGATCAATATGACCAAAATGTTGATCGAATTCCCTCCCTCTATGCTTAGTTTCTAGCTGAATGTTTTAATCAACATCTTTGAATGGTGTTTCTACCTCATGCTTTGAAGTCTAAGGAGTATCATGTTTTCCTTCCCTTTGATTTCTCAAAGGTGGAAGCACATGATTTATTTGATGTTGAATTTGAGGTGAACTTTAATTTATATTTTTTGCACTAGGATTTATTTCTTTTCCATACCTAGTATAATCTCTTCTAAAATTTCTTCTAGTAGTTCTAACTATATTATCCATTGAATCATCAGATGAATATTGATCATAATTCCTAGAAGAATATCTTCTACTCAAAGTACCTATTATTTTAGTATTTCTTGGATTATGTATAGGTGACTTGGATTTTTTCCTTTCATTTTTCTTGTCACCTTGTTGCTTCTATAGAATTATTTTTAGATACTTCTTGACCTTTGGAGCATTGATTCGTGTCCATTTTCTATCTTCTCACACTAAATTTTGGATGTTCCTTTAATAGAGTTGTCACTCCTTAAAGGAAAAATAATCAAAATAAGTAGCTTTTGATTCCAAACCAAATAACAATGTTTTCCTATTTGCACTATGATTGCTAAGAAATTTGGGTCTTTAGTTTTATTATTGATTTTTCGTCTCTTTGGCAACAACACCAATTTTTTGGCATAAGTTGACAAGATGCCAAACTTACCCAAAAAAAATGCACAACTACAAACACAATCCCTTACCAAGGTTTTGAAAATATTATTGTCTTTTATATCCTTGGCAATGATGTTGATTTTTTAGAAATCTTAGTTGTGAGCCCTAAATCCCTAAGGTTTGATAATTTTCTAGGTGCTAAGGGTGTCAAACCTAGGAAATCAGCACAAACCTATCTTTGGGATGGCAAGCTAAGGATCAATGATTGAGGTGGGTAAGACCTCCTTCACTTCTATCTTCACAAGACCAAGGGGGGTTTCCCTAAGATGTTGAATGAATGGTTAATAGACTAAGTGATTACCTCATAAAAAACAATACCCATATGTTTCCCTATACTAGTGTCGCTAATTATCTATGTACTTTTTTTAATGTATGAGGTGGAGCATCTATTTAATAGATAATCTGCCATACAAGAATTTGAAAATTGGCTATATGATAACCCCTTTAGATGTTATACACTTTTAGACATGACAATAAAAACACATAGAAACATAAAACTGGAGGTGTTTAAATTGATGTGTTCTAGGGTGTGTTGAGGATTTTGGGAAGAGAAATAGTTATGGACCAATGCCTTCATCCATTGTGTAGCAGAGTCACTAGATTCAATCATACATATGACGACATAAACTTGGGTGTTATCCTAATCAAGATATCACATAGAGATTATGTTATGAATCTACAAGCAAGATGAGCTCTACATGCACATTCAAAAAAATAATAAATGGATGTAGATATTAAGGAAGTCTACTTAGTAGTCCTTATGAACACTCATACATTTTCTTATTATATTAAAAGGATACCATACAAAAGCTTTGCATGGATTTTACAAACATCTAGCTGAAAAAATAATCAACACATCTGAAATGCAATTGAACATACACAAGGAGACACTCAACTAGTTTTATTCTTCCATTAATCAAATAAATTCAAATCTTACATATGTTATCATAGACTTGGGAAAGAACCCAACTCATTATAATGTAAAAACGGTTATACCTAGAACTGAAAGTTGAAACCCTAGGGGTTCTTGCAAGTATTTTTCTTCTTTGGTGGCTTTTTAACCACTCTTCCAGTTCAAAACCATTCTTCTCCCTTCTCTTATGTTCTCATAATCTAAAAGTGAAGCTAGGGAAAATAAAACCCACAACCAAGTTGTCAGGGGAATGTCAAAGGGTCGATCCAACTGGAAAATTCTAGTTGTGATCCTCATCCAGTGTCTAAATGGCACATGTCTTTTGCAAATCCAATATGTTTGATAGGGGCATGAGAAAACATTTTGTGACTAGCTCCATACACTTGTAATGAACGATCAACATGGTTGATTTCAAGGGAACAATAGAAAATACTTAGAAATCAACTAGAAATGGTGAGCTAAAAGTGCAATCTACCAAGAAAAAGATCTACAAAAATAAATGCAGCATGGGCACCACATACTTCATCAGATCAACAAAAAAAATATTTAATCTCCTTAGGGAATATTTTTAAGTTAAGCTTAAAGAGTTTTAGAAGAGGTTGGGAGGTCATGAGAGTAGATGCAACTTATTTTCAATAAACTTTATCTATTGTGGGATTTTGACCCCCATCCACATGTGGAGAAATGAGCACCTTGTGGAAGTGGTGTGGAAAAACATGCTCAAGAAGATAATTGCATCCTCAACTAGCGGGAAATTTGACCTAAAGTGGCCCTACAGAGAATCAAGCCCCATCTACCTCACACTATTGGTTCTAGTGACCCCTTAAATCTTACTAAACCCTCTTGTGTAAATCCAACACATATCAGGTCAACAAGGAATTGTAAAATCCACATGCAAAATAAAATCCCATAAAGTAGGAATTTGCAAAAAGAATCCACATCATCAAGATATGAGGGACTTTCATTGAGTTGAGTTTACCTTGATAATACATCTAGTTCACACACCAAACCCCACAATACCTTTCTTCACTTAATTTTTCCTTTTGCAAAATGTTGCTTCTAAGTGCACATGTGAGAATTCTTCCTTTATCTGCTTGTTGTGGAAAAACCATGTGCAAATAAACTTAATCACTTGTAAAAATTCTCATTCAATTGAAAATTCCCACAAATGGCAACAACATCATGTCATCGGCGAAACTAGAGGCCTTCAGAATAAGATGACATAATCACAACATTACCATGTATGACTACAAAAAAATGGAGGTCCCATTGACCCATAAATTCTAACTTAGTCAATTTTGAGAAGTTTGATGCACTTGCGAAGAAAAGAATCCCAAGTGAACCTACATAAACCTCATCGACAAGTGAAGAAAGGAAGTTTAGTTCAAATGTGAAAACATGCAAGTGTAGCTGGACTCATCTGACCTGCAAAGGTTCAGATGGAAATGAAAAGTCAACATTTGCTTGTTTTCATCAAAACTTGGATCAAATCATATCTGCAAGTAATCATTAAATCCCTCTTCAAGATGCACAATATTTTGCAATTTCGTACAACAAAAATTTGGATTTTTGTGTGGCTCCAAGGGCACTCTCTGGATGACATGTGGCATTGGATAACTGACCCTTGAGATTTGGTTCATGTAAAAAATTTCCTAGCACTTAGTCAATCTATTAACATTTTGAGATGTTTGCATAGAATATGAGGCTACAAAGTCATTATGATATTTCTTACCCCATCTACACCAATCAAGTGCCCATGAAAATGTGAAGTTAACTTGGGTAGGCCTGAAAAACTTGATGACATAAGCATTATGAGAAAATGTTGGGTAAGTGGAAATGTAGGAAATCTATTGGGATGTGGAATGAACTTGTTCACATGGAAATGACTGCAAATATTCAAATGGGGTGAACTTTCCTACAAAGCAGAAATTCCAAGTAAAACAAACAAAAATAGTGAAGAGGTGAAGTTTGGATGGAAAGGAACACAAGTCCAAATGAGCACATATTTCTTGCAAAGTGGGTAAAGCTAAATGAACTAGATAAAACTAAGCAATAGAAGTTCACTTGACTATTGAAATCCCACAAGACCTATACTCAACAATTTTTTTATCATTCAAAACCTATTGCAGACATTTCCAACCCAACTAGACATTTGTGAAGAAAATAAATTGAACTGCATTTTGTGGGGAATTGGGCTCGATCCAAATGGAAGGAGAAAAATAATAAGATAATAACTTTCACCCCTTAGCATATTTTTTAAAACTTTAAAAAGCAACATGACTTAATTTTTTATGCATTATCTAGTGGTGTTGAGAAATTCTGATAGAAAATGAGTCATGACTGATATCTCAAATCAATTATAAACTTTGGGAAAATACAACTAAGGCACAAAAGGAGCATAAAAATTTTGAGTTCCAGTAAGGCTCTTGCTCCCTATCGGTCAAGGGTGGAGGTACTCAAGTGAACCCACAATAGTGAGTCCCAAGGGGAACCTTTGAACAAAGGTTATCTTTTTTTGAAGGTGTCTTGCCATCACTAAAAAAATAATAAAATAATGCCTTCATTCGAAGGTGACCTTTTAATAAAGGTCTTGTTTTATTGATAAAAAAAGTAAATAAAGAGATGAATTTTCATTGTCATTTCATCTTCATTGTCCAAAAATACGGTTAGCATGTAGTGAGCTCAATAGTGAATCATAGGTCAACTTTAGCAAGGATCCTATTGACATACGGAGTGGTGAATCATGGATCTTGAGTCAATAATTTGCATTCAAAACACCACATGACTTTGAACAAAGGTTCCTCACACTCAACTGCTTGAATTTTTTTCTATTTAATAGGTATTTTTAATACCTAATCATTGATTTTTAAATTGACCAAATCTAGTGAAATTTTATATGGTTTTTTTAACCAAGTAAAATGTTTAATTGAAACCCTAAATAGCTTTTTGAAACCCTAAAATCTTTAATTCAAACCTTAAAAAGCTATTTTGAAACCCTAAAATCTTCAATTCAACCCTAAAGAGCTAGTTTGAAATCCTAAAATCTTCAATTCAAACTCTAAACAACTAGTTTGGAACCCAAAAATATTCAATCCAAACCCTAAAATGTTTAATTTTGAGACCCCAAAATCTTTAATTTAAACTCTAAACAACTATTTGAAACCCTAAAATAGTTATTTTAGTAATGAAATAAATTACAATACTTCCTCTACCTTCAAGAATTCAAAACATTGAATACATTATCAACTTACAATTTGAACTATCAATTCTAACATTGCCTCCAAGTGACATGAATTAGATATTTGATCTAGTTTCTAAAATTTTCATGCATAATTTGTTAGTTGCATGACCTTTTATCATGTGATGTAATTGCAATATTTATGTTCTTTGAACCATACAACTTATTTGAGAGTAAAGGTGACCATGTTAGCTTATAATTTTTTTTTGATGATATATAACTCGCTTCCCACTTGATCATGTTGCCTAATTATCCATTATAAAGTTATTGGCATTAGTTTTGGTTTAATGGTATTTTCAAAAAAAATTCAGTGTATTTATGTGACCATGTTAGCTTAGAGTTTTTTTTGAAATGATATCTAACTCACTTCCCAATTGATCATGTTGGGCCTAATTATCCATTATCAAGTTCTTCCATTAGTTTTGGATTGATCTTGTCAAAAAATTCTTTGAGTAAAGGTGATCATGTTAGCTTAGAAAATTTGTGTTGATGATATCTAACTCACTTCCCACTTGATCATGTTGGGCCTAATTATCTAAATTACTGACTTCTTCCATTAGTATATATGGATATCACAACCTATAGTTTGAGGAGGGTAAGATAAAAATAGTGGGTTAAAGTTTCAAACAATATATGTCAAATCTATCCAAGTTGTAAATTTGTATTGCTTCTAGTTTTGATTGTGTTGATTTTTTTAGCATCAACATTTCAGATCATACTCTGTGATCCATCATCACATATGAGTTTCATTATGGAATATATATGCATTGATTCATCCTTCACATCACAAACCTAGGGCTAAGCTCACTTTTTGTACACCCACTCCAAATTACTACTTAAATAGTAGGTTGAATTCATTACCAACTTGGGAGTCAAGAATTTGTAGATGATCTCCTTTAAAGCATAATTTTTTATATATTTAAATGATAATAAAGAAATGGATCTTCTTTTAATTTAAATTAATTGATGATATCTAACTTATTTCCCACTTGATCATTTTTCCTAATTATCTATTATCAAGTTCTTCCATTAAAGTATATATGTATATCACAACCTAGAGTTTGGGGGGAGTAAGATAAAAAATAGTGGGTTAAAGTTTCAAACAATATATATGCTATCCATATATCCAAGTCATACATGTATGAGCTTCATTACAGTATATATATGCATAGATTCATCCTTTACATCATAAACCTTACTTTAAGTTCACGTGTTGTGCACCCACTCCAATATTTTTCTACTTAAATAGTAGGCAAATCATTACCAACTTGACACTCAAGAATTTTTCTGATCTCATTTACCATAATTTCATGTATATTTAAATGAGAATGGTGAAATGGATCATTCCTTTTAATTTAAATTGTTGATGATATCTAAGTTGCTTCCCACTTGATCATGTTGCCTAATTATCTATTATCAAGTTCTTCCATTAGTAAATAATATATGTTCCAATATATCCATGTTAAATTCCATGTGCTACTTTAGTAGTAGAGAAATCATTACCAACTTGACACTCAAGAATTTGTCTAATCTCATTTACCATAATTTCATGTATATTTAAATGAGAATGATGAAATGGTCATGTCTTTTAATTTAAATTGTTGATGATATCTAAGTCGCTTCCCACTTGATCATGTTGTCTAATTATCTATTATCAAGTTCTTCCATTAGTAAATAATATATGTTCCAATATATCCAAGTTAAATGTCATATGCATGTATGTTCATATATATGTTTGTATGTATATATGTATGTATGTATGTATGTATGTTCATATGTATATATTTTTACATTATGTACATATACAATATATATGAAAAAATAGGGTTTCAAAATAGTTGTTTAGGGTTTCAATTGAAAAATTTACCTAGTTTAAAAGTTATTAAATTTTAAATATTTATACACATGTGCATGTATATGTACATGTAATGTGCATACATACATACATACACACACACATATATGTGTGTGTATGCATATGTGTATATGTGTATGTATATGCATACATACATATATGTATATATGTGTATGTATATGCATACATACATATATGTATATATGTGTATGTGTATACATATATATGTACATATATACATATACACATACACATATACATCTATTGTCATTTATATTATACATACATGGACATCTATTGTATCAACGTGTTACATATGTATTTTGATAACCTCAACAACTATATACATATGTGTATATGTGTATATGTATATGCATATGTAAACATATATGTATATATGTGTATGTGTATACATATATATGTACATATATACAACTACACATACACATATATACATATATGTTTACATATGCATATACACATATACATACATACATACATGCATGCATACATACATACATATATGTATGTATGTATATGTATATAGTTGTTGAGGGTTTCAAAATAATTGTTTAGGGTTTCAATTGAAGATTTCACCTAGTTAAAAAAATATTGACAAATTTTAAATATTTACACATGTGCACCTACATGCACATGCATGTATATGTATGTAATGTGTGTACATACATGCATACATATGTATTTATATATTATATACATGTACATGTAGGTCTTTGATCTTGTTAAAAATAGTTGTTTAGGGTTTCAATTGAACATTTTAGGGTTTCAAATTTTAGTTATTTAGGGAACTTTAATTTGAAATTTTAGGGTCAAGAAATTTAAGAGGCCCATTTATACAAATATGTTAATGGATGTGTGTATATGGGTCCATATATATATATATGACATGTGTATGCATGTACATCCTTAAAACATGTGATTTTTATATAATTTGATGTGTGTATTTGAACATGCACGTGGACATGTAAAAGTTATATTTTTGCATGTATGTTATATATTGTAAATGTATTTTTGTATATACATGTGCATATGACATGTATATGTACATGTATGTGCATGTGTATATATTTAATATTGTACATATATACATATACATGTACATACATGTATATATATACATATATGCATGTATGTATTTATTTATGTATGTGTGTACATATGCATATATATAATATATGTTTAATATTATATATGACGTGTATATCTATGCATAAATCAATATATATATATATATGTATGTATGTATGTATACACACATACATACATGAATACATCACACACACATAGATACATACATGTAAATGTACGTATAACATGTACAACATTAAATTATGCATACATGCATGTATACAACATACATTACATGTATGTACACATATATACATGCATACATACACATGCACATGCATGCATGCATGCATACATACATACATACATACATACATACATACATACATATACACACATATACATGTACACACACATATATATAACTTACATATGTGCATGTACATACATATATATACACATATATATACATATATATTACATGTGCATGTACATCTTGAATTGAACCCTAAAATTACATCAAATAAAAAAACTAAATAACTATTTCAAGAATGCGCAGCTCACAAATATGGATAATTCACTTTTCACACATATAGATAGGGAGATTAGTAGGTTATAGTTAATTTTAGATGACCTACAAATTACTAGGGTTTACAAAACAAATTGTGACAAGATATTGGGTAGTTTATTTCATATTAGATGTTCATTAGGGAGTGTTTCACCTTATTCTAGTGAGACTTTAGAAGTCATTCTCGCTGAAATTCAAGAAAGAGTTTTAGGTGATGTTTCATTGAGCAAAGTACAAGTAAATGTACCAAAAAAATCATTAAAAGGGATAACATTCCTCAATATGCCTCCATAACTAGTGTTAGGGCATATCAAGTGACTAGATATGTAGACCCTCAAATGGCACCATTTATTTACCCTAGATTTCTTGTTGTTCATGGTCATTATCCTAACAATGACCAAATTCCATTGTACATTACACAACAATTGTATGTTGGGGTTCATTTAGGCCTCAACGCCAACTATTTTTATTTGCCTCCACATTTGGGTAGTGGTGTGGCAGGGTATGCATTAGGGAGCCATATCATCGTGAAAATCAATAACGTCTTACTTATAGGGGCTTGGTTGGTGAGAGGATGCCTGCAATCTCTCCACTACTTAGTGATATTTATGATCATGTGGTCATTGCTTCCCAAAGGGAAGAAATCGATAGTATTGATGAGATTGTTGTGTAGACACAAATGATATCTATAGATCGTGTGGGATAGTACTTGATGAAGCATCCATGTAGATCATCTTCTCACCTAGATCCTTATTAGGTCACTAGTATCCCATCTCTAGATGATCTAGATCATATTATAGGTTATGGTTAGGTTTGAAGTGCGATATGTTCTTTGTCTAAGGACCTAATGCATGCATATCAGGTGATATTGTCATAATTGGGGATCCCTTTGTTAGATATCAATTCATATGTGGGTAGTGTTGAATAAGACAACTAAGAGGGGGGTGAATCAGCTCTAGCAATTTTAAACTTCAAAACCCTTAATAGAAGTTAGGTTTACATGCATTCATAATTTTTTTACTCTGCTAATATATTTGATTGTTAAATGCAGAAACATAAACTCAAAGTATTAAAACCATACACATAATAACACCATATTTATGTGGAAAGCCCAATGAGGGAAAAACTATGGTGAGGATTACCTCACAATATAAAGAATTCCAAAACTGAATACAAAGGCTCACTTCCAAGATAGGACACACTATCCAATGAGGGCTCACT
Organism: Sequoia sempervirens; assembly: GCA_007258455.2. Classification (NCBI taxonomy): domain Eukaryota; kingdom Viridiplantae; phylum Streptophyta; class Pinopsida; order Cupressales; family Cupressaceae; genus Sequoia; species Sequoia sempervirens. The sequence continues at coordinate 1,205,244,649 of VDFB02271358.1, read as the reverse complement.
GCTAGAGAATTACAAAGAAGATAGAAGAGATTTTTTATAGAGAGAAAACTATCTCAATGCAACAAATATTCCACCACAATTTGCTCACTCTTTTGTAGACATGCTTGAAAGATAGAGTACACCTTCAACTCACTACCTTCAAGAACTCAACACTTCAATTTCACACTAATCTACTCAAACTCGCATCACACACACATATCTCGCATCTCTCTCTCTTACAAACATCTCAACTCATACTTATACCATCTTCAACCTTGAAACCCTACCTAGGTTGGTCATAAACAATTTGTATTTACAAACTCAAATTAGGTCAACGCCAAAGAATTCCCATGGTGAAAGATAATGAGGGTGACCTATACATATTCTTAATGAGGACCCAAATGAGTCCCAACATGCCTCAACACACTTTCATGAACTTCAGAAGTAGTGTTTAACATAAGGTCAGCCAACACCCATGCAAAACACATAAAACAATTAAGCACACACATCCTTAACTCAATCCAATCTTTCCATACAAGAAAAATCACTTGAACATGATCTAGAGTATGCAATTAACACATGTAAATTCATCTAGAAGCTTTGCAAAAAGCTTCACTTGAAAAGAATGATCATTTTGTACATTTGAATAACCCTAGCAGCCACTATAATACATTGTAGTTCATAAACTCATCAACAACAACACCAAATCTCAAATCCTCTTGAACCAAGAAAGAGAACAAACTTATCAACATATTATTAGAACCACAAGTTTTGAAACCAAAATGTGAACAAATGTGGAGAAATTACATTTCTCCCAAACCACAGCTAGACACATCGAGATGCACATTTCACAAAGTGATGAAAATATATCGCACTGTACGATGATCTAGAAGCCCAAATTATAGATACAAAAACTACCAATAGCCATGAACAATACATCAGATCCACACAAGCATAGCATCAACCTAGAAGAAAAGTAGAGCACACCTCGAAGAAAACATTGAATACCTACATAAAACTATTTTCACTATCTGTCAAATTTTCTCAAAAGCACTTGGAGATCAAGTACCAGAGACATCAGTTCAGAAAATTACTTCACTTTAACACCCTTCTATACATAGCAACATAAGGATAAATCCATGTACTCACAACACTTCTTCAACATCTCAACTATACATGCACAAACTGCAAACCTTCTTTATTACAATTTTCTCAATATCCTCGACATATACAATCAATAACCAGCTTCCATACATAGTTTACATCAATGAAAACAACAACTAGTTGACATCAATGACAACACCTTCATAATTGCAATAATCTCCCCCTTTTTCATTGATGGGAACACATGATGTGAAAAACCATCAAAGACAACACAACTTTGAACACACTTTCTCATGATTTCTTTTATTTTCTCTCCCCTGTGTAGATAAACTTTTTCACATGATGCTTTCTCTCCCCCTTTGACATCAATGGCAAAGACAAAAGATATTTTGCATTTTTCTCTCCTTTTGACATTGAACCAAGATCTATACTAGTGCTAAATACTCCCTCTTAGGAGTACACCTATTCAATTGCATAATGAAAACACATGCCACTACTTGCTCCTCCTGAGAGGTAGCCATCAACACCAGTCCAGAAGAAAGATAGATCCATAGATCCACTGGAATGATGCATCTCCATATGCATCTAGTTCAAGAAAGGAGGGGAAATAACACCCAATTTCTCTCGAAGATACTCAAAAGTATATTTAGGAAGAGCCTTAGTAAATATGTCAGCAATTTGATCCTTTGTAGGTACGTACTCAAGCTTTACTTCATTTTCAATGACCTCCCTCAAAAAGTGATACCTGATTGATATATGCTTTGTCCTTGAGTGCATCACTGGATTCTTTGAAATGTTAATTGCACTTGTATTATCATAGAAAATAGAGATGGGATCATCATACATTACTTTGATATCCTTCAACATTTGTCTCATCCACAAAACTTGTGTGCAACAAGATACTGCAACAATATACTCAACCTTTGTAGTGTATAAGGAAACCGAATCTTGCTTTTTTCCTAACCATGATACCAATCCGCATCCAAGAAATAATGCAACACCACTTGTAGTTTTTCTATCATTAGGACAACCTGCCCAAGCTGTATCTATATAAGCACTTAGTGTAAAATTGGTATCCCCAGGATACCATAAGCCATGATTCAGAGTTCCTTTTAGATATTTGAATATCCTCTTGACAGCTGCAACATGTGTTTCTTTGGGATCCTCTTGAAATCTAGCCACAAGAAAAATTGCATGCATGATATCTAGTCTGGTAGCAGTTAAATACAATAATCCTCCAATCATTGATCTGTATTTTCTTTGATCATCATTAGGTGAGTCATCATCCTTACTTAACTTGCAGCCAATTACCATAGGAGTGCATACTGATTTCAAACCATCCATCCAAAATTTCTTCAACATTTATTTTGCATACTTTGATTGTGAGATAAAATCCCTTTCTTTGTTTGATTGATTTGCAGTCGAAGGAAGAAATTCATCTCACCAAACATAGACATCTCAAACTCTTTTTTCATTTATTCAGCAAACAACTTACAAATAGTTTCATTTCCTCCAAAAATAATGTCATCCACATACACAACTAGTATCAAGATCTTGTCATCTTCAATTTTGAAATATAGATTTCTATCTACAGTACCTTTATTGAAACCTTGATGAATCAAATATTTGTCCAATCTTGCATTCCAAGCTTTGGGAGATTGCTTCAAACCATATAAAGCATTTTTCAATTTGTAGACCATATCTAGTTTATCTATCAACTAGAATCCCTCCGGTTATTCCACTTAGACTTCTTCTAACTCACCATTTATAAATGAAGAGTTAACATCCATCTGGTAAATTTTAAAGTCCTTATGAGCAACAAATTCCAAAAACATCTTGATAGCTTCCATTCTAGCCACCAGAGCAAATGTCTCCTAGAAATCTATACCTTCCACTTGTGAGTAGCCTTTAAACACAAGCCTTGCCTTGTTTCTTACTACTTCTCCATTCCCATTCAGTTTGTTTCTAAAAACCCACTTACTTCCAGTTATGTTCTTGTTTGTTGGTTTAGGAACCAATTCCTAAGTTTGATTTTTCTCAATTTGCATAAGTTCCTCTTCCATTGCTTTCATCCAATGTTCATCTTTACATGCCTCACTCATGTCTTAGGCTCAAATTTAGAAAGTATACAATAATTTACCTCAACTTCAATAGCTTTGCTTCTTGTCAATACACCTTTCTTTTTGTCTCCAATGATCCGATCTTCTGAATGATTCTTTTGCACATACTTAGGGGTTTTAGGAACTCTTTTTGAAGCATCTTCTTCTTCATTCTTCATTTCTTGTTCTCCAAGAATTTCTTCTACTTCTCTACATTCAGGTTCATTTGACACATATCCATCAACTTCAATTGAATTCTTCAATGCTTCATCAACCTTGACATTTTTTCTTTCTACAACCTTTCTCAGCCTTTTATTGTAACATTTGTAAGCTTTGCTTCTAGTAGAGTATCCAAGGAAGATACCCTCATCACAACTAGCAACAAAATTTCCTATATTTTCTTCATATCTCCTGATATAACATTTGCTTCCAAATACCTTGAAATACTTGACCATAGGAATCTTTCCACACCATAGCTCATAGGGTGTCTTAGTGTTGTTAGCTATTTCTTGAATTCGGTTGAACACATAAACAACAGTGTGAATTACTTCTCTCCAGTAAACTTTAGGTAGACCTGCCTCTGTTATCATTGTTCTAGCAGCTTCCTGAATTATCTTGTTCTTTCTTTCAACAACTCCATTATGTTGAGGAGTTCTAGGGGTAGACAATTGTCTTCTTATTCCATGAACTTCACAAAACATTTTAAACTCATTGGAGGTGAATTCACCACCTCTGTTAGACCATTTTAATTTTAGACCAATTTCATTCTCAACCATTTCCTTAAATATCTTGAATTTTTCTAATGCGTCATATTTCTTTCTAAGAAAATTAACTTATGCCATTCTAGAGTAATCATCAATCAAAAGCATAAAATACCTGTCACCTTATAGACTTCTCACCCTTGTAGGACCACAAAGATCTGTATGAATCAATTCCAGTAGTCTAGTAGTAGATTGTTCCTTTGACCTAAAGTTGTTTCTAGCTTGCTTTCTAAACTGACAATCCTTGTAGACAACATTAACGGGCCTTTTAATTCTTGGTAGATCTCTCACAATTTGTACTACAATGATTCTCACCATATTATCAAAATTCACATGAAACATCCTATGGTGCCATAACTAAGTGTCATTAATCTGAGACATATAGCAATGTCCATCAACACCTTTAAGTTGATAAATGTTTCCTTCAGTCCTTTTTCTAGCAATAATCACAGTTCCAGACCCTTTTCTGATTTCACATTTTTCATCCTTGAACACAAGATTATATCCCTTACTACACATTTGTCCAAAACTCAATAGATTGTCTCAAACCCTTAACATAGTAGACATTATCAGTATTATGCTTGCCATCAAAACTAATTGAACCTATTCCACAAATCTTATCACCAGAATCATCTCTAAACTTAACTAAACCTCCATCATATTTTTCAAGTTTAACAAACTTAATTTTGTCACTGGTCATGTGATTTGAGTAGCCACTGTCAACAACCCAGTAGTTCTTTTCCTATTTAGCATGAAGAGAAGAGACCACTGTACCTTCAATTTTCTTCGGATCACTTTCCTTCACACATATTGCAAGAGTAGATTCATCTTTTAAAGCTAGGAACAAGCATTCATTATTATTGAAATCTCCATAATCAAAATCATCATAGAAATGCCAACATCTTCATTAAGATAATATGCTCTTTTAATCATCTTTCCTTTATTTTCTCTACCTTCTCTATGCTTATTTCTTTTATCTCTTTTTGGACATCTTAAAGCATAATGACCTATACCACCACAAATAAAACATTTGAATGGTAATTTACCTTGATACTTATCAAAGCCCTTTTTCATTCTCCTTACAAAATTTTCTTACACTTCATCAAGATTTTCTTCATCCAGATCTTCCACTTTTGCATCCTTGAAAGTGGTTTCTAACTTTGTTCCATTTTTTAAACCAAGCTTTCTCATTTCAAATGAGGTTAGAGTACCAATCAACTGATCTTTAGTATACGTATTATAATCTACAATTTCCTCTATAGCAGATACATTTTCACTATATATATTAGGGAGAGATTTGAGTACCTTCTTCACTATCCTGGATTCATCTATTTGTGCACCAAGTCCTCTCATTCCACCTACTAACTCATCTACTCTCTGCATGTAGGATTTAATGTTCTCATCTTTGCCCATTCATAGGATCTCAAGTTGTGCCTCCAAGTTCTACAACTTTGATTGTTTAACCTTTTCATCTCCTTCATATATCTTTTCCAACTTATCCCAAGCCTCTTTAGAAGTCTTCAAATTCACATCTTTAACTAATTCAAAATGTGAAAGAATATTTACAATAATAAACCTTGCCTTATTGTTGATTTCATGTACTTTGATCTCATTAGTAGTACTTGGAACATTTGTAGGAGAAACATACTGGTTTTGAATAGAATTTTTGATCTCATATCCATATTATGCTAGACATCCTTCCATCTTTGTCTTCCAGAATGCATAGTCAATGTCATCGAACCTAGGACACTCACTAGTGATCTTGTTTGTCATCCTAGACCTTCCTTAAGTTGTTAAGCTCTTCTCCAAGGAACCTTGCTCTGATACCAATTATTGATCAAGACAACTGAGAGAGGGGTGAATTAGTTGTAGCAATTTTAAACTTCAAAACCCTTAATAGAAGTTAGGTTTACATGCATTCACAAATTTTTTACTCTGCTAATATATTTGATTGTTAAATGTAAAAATTTAAACTCAAAGTATTAAAACCATACACACAATAACACTAGATTTATGTGGAAAACCTAATGAGGGGAAAACTACAGTGAGGATTAGCTCACAATATAAAGAATTCCAAAACCAAATACAGAGGCTCACTACTAGAAAGGTGCATTTCTTGAAAGGCTCACTGCCAAGACATGACCCACTGTCCAATGAGGGATCACTACCAAAGAATTACAAAGAAGATAGAAGAGAGTTGTTATAGAGAGAAAACTATCTCAATGCAACAAATATTCCACCACAATTTGCTCACACTTTTGTAGACATGCTTGAAAGATAGAGCACACCTTCAGCTCATTTCCTTCAAGAACTCAACACTTGAATTTCACACTAATCTACTTGAACACACATCACACACACATATCTCATATCTCTCTATGTCTCTTACAAACATCTCAACTCATACTTATACCATCTTCAACCTTGAAACCCTTCCAAGGTCGGCCATACACAATTTGTATTTATAAATTCAAATTAGGTCAGTGCCAAAGCATTCCCACAGTGGAAGAGAATGAGGGTGAACTATACATATTCTTAATGAGGACCTAAATGAGTCCCAACACACCTCAAAAAGCTTCTATTAACTTCACAAGTAGTGCTTAACACAAGGTCAGCCAGCACTTGTGCAAAACACATCAAATAATTAAGCACACACATCCTTAACTTAGTCCAATCTTTTTGGACAAAAAAATTCACTTGAACACCATATGGAGTATGCAATGAACACATGTAAATTCATCCAGAAGCTTTGCAACAAACTTCACTTGAAAATCATGATCATTTCGTACATTTGAATAACCTTTCCAACCACTATAATACACTATAGCTCATAAACTCATCAAAAACAACACCAAATCTCAAAGCTTTTGAACCAAGCAAGAGAACAACCTTATTAAAATATTCTCATAATCCAAAGTCCTGAAACCAAAATGCAAAGAAATGTAGAGAAAATACATTTCTCCCATACCCCAATCAAACACACTGAAATGCACAGTTCACACACTAGTGAAAATATCTTGCATTGTACGATGATCCAGAATCCCAAATTATGGCTACAATAGCTACCAATAGCCATGAACAATACCTAAGATTTTTGCAAGCATAAAATCAACCCAAAAGAAACACAGAGCACATCCCAAAGCAAACACTGAATGCATGTATAACTCACTATCTGTCAAATTTTCTCAAAAGCACTTGGGGATCAAGTACTAGAGACATCATTTCAGCACATTACTTCACTCTAACACCCTTCTAGACATAGCAATATAAGGATAACTCCATGTACTCACAAAAATTCTTCAACATCTCAACTATACATGCACAAACTGCAAACCTTCTTTATTACAATTTTCTCAATATCCTTGACATATGCAATCAATAACCAACTTCCATACACAGTTGACATCAATGACAATAGCAACTAGCTGACATCAATGACAACACCTTCATACTTGCAACAGGTAGCACCCTTGTAGATGTAGAGTTTCCAATATCTAGCTCACACCATTCTAATATACACCCTATATTTTACATCGGGCCACATGAGCCACATATTATAGTAGCATAAGTTGCAACTAATGAGCATTCTATCACTCCATAGGCACAATATTCACATGTGCAGGTTGCAAGGTGTATGGATGTTGTAGCTCATTATTTTGTCAAGATCGATCCATCACACATTCACAATCCATTATTGTCATCATTGCTAGATTTGTTGAGGGATGAGAGAGGTTTAGATGAGATAATCTAAGATATATATGCAACTATAGAGCTTGGTGGTATATTGACACAAGCACACATATAATTTTTAACTTTTTACTTGTTAAATTATATTGACATAAATTTGAAAATATATGCTTATAGTGTACTACACGTAATAAATCTCTTATAAATGAAATCAGTATTTTATTTTTACATGCATTTGTTGGTTGAGCTAGTAGTTCATACTCCTAGTTTGAGGGTAGAGAATATACACACATGCACTTTAGTTGATGATGGTGGATAGGTGAGTTATTTAAATCATTTAAAACATATGCTACATAGTCAAGTGCATAATAAATTAAATTTAAAATTATTAATATTTCATTTATGCATACATTTATCTAGGTTGAGCCAGTAGGTGATACTCAGGATAGTTTGATGGTAGAGTGTGTATACTCACATGCTTCACTTGATGATAGTGGACAAATGAGATATTTATCATTTAATTTACATATATATGCTTGTACACTTAGGTACAATAAATTTTATATAAATCAGTATTCTAACAAATAATTATAATTTTGTAGGGCTTTGTACATCTATTGTAGTAGGATTCTCACCTTGAGGGTTGCTCAACTAGGAGCTACTAACTTTTATTCTTGGACATTCATGGAAATTTATATATGTTTATCATGTACATTTATATGTTTATGAAATTTTATTTTCAAGGACATGTGCATTTATGGAATTTTACATGGATACATATTTATACATTTATGGACTTTTATGTATACATGTTAATGGATGTGTATTTATATAATTTATAGACTTTTATACATTTATATGGACTTATATATTTGACATATGGACATGTTTATGTTTATCCATGATCTACATGTGTTTATACACATGGACATTTATTTAAATTCATATATTATATGACCACGTTTATAAATTTGATGTACATTTGTGTGTGTATGAACATGTGTATGTACATTCATATATATTTGTTGTACATATTTCTATAAATTTCATTATTTAACATGTTTTCATAATTTACTAATATCCAATACAATCGCATAGCTCATTTATTTCAAAATAGGAACTATTGAAGAAGGTATATGAAAATTTGTGAGAATTTTTTAGAAAATTGTTTAAATACACTTGATGAATCAAACCAAATTTCAATGTTTCATGTCAATTAACATAAGTAAATTTAGATTAACTCATGTCAATAATAAAGCATCTACAATAATTGATGAGGGAGCAAACTAGAGAACTTTTATTATTATTTAGAATGGAACTTCTTACATGCAGGATCACAAATCCTCAAGCTCTGCAATACATGCAAATTACAGAAATTACGAAAATTACAAAGACCCCCTTTTGTAGCATGCAAACTCTTTTCCCCAAAAAGCTACCAAAAATCACAAACTAGCCCATAAATAAGCCCTTTTTGGTTTGGAGCCAAAAACAACATTCGAGATATGAGTTTTGGCAGTTTGGCGCCAAAAATTACAATTTGAAATTCAAATTTAAATTCACATTCAAAAATTAGCACATTTCTAAAAATGCACCAACTTTCAGAAGCCATAACTTTTAATCCGACTGTCGGATTTTCAATGATAATACCTTTTCGGAAAGCTCTTGAAAAGACAATGTGGCACAAAATAGGGCCTATGGCCAATACTTTGGGTTTTTCGCAAATTTTCGGGCCCATCCAGGACCATTTAGTGCCTCAAACTGGACTCAGAAGGTTTTTTAGGGCAAAAAGCAGAAACTGGAACTTGAATAACTTTAAAACCATGAATGATCTTGACCTGATTCTTTTGCCAAAGTGCTTATTTTTTCACATGAACTTCCCATAAACTTGGTCTTCCCACGCCTTAAATTCACACCGCTAAAAATAGTCATTGAGTAGAAAAAGCGAAAAAATAGTTCGGAAGTTGGAAACTCTTATTTGAAAAAGGGTATCCAAATGCAAAACATCTACAAAAGCAAACAACGGGAAACATAAATGGAAAGCATATTTTGATGATGTAAGATTGTCCTCACACCAATCGGATGCTCCTCGCGATCAATAATTAAAATTTTACAAGTAAACACGAATATATGAGCATGATGTAAAGATGCAACAAGTTAGTACCATCAAATTCATCACATAAAGCAATTATTCACTAAAAAAAAATTAAGATCAATATTTTTTTAATGCAGGAACAAAGGAAAAAACTTCACATTTATATAATTAGCCACCTACAAATGTAATTTTTAGTTGTTAGTCGTCATTGAATTCAATAATGACGCCACCTACAAATTTAGCTTCTTGGCATCCATCAATCATATGAGCACACAAACACATATGATATTATAGACCATGGGTCTAAACAACCAATAAAAAACACTCCAAGAGCATCATGTGCCTAACACCTACCTCCCCTAAGCTCCATATAGATAGTCACAAACAATTTTAAAATGAAATATGATAGCTCACATATGTGAAAATTTTTCTCCTAGATAATTTTGTTTAAAGCATCACTAGATGTGGGAAAATTAGTATGAAATAAACCTAGAAGGCTCCTCCAAAGTCGTAACTTATATATCAATTGTCTTAGTTTCACATCTCATAGACCCCAATAGTCTTAAACATGTTTCTCTATACTTGAAAACATATCCCTAGAATTTAATATCTCACATATATAAATCGTATGTTTATATATATTTGACTACATGACATTAAGATGCACACTCGAGAAAATGTGACATGGGTAAAATATTTGGTTTTAGGAATTTAAAATAAGATCGCCATGATTAAAAAATTTAAGTTTAACATAGATACAATATGGAGATCTAACACAAAAAAATTAAGAGGCTAAGAAATCTACAAATTTCAACTTGAATTTAAACAATAAATATAATGACCATAGAAATAACTTGAGCAGTAAAAGGATATATTATAATTTGGTATATTATAATGCATATATTACATCATCATATAATTACTTAAAGATCATGTTGAATAAAACATGTGCATGTCTAAATATATAAAAGTAATTGATAAATAAAATGTGTATGTATATAAGTAAAATTGACAATATATTTCAATCCAAAATTGCATTTATTAGAATTCTTAGATACACTCAATATAAAAAAATAAATGTAATACAACAATAGAAATATTTAAATGAAAAAAATTGAAGATGCTCCCAACTATGCATGCATGCAATCTAAAAGAGGTCCCCTTAAACTTGTTCAAGAATATATATTTCATAATATAAATCTCCTACCACAATTTGAAATGTAATAAAAATTAAAACCATAGTAGATAATGTATGAAAAGAATAGAATCTAGAGATAAACCATGAATTCTAAAAAATAAATAAGAACCATTTAAGCCAAAATTAAATTAAAGTTATTCAAGCACTTCATATTTAGCAAAGTGAGCTATGCAAGATACATGTGATCTCTAATAGGTCCCTAACACACCTAGTATCTAATTTAAGGGAAATATCCCACTAGATAGTGCTTGAGTCTAGAGTGAATACCTAGAATGATAATCATTATTCATATTTTCATATCACATGGACGTTGGTTTATCTCACTCTTAAATAACATGCAATATCTTCTCATGGTGATGACAAGAATTTAAATACCAATTCAAAACTTTCATGAAATTAATCTTTCTAGAACAAATACAACACTCTTCCTTGAGTAGGAACTTGGAAACTTCAAATACTTATGTAAGTCAAATACTTATGCAAGTAATAGCAGATTGCAACTATATTTTCCAACATTGTAAGGCCCAACTAATGCTTAGTCAACTTGGTGTTAGACACACAATTCAAAGGTGGTTCCTAGCTGAACAATCTACTAAACCCTCACAAGGCTTCATTTAATTATCAACTAGGGCTATGCAAACTTTTGATGATGTTGGCACTATATGTACATCCAGGGATTATATACTACCTATATCATCAAGTATAGGTGGTTTACACATGTGCATGAAAACATGAAATACTTGAAAAGGAAATAAAGCTTAAAATGCAAAACAGAGTAAATAGCTTAATCTAACGTCTATGCTATGGGTACTTTTAGCTTAGTATTGTAACTAGCTAACTACTAAATTGGGTTATGCAATAAACTATACCACTAACTATTGAATCTTCACAACTTAACTAATTAACTACCCCCGGGTCTTGACTCAAAGTAATGTTACAACATGTGTACAATCATGAATCTATTTCAAAATTAATGCAACATAAAACATCTATTATAACTACAAAAATTAAAGTGGGTGGATAGTACCTTGAGTGGTCCTTGCTCAAGCTATTGTGCCCACAAGATAAACTAAATACGAACTGAATCACCTAATCATAGCAGTAAACTAAAAACATATTTATTGCATTGAAGATTGAACACTCACGATATAACAAGAATCTCCAATAGATTTCTCATTCAGAAATTCATATTCATTCCAATAGTAAACTTTCATAAAAACTATGAATATACTTCAATTGTAACTCTAACTATATCTCCAACTAGATTTACTCCTCGACCATCGAACTCCAAATATAGGCATGGGAGGAGATTTATTTACATAAGGATTCAAAAAAGAAACTAAAACAGAAAACCAATTAATGCTAGTGTCCACTCACCTCATGAATAGGAGGTGAACGAGTCTTTTGCAACAAAAAAATTAATTAAAAAGAACAATGGAAGAGAAGTAGAAACACATGAATCTTGCTCAAACGGTTTTGAAAAAGATAGTCAAACTACCACATTGAGTCCAACGATATTGAACCCTTCTTCCTTTGTCGTGTTTATTCATTGTCTTGGTGACTCACAATTTGACCCCTTCATCAATCAACTTCATTTATTCTGGAACTATTGCACATTCATCAATCTGGACTCTCCCCTACTACTCATGATCTTTGGTTGCAGGCTGAGCTTCCTAGTTGTTGTAGGTTATAGTATGCTTGCTCTAACTTTTGGTTTGTAAGGATTTAGTTCATCTAATATATACACACTATCAATAGCCATAAATTAAACATAGACTCATACTGCATCCCATACACATTCACATATTTAACCATGCAATTATCAACATATCATAATCATATTTACATCCATCAAAATTTGGTTTAAGTCTAGTTTAAGTTGCATGAAGGAATAAAAGGTATATAATTTTATGAATGTAGATGAAAGAAGCAGCTTAAAATGTTTGAAAGATGTGAACTAAACAATAGAAAACTAGCTATTCATGGGGAACATGATTTTCCCTCCAACTAGATAAATTGCTTGTCCTCAAGTAATATTTCAAGGGTGGAGGTTGTACTATAAAGTCATCTCCTTGAAATCTGCAACTACATCCACTCCTTTTATTTGTTTCAAGTAGTAGCCCTCATAACATGAAAGCCTTTCCCATTTGACATTTTTTGCTTCTTCCTATTTTTCATTCTTCTCCCCTATCCAATGTGGCATTGTATAAAGGAGCATGGGTGGATGAAAGGTTAGAGGTAACCATGTGATTCCCTTGTCTCTATAAATTTTTATGTATCTACGAGATCTTTCAAGCATGACTACAAAATTGTATGAGTGTAGTTCCTTCTTTTGCAATTCAAGAGTTAACTTTGTCCATCTTTCTTCTACAAAATTGAAGGCATGGTGAATGAGTCTTGTAGCTAGTTGTTGCATCTTGACATAGTCATTTTCTCTAATGTTTATAATTTTTCTACTTATGCCCTTATAATCCAAGAGGATTTTCCATTCCCCTACAATTGTACTAGGATATTTTGACTCCTTTCAAATATGTAGAGCAATAGATTTTTCTCTTTCAAAATAGTCTTGCATTATCTCACCCCTTTTTTGTTCATTTTTTAAATAAGATGTCAATTCTCTAGCTTGTAAATCTTCTACAAACATTAATGGGTTCCATTCTGCCACGTCTAGAAAAGCAAGATTATGCAAGTAAAACTCACACAATTGATCTTGCATATCTGGTGTAGAATCAAAAAAAGCATTTAAAAAATCAAAATTTATATTCATAGGAATTGGTAAATAATTGATTAACTGAATGAACTGTAAACATAAGTACTTTTCTTGTAAAAGTAATGCATACACCCTAGTAGGAGGTCTACATTTCAATATTTGTGCAGCTTTATCTGTTATTTCCTCAATCCTTACTGTCAATATTTTCACTTTTGTTTCCTATTTTTCAAGGGCTCTGGTGTGGTCAGCTATCATGTCTTCTTTTTCCTTCTCCCAATCTTTTTTTTGTTGGGAGAATTACTTGGCTTTTTTCCACAACTCATACCCTAAGGAAGTTATAGTGGGACTAGTTGTAGTTCTAATTTGAGGTCTTCCTTCAAGTACAATTTCCTTATTTCCTTCCTTAACAATGGCAAGTTGTCCAAGGGTGTCTAATTTAGACCCATGCCCAAATGTATGCAGCTTCTCCTCTAATTCCTTGATTTTTATGTCCCTTTCATTTTCCTTTTACTAATATCTCTTTACCAATTCTTCTAGTTGTTTTATCCTCTCAAGTACTTCTTGCAATTATTTCCTAACATTTCTTTCCTCTATATACAATTTCTCATCCCTTCCTAAGAATTGATCATCATCTCCCATGGTATATTCACAACCCTCACTATCGAGAATTTGTGGGGTTCTTTCCCTCATTTTTCTTGCAACAAATGCATCCTCTAAATCAGATTCAGAGGTGCTTGTGAAATACCATGCTTGTTTAACTGGTATATGTACATTTATAGGGGCATCCCCCTTTAATTCTAAATTTGTCTCCAATGTCACAAAATCTTCATTTTCCTATTTCTTATTTGATCCTCTCATAACACCTTTATTCTTCAGGTGGTGTGAATGCCTAGGCTATGTGTATTTCTTCTGCCTCCTTATAAGTGCAGAAGAATATTCACCTTTCCTTTTCCTAGTTCTTGGTGTTTTGCTAGAGGTAGGGGTTTCTTGGAAATCTCATGTTGTGGGTTGCTCAGAGATTGCAGGTTATGAGTCTTGCAAGATCTGATCCTCTAGTTCTCCTCTATTGTAGGTAGGTGAAGCATCAGGGGAGCTAGAGGGCATTTCCCTTCATGATACAAGTGATTCTACATTTTCTAGAACAGTAGGTTCCTCAAGAATATTATTTATATGACTACAATTTAAGAAACTCTCCCATGAAACATGTGGAAATCGAACCCTCAAACTTATTTTTGTCAATAGGGTGACTAAGTAGTAATGTGACAATGCTATGTTGTTCCTCTTCCTCTTATATTCAAAACTCATTCTTTTCAACAAATTGTAAAGAAAATTGGGAACATTTACACACCTATCATGGTGAAGATGGCTTAAAAGTTTAAAATGGACCGTGTATAATAGGGATTTCCTACCATCACAAGTTAAGTACTTGACTATATAAGAGGCTACTAAGGCCCATACCCAGGGTAAGGATAATATTTTCATACCTTGAGAAGAACTGCCCAAGTTTTCTCCATGTTCTTTGAATTCATTCTTCATAGCTAAAACATTTGTCCTAGCTAGAAAATCTTCCCCTTCCTGTGGTAGTCATGACACCTTAGCAATGGTGGCCTCTGAAGCATCCACCTTCAAACCTATTATAGTTACCTCATCATTTTGTAAAGTAGTAGAAAATTGTTGTGTCATAACTTCATTGAACTCTGTGAGTTTCAAGAAGTAGTCCATCCAACCAACATTTTGAAAAATAGGTAACATCAGTATGTCTTCCAAAAGTTGGGTATGAGTTGTCTGTTCCCTTTGGATAATATCACCACCCATGGTGATGCTCTATTCTTTGTAGTATATTCAATCCTTCAATTATGCTCTAATCCTTCTCAATTCTTCTTTGTTCTAGTTCTATCTATGCTTATTATTCTCACTATACCACTTCTAGTATACTGTATCTTCTCAATGTAGTTGGTTCTTACCCTCCTCTTCCCCTCTAGGCTTATGTTATTTAAAAATGGGGAAAACAAAATGGAAAAAGGTTGCAAAATGGCTTTGGTTTTGAAAAGAAAGAAGATAAAAAGTACCTCTCCCCCAACTAAAGGTATTAAGTGTCTACACTTAATTATACATTTCTTGGAAGAGGAGGTGATTATATGTAAAAATTGATATGAAGAATGCAATATTTAATATGAAAACATGTATAAAAGAAAATGTAATCTATGATAATTATGGAAAATTAATAGAAGTACCTGTAAAATCGCAATGAATTGAAAGTTAGCTCATGTGAAGTTGATGAGAACTACCCGCAGCTAGGTATGATTTGACCACTCGTAATTGCAATTGGCAATGAATGATATGACTGCATGACACATGGTAAATGATAGTTGAGAAAGACCGCAAGATGTACAGTTGATGGGATATGAAATGAGATGTATAGTTCATGTAAATTGAGAAAGGTAATATTAACACTAGGTGTGAGGTGATGGATAGGCTACATGTGCAAAAAATGAAAGTGGAAAGTATAGAGATGTAATTAATTTGGAAAGGAATTTTGAAATGACTAACAGGTAATTACTATGGGTTCCTTTAGTAATAGGTTCCTTTCTGAAGGTTGTTGATTTTAGGTTTGAAGCTACAGGTCCTTACTACTTTGACTGTCAGAGAGAAAAATGAATGGGTTATTTTTGTCACCTATGCAATATGTGCATGTGAATTTTATATGTGAAATTATTCTTGTGAAATATTGATGGGTGAGCTATGTGGCTCACCAACTAATTTAGTTGTGGAACTTATACGATTTGATGCTAAAACTTTGGGATCAATTCCTTTCTCCATGTCAGATTCATTGTCATTGTGAGGTCCATACTTCTGAATTAATGAAAGAATGAATTCTTCCTTTTGTATTGGCTTCTTGTAAAGCTTAATCTTGCATCCATTATCTAGTAGTGAGAATTTGATTGTATCAATTGTCTGCAATTGGACTGCCCCATTTGGGAATACCTGTTGTTTCTCATATGGGCCAAGCCACCTTGTTTGTAACTTTTCCCTATAGTCCTTGATAGGCCAAAACTTGTGAAACATGTTGTGGCTATATGCACAAGGGTTACAATTCATGAGGTGACTGGGGATGAAAATGCATTCTTAAACTCAATCAAATACCTAAGCTAAAAATCAGATTAATGTTTCTATTTTGTTTCTGTGATAGGGACTGTGATATAAATAACAACAATAATGATTCTAGAAATTAAAATCATAGTTGTCAATAATATGAACAATCATTAAAAAAGATACTCATTAGATCCCACAATTAAATCATAAAGCATTAAATAGTGAACAATAAATAGATTCAAATAATAATAGAAATAAACACACTTACTATGAAAGATACAAAAATAACCAAGCATTTCAAGAAGGGGGTGTCCTTCCTCCCTAGTCCACCTAGTGCTGAAATGAAACTCCTTTATGCTTTTTTAGTCACATGAAGATGTTTTTTTATTTATCAAAAATAATACAAAGTGTACATCCCCCTTTCTTATCATGTAGCTCATATTTATAATATATAAGTGTGCAAGTTGTTTCCTATTTTTATACCACTTTGCTATTATTTTGTGGCTCATATTTAGTATTTTGATTTTTTGAAACAAATCACCCTAAAATATAGGAGATTGTTTAGCTCATGGTTACAATCAATAAAATAAAATATTATCTTTAATGTGAGGACATTCTCCTCCATAAAATTAAAATTCAATAATAATTGGTTATAACTAAATAACCAAATTATTTAATAAGAAAAATAATTTTATGGTCGAAATTAATTTGCTCATATGTGTACCCATGAGCAACAACAAGGTGACATGAAGTTTGCATTCTTCTCCTTCAATCAACATGCTGCAGGATATATTTTCTTGACATAATGGAAGCAAATACTAGTAAATACAATCAAATAATTATTATTCACTTATTTTATCTAAAAACTGAATTAAATATTACTTATTTATATTTAACCATATGTAGAAAAAGGTGGTAAAATGGTATGATAATGTATGCAAATAGAATATTAAAATGGGTTAAATGGTATATGAAAAATGATAAAATATGGCATAAAATGGAGTGTGAATGGATCTCATCAATCGTTGTATCTAGAGTCATAAAGCAAAGCCCAATCTCCCACACCAAATTCTTTTGTTTTGATAAATTGATCATTCCAATTAATTCTTTGGTTTTAAACAACTTTAGTGTGGTGAATAGCTTCCATTCGGATTTCATCAAGTGCATTCAGATTTCATCGTATGCATTCAAATTATGTAATCTCCTTTTATGTTGTTGTTGTCAAGTCCATACTCTGAGATATACGTTATCCATTGACTGTACCAGTTCAACACTTTGCGCATTGGCATTAGCCACTTTGCGGTTTTGCCATTTTGGCATTACTGGCGTAATGATTTTGGTTTAGCAGCAGCACGGAAGCGTACGCAACTGGCCACTTGATACTCACCACGATAATTCTGCTGTACTTTACTACATCCCATGGTTGGCCAATAATAGCAGATTAAAAATATTTAGTTGTCCTTTTTTCTGCAAATTGGGTCCTCCACAGGGTTCATCGGGCCACATGCTTTGAGAGTCATGACCCTATCTTCTTCACATCTTCTCATTATATAATTTTGGCTTGTGTAGAATAAGTAACCAACTATCCATGAGTAGAGAAAACTTGTGTGAACCAATTGTCTCTTTTCTCTAGGTGAGAAATGAGGTGGTGTATTTCCTGCTACTATATAGTTAGCAATAGCAACAAACCAAGCTGTATGCAAAGATAGAGAAAATAATTTTTCATCTAGCAAGGAATCATCAACATCTTCTACTGATTGAGTTGGTAGCATGGATAGAAAATCTACCACTACATTTGCTTTAAATGGGTTACCTACTATGGTGATGTCAAATTCTTGAAGTAATAACAACCGTCTGACAAGCCTGCCACTGGCCACTGGTTTATTCATTACATATCTAATTGTTGTGTGATCAGTGTGTATGAACGAAGGATATCCTAGAATGTAGTGTTTGAACTTATTTATTGCATAAAACATCTCTTTCTTTGTCACTGTATAGAGTTCTGCCCCTTGTAGATTCTTGTTGATATAATATATGGCATACTCTTTGTTGCTTTCCTTCTATCCAAACACTGCCCTTATAGTAAAATCAAAAGAATCTGTATGGATGTGGAAAGGTAAGGTCCGATTTGGCCCTCCCAAGATAGGTGCTTTGGTTAATGTTGCATTGAGTGCTTCAAAAGAGTGTTGACAACCAACTATCCACTCAAATTCTACATCTTTTTTGAGCAAAACATATAATGGGGCTACAAGTTTGCTAGAGTTTTGAATGAATCTTCTATAGAACCCAACATGTCCTAGAAAACTTATAACATATTTTTGTTTTTGAGGCACAGGGAGTGTTGATATTACTTCAATTTTATTGGGATCCACTTGAATTCCATCTTTTGACACAAAATGTCCTAGTACAATTAGACTTTAGTCATCATCATGAAACATTTTTCATGACTCAGTGATAAATTGTTTTCTTGACACCTTTTTAGGACCTTCTCCAAGTTACCAAGTTCTTCATCATATGTATCCCCATAAGTTGTGAAATAATCCATGTAGACTTCCATGGAATCATGTGCAAAATATGAGAAGATACTCAAAATTTTCCTTTGGAAAGTGGTTGGAGCATTACATAGCCCAAATGATAGGAAAAAATAAGCATGTGTGCCCCAAGGGCATGTGAAATTTGTCTTATCCTGATCCTTTAGAGCTATCTTAATTTGGTTATAGTCACTGAATCCATCTAGAAAAGAGAAGTATTTTTTCCCTACTAGTGAATCAATTATAAATGGTAGTGGAAAGTGGTCCTTCCTAGTGGCAGAATTCAATTCTCTATAATCCACACACACACTCCACTTTCCTCCTTTCTTTGGTAAAATGACTAGAGGTGACACCTATTGACTGCCAGAAATAGGATAGATGAAGCCTGCATCAAGAAATTTTTTCAATTCTATTTTAATTATATCTCTAAGTGCAAGATTCATCCTCCTTTGGGTTGCCTTATGGGTTTAAAAACATCATTGATGTATATCCTATGTATACACAAGGCTAGGTCAATCCCCTTCATGTCATGGTAAGCCCATGCAGAGGTTGTTGTGTGTGCCTTCAACATAGTGGTCAAGGATGTCTGTTGTGTAGTAGTTAATTCACTATTAACAACATTCAACATTTTACCTAGCATAATTTCCAAAGTATTGGATGTTGTTTGAATAGATGAGAGGAAAAGTCCTACTATGTTTGGGACACATTATTGTGGTGGAAAAGTATGAAAAATTTGGGAGATTGAATCAGATGAATTGGTAGGGATAATATTATGCAGAGGGTCTTGCAAACATGTTAGGCAATCATGTTGTTGCAGATCCCTATCATAGTTATTTTGTATGATGTTTGCTATTAACTCATCCTCATCTTGGTTGTTTAACAAGGGGCTACATTCTATAGTCATGAGGGTTTGCAAGAAATACTAGTCTTCTTCATCTAGGGTAGGACAAATGGTTTGTTCTAGATCTGCATGTGGCTGAGTTGGTGGATAAAGGACCAACTTCTTGGTCACATCCCATTAGAGATAATCATATTCCTAGACTTGCAACCTATAAATGCATCTTTTGTTGCTATCCATGGTCTTCCTAGGATGAGGGGATAACCTACAAGATTAACTTTAGGCTGTAATACCATGAGATTTGTAGGGTACTCCCATGAAGCTAGTGTTATGACCAAGTCCTCAATGATGCCCTTAGGTTTAACTATTGACCTATTTGCCAAATGTAGGAGAGTGGGGGTAGGTTTGAGCTCTATTAACTGCAATAGTTTCATTGTTTCCTTAGTCATCACATTAATAGCTGCTCCTAAGTCAATCAATGTGATCTTTATGAGAGTGTCATTTATCTTGACATCTACTACAGGACTCCTAGGGTTTGCATACTTAAGGATAGTTATGTTTCCTAACATAATGGCTGCAAGTTTCCCTAAGACATGTACAGTTTGAGGGTCCTTTCATTTTCTACCTGGATTCTTTGGGCATAGTTCTCTCACTGCCTTAGTGTAAATAGGTACCTCCTTGATGGCTTGAATGAGGGGGATTTTTATGCAAACATCTTTAAGATGACCTAACAGATCAATTTTAGCTTGTGTTTGATGCCTTTAAACATCTAATCTCTCAGGAAATGGAGGCTCTGGACTTGAAGTAGTTTGGTTAGCATGATTTGAAAAAATATCCTTAGGTGGATTATACAAGGTCTCTGCTAGGGGTTCCTCATCAACCAACTCAATGATTTAAGGGGATGAGGGCCCAACCAATGTTTTCCCCAATCTAAGGTGGACATCACTCACCTCTACCCCATAAGTAGGGTATTGAATAGATTCATTAGTATAGGCCTACTGAACAATATTTTTAGTTGGGTTAGGTGTAGGTTGGGTTGGTAGTTGAGGTGCTCTAGTTAGCTGTGGTGATGGATTTGTTGGATTTGGCGTAATGGCTTGTTATTGCGGCTGCAAGGGTTGTTGGTAATTTATGTTTTGGTTTTGACATTGCTAGCCTCTTTGCCACTGGGGATGCCATTGGTTCTATTGAGGTGGCCATTGAGAATTGTAGTTAGGTCCTTGATTTTTTTTTTGTGTCTAGGTGTTTTGTTGTTGCTAGTTCCAATTTGGTGGAAAATTTTTCCATTGGTTTTGTGGATTTTCCCAAGGTTGAGGGTTCCAACTAGAGAAATTTGAATTGCTACTAGGAAATGACACATTGTTGTAATTCAAAGGGTCTGAAGGAATACTTATCTTGGATGCCATGGTTTCCTCTGATCAATGGAGAAAACTTGTCCATATTCATCTTCGAGTGCATGAAAGTTTGGTTTCCCTTGTCTATCCTTTGAAATAGTTGTGACTCTTTTGCATTTGTAATTAGCTCTCTTCTATCTACAATGTGGGTAGTATTCTGTAAGGGCTTACTCCACTTCTTCTTTATTTTTCCTCATATGTAGAGCATCCAATTGCGTAGCCAAATGGATGATAATATCCTCCTTCATGTTAGATAGAAGATTACTCAATTCAACTCTAGATACTACATTAGATGATTTTCTAACATAGGATGTCCTATCTCCTCTAACCTTCTTTGTGAAAGACCTTGAATAATTCATGTATTCCTTGCAAATATCCTTAAATGATGCTTGAGAAATTCCTCTTTCCCCAATGAGGGTAAGTGCATCCATACAATCCTCATTAATCCCCCTCAAGAATATCAGCTTTAAAGACTCATCAGAGAGTCTATTTTGGTGGGATTTCTTAAGGAAAATTTGGAACCTTTCCATGTAGTCTTCCAAAGATTCATCCTCATTTTATGACATTCTAAATATGTCATCTCTCTTTCCATCAATTCATCTACAGTAGTCCTAGCACTTCTTCATGAACTTTGTCTTCATAGAATTCCAATTAGGAACATCATATCTTCTTAGACCCATGAAACATCTCAAAGATACATCCTTCAGTGGTGCTAGAAATAGTTTTAGCCATTGTGCATCTGTTGTGTAATCATAACTTCTACAAAGCACATCAAACTCAAATAATAAGGTATATGGGTCCTAAGTGGCCAACCCATAGAAGAAATGCAATGCTGAAGGAGGTATATTCTTCAAGGCAGTTGCTCTCTCTTGTTTGGTGATGGGGAACTCAAAGGTTACATGCTTTGGTGGGTCATCTACTGCTGCATCACCCATGGTTTAGAAGGTCTCTTTTGTATCTGCATTGGACATTGGTGTTAGGGGAATTTCTTCTTCAGGAATACCCTCGCTCTATTCACTTTGATCACCAATATCTTTTGTAGATTTGTGTATTGAGGGGATAAATCTTCCCAAAGCATCTCACTACCTCCACATACAATAGTTGTGACTTCTTATGTCAATAGCTCCTACACAATGTTAGTAAAACATTTTGGTATTGATGGATTAAAACCTAATTATCCTAATGCTAGAAACAAAACACTAAACTATGAAAACATTGAAATAACACAGGAAAAATATTGAATGTATATAGCACCATTCCTGACAATGGTGCCAAAAATGTAAGGCCCAACTAATGCTCAGTCAACTTGGTGTTACACACACAATTAAAGGTGGTTCCTAGCTGAACAATCTACTGAAACCTCATAAGGCTCCTTTTAATTATCAATAAGGGCTACGTAAACTTTTGATGATGTTGGCACTATATATGCATCCAGAGATTCTATACTGCCTATATCATCAAGTATAGATGGTTTACACATATGCATGAAAACATGAAATAATTGAAAAGGAAACAAAGCTTAAACTATAAAATAGAGTAAATAGTTTAATCTAGCACCTATGCTATGGGTATTGTTAGCTTAGTATTGTAACTAGTTAACTGCTAAACTGAGCTTTGCAATAAACTATACCACTAACTATTGACTCTTCACAACTTAACTAATTAACTACCCCCAAGGTTTAACTCAAAGTAATGTTAGCATGCGTACAAGTAAGCAACCTCCAAAGTATACACGACCATGAAAATATGAAAAGACAAAAATCCAACTGCCATATCCCTGTTTGAAGCAATTTAACAACAACACACAAAAATTATAATAAAGTTCTTATCAGCATATAGCTGCTTCCTTTTGTGCCCCTATTCTAGCTTCAAAAAATTCTTTCTTTCCTACACCACACCCTGATCTATGTGCCTTTTTCCATGCTAAAATTGGTAGTCTCCTTCTTGCTACACTAAAAATATCCATGCCAATAAACTCTTGTTTCTACTCCCTCTCCTTTTTTCCACAATCCCTTTTCTTGGTAACTACCAAATTCACCAAAACTGAAATCAAATAATTGTCTTCTTTTTTCTAGCCACGTGGGGTCCTCACTATGTCAAGGCTTTTTATTTATTTGTATCTCATTTATCTACCTGCCCACATGGGAAATGGAAGATCTTATCATTTGGTATGATCAAGAATGTGTTTCAAAGTGTGCGGGTCTCTCCACAAAACACCACGCCCTGTTATTGCACACAAACCAAAATTCAAAAGAAAAGAAAAAACTAGAAATTTTAATGCAAAAAAAAATTAAGATGCAGTCGATGCTCCTGCATCACATGGTCATCTCTATCTAATCTCCATTTAGGATGTCCACATGCATGTGGAAATGGATGAAGAGACAAATTAGTCACAATTTCTAGGTGACTATACTAATACACAATTTTGTGAGGTTGGTAATCCATAAAGTGAATCCCACTATGAAATTTTTTGACTTGTTTGAGATATGTTCCTTGTACTGAAATTGAACCTATGGGAAACAACACTCCATCACTTGTCTCTAGATTTTTTAACCTCGTCCTCTCTTTTGTGCAATGTAATAAATAATAGATTACACCTATGTTTCCAACCTCTTGTATGA
The DNA here is from genome assembly GCA_007258455.2 of Sequoia sempervirens. Taxonomy (NCBI): domain Eukaryota; kingdom Viridiplantae; phylum Streptophyta; class Pinopsida; order Cupressales; family Cupressaceae; genus Sequoia; species Sequoia sempervirens. The sequence goes on along the minus strand of VDFB02271358.1, from coordinate 1,205,220,542 downwards.
ATGCAAAAATATCTCCAACACAAGTCACAAATGAAATGTATGAAAATTAGAATAATTTTCCATATGAATTGTAACACTTTAAGAACCAAATTAAAACTTTAAATTTTATCAACATATTAAAAAAAATCAAAAATAAAAGTTACAAGATTGAATTACATGATATATATGTACCTTTTTTAATCAATCCTAAAATGTGGTCATAATCAATTGAAATCAAAGGAATGTCTTTGAGTCTTTCTTCTTCATCTTCATCATATGCATCAATAAAAACTAGTGGAACTAAATTCTATTCACTAACATATCCACATTGTTGGTTCTTGCAATTCTCATAATCTCCCAACATGCAATCATAACAAAAATAAGAGTAATCCCTACTGCACAATTTTCTTGTCTAGCTATTTGTACTCATGGCACAATGCAAATATCTTGTTTCTCTACCCTCTTACTTTCATGCATTATTTTTCTATCCACACCTACAAATTATATATGCATATATACATGTCAAAATCATAAATTACAATGATAATTTTATTTCAAATTATAAATTCATAATCACAATATTTTAATCAAGTCAAAAGTTATTTTAAAATAATTTACATGCTTGATATCTCCCAAAACACTCTAGTTGGGTGTGGGTTTGTCCCTAAAGGTGTTTCATCCTCACATGTGAGGTGTTTCTTATACCATTCAACAACATCATGAACATCATTTATACAATCTCGATAATTCATTTGATGTTTTCATAGAACATATTTGATGCAAACTCCTGCAACATCATGTTTACCCTTTCCATATCCACTCTCATAGAAATTATAAATGTGTGGTATATTATCATGTCAATTTTATATCTATTAAGTGCATAAAATGACCTTGATTATTTGAATTATGATGCACACCCATTTGACCATACAATTTTTTCTCAATTTTCACACCCCTTCTTGCCAAATTTTCAAAAACTTCTTAAACCAATGTTCTACAAAATGTGTGGCATGCTCTTTATCATCACTAGTATAAAAGTGATACTATTTCTTAATGACTCATTTTAGATATGTACTCTCAGCACCATCTAAATCCAATTATGCATGTCAATAACATACATGCACCATAATAGTGATATTTTTTGAATAATAATAATGTGTTTGAATCTCATTTTGATGGTAAAAGAATAATTTTCTGCAAATTCAACTACTAATAAAACTATTCCAAGTGGAAAAGTATCCCTCAACATCTAAAACTCTTTATATTTCCACTTAGCAAAAATGCATGTTGTATGCATGGTTGTATCAATTAATGGAAATTTTCTAATGGGTAGTTCCTCTTCTACATAATGTAACCTTTTGGGTTCTTTCCCAATTTTAGTTTGATACTTTAAGTACTTGTAACTCTTGCAATTTACCATCTTCATCATGTCAATATCTTTGTTTCTCAAAGAAAATTTATCTAAATTTCCACATGTTTCACAAAGTCCTTTTACACATTTCATTGGACCATCTACATCATCATCATTTTATCACATAAAATAGATTCTATAAATTGACTTAACCTTTTTGGAGGTGCATTTGAAAAACTATCACTTTCTTCTATGATCTTTTGATACACTTGATATTAGAGATCAAATTCAACATGGTAACATCAAAAACAAGTTTCAAAAACTTTGTTTGGTTTGACATACCATGGCCTTAAAATTTTAGAAATTGTTTTCCCAATCTTCATATGAGGATTCGCATTACAAAATGTAACATACATCTCATGTTGTGTTATGTCTAACCAATGTTTTTTATGTAATTCATAATCATATGTTCCAATCCTATGTTTGAGTGTATCTCTACTATTTGATGAAGGATGAGTATGGTCATGCCAAAAATATGAGATCAACTTTCTAACACTAACTTCAATTTTGTCAGAACGAGGATCCCTACACATCAATACCCAATCTCATTTTGTAGTACTATCATCCAAAACCTTTCTTCTTTTCGTATATATTATTATTATTATTTTACTCAAGCCAATTTCACTTGAAAGTCAGAGATTTGATGTTTTCTTTGCATTTTTGGACTTGTGATAGAGGTCAACATCACTCTTATTGAAATGATCTTATTAGCTGATTGATATTTATATCAATGGAACTCAAACCTTCTATAGCATTTTGAACAATAGCTTTTTATAGGTGTCTTTTCCTCTATTTTTTTAAATCTACAACAAAAATTGGCATGGCTCTTTTATCTCATTATGAGTAAGTATACTTGATAATAGTTGGGATTTACCGAGTGTATCACAATTTTTAAAATGCTTCTCAATAATTTCCTTTGAAAATATACCCAATGATCTCTTACTTACTACACTAGGTTGTTCAACATACAATTTTAATTTCTTTGTATCTATATCAAGTAAGTGATATGTATTTTTGTAAAAGAAAAATGTCTTAACATCTTTAATTAGGTTCATACAATACATATATGTAGAAGGAGGCAATATTGAACCCTCTCCAACATCAACTTGGTTGAACCTCCTCTTTGAAATCGATTGTGTGTGGTTGGGCCTCCTCCCTAACATCAACTATGTGTGTTTGAGCCCCCTTTGTTCCAATATCTAAATTAAGCTCGACTTGTACTCCAATTTTTGTATGTTGATCCCCTAAATGTGTATAAAAGAGATAAGAAAAGATAATTTCATACATATTATTTATATAAGCTTGCAATCTAGTTCATACATATTGTGTGTGAAATATTGGATCAAATTAAAATAAAAATCAAACACATATTAATAAGACATTAAATCAAAAAGCTGAAAAGTCTTATTCAAGTGCATGTACCCTTAAGGTGGATGGAAACTTTTTGTGGCACTTTAAACTATATCTAAATTGTAAATTTAGTACTAATAAATTTGATCCTTATCTTAAAGTTATGGGAAATTTGATTATGACAATCAATGGTAATTGTTCTTTACCAAAACTAGTGCATATTTTTGGTTTCTTATCAAGTGAAAAAATGAAGAAAAAATGGGCATAGATTAATTCTCTAATGTCCTAGTTGTGATGGCTAGGTCAAAGGATGGAGGGGCAAGAATAAATATGAAGATAGGACATTCAAGTCTCCTAATAAATCTAAAGTGTTGGAATTATGGTAGGAGAGGTCACATAGGAGTAAATACAAGTCTAGAAGAAATTTGATTCCTTTAATAAATCACTAGAAAATAATGAGTTTAGTAATGACATTTCTATCTCCAATAACATGCTATCAATGCAATGATCTTAGTTGATGGAAATGATAAGCTTTGACCACAACATGAGAATAATATAGATATAATATATGTAGACACTGAAAAATGTCCTAAGTCTGCGAGCGTCATTTTTCTTGGTCTTCATCCTTCGATAATTGAATAATTTTAATTATTCAATTATGTTTGATCATATTCTTCTATTAATTAGATAATTTTTAATTATTTAATTAATTCACTTTCTAATCTTTATTCTATCTTGATTGATTAAATAATTTAATTGTGTCACTAATATACCCCTTTCTTCTATAATTAAATAAACCATCATTTATTTAATTATTTCTCTATAGTCATATAATAATAATAATTATTTGACCTTTTATTCTTCCATGATTAAATAATTGTTGAAATTATTTAATTCCTCTCCAATTTTCATCCTCAAATTTAATTAAATGCTCCACCTTTTATTTCCTCCAAATAAATAATTTGAATAAATTATTATTTTCCACTTGTCCCCTTTCTCCATTTTCCTCCATTTTTGAATAAATTATTTATGCACCACCTGGTCAAAGATGCACTATCATTCATTTCTATCATAGCCTTCATTGTTGTCATAGCCGTCAAGTGTCATACCTGTCACGATTCCTCCAAGAATAACATATTCTGGGTGCATCAATTTTGGACCATTGATCTTGGCATCTTTTATGAGACTCAATCTCAACCATCCATTCTACAACTTCCCTCTCATGCATCCTCCACCATTGATATTGGAATCATTCTAGAGGATTAATCTCAACCATCCATTTGAAAGGTTGTCTATAAAAGTAGCGTTCCCCCTCCACTTTGGCCTTAACAGCTAATTGTCTCCAACTTTCTACTTACTATTTTGTAGGTATTTGCACCTGTGAAGCAGCAAATCTGAGGGAAAAGATTGTAAAAAGGAGAAATAAGAGAGAAAGGGAAGTGAATCAACCAATATGAGGAGTAATTTTCTTTATGTTTTGTTTTCCTAATTCTCTCCATTATTTTATATTCTCTTGTTGATGCCGTTTATTAGTCTAGAGGTGTTAGCTGTCACTATTCTAGGCTAGAAATCAACAACCCCATCTCACATTGGTGAACTTGACGTGAGCATACTTTTTTGCAAATTTTTCATACAGATTTAACTTTTATTGTAGATTTTGAGTACGGAACGACACATTTGCCGAGAAGCAACACATTTTTCAAATGCAACGTCGCACTTGTATTGAAATGACGCATCTGCAGAAGGCATCCTTTGGTGGGAAAATTTGGAATTTGAAAATGCGATGTAACCATCCTAATGTGATGCAACACAGTGACACAATTGAAGAAAGGTGTGATGCAATTGCATGTTAGGTAAAAATTTCAGTTTTAGTTTCTTTTTCATCTTTTTTCGCTTTCTACGAGTTGAATAGGGTTTTTGGGTTCTGATATTCTGTCTGTAGCAAGTGGGTTTAGATGGATTCCCAAAATCGCTTCTTGGAGCAACAAAAAAATCGAATCCTCTAGTTCTAGTTTCTCTTTTTACTTTCATTTCTTTAGCTTAGTTGTTTGATTTTGGTTTTGGTTTGGTGCTAACCCCCTTTTGGTGCTAACTTGGGGTTTGTGCAACTTTTTCATTGGTCCAAGACATTTCTTTTGAGACTACTAACAAGTGGTTTTGTAGGTTTGAATGTCCAAGAAATTTATTTTGAAACCACTTTGCATGTTTTAGATTAGAAAACATTTCATTTTGGTGCTTAAAATTAATGAATATCTTTCTCACATAGCTTTAACTAGGGGTAAAAGAACACCATGTCTTAGTGTTTGAGGGTGGTAGGTATTATGCTCTCACCTTGTGCAAACTTGATGATTAGAAAGTCAAACCCATATGATTTTTTTTTTACCCATTAGAGGGTCTGCCTTAGTGGAAAAAAGTACTCACCCTAAGGGAATGACCCAAGCGATAATAGGCTAAAGCCAAGTCCTTTTGAACCGCTATATAAATTTTTGGCTATGAGGAAAGTTCGCAGTCAATAGGATGGTACGTGATAGTTCTCCTCTAGTATCTTTATGATATGAGAAACCCTTGTTCTAAGGGATTGGAGACCTCTTGAGGTAGTTTATCATTGTATCCCCTGAACTGAATGCCCTTACTAGACACCTTTTGTTTTTAGAAGCCTATCCATTTTTAGCCATTGCTTGGTATGGTGCAGGGTACAATAACATGCCTAAAGTTACTCACTACTGACTCCCTTGAGTAGAGATAGAAATTCCTAGGAAGTGACTACCCAAGAATCCAAAGTTGGTGTGCCTGTAGAAGTGAGTGTCATGGAGGGGAGCCAGTGCCACCAAACTTCTAATCTATTTTCTCTCGAGAAGGAGAGGTGTTCAACACCAATCTGGGGTATTTCAATGGGTCTGTACCAAGTATACAAACCCTTTTCCTATTCAGATTGTGCTTGTTTTCTTGTTACAATTTCACATCAAACTAGTCCTAAGTAAAGTGCTTGATACTATCTATTGTGTTTTTTAGACATACTTCATCATAAACAATCAAAAACCTGGATCAAAATTGCTAAAAAACACTAAAACTAACAAAAACACCACTCTATGAACCGCAACTGTCAAACATAGACCCGCAATTGCCAGTGTGAACTGCAACTGTTAGCTTAAAAACCGTAACTATCATTCTAAAACACATTTGTTAGAAATAGAGCCGCATCTGTCAACCTGAGCCACAACTGTGAAATGAAACTAATAGAAATTGAACCACAATTGCTTGCTAATTTTTTTTTTTTGAAATCTATGTCCAGAGTCTGATCAAAACCATTTTACAGTGACCTTTGTCAGATAAACTAGAGACTTGGAAGTCTTCCTATCTCATTTTAGCATACCCATTAGGGAAACATTGCATTATAGGTTGCATTTCTTCATCCCTTGCATTGCACAAAATAAACCTTGACCTTTAGGTTGCATCTAAACCTTTAGATTTTGAACATAGGGAGACCTATGAGCTTTTCGAAATTCTTGGTTACTTATTCTACTTGTCATTGACCATTGTCATTTGTCTTGTCATTGTCACTTTGTCAAGTTGAGTCTTGGTCTTGTCTCTTGGTCTTGGTTGTCCTCTTATGGTCAATGACATTTGGAATTTGTTGCCTTGGATTCACATTATCTTGAGTGCCACCCTTTGTTTAAAATTTCAGGGTTCCTTTGCATTTAGACTCATCTTCCTTAGATTGCACTTTACCCCTTATTCTAAAAATACAAAAAAATATAGCTCACTTTACCCTTAGTATCATATCAATCCATCATTATCCTTGTATTTTCATATCCCAAAATACAAAAAATACAAAAAACATAGATCAATCTCATTTAACCTTAGTTACATTATCATCCTAATCTTGCACTAGCATCATCTAGTCACCTTATCACTCACTTTTACAATCACCCAATCTTTTAGTGTCCTTTAGCATTCTTTATCCCTCATCTTTTAGACATTACCATCCTTGCATTTACACCCTTGCATTTTGATATCCTAAAGTCCAAAAATAAAATAAAAAAATGCAAAAACATAGCATAGTCTCATTACCATTTTGCATTATCCCCAACTTGCAAAAGTCTCACATGGTTGGAACAAGGTCATAAGCCAAATGAAAGGACATGGATTTCCTAAGTGACCCCTTTCATGATAATGTCATAGATTCAAATCAATCTACACCCCACAATAACACACCACAAATAGAACAAATTAACCCTTGGGAAGACCTAAACTTTGAAGTAGTCAACAAAAAATTGACCCCTCAAGAGATTGAAAGGGCTTATCAAGATCCAAGACTTTTAAGCATAGTTGACCAACTTGTTAGTGCCAACCCAAACAAATTTTTCTATGCATTAGCTAAGAAGGGTACCAAGTTATCTCAAGGTTATGACATATCAACCATCATAGAACAAGAAACTGAAAATCCATTTGGCATGCCCTCATCACAAAAAATGAAAAACATACCCCTTGAGACAACTACACACATGACCACTACCAACACAACACACATTCCAAACATCCCAACTCATGCCACTACACAAGGTCCAACTTTCACATTTGGTAGTTCCTCAAACACCATGGGAAATACTTTCATGAATCCTCTCTTTCAAAGCACAAATCAAGGGTCCACATCCCAAGGTCCTACACCTTGGATCCAAAATCTAAACCAAGGTCACACATCCTTAAACTAAGATGCAAACCAAAACAAAAAACAAGGGCCCTCATTCCAATTCCAAAGTGCACCTTCATCAAACCAACCCCCACCAAATAACCCTAGAAAAGTGTGCATCATATCATGAAAGACCCCAAGTCAAAACCACAACCAAGTGTCTACTACAAACCAAGGGTCTATTCCACTACTTCAAAATACAAACCAATGAACCCTTCCATCATTCCAAAACTCCACTCAAGGGCCAACACCATCACTTCAAAATGTCAACCAAGGGAACATTCACTCACATCAAAACATTAATCAAGGGCCCACCCCTTCATATCAAAATGTAAATCAAGGTCCTATACCCTCATTTGCAAACCAAGGATTCACTTTTCAAAATCAAAACATGAATCAACGGTCTATACCTCAACTCCAAAATGCCATACCAAATACGAACATGATATTTGGAACCAACCTAAATACCAATCTCATTCCAAATCAAAACAACTCACATCCATATAACAATCAAGGTCTTATATCACAAAACATCAATCAAAATCCAAAGCCAACACATGACCTCAATGCCAACATTATTGCACCACATCAAAACAATGTGACATCATCCCTTGTAGACTATTTGATCCAACACATGCAAACCCTTGAACAATGAATGGCCAATATGCAATTGGGAACCAACAAGAAGAAATATTTTGTATAGGATTTGTGCCCTTTTCCATTTGATCAAAACTTATACATGCCACCCTTTCCCCCAAATTTCACAACACCACCATTGCCTAAATATAAGGGGACAGGGGATCTGGTGGAACACATCTGTGGATTCAAGACAACATACATGGAAGTTGCATATGACCCCACCTACTTGATGATGTTATTCCTGCGAAGTCTTAAAGGGGAAACCTTAGATTGGCTCTCACATCTTCCATAAGGCATCAGAACATGGGGTGAACTCACCGACAAATTCATCAATCATTTTGCATTTAACATTAAAAATGATGTCACCCTTGCAACATTGAGCACAACTAAGAAAGAAGAAGGGGAATCAATTACCTCATTCTACTAGAGATGGCAAGGCTTATTTAGCAAATTCCCTTGTCATATTCCTAGAAAACAACTTGTCACCGTGTTTGTAGAAAACCTTAACGAAGAGTTGATGATTCAAATTCAAATCCAATGTTGCACAACCTTTTAAGAGATTCTTTAGAAGGGTGTCCTTATTGAGAAAGGCCTTATCACTAGAGGACTGGTCAAGATAAACAAAGACAATCAGAGACCCAACAATGACAAAAGCAAATACTGGTCCTGAAACAAAAATGTCACAAATGATAGAGTTGTTGATGCCAAACTGATAACCAAAGGACCAATCATTCAACTTAAAGGTCCTTCTTCATCAAACGCATCCAATACACCAAGTACCCTAGCACAAGGTCAAAACTAAACACTGAATGCTATCCAAAGCACCCAACAAAGAAAAGGTCCTCTCCATACCAAGAGAACATACACCCCCTTGGGTGAACTTATCAAATCAATCCTCAAACAACTTTTGCAATCTAATGTCATTACATTGCTAGATACCAATAATTATGAACCTTCCTTAATCAAACTAGATTGGTGGGAAGACGAAAAATACTGTGAATATCATCACACAAAAGGACACAAGACATGTAGATGTTGGACACTCAAGAACATCATTCAAAACCTTATTGAGGATCAAACCATTTCAATTGATAATTCACAAGGAAAAACCAATGTTGATCATACAATATTCAAGACCCCTTTGCAAGAACATGATAAGGGAAAAGCCTCCAATTTAGGGAATAAGAACAAAAATTCCAACTATGCAATTGTCAAGCATGATTACAACACCATCATTCTTAATGTGACACCCTTTGATGACTGCATTGCCACTATCACCATAAACAAGCCAAATTCAAACTGTGTTGTTGCTTCCTATAGAACCAAGATAACCATTCCAGGTCCATCCGCAAGTCCTCAACCAAAAGGTCAATATAATCTCCTAGACCAGTTAGGGAAAACTCCAGTGAAAATTTCTATCTTGGAACTCCTTTAAATTTCCCCACAGCACAGAGCAATCCTTGACAAAGCCCTACAAGAAGCCTCCATTCCCACAAATCTAGATGTCAATGAATTTTAGGCCATGGTTGGATACCTTGCTATACCACACCACATCACCTTCTTTGAACAAGACTTTTCAGCACCAAGATCTGACCATAACAGTCCTCTACATTTAGAAGTATGCGTTAACACCCATAAGATCAGATGAGTCTTAGTAGACGGTGAGCAGGTTTGAATATTTGCTCACTAGAATTAGTGAAGGCATTGGGATACTCTGAGAATTGCATTGACCAAACCAAGAAAATCATAATCAAAGCTTATGATGATGTCAAACGATCCTCTAAAGGCATAATTTCACTCCCAATGAGGGTTGGCCCAACATACAGGACATAGTATTTCACGTCTTGGATCTGGATTTACATTATAATCTCCTCATTGGTTGCCCATGGATCCATGCCATGAGGGCTATTCCGTCCACCTATCATCAATGTGTCAAGTTCCCACATAACAACATTGAAATCACTATTCCAGGTGACCCTGATCCTTTCCAATATTGTTCCAACCTCAAAGGAACTGTCGAACTTCAAGTGACCATCAATTAAGAGGCTTCATCTTCCACTTCATCCACCACTCTATCCCACTACATTGATCCATACACCCTTGTCAAATCATCCAACTCATTCATTACACCTTCCATGCCTAAAATATAGATCCAAGATAAAGGATGCAGAGAGTACGTTATGAAGAGTCTCTTTTTCATTGGCAAGCTACCTAAGTCACCAAAGTCATGAAAAATCGCATCCTATGCAGCCCAAAGTTGTCATTCACAATCCTCATACCACCTTCACTAGATGGGGGGAACTTACTAAGGAATCCTTAGATGACCACATTCTTACATGGTTGTACAAGGAAAAGGACATTGAAACTAAGAAATTTCCAATTGAACAGTATCCAAAAGGGTTCCAAATAATGAAACGACATGGATATGATGGACGTAGTGGCCTTGGTCTGAACAAGCAGGGAATGTTGGAACCTTTACAACCTCCTAAGCTAATAAGTCATCAAGGGCTAGGGTTTGTTTCAGTAAAAGTGACTATCTGAGGTATCGGGTCACCCTCAAGTGAGGTTGCTAGTGCTTCAGATGAGAGTGAGACATATGAAAACCCTTGGTATTATGATGTTGATTTCAATGAGTATGAATGGGACTCCTTATCCTCCACCACCTTCATGGACCTAGATAAACTATTTGGGGAATTTGACCAAATGCTTACCCTTGATTCTTCACAAAATCCATCAAATACTCGTTTGAGAATTTCTTTGACTAAAGAAGAATAGCTCCAACACTATTTTTGGAAATCCATTGATTTATCCTCTTGGGAGCCTAATGACTCTAGTTCCATCTTTACCCTATCTACCTACACAATGACCCTTGACAATACCAATGATGGCTTACCTCTTGTCTACCCTCAACTCATAGATTGGGACCAACAAGTATCACCAAGTTTAGATACTTTCGAGAATGACAAAGCTATTGCTCAGTTCATGGGGCTTCATCATGGAATACCAAATGGAGATCATAAAGTTGGATTTTACATAGAACTCAATTATGCCACATACTTTGGTGAGGTTGTCCTGTCCTCTAGTCGTAAAAGTGAAAATGAAAAACATAAAAATAAAAATAATAGGTCTTTAGGTGAAAACCAAAAGGCGCTTGCTAACCGCAAAAAGGTAAAAATAAAGGACATATCCTAAGGTGAAAACCTCTTTGAGGCGCCTGAGGATGGAGGACAGGATTATCTCCCAATAGACTGAGAGAGATTTTTGTTTCTTATAGAAGAAGCAAAGGAAGTCAACATTGAAACAATAGATAACTCCTGACTAATACAATTAGCAACATCCTTGACCATTGAGGAAAAGCCTGACTTCATTGCATTCTTCTCAGAAATACAAGTCAATTTCGCATGGTCATATGCTGATATGCCTGGATTGGATCCCGAATTGGTTCTACATCACTTACCATTGCTACCAAACTCAAATCCATTCAAATAAAAGTTAAGAAAATTGCACCCCCAGATTGCGCTCCTAGTTAAGGTGGAACTCAAGAAGCTCTTAGATGTTGTATTTATTCACCCAATTGATTATGCTGAATGGATATCAAATCTAGTTCCAGTCACAAAACCAAACGGTCAAATAATAGTTTGCATGGATTTCCAAGACCTCAATAAATCTTGTCCCAAAGATGACTTTCCTATGCTAAATATTGACATCATAGTGGATTTAACTACTGGACATGAAATGCTATCACTAATGGACAGATTCTTAGGATACAATTAGATTAGAATTGCCACTGAAGATCAACCAAAAATAGCTTTCAAATGCACTTGGGGAACTTTTTGTTGGAATGTCATGTCATTTGGACTGAAAAATGTCAGAGCCACCTATCAAAGAGCCATGACTACAAATTTTCATGACTATATGCATGTCCTTATGGAAGATTACGTTGATGAACTTCTCTCCAAATCTTTAGAATGAGGTCAACACTTGACATTCTTGGATAATATTTTCACCCAACTAGAAAAATATCAACTTAGGCTAAGTCCAAAGAAATGTGGTTTTGCGGTCCAATCAAGCAAACTCTTGGGATATATAGTCTCTTGTAGAGGAATAGAAGTTGATCCTGCCAAAGTAAAAGAAATCTTAGGCATGCCACCGCCAACCAATATCAATTAGTTAAGGAAATTACAAGGAATACTACAATCAATTTGCGGGTTCATTGCCCGGTTAGTAGACATGACCCATCCATTCCAACATTTGTTAAGGAAAGGTGTGCCCTTCAATTGGAATGACAATTTTCAAGAAGCATTTGACCAAATCAAGAAGTATCTATTGACTCCACCAGTCCTTATGCCACCAATTGATAGAAGATATCTAATACTATATGTGGCAGCTACTACATTAGCACTAGGGGCACTTTTAGCACAAAATGATAACGATGGCAAGGAAAGGGAAATATACTATATCAGTCGCACTTTAGCTGGGTATGAGCTAAACTATAGTCCTATTGAGTGAGCATGTCTAGCAGTGATATTCACAACACAAAATTTGAGACATTACATGCTAAATCACAAAACCAAGTTAATTGCCAAAATTGATCCTTTGAAATACCTACTCAACAAAGCAGCATTGACAGGTAGGCTAGAAAAATGGGTTATGATCCTGAGTGAATATGACACTGATTACGTTGACATCAAAGCAATAAAGGGGTAGGTAATAGTTGACCAACTTGTAGATGCACCATTAAAAGAAGACCATCCTTTGGTGTCTGAGTTCCTAGATGAATCAATCCTTGTCATAGACAAGCTAACCACATGGAAGTTATACTTTGATGGATCTTATACAAGTCATGGATTAGGAGTCGATATTCTATTTGTCACAGCTCAAGGAGACTCCATTCCTAAGTCATTGTATAGCATTTTCGTGCACAAATAACATGGCATAATACAAAGCATTACTGATAGGACTTCAGATGACAATAAGTTAGAAAATTAGGGACCTTCAAGTTTATGGTGATTCCCAATTAGTGATTAAGCAATTCAATGATGACCATGATACCAAGGATGAGAAATTGATGCCCTACAAGCACATGGTAGACAACTTCTTACTATAATTTGACAATATTTCCTTTGAGTAGATACCAAGAATCCAAAACAAAGAAGCTAATGAAATGGCTACCATCGGATCTCTCTTGGACATCCCTAATAATGGGACTCATTATGAGTTCTTGGTGGAACAACTTTTGATCCCTGCAATCAATGTCCCCGAAACTGAACTTGTGTGCGAACTTGTTGGTCTTGAATCTCCTTGGTACAAAGACATCTATGCCTATTTGCATGACCAAATTATCCCTCCAGACTTGTCCCTTAACCAACACAAAACCTTTATTCACCAAGCATCCAAATATGCCATCATTGGAGACACCATTTATTTCCGTAGCTTAGATAGTACCCTTCTTCGGTGTCTCGACTCAAATGAAGCACAAATAGCCTTACAAGAGGTACACCAAGGTATATGTGGAGCTCACTCTATTGGGCCAACCTTAGCTAAAAATCTCATGAGAATGGGATATTATTGGCCTATGATGGAAGGGGATGCTCATCACTTTGTGAAGAGATTTTTCCAGTGTCAGATTCATGGAGATTTATACATGCACTAGCTCAGGAACTTTAGCCACTCATTTCGCCTTGGCCTTTTTCTCAATGGGGACTCAACCTCATAGGAAATATCCATCCCACCTCTTCTAATGGACATAAGTTTATCCTTGTTGCTACTGAGTATTTCACGAAATGGATTGAATCCATCCCATTGACTTACATTGCTAGAAAACAAATAGCCAAATTCATCCTAAATTATATCATTTTCCGCTATGGTATTCCACAGTCCATCATCACTGATAATGGTCACCCTTTCAAAAACCAGGATGTCCATGAGCTTTGTGACAAATTCCATATCCAACATCATTTTTCCACTCCATATTACCCCCAAGGTAATCGCCAAGCTGAGGCGTCTAATAAGACCATCTTGAAGATCCTAAAGAAGACCGTCAATGACGTTGGCCACGACTAGCACCTACAACTCAATCTTTCTTTATGGGCCTACCGTACTAGTGTCTGCACTTTAATTGGATCCACTCCATATTCCCTTGTCTATGGGTCTAAAGCAATACTTCCTATAGAGGTCAAGCTACCCTCTTTACAAGTCTCCATGCAAGGCTTGATTGATCAAGAGGAATATCGTGTATCCCGTCTACATGAGTTAGAGTTACTGGATGAAAAGAAATAGAATGCCTTAACACATCTACAAGAATACCATATTCACGTTTGATGCAACTATAACAAAAAGGTACGACCTAGAAGCCTTGACATTGGATATTTAGTCCTAAGAGAAAATCCAAAGAATCAAAAAGAACAAGAAAAACTGGAAAAGTTTGAACCTAATTGGTTGGGCCCTTATATCATCATAAAATCATATGGATCAGGTGCTTATCAACTTTCTACTCCTGAAGGAGAGCCACTATCTAAACCTATCAACAACATGCACCTCTACAAATATTACACTTGATTCTCAGAGTATCCCCTTAAAAAGTTAAAAATACAAAAAATAAAATAAAAACTGGTCACCCTGATGAAAACTTGGTAAATAGGCATCTGGGTGACACCAAAAAATTAAAAAAATGGAAAAATAAAAAAAATAGTAAAGAGAAATAATTCGTCCAAAAGTGAAAACCACTTCGGTAACGCTTTGGATAAGTACCATGGTGAAAACCTAGCAAATAGGCGCCATGTGTAGTCAGTTCCTGCTCCCTCATCTACAATCACTCCATTTGATCTCCCCCTTCCATTTTTCCATTTACACATGCCATTCACCCATAATAAATTTTTTCATCCTTCCATGCCCTGGAAACCACTGACATTTGGGTATCCCGATCATCCTTTACATTCATCGCTATCCCTTTGCACATAATAAGTGGGTCTCACACTAACTGGGGGCAATCCCTTGATCTACATCTTTATCAACATCAGAAAATACAAAAAAAATATAAAAAAATCAGAAAACATCAAAATCCCAAAAAAAATTAGAAAACATCAAAATCCAAAAAAAATTAGAAAACATCAAAATCCCAAAAATAAAGTCCGAGTTTGAGTCTGAGTTAGTTTAGAGTGGTTGAACTACGTTTCCTCTACATGTTTGCTATGTAGGCAAGGCTCATCTTAAATGAGCCCCTGAGGCATTAGGTTAGTCCTTTTAGGTGGTCCAAATAAAATCATGACTTAGTCTTTTGTCGAATACGACAAAGTCAAGTTGTGTCAATCTACGAGGTCTCTGTGCATTGCTACATAGGAAAGGCCATCTATTGATGAGCCGTTGAGGCCCCCTAAGTCAAGTCCCTTAGGGTTCTTCGAGTCTGGTCATGTCCTTGGTCTAAAAACAATCATCATTCAAACCAAATCAGGAAACAACAAACAAGCAGAACCAACAAAATCATTCATCAATCAATCTGGTCATTCAACTAGAATGGGACATCATGTCATTTTTCTCATTCGGTCTTATCTCTTGTCTTTTATCAATATGTGCCCTTCTTGAGATTAGACTTTGTCAACTTTGACATTCACCTTAAGCAAGATATGTCTTTCTTGTAGATAGGTGCCTTGTGAATACTTTTCATTTGGTTAACTTTATCCCCTTACCCCGAAATAGGATGTGTCTTTCCTGCAGTTAGGTATCATCACATCGCTTGGTCCTATTCATCAATCTTTGTCAAACAAATGATCAATCTTTGTCACAATCAATCTTTTCAACCTTGTCAATCAATCTTGCCTTGATCAGGATGTGTCCTTCCTAAAACTAGGCACAGTCAATCAATCTTTATCAAATCACTCAATCTTATCATCTTGATCAATCAATTTTTCCTTATTCAGGATGTGTCCTTCCTAAAACTAGGTATAACCTTTATCAAATCAATTTTTCAACTTTTGTCAACTTATCAATCAATCTTTGCCAACCTATCGATCAAATCAATTTATCAACTTTTGTCAATTATCAATCAATCTTGGTCAACTTATCAATCAAGTCAGTCATCTTGGTCAAACAAATAATCTCATCAAAACTAGTGGAAAGCATTATCTATCTTGGCAAACACTTTGGGCTGGAATTGTCTTATCATCTTGATTGATTTTGGTTCATGTTACTAGTCTCCTCAAGGATGTCCTATCAACGGATTTAGAGGGACAATGATGGATCATGATCTCTTTTCTTTGTTTGTTGTATGTGGTTTGTCTTGGAAAAAAGACTAGGACAATTGGGTCCTTAGTATGAGCTAGGGCATTCCTTGTCTTTTTGACTGCTTGTCTTTCCCAAATGGTCACCTTGCAGACCTTGGTCTATGTCAGACCATGGTGTTTGTGAAACATTTGTGACATTTTTGATGCCCAATGATGATAAACATAGAAATTTAAGCATGAAATTTGGATTCCTTTATCATTCTTCATCTAACCTTTTGTCTCCATCTCCTTTATCTTTTCCACGCTAACATTCACCTCCTCCTTCTCCGCACTAACATTTCTTCCATCTACATCTTGACAGAGTCCTGTGACACACAAAAACATCTTGCATTCATAATTATGTTAGCTTGCATCATAGAAAAATCCATCATCATAAACATCATTTTCATATTAGGTCCCATATATTTTCATAAGAAAATACAAAAAACACAAAATGCATCCATACAACATTCATATTTCATCATCATATTAGTGTCATTTTCATTATAGTTTCCATTACAACATTACATCCCATATCACATAGTATTGCATTCCATAACATGTTGCATTACAACCCATTTACATTACATTACATTTCATATAACATCGCATTTTGCATATCATCACATATATTCATATTACATTAAGTATCACATATTTTCCATCAAACATTTTGCATTATCATACAAACATTACATTACATTAATACATTCCATTTTGCATTAAGACATTTATCATTCACATGTAACATATACAAAAGATCCATAACCATAAATACATTAAATGGAACTAATCACATACTCATATACATCATCATCTTATACTACATTTAGTAAACATTAGGTCATCCACATTGCATAAAATAAAAGCATAAACATTTATCACATAGTCCTAGGCACATAATCATAAACCACATCAAAACCATCACATAATCATATAGAATGCATCATCACACATCATAATCACATGCATAATCATCCATCATATCACATAAATAAACATATAAGCATACATCACATAATATGTCATAATAAATCCATAAATATATCATAATGCATATCATCAACCACCGCCAAAATCATATCATATATGTATTGCTCAAAATCACGTGTCATAGGTACAATGTCATGATGTATAAATAAAATGGAGCTTGCAGGCTCGATAATCAAGTGTATCAATGTCTATATAATAACATGGAAAATGTTAAAGAAAATCTATTTGGAACTTCCCTCATATCCAGCCCCTGTAGTCATGTGCTCTGTGGTGGGAGGTCTATTGTATGGGGTGGCCTACCTAGCATATGATGTCTCACCCTATGACCTGTTGTGTGATCGATGGTTGCATGTCCTGCCCTATGATTTGTTGGTCTCCACCTGCGAAAATCTAAGCTCCCTCCTCTCTAGTGTCACAACCCTCTCATATAAGCCTCTGTAATACTGGGTGATTGCACCCTACCTTGCTAGCTCTCGTGCAACATCAACCATTGATCCACTGTAGGTGGTTGTAAAATCAATGATCCATTGCTCTACTTGTTGCTGCCCAATGACTACCAAGTCCCTCTCTACTTGAAAAGCATATCTCTCAGCCTTAAGGTCATCCCTCTTAGCAGCCACTGTCCTCAACTATGCGTCCAGAGCCTACACCCGAACCTATAGAGCGACTATCCTCTGCTCTGCCGACCCCTCTCCCTCCCCAGTCTCCACCTCCTTTGGCACCTCTTCCTCACCTCTTCCTCACCCATGACAATCCTCTCACAAATAATCTACTTTTCCTCATCCATATCTACCTCCTCCTCTCCTCCTACCTATCCTCCATCCCCACCTCCCTAGGCCTCCATATCCTCTGGTTGTGCCACCTCAACTCTAGGAACATCTGCATGTTGCTCTCTATCCTATACCAATACCTCTATCACATCCCTGATCTCTAGACAATCCTCTTCCTCTCGAATGGGTGGCAGTTTCCTACCCTCCTATTGCCCTTTGTCCCTCCTTAGTTGTCTATCCCCTCGTCGTCATCCTCCTCCTCCATCACCCCCACCATCCCCTCGTCCTCCGCCTCCTCATCCTCCATCTCCTCTATCTCTCCCACCTCTTCCTACCCATTAAACTCTCACACCCCTCACTATGTGCTCTACTAGCACTGGCTATTGTGGATCTGTCAATGGAATAGGCCTGTGAATCTGCCACCAGTCATCATACTTTGGTGTGGTGCAAGCGTTTGCATCTCCTCCCTGCCACTCCCAATCCAAGGCCTGCAAAGCATCTATCCCCTACTTAGTTGTGGCCACTACAATCTGTGGGCCCCAGGGATGCAACTCCCAAAATGACTTCCCATACTCTGCTTTGCCCATGGGAACTACCTATCTCTCCCTAAACTATTGGCAGACCCTATCTAGTAGATACATCTCCACAATGTGTTGGCTCTGAATTGTGTGCCCAATCAAATATCTAGGCTGCCTGTACCAAGGTAGGTGGTCATCCTCATTTATCCACACAGGGCATGCTCTATATGGTCTCCAAATGAAGTTGACCAAGGTGTCAATGCCATGTCTCCAATATCCTACATCCCCAACATGTGTCTGACTCAGGGCCCCCTGATATAAATACAAGTACGGTGTTGTGCCCACTGTCTATTGCACAACTAGTGTCCAAAACACCGCTATGTGCTCCCATGCCCAAAATATAAGCAAGGTCACACCACAGCTCAGGTTAACCCCCTCTCCATTAACAATATCATGTAGCTAGAAATATAACATGGCCAACAGACATGGTCCCCATGCATACACTATCTTGTGTCAAATCATCGACCCCAACATCTCACCCCAACCAACCGGGAAAACATGACCCCTACAATCAGGAATCATCACTCCCTCTATTAGGGCACACAGGACACAGTTAAACCGATCATATGTCTCAGCCAACACCTCCCACCAAATCTCATAGCCCTCGATCCCGAGCTCCACATCCTACTCGGTCTCATAATAGTCATAAAGCACATGTAGTCCTTGAGTCAGTTCATAACACACACGCTTATCGCAAATGGGTAGCCTCAGGATCCAATACACGTCCTCTAGGGTGACTGTCTCCTCCCCTATAGTAAAATGGAAGCTACTCATCTCTGAGTTCCACCACTCTACTAATGCTACCAACATACCCCTATTTGCCTAGATCACGAGCATATACGTCACACAAAATAAACCTAGCTCTAACAACACACCCCTCTCCTCATCGTCCAACTAGTCCCACAATTGGAACACAATTGGCCTTGACTCTCATGTGCAAATGGGGGGAAGCTGCACCTGAAAACATCAAGCAACCAATAACATCAATCCAAAACCCTCATTGGAACTGTTGAATCTAAATTGACCAAGTCAAACCTTCTTATTCTGGGGAAAAATTTTAATTAGGCAATTGCGTCGCACTTTTTATCTAATGTGTCACATACATTATAACCAGTCCACAACTGCAAATGTATCACAAGCCCAAAAAATGCATCATTATGTGCAACATATGCGTCACACCTACTTGTTTGTGTCATTCCCAATCACAATTGTGACCCAAAAATACACTTGTGTCACATCAATTTATGTGTCACACCGCAAACGTTCTTACCCTATTCCTAGGAATTTGTGAACTGCTTCTCAATTGTGTCGAACACGATATCAAATGTGTCGCATGCCGAGTGACGCATTCATTTACTAAGCTATTTCCTAGTCTACATGCATGCAAAATGAAAAAATTAAAGCATGGGTTTGTCGAACATATCAGATTGGGTGCTCCTTCAGGTCGGTGAGAGGTATGGATCCTGTATGTGCGGTGGGAAGCCTCTAGAATGGGAGATATCTTCACTACCTAATCACTTTGAGCTCTCAAAATTTCTAAATTGGGAATGTGAAAATGACCCTTTTTCGAATTCAAATTTCCATTTATAGGTCCAACTTTAGGGTTTTTGACCTGCCTTGTCTTTTGGATGCACCCTTTGACACCTTGTACTTTGAATTTGACCATGTCTTTGAACTCGATGATCAATTCCATCTTCACCGTCACAATCTTGGTCATCCTTTTGTCTTATCAAGACAATTTTCCAATTTTTTGAATTTTTTTGAAAATTTGTCAAATTTTCCTAAGGGGGCATACTTGTACCCTGTCTTCATTGGGGCATCTTAGAACATCTTTTAATTAAATTTCTTTGACACAACGTGATAAACTACATTATGTCAAAGAGGTGAAAAATGTAGACACTGAAAAATGTCCTAAGTCTATGAGCATCATTTTTCTTGGTCTATTAATTAGATAATTTTTAATTATTTAATAAATTCACTTTCTAATCTTTATTCTATTTTGATCGATTAAATAATTTAATTGCATTGCTAATATACCCCTTTCTTCTATAATTAAATAAATCATCATTTATTTAATTATTTCTCTATAGTCAGATAATAATAATAATTATTTGACCTTTTATTCTTCCATGATTAAATAATTGTTGAAATTATTTAATTCCTCTCCAATTTTCATCCTCACATTTAATTAAATTGAATAAATTTAATTAAATACTCCACCTTTTAGAATAAATTATTTATTTGCCACTTGTCCCCTTTCTCCATTTTCCTCCATTTTCGAATAAATAATTTAAAATAAATTATTTATGCACCACCTGGTCAAAGATGCCCTGTCATTCATTTTTGTCATAGCCTTCATTGTTGTCATAGCCATTAGGTGTCATACCTATCATGATTCCTCCAAGAATAGCATATTCTTGGTGCATCAATTTTGGACCATTGATCTTGGCATCTTTTCTGAGACTCAATCTAAACCATCCATTATGTAACCTCCCTCTCATGCATCCTCCACCATTAATCTTGGAATCCTTCTAGAGGATTAATCTCAGTCATCCATTCAAAAGGTTGTCTATAAAAGCAACCTTCCCCCTCCACTTTGGCCTTAATAGCTAATTGTCTCCAAATTTCTACTTACTATTTTGCAGGTATTTGCACATGTGAAGTAGCAAATTTGAGGGCAAAGATTGCAAAAAAGGGAAATAGGAGAGAAAGGGAAGTGAATCAACCAATATGGGGAGTAATTTTCTTTATGTTTTGTTTTTCTAATTCTCTCCATTATTTTGTATTCTCCTGTTGATGTGGTTTATTGGTCTAGAGGTGTTAGCTATCACTATTCTAGGCTATAAATCAAGAACCCCATCTCACAATATATTTTCCTTCGTGGAGATTATTTCGCTAAGGAGTTTGAAGTGTTTTATAAATATTCTATAAATTTTGTATCTAAGAGACAATAACCTATAAATTACAATGAACTAGAGTAGTTGAAAGGTAGATTAAAAACTTGTTAGATCAAACCAAAATACTCTTAAAGAAGTGATAGTCTAGGATGAGAGTTTTGGATTGAGGTGCTTAACAAGTTACTTGATACTTGAAAAATAAGTCTTTCACTTTTACACTTGAGAAGAAAACACCATGAGTTTTAAATAGGGGACTTAGAGTCTTATCTAAGGATGAATAACTAAAAGATGTATTTAAAACATAAAATATAACAAATTAAGATGCATCTACAAATTAAAATACTAGTGGAAAAGGAAATGTGGGTGGAGTGAAAGAAAATTAGGCATGCAAATAATGAAGAAGAGCAAAATGTTGATACATGATAGGATCTCCAATAATCCTTGATAAGTCATAAAAGTTTTATGTACATATATGGTTTGAAGTAGGACCAACATGTATATGGATATCAATAGTTTGATGCGTGTGTGCATTAGAACTAAATCTTGCAAGGAATCATGTTGATCAAATGAACTATAAACTTGAATACTTGGGTTATTAAGAAACTCAAGTCTTAATTATCTATGAGATTTGATATGAAGGACTAAGGCTTTACAAGGATTGTAATTGGTATGGAGATTCATAAATAAGCTTAGCCTAGCATTCACTTACATTTTTATTTTGAATAAAAATGGGTAAAATTTTATTAACTCAACAAGAAATCAGCATACAATCCAAACTGAGATACATCTCATTCAATCCAGAGAGAAAATACTACCAAAAAAAAACCTAACAAACACCACCACTAGGAAAGAAAGACCCCAAAATACTAGCCATAAAACCAATAAACCATCCATATCCTCAATAATGAACCTATCCAAACAATGAGAATAATCCTGAGGTAAATTATCCCTATCTTCCACCCACCATTCACCCATATTCTCGAAAGCCCATTTAGCCAAACAAGCAACCACATTGTTCCATTCTTGTAGGACGTGAACAAAGGAGGCTAAACTCAATGAGGAACTCAATTGAATAATTTTCTTAGTCACTGAAGCCAATTTCCAATTGACACCATCCAAATTCAAACCATTCAACATATTAATCATAATCTATGAATCAAACTCACAAATAATCTTGTGCTAGCCAAGTGCGCAAGCCGTTTCAAGGGCTATAAGAATATCAATACCTTCTATAATATTGTTAGTGTGTTGTCCCTTATAAATGGAGAAGAGGAAAATGATGGAACCAAAACTATCCCTCCCACCTTCTTCAATCCCAAAATGCCCAGGATTACCCCTAGATGAACCATGTGTATTAATCTTTAGAATACCAAAGGGAGGAAGAGACCATCTGCCATCCAACTGTGTTTTCCTTCTAGAATGATAACTACTCCTCGCTAATGAATGCCTTAGATCATTACCATATAATCCCAACCTCTTCATTAGATCAACCTCACCAATCTCCAATGGGATAGACACCTTGTATTTATCTCTCACCATTTCTTGACTCAAACCAATGATTCTTTTCCAAAGTTATTGAGCCACCAAATTCCTTCCCTAAAAAATTACATGATTTCTTTCTAGCCAAATATATCAAAGGATGAATGAAGGTCCAATTCTCCACACCACTTGAAGAAAGGTCTTAGCTAGAGGCCTCCCCACACTCCTCCAAAACTCGAATAGAGAGAAAACATGAGCACATGTCTACTTCTAGAAATCCCACCATAACTGTCAAATGTATCTAGGGAAGGAACAATAAACTAATAAATGAGAAGAACATTCCTCATTATTTCCACAAAGGACACAAATAGACGATTTTTGAAACCATCTCTTTCGAAGGTTCCTAAAAGTATATAAGTGATATTGGTATACAATATTAAAAATCAATATTACTGTTAGTGATCCAAATTTGCACCCCTAATGCCAAGCTATGAAAGAGTTTAGCAAGTTTGGATGTAACATGAGACTGCTTTCAAGTTGTGGGTGTCTTATTTGAAAGCAGACCTATAGATTATGGGTTGGATCCCCTTTTTGATGCCACCTAACTACTGATTTCTAAGGAAAAGGGTAAGAAATGCATAAAACATGAACATTAACTGAAAATACCTAAGGTGATACACCAAAAACCGACTAAGACTTGATAACAGCCTATCACATTCTAAACAATATCATAAAACTTTGTTTACACAACTCACTTTCACATGCATTTCACATAAATAATTTATAAGGAGGTTTCTAAACAGAGCTTTAAGAAGGAAAACAAAAGGTCTCACAACTAACAACACTATTGACTAACACAACTTATAACTTGTTAACATGTATTTTTTGCTAAACAAATGCCTAAACATGAGACAAGTTTGCAACAAAAGATAAATTTCACAAAACAAACTGATCAATCACTAACAACATACTATGAAACATGAAATGAGAAGGTAAAATACTCTATTTTATTAATTCAAAGTTACTCACTATATAACAAGTCCATCTGAGTTATAATACTGCTCCATGCTGAAAAATAACTCCAAAAAACCAAAGCTATCACTCTGTTGGAAATAAAGGAATAACTCCAAAAAGAAAAAATGAAGTTACTTAAGCAAAACCCATCAAATCCCCTCACACATGTCCATCTAGAAGGTTCTGGTCGGATGTAGCAATGAGGCCAAAAATGAACCTTCTAAAATCACTCCAAAAAGTCCTCCAAATGGTCCAAAGTCAAGCCAAGACCATAGTCATGCCAAAAGTGTGACAAATCAGCCTCCAAAATAGCACATTTCTCTCCAAAACAGTCAAATGCACCACTCACACACTCTCCTCATGTCTGCAAGTCACCATTTTGTCTCCCAGCCTTGACCCATGCAATATGTGTGTTTTGAAAACACAAGACTCAAAAAAGCATTCAAAATAATAACTTGATTAAGTGATTCATAATACACCACTTAATTAAGTTATTTTACATTTTAAAGCAGAATGCAAGAGGGCCCCACCACCTCTTTGAATTACATTACATTTGCATCAAAATGACATAAAATAAAAGTGATTTGCAAATCACTTAAATGATATTTTTATACTAATAAAAATGCAAAATATAATGCTACCTCCAAATGCTTCCAAAATCATTAAGCAAAGTCAAAAAACTCCCAAGGCACTTGATCATTTTCACTTACCTTCATTCTACACTTCAAGGCCACACACTTGGTCAACATCCTCTGATTTTAAAAGGCAAAACAAAGGCCCCAAATTTTGGCCTATGTGGGCATCGGGGACTCCACACATCTTGGAAGGCACATTAACAAAGTTTTCAAGGCATCATATAACCTTACATGTTTCAAAGGTCAAAGGCATAACTCACACTTGGAACATTTCACATGTTTCATTTTGAAGGACTTAGCAATTTTGAAACAAGGAAAAGAGTTTTCAAAAGCATAAGGAAAAAAATTGCCTAAGTCTACCATTCGGTCCCCACCACATTTTAATGTGTTTCAAGTTTTTTAAAAAATGGGAAAAATCCCACCGGCCACCAAACATAGGGTTTTAACCCTAAACAATAAAAAGATGGGGAAAAGGTGAGAAAAGCATTCATTTTTCACCATCAAACATTTTGGAAAGAAGCCATGCCGCCATGAGGGTTTGATGCTTGCACAAAAAATGGTGAGTTTGAATGTTTCTTGGGCCAAACTTGATGAAAATCACAAAAAATGATAGGTAACTGATTTTTACAGCAAAGATCTGTGTTTTTTCTCTCTTTTGTAGGCCATTTTGTGAGCTAAGGCCACGGCTGTAGACATATTTCTAATCACTTTGTTTCATTTTTTCCTTCTGTCGTTACTCATACTGCTTTCAGCCGCCATGAGAAGCTATGAAGCTCGAATGAAGGGCCATTTCTTGTGACAAAAAACTTGTAAAAATTAAGGAAAAATGCATAAAAGCTCTGGTAAGCTTTGTCGACCCACTCCATTCCTTTTTTTAGCAAACAAAAGTTATTTTTGAGCCTCTAGCTTAAAAGATACAGCATAAAAATGCTTATTTTCTTCTACATTTGTATTTAAATGAAGAAAACCCCAACGTTTTTGTTGTTTCAGGAAGAAATCTTGATGATTCAGGCCACAACCAAGAAAATGGAAAAGGGTTTTTCTGACTTTTGATTTCTTGTAGAATGTTCTTCGTGAAACACTTGGTTTTATCTCCTTTGTATTTGCAACTTTGCATACAAACCTAGATGGGTTTTATCATTTTGTAGAAAAATTACAACTTCTGGCTATGGCCATGGATAATGAAATATGACATCATATTTTTTATTTTCTTTTAAAACACTTTATGATAGCCTTTTGAAAGGCTCTGTGTTTGGAATTTTTTGTAAGCCCCAAATAGGTTTCTTCATTTTGTAGCAAGCTCTACAATTTTTAGCCCGGCCATGAAAATGAAACAGGATTTTTATTACACTTCTCTATAGAATGACAATTTTTGTGAAAACCCTCCTTCGAAAATCTTATATTTGCATATTTAAGAGAAACCTAGATGGGTTTGTTGCTTTTGTAAAGCAAACACCACATTATTTCCTTCAACATTACTATATGTGCAATTTTTCTTTAAACCCCAAGTGGGTTTCCCTGTATTGAAGAAAACTTGTAACTTTTGATCATGGTTGTAGAGAAAACTGCGTTTTCAATGCTTGAGTTGTTGCTTTCTGAAAAGAAACTCACTATTATTCCTTTTATCTATATTTGCATTTTAAACTCAAACCCAAATGGTTTTTTCCATATGTAAATAAAACCAGATTCTTTCCACCTCTATATTTGAAATACCTATCATTTGTGAAGAAAACTTGAATTCATGTTGCGACTGTAAGAATACATTGTGGTTTTGGAAATACCTCTATTTTTGTACTTTCTGTAGAATGTTCTCCATTGTTTAATCAACTCTCATTGTGACTACTATCTGTGCTTTTAATATAGAGTTGTCTTTCAAAACTTCAATGCAAACAAATTCAACATTATGCCTTATTGGATCTTTGCTTATGCTTGGGAAACCTTTCACCTTGATTGCATCTGATACACCTACAACATGGCTTACATTGTCCTTGTAAACTGATATTTCATCTACCACCTTTAGGCTGACTAGAAATCTCTAATGGTGTTTTAAAGTCCTTGTTATCCTGTATTGTCATGATGGGGGGGTAGAGGTCATATTGAAATTTTATTTCACAACTTGGTGTTCATTTGATGTACCACTTGGTGCCCCATTGAGCCAATCCTTTCTTATGTGCTCTAGTCTCCTCTCATGCTTAACATTCTAAAGGAAATGTTATAAGCAGGTGAATTTCCTCTTTGCTTTTCTATTTTGTTTCATCCAATTAAATGGCTTTAGTGACTTGTCTTGGTCATCTCCTTCTAGTGACTTGAGAACAATATTTCAATGCTTATGACAAGCTTTTGTGCCCATTGTTTTGAGTGTATTTTGTATTTCCTCATAGAATACTAGTTTTTGGGTCATTGGTTATTTGCTCACCACACACTGTCATACATACATTTTCACAACTTTGTCATAGTTTCCTGTAGACTATCATTTATAACTCAATGATGTCCTTTATAACTATTGTGCATGAACTTTTCCCATTGTTATGCTGCCACTAACTATGATTATCATGTACTATAAACTGTTGTGAGGTGTATTACTCAGCAATAACTCACTGTTCATTAATAAGACTACCTTTCCTAGTGTTTGCATGATCATTGTCTTTATTCATGCAAATGGAAATGGTGTTCCATACCTCAACTTCTAATGTCACCCCTTTGACTCTTGAAAACTATGAACTGTACTATCATTTGCATCATTCATGATTATTACATCACATGCTATGCATTGTGCACAGTCATCATAGTCTTTAAATATGCAAATACTATTATAGGTTTAATATAAGTATGCTTGAAACCTTCCTTGGTATGGAAAACAAATGCAAACACAAGACAATGGACATATAATAGACTTTCCCTTCAAACTGTTGTTTTCTTTGTCACTATCATTACTCTTCAAAGATCATGAACCCTCAAGGACTAACTTTCCTTTATTCTTCATAGTACTACCCTTAACATGAGATGAGTATCCTTAACTTGATTTTGATGGCTGCAGGATTATCATGATCATTGCACACTCATAAAACTTTTCCCCTCCTCTCTTGCAACAATGTGGACATTTGTGTTCAAAATGAGAAACCCCCTCTTATATGACAAACACATTTGTATCAAGGTGATGCACACACACAACACTCTAGTGCCTTCCTAAGTGTCTTCAGACCAAAACTCTGTTTGCTTGCATAATCTCACATAATTGTGCTTGAAGTAAATGACTCATCTTCACTTTGATACCTTTTCTTTAGTCTCCATCTAAGGTGAAAGGTTGATCATGTTGTTTGAACTTTGTTAGCTCCATTGGTGTTGCATTCTAAAATAAATTTCTTTTTTGGACCTTGTTGTCCTGTAGCATGATTTTATATGTTTCATGGGCAATGTATACTTCCTTTGTCTCATCTAGATTTTTTGTTTCTTTCACCATGTTCTTTCACTACTCTTTGTCACTGGCTCTTGTCACACAAGGTTGTTATTGATCATAGATTCTTGTTGTCCCTTTAATGTAGGTTGTTGTTGTCCTATCATGAAATGTAGCATGTATTCTCCCTTCTTTGACTGCCCCAATCCTCATGGTTCCACAAAAATTGCTTGCTTCCCCACATGTTTGCTACCTAGTTTCCATAACAATTGCTTACCTTTTGATCATGTGCAACACATAAACACTGTCTCCTCACTTTGATCCTAGTGGGAAAACACATGTCACCTATGTTGGTGACCTGAAAGCTCAACATCTACATGATGTGAGTTTGTCCAATAGGGTTATGGTGAGAGAGACTTGACAGTACCTTGGATTGTTCCTTCTTGCTGCCCCATATGCTTCATGATTGCTTTAGACATGCCTTTATTTCTCCTTCATTATTTAAGAGATGTATAATTGAACTTGATGTATCTATAATTGAACTTGATGCATCTCTAAAATCACTTACTTCTTTTATAAAATGGATCATGGATCCAATTAAGATGATTGAAAGACATGTCAAGCAAAATGTAACTTCCTTTTGACATGATGGCAGCCATATGACTAATTCATTATGAAGTATGAATCTCATGACAGCTCACATTATGTGTTGCATCTTTTGAATCTAATAATGAAAGTTGATCAACTGGTGTGATTCCATGTTGATTTAATGCATTAATAGCATGTATATCTTTGATAAAGGTTCTCAATTTCCTATCCCTCTTAAAACATCAGAGGGAAACATGCTGAGCTCTACCCTCGTGGGAGCCACATTTACCCCACATGCTGTAATTAGCTGAATCAGAACAATAACAAGACTTGTCCTAAATCTGCACAAGGAACAAACAGTTAGATGAACAAAGCATATCATAGGTTTGTTTGATCACTTCTTTCTTGTTTTCAAGGACACTTATGGTATGATGCTATTTAATTCTTGTAGACATTTGATCACGCGTTTATGGATGTTTTGCATATAATTTTGATCAAGGATCTTTCATTGCTCTAATAGCATTGTTTTAATCCAATGAAAGAAACCTAGGAGCAGCGAGGTGGGGGTCAAATGAAAGCAGAGCAACATAGATGATGCAAGGCCAAGTCAATGAGATTCGTCATTCCACTAGGAAATGACGGGTCCCTTTTCATGCTATAT
The DNA here is from genome assembly GCA_007258455.2 of Sequoia sempervirens. NCBI lineage: Eukaryota > Viridiplantae > Streptophyta > Pinopsida > Cupressales > Cupressaceae > Sequoia > Sequoia sempervirens. The sequence continues at coordinate 1,205,191,206 of VDFB02271358.1, read as the reverse complement.
GCAATTTTAATTTTGTATCCATATGTGTATGATTTCTTCTTTACTAGCATTAGGATAGCTAGTCCCTTGGCTTGTGAGGGACATTTACACTTTCATGATTGTCAATAAAGATTACCTTTGCGATTCATATGGTTCTCTTTCTCATTTGTCTGTAATTACAACATGGAATAAAATGCAATCTATTTTTTTGAAAATCTCTTTCATGCATATTGATGACTTAACAGACTATGGTTTATCTTTTAAATGTTTAAACAAAAAACACTAAAAGAATAAACACTAAGTTACCTGATTTCAACTGAAAGCTAAAAATAAGGTAATAATTACACTATAGAGATATAGGGGAATATTTATTCATAGAATCAAAGAGGGTAAAAATATTTCCTTTTCTATCAACAACTCCAAAATCAATAAATTAACTACTCAGAATATCAAAAGCATCTCTCAAAATGAAAAGATTTGTAGATTTGAACTCTAAAGTCTAATTTAGATGCAATAAAGGGTGAGATCAAATTTCTTACATTCTTTGGATCTAATAGTGAGCTCTAATATACTCCACCAATCACCAAAATCAACCTACAAAATAAATATCCAAATAGGTTTCCCCCTAAAATCTAATCTCTTTCAACTTTTCTAATTCTTTAGATCATCATAGGATGCAAGAGAAGAGCATAGTGAGTTTCAATAAAGTACAAAAAATTACAATCCTATATCTTTCAAAGATGGAATAACTCTAGATAATCTCTTTCTCTAATACCATGTTAGGATTAGCTATGGATGTAGCTATCCCAAGATCAAAATTCCTAAGAACTAATCACAAAAGACAAGAAGATCAAAATTTTAGAATAATAATAATCTATACAAAGAATGCAGTGTGTATAGAAGAAAGGGTATGATCATATGAGAGTAAGAGATGGGTATATATAGTATACACCACCAAGAGAATTAAATGTACAACAAATATGGGATAATAAAAGATAAAGTCACATGTGTGCACAATATATCCACAAAACTAGGAAAGTATAAATTCCCTAAGTAAACTTCAACATGTGTGAAAGATTCAAAAAGGAAACCTAATAGGTAATATAATCATTCACACCAATAGTCAAATGAGACATTATAGGATCCTTAATGAGTGGTAAACAAACAAGATTGTCATCTTTGTATAGTTGGAACACATATAAACCTTTTAGCAAGTTGAGTAAGATATTTAACTATTACAAGATCTCAATATTGGTGGGTATATGATTAGATCTCTTTAAACCTTGATTAACCCTCTACTTTCCAAATAATCCTCTACCTTCTTGTCTGATGCAGGAGGGATAAAACCCCTCTGCCAATCAATCACTCTCAAACACAAAATAAACTCGTAGACAAAATATTGCCTCAAATAATCAACCTACAAATAACAATTGTAGACAAACTCTGATTTTATTAATTCAATTTCAAATTACAATTGTTGGCTTCTCCCATACATTCGTGCCCTTTACCATTGTTCTTGATAGCATCCTCAATTTCTTTTCATTCTATATTCAAATTTTCCTTTTAATATGCCATTCACCATTCAAGTGCACCCCTCCAATCTGTATGCAACCTCCTCTAAATCCAATTCTACACCTCCCCTATTACTTTACTCTTGTTGGCAATGATTCAATATTCCTCCCAATGAAGCATGGCCTCATGCTCTTCCTTCTTGTGTAGTTTTGATTTAGAATTAGTTTGTATCTCCTTCATATGTAGCTGAATCTTCCTTCACACTTAAGCTTTAAATGTCCCTCATAATTGAAATGGTGTTCCCCCTCTACCTACACCAAATTTTATAAAATGCAACCTCTGAAATATTTTACTTTCCTGCTTAGATTGACCTTCACTCTATGGTGTGCGACCTATTTCCATCCTATATAGTCGTAAAATTGACTTTTCCTCTTTGAAATTTTAATATAGGCAATCTATTTCCATCCTATATAGTCGTAAAATTGCACCCCTCACAATTTCACATACATTCTTGCATCCAATTTAGTGTCCATTCCCTTAGCATCTTGAGTAGGCCCATTTTAGCTCTTGCATCAGCCTTTTTCCCTCTCAGGATGCTTCAGCACCCCTTTTCAGCAGCCACCCTTATGCATCAGCATTGCATTAGACCTTGTGCTTTTCCCATTCATGTTGTTTTGTGGTATGATGTGTTCGGACATTAGCGCATTGTGCGGACATCTGTGTGTCGCACTAACGTCCTGTGATGTTTAAATGCTCAAACAACTATCTCCATGCATGCTTGCCACTTGTCCTCACCCTTTGTCGGTGGTAACGACTGGGAACACCTTGTAACGGATGAAGAAGCTTCTTTTCTCTCCTTAAAATTATTCTTTTCACTCCATTTGCATCTTCTAACTTCTTCTAGCTCCATTCTTCCATCCTAATCTTGTTTACACAACTCCCTTATTTGTCATAGTAGTTTCAAGCAGTTTCAAGCTCTCTTAGCAACACTCTTTGTAGCCTCCTTGGCACTCACATCTATCTCCCTTGCCTTATTCTTGTGAGCATCTTGGGATTCCATATCTCCTTATTACACTTTTACTTTGTGATACAGGTTCTCCTCCTTGAGTGGGGATTGCTTTTATCACCTCTTTAGTGATACAGGTTCTCCTCCTCGAGTGGGGTTTTCTTTTATCACTCACACTTGGTGGTGCGGGTTCTACTCCTGGGTGGGTTTTTATTTCACCACACACTTTTTTCTATTTCAGTTACACTCTCCCTTTCTATCTGGATATTTGTGGAGTGGGAACACCAAAACAGGGGTTTGACTGAGGCAAACCCCTATATAGCCCCAACTCTTTCTCCAGATATCATGCATGCAGGTTTTGAAAACATTCATTTGTTCAAAGCTTCATCACTTGCGTGGTTGTAAGTATTTCTTTTATTCTCCTTATCTGTATCATTTCTATTTCACTTTATTTTAGCTTTATCACATTCTTTCATTTTCCTACATTTTGGAAGTTATCAATAATTAGAGTAGAGGTAGTCACTTTTTCATTTTCTGCGATAAACTCGTTCTCTGGTCGGTATGAGATGCCAACACGCCTTTGGGATGCCAATGTGTCACGCTGTCATATGTATTCTGCGATGTCGTCCTTTGGCCGAGAGCTTGTCTATTTATCAAGAAAATCTCTGACCTGCTTTTCGGATTCTAAAACTTTCATTGTTGTTTCTAAGGTAGTTTAGGGCAGTTCGCCCTATGAGGCTCTCTGAATGAAGAGAAATTGTGAGTAGTGACTCCCCCTTCTCTACATTTTGGTGAACCCAATGTGAAGAGGGTACCTTTTGAAAAAACTAGGAATTTATTTACCCTTACTTGGCGGCGTAATAACTTTTGACTTGATGCTCAAAATTTAGAACCATTTGCACCGTTGGAAAGGTCTCCTAGAGAACTACTTCAGTCCCTAAAATACAATGCCTTCGGCAATCAAATTTTAGGGACTGATGCAAGTTTTGACCTCAAATTTCGCTCCGAAGACCTTCGAAAACACGAATTACTAGAACATAGAAAATACTAAAAAAATCATAATGAATTTAATATCTTATTTTATTAGTTCAGTATCTAATTTTGTTCAAAATGTTAATGATATTCTATTTCATGCATGTGATGGTGACTTGAATTTTCCCATATCACTTGGTATCTTTGATCCTTCTCATGAGAGTCCTCTTGCTTCAGAGGATATCTTGTTGCAAGAAGAAGAAATCATTGATACCTTTCTTAATGTTACTCTACCTTCTCTTCATTCTAATGCACTCTCTCCTAGAGATGATGCATTAGTGAATGATGAATCTTTTCCTTCCAATGCACTCTCTTCTAGAGATGTGGCATTTGTGAATGATGAATCTCATCTTTTTTCTGATGCACTCTCTCCTAGAGAGGTTGCATTAGCGAATGATGAACCTCCTTCCACATCTGATTCTCTGTGGATTGATGTTGAGAATGTTTCCTTGAATAATTATTCCACATTTGATCCTATTTGGATCGATGTTGAGAATATGTCTTCAAATAATTTTTCTACTAGTTGTAATGATTTTGTAAATGTAATCTATGTCTCCGCTACCCCTCAAAGGCCTCAGAGATTGGTCATTTATGTGACTCCAGCTAGTCCTTCTCCTAAAAGGGTTTTTTCTTTTAATAGTGTTCCATTTTATAGTAATTCTCCTAATATTCCTATGGATCCCTCTTATAGAGTGGTAGCCCATACTTATGAGAATAATATGAATAAAAAACCAAGCCTAACTCAAGCACCTAAACCTACAACTAAAGCACCTAGTGATTACGATCTTGTCGAGCAACCTCGTGTTACTCTGGATAAGATCTCATTGTGGGATTTGCTTCAGTCTGCTTTGGTTTACCAAGGTATGTTTGAAGAAGCCTTGCGAAAGACCCTCTTTCCCTCTTCTGCTAGGCTGATGGATGCTAATGCATTGATGTCGTATATTCATGCGAATTTGCCAAATATTACATTCTATCCACATGAACTCTTGCCTCCAAAAGTACAGAAGCAAGTAGACCCTTTAATGATTATATTCAACATTAATAAAATTGGCATTAGACATACTCTCATTGATGTTGGTTCAATGCTCAGTGTATGTAGCATTGATCTATTACCTAAGATTAATATTGACTCATCTTCTCTTAATGCTTCCCCTGTTGTTATTCGTAGGTTCGATAATGTCAATCGACAAGCCCTAGGCATGATAGTCTTGCCTTTGAGGTTGGGACCCATTATTGTACACACCCTTGTATATGTTATGTCAGAAAATTTACCTTATAACATTATTCTTGGTAGACCGTGGATTCATGCTATGGGTGCAATCCCATCTACCTTGCATAAATCTATTAAGTTCATTGCTAACAATAAAGTAGTCGCAGTCAAGGCTGACCCTGAGGCTATGTACTTATGTGAAATGGCAGCTACTAGTCAAGTCTTAGTTGTGCCTACTCTTATACCTTCAGTATCTTCCAGTGTGTTGATGTTTACTCCAGAATTACCTACTACAAAGGATACTCTAGAAATAAATGTCCCTAAGGAAGATCCTTTTGAAGCAAGAAATATTAATTCTACTCCTTCCACCTCTTCTCAAAAGAATGCTTATCTTGGTGATGATTAGGGTTCCTTAGATTTTACAGACTCCATTAGGGAATGTAAAGTTGACCCAATCCACTTAGACCTTCCAATAAAACCATCCACACCCGCTATCAAAGATGATTGTTCTTTTGTATTGCAGGATGGTGTGAGTGCAAACTGCAATGTTCTTAGTATTGATCCTCCTTTTGAGGAAGATGATTACACTTCTACTAAAGAAGATAATGTTGACAATCTTGTTAAAGAGGATGATGGTGATCCCATAGAGGAGTGTGATCCCTTTTGTTGGGACAATGCTCTTTATGAGGATCGTCCTTCTTTTCAAGACTTGCAAACACGTTATGGCCCCGACTTTAAGCTTGTCTCTAAATATGGCTATGAGTGTAAAGGTTGTGGGTGTAACAAATAAAGCATTCAGGTCCCTATAGAATTCACACCCGTAAGTGTAATTTGGGACTTGGTTGCTCAAAGGAATGATCTAAACGAAAGCCATGGCTGAGTGACAAGAATTCTTCTCAACCTCATTTTGTTGAAAAGATTCTTCCTCCATTGTCTTCTATCTCTGTGCCTTCTTGTTGATGTTGTGAGAAGTCAAACCTTTCTCCACAAGAGAAAGGATTTCTTCCCGCTCCTCATCCTTTATCTGAGCAAGAGTGTATTTCGTTTCAGCTTCTAAAAGCCTGCTTAATCACTCTTCCTTCTCCCACACACAAGAAATCTCATGAATGTATGATATACAAAAATATTATTTTTGTGCATACCATCGAGTGCTTGGCCATTCCACTAGTGAATGTATGATATAGAAATACAAAAAATTCTTGATTCAGGTGCCATCAAACTCCCATTTTATTGACACACTTTCCTTTTCTTCAAATGACAATTGATATTGAGGTTTACCTCTATCCTGCATGCTCTAAGTATCCTGCATGGTTCTCCTCCCCTGTATGTTGGGGGCAGTGATAACTCATTTTGGAGATGTGTGTCCTTCTTAAGGACCCCCTCTCTTCTCTACATCTTTCAAATGAATCATCCCTTGAGTGGACCCCTTTTCTTTTCAAGGGTTCCCAAGGGACCCCCTATGAAATATTTTCTCTCAAATGAATTATTTGTGTCTAGCTTGGGGGTAGCCTAACTAAACCTTGATTTTCAAATAGCGCATCCCTTGAGTTGACCCCTCTTCTTTTGAAGGGTTCCCAAGGGACCCCTTTAAAATATTTCCAATCTATTAACAATCTGTATGACTGTCTGCTTACTTGCCTGCGTGACCACTTTCACTTTGCAGGTGCGCCTGTGAAGCCGCTTTCTAACTCCGAGGAGTCTACTTTCCTTGGGTTTCCTCCATGTGAGAGATCTTGGGGGATACCTTCCTACAAGTGTACGGGCTTGTAGGACACTTCTTATGAGATTCCTCTATGTGAGAGATCTTGGGGGTGGCTCCCCTATGGGTTTGCAAGTTTGTAGGGCACTTTCTTGGGTTTCCTTCATGTGAGAGATCTTGAAGGACACCTTCCCTACAGGTCTGTGGGTTTATAGGGTGCTTTCTCAAATTCCTCCATGTGAGAGAGGGGGATGCTTCCTTGTAGGTTTGTGGGTATATAAGGCACTTTTTTGGGTTTCCTTTATGCGAGAGATCTTGAAGGACACCTTCCTTGCAGGTCTACGGGCCTGTGAGGCACTTTCTTGGCTTCCTCCATGTGAGAGATCTTGGGGGATGCTTCCTTGTAGGTCTGCAGGTCTGTAAGGAACTTTATTAGGTATCCTTCATGTGAAATATCTTGGAGGACACCTTCCTTGTAGGTCTATGGGCATGTGAGGCACTTACATTCTTAAATTCTTTTATCTCTTCTCTTCTCTTTTGTATATGTTGGATTGAAGATTTGCATTTTCTTCATCTTGTGTATATACCCTTCTTCTGTTCATCTTAAAGTTCTCCTATGTGTTAGTATTCTTAATTTTGGGATGACGCATAGTACTGAGACAACCTTTTACATCGAGGTCTCTTTACTTTGTTGACTCAAATCCTTTAGTGGATTTTTATGTTCTAATGTTGTTGTCTAGTGAAGGTTTTTCTTGTCTAATGCATTTGTTTTGTAGGTCTTAAGCCTAGGGGCATGCTTTTGTGGTTCAAAGAGTTATCTACTTCCTCTATAGTATCCTTTTGGGATATGATGTTATGTATGTTTCGTAGATTTCCTTTAGTGTGCATATTAATGTAGATTCATATCCCGCTAAAGTGGGGGAAAAATGTATAGTCGTAAAATTGCACCCCTCACAATTTCACATACATTCTTGCATCCTCTTTAGTTTCCAATCCCTTAGCATCTTGAGCAGGCTCATTTTAGCCCCTACATCAACCTTTTTCCCTCTCAAGATGCTCCAACACCCCTTTTCAGTAGCCACCCTTATGCGTCAGCATTGCATCAGACCTTGTGCTTTTCTCGTTCATGTTGTTTTGTAGTATGATGTGTCCAAACATTAGCGTGTCACATAGACATTAGCGTGGACATCTGTGCACCATGCTAACATCTTGCAACGTTTCAACGCTCAAACAATTGTCTATATGCATGCTTGCCAATTGTCCTCACCTTTTGTCGGTGGTAACGGCTGGGAACACCTTTTAACGGCTGAAGAAGCTTATTTTCTCTCCTTAAAAGTAGTCTTTTCACTCCATTTGCATCTTCTAACTTCTTCTAGCTCCATTCTTCCATCCTACTCTTGTTTGCACAACTCTATTATTTTTCACAGTAGTTTCAAGCACTTTCAAGCTCTCTTAGCAACACTCTTTGTAGCCTCCTTGGCTCTCACATCTATCTCCCTTGCCTTATGCTTGTGAGCATCTTGGGATTCCATATCTCCTTCCTATTACATTTTTACTTTGTGATACGGGTTCTCCCCCTTGAGCAGGGATTGCTTTTATCACCTCTTTAGTGATACAGGTTCTCCTCCTTGAGTGAGGTTTTCTTTTATCACTCACATTGGTGGTGCGGGTTTTAATCCTAAGTGGTTTTTGCTTTCACCACACACTTTTTCTATTTCAGTTACACTCTCCCTTTCTATCTAGTTGTTCGTGGAGGTGAGAACACCAAAACGGGGGTTTGACTGAGGCAAACCCCTATACAGCCCCTACTCTTTCTCCATTTATCATGCATGCAAGTTTTGAAGACATTCATTTATTCAAAGCTTCATCACTTGCGTGGTTGTAAGTATTTCCTTTCTTCTCCTTCTCTGTATCATTTCTATTTCACTTTATTTCAGCTTTATCACATTCTTTCATTTTCCTACATTTTGGAAGTTATAAGTAATTAGAGTAGAGGTAATTGCTTTTTCATTTTCTATGATAAACTCATTCTCTGGTCCATATGAGATAGAAACACGCCTCTGGGATGCCAGCGTGTCACGCCATCATTTTTATTTTGTGTTGTTGTCCTTTGGCCGAGAGCTTGTCCATTTATTCAAAAAAAATCTAACCTGCTCTTTCAGATTTTGAAACTCTTGTTGTTGTTTATGAGGTAGTTTAGGGCAGTTCACCTTGTGAGGCTCTCTAAATGAAGAGAACTCATGAGTAGTGAATCCCCTTTCTCTACACATATAGAGAAAAAAATTACTTATAAAAATGTTGCATTCAAATTTCCATCGCCATCTATATGGTGCACCCCTTTTTTGGGTTTCTAATTTTCCTTCCCACACTGTCTCCACACTACACAATTTGTTCTTCATAGCTCCCCTTTTACTTTTGAAATCTACATTTTTTAAAACTTAAACACGGTGGTTCAATATTCCAACCATCCCATCAAATTCCCTCCAATTTTGTTTTTATTAAAATTGTTTTCCTTTCCTATAGATTTTAGCTGCAACCCTTCATTCACCACTTTTTGTCTTCTTACTGGGAATGAAAAAAATTCCTTCAGTTAACATTTTCTTCATTTTAAATTTTCTTTTGAAAATTTCCTCTTAACTATTGGTGCCCTATTTTTATTTACATTCATAAACTTATTCAAATGAAGCATTTTTATTTTAATCTCATAATTCACTAGAGTCAATGATATCTTCCAAGTGATCAAATAATAAGGAGAACAATGAAAAATGGAGTTCACATCGCTATGAATCAAAGAGAATGAAATCATAGGAAAATAATTCATCAAGAAATTTTTAAGAACATTGCTAGTGTATGTCGAAGTTGTCCATAAGGTGAAAATTGAGTTATTGAATTTTGATCATGAAATGGTTTCCAAAACTGAGAATTACCAAAATAAAATTCAAACAAACCAAAATCAAAATTGCGGAAAAGAAATAAACATTTTTTTTTGGTTGGTGTTGATTGTTCATTCACCCATGTGCTCCTACACTAGACACGCTGGGTAGAAATATTGTGAGCATAGGATCACAATGGTGGAGTTGAGTGATGGAATCACTCTTTGAGATTGTAAACAATCTACAATGAACTCCATTGATGTATCAAGTGCCCCAAAACTATTTTTTTCTCTTCTTCTAGCACTTCTCTAGAACACGGACCACCTCCCTTTGATAACACTACACTTTCCTCCCTTTCCCGCTCGTGGACTCATGTCCACCACAACTTGAACTCCTTCGCAAAATTCTTTCCACACTCCTCTCTTCCTCCATGGTTTCAAACCAACCTCTAATCAACCACCTCCACCAAAATCCTACAACATCATCAACCATCTCTACACAAAACCATGCAACATCTACTACATTCTCTTGTCCTCTATCCATCTCACCTTCTACTATTACATCTAAAAATGAAATAACATCACACAACTAATTTACCTCATGTTCACTCACAACTACAACATCCAATTTCACCATGACATCTTCCACCTCCTCATCAGTTGCAACTTCTCACTATTCTCAATCTACAACTTTTGCAATTTCTAGAGTTAATGCTCTCTACAATTGCAAGTACTCCCTACAAAAAAGTTCACACTCACTCTATCCTCTACCCAATCGAGATTTTGGAAGATGCTCCTCTCAAGACTTCCTCTACCCACTTTTACTTAGTAGAGGAAGTCCATGCACCTTCTACCTAGCTTTATCTCGATTGGAGGATAACCAACACACTTCGCTTCTCTGTAGTTGCAAAAATTACAACAATTTTCTCCCCACACTTCTCCCAACAAGCAACTAGCTTTGATACCAAATGATGTAGATCAAATAATGTGAGCCTTATCAGACAAACAATTATTTGTAGTTGGAATGAGTTCAATTCACTATGCACTTTCAATAATGAAGAAATCAAAAAGCTACAGATAGGCAATTTATCCTTCAAATTAATTCATACATCATCCAATTCAACATAAAACAAGAATCAAATTCTATCAGCATTTTATTTAATTAAATTGTTTTTGAATCTTTATACAATCAACTCCAAAATACCACACAAAGAATTAATGTTGTAAATTCCCTCTTCCAATTTCAACTTCTCATTCTTGGCAACAAATTTAACATACAAATCTACAATAAAATTCTATTTAAAAAAAAAAAAATCTCCTTCCTGGAGAACTTCTACACCTCCCCTAGTAGTTTGGATTGGTTATATTATCAATTCTAAATTTCAGGACACTTTTCTCCAACTTCTCTCTTCAACCTTCACCAACAACAACTTCAGATTTTTTTCTTTTTTGTTACCCAATTTTTTTTTCTTCCTTTCCAAGCATCCAATTTCCTGGCTCTTCCCTTTCCAGCCAGCTCTCCAATTCTTCCTTTTTTCCTTCCCCTATCTCTTCCTCTCTTGAATGCCTCTTTTGTCTTTTTGGTTTTTTAATAAAAAATTATAATTTTCACCAAAAAAGATAATAGATTAAAATACAAATGTTGCCTCACAATTCTACTTTTTAGATTTCAAAGTGAGCATAAGAATTAACTAAATAATTAATTCAAATTACTCCTATGAATCCACTTGAATTCTATTGGAAGAGTATGAAATTAAATTCTCTATTTCCCGTCTACACACCAAAACCAAAAATCTGAAATTAAATCAACTGCAAGGATAATCACACATTTTTTGGGTGATGACGATTTCCATACACTTGGGATGCTCCTGCATCATTGTTTATGACTCCTCTAAGGATCTCACATAGTGGGTGAAGGTTATACAAGGAGACAAGTGGGTGGTCCAATAACCAATTCTCCTCCCATAATATAATTTTCTTTCCATTAACCATATTTTAATTAATTCCTTTCCATGGTATCTTTCTATCTTTCTCCCTTAATCAAGCCATTTCAACAATTAGAACCATGGGGAGGTAGTCATTAGACAAAAAATAAAGAGATTCTATCATATCCCATTTAATTAGCCTAGCTTAAATATTGAAATATTGTGTTTTAATTGTTAAATAGAAAATAATTAGGTACAAGGGTTTGGTTATATTAAGTGTCTTTTAAATAATAATTAATAATTATTGTGATGGTGATGACTAATATGCTAGCTTGACAGGAACTAAGACACTCTCTTAGGTTAGAGAGAGAGTATCATTGAGGAAAAATTTCTAGCTGGTGAAGGTAATGTGTCATGATGGGATCGATACACACATGCTTAGACTCGTGTAGTTGCATTGCATATGAGCATGAATAATATTATGACTCATGTGTTCATATATATATATATATATATATAATTTGGAGAGCTTGTGTCAACATTGAATCATGAACCAACTTAACACATTCCAACATTCCATTCAAATAGATCTCAAAGTAAATGGAAATGTTATTTTTTTCTTTTATAATAACAATAAAAAGTTAATATTAACAATAAGTAATATTACCGAAAAATAATAATAATAAATAATATTATATTTAATAAAGACATTGAATTTTATTTTAATTTATTTGAAGATTATTTAAAAGAATAAAATAAGAAATATTATTATCATTATTAAATAACATGTAATACCTTTAATTTATTAAAAAAAATCCCAAAGCTTCCCTACACGTGCTCTATCAATGCTTCCACAATTGCATGCATGTTTTAACGTGGAGAATGCTAGCGAAGGTGTGGAAATTGGCTTATGATTGGTAGTGGAATGTAGTTAAAGGTTTCTAAGGGCTTTCGAACCAAGAATCTACTTTTGAATGAAGTTTCACATCTTTGTTGTTTTCTCTCTCTGAACATTCCTTTTAAAGTTTATGTTTTTTTGGTTCTTGGTGAACTAGGAAAGTGTTTCTCTGTATTTCCAAGTATATTTTTGAAGTGAAAAGAACTTTATCTGCTTGGAATAATTCAATACTTTACATTTTCAGAAATTAATTGTGACTAAAAATAATGCAATTCAAGGCTAGTGAGTTGTGTATATTTTTTTGATTCATTTACCTAGCTCCAAATAAATAATTTTAGTTGTATTACTTCTAATAAGTAATTCAAGATGCACTACTAATACTACTAAGTAAATACATGTCTTTATGGTCTTGCTAATAGAACGTTCAGCTAGCAAATAAGCTATGTGGACTGCTTGTATGGGCATAAAAAATAACATAGGACTATCTATTGAGTTCTTGTTAATGAATTGTATTCCATCCTTAGTGAGATATGATGATATGATGACATTAGTTATTCAAGTCTACTCTTATCTATAATAATTATTGTTTTCTTTGAATCTTTTCCCAAATGAGCTATTAAGTAACTTGGTATTTGAATATTGTTTAATTTTATTTTTTTTAGGGTGCTCTTCAAAGTTATAGTAATTGTATTTTGGGCTCTTTTTCCATTCCAAACTTTGAATGTCTATGAAGTAGGACATTACTTTAGTGGATATAAGGCAATCCAAGAGAAGTTCCGGGTTATTATAAGGATATATGTTTTCTGCTCTTGAGGATTATATGTATTAAAGAGAAACCTTTGCTTTAGATGAGATAGTCCTCAATTTATAACCTTGGTTTTAAAATGTTGAGAAATTAAGGGGAAAAAATTGGGACTAGTTAGAACAACTTCTCATTAAAAAGAGACATTTAAGCCAATAGATTGTAGAGGTCAAGGAAAAATTTAAAAGAAAAAATAGTGGTATCCCTTACCTTCTTAACCACTACAAATCTCCTACAAATTGTAAGAGTTTGAATTTGGATATTAAGATTTGTAAATAGGAGGATTGTTTCTAACTAATAAACTCAATACTAGTTTTACATTGTTCTCTAGCATAATTAAAGAAGTTAATATTTCTTGAACAAATGGTATACACATTTGTTACTATAGGTTGGGAAAAGCTGAAAGTCATTAAAATTAATTTGACTTAACTAGAACATCCTTCAAAGGTATTTATAAACATTTAGATTGTCATGTATCAATTGTTGTTATAAGTAAACTAGTGGACTAAGTTGCAAAGAAAATTGCTCACATGTATTTAAGAATTTTATAAAATTATTTTTGGGTTTTGTTGGACTCTTTCACCAAGTTCTAAAACATGTTGAATTTTACAATTTGGCTTAGTAACATGAAATTTATTATCATTTAAATGTTGTCTTGTTTCACTGCAAGCAATAGACTAGAAATTGATAGGTGATTATATGATGGAAATATATGATTTCAATGGGTATTATCATTACATATAAATGTATTATTATGTAATCAAGTGAATTTATTGAATGGTATTATCCCTTCCATTGATTTCTAGGAAGTGTTCTAAATTTGGGGAATCAACAAATAATGAAGTAAGACCATCTATCCCCTGTATTAGTTAGTGTTGAGTGGATTTAGAGAGTTATGATTGGATTATGGAATTGTTTCCTTGGTGTACTATTCAATAAATCCTATTTCTATGAGAATATATTATTTGAACTAATGTTAGTATGGGATTTGTCTTTTGGGCATTGTCTTATCCTTCTTTTAGAATGTCAAGATATCATAGTGAGATGAACAAAACATCCTCTATAAACATTGGTTTCCATTAATTACATTCATAAGTGCATTGTTTGGATCAATTCACATTCTTTTCCATGACGTATGTTACCAAGGGATATGTTGCATGATCATATATGTATGTTAGCTTGTCAAAAATTGACTTAGTACTTTAAATTTGGTCATGCATGTTGGCCACATGCTGCTAGATTCTTTGTGATGGGTCGGGCTTATCTAGTGGAGTAGCACGAGGAAGCTTAATGCTTTTTGGTAAGATGGATATCACTTTGATGATGTTTTCTCTCTCTCTTCCACTTCAGGTTAAGGAGGAAGGAAATGAAAGAGGTTTTGTAATGCAAGTGTTAATTCATTTATCTATCTTGTGACCTAATTGAAAAGAGTAGATGATTCCTACCTATTTGTTTGTATTATCATTTACAGTTTTGAATTTGATATGGAAGAGCATGGCTATTATAATTATATCATTCCATATGTCATCAATTAGATTTCAAGGTGTGCATACCTACATCTGTACATAACATGATTTGAGTTTTATAATTATGACAATGTATTGTAAATGGAATTGTACTAGTTGTAATGATTGTAGATTCATTTTTTAAAAAATGACTCCTAAATTAGATCTACATTATTTTCATACTATCCATTAATTTCCATAGTTTATTAATTGATTAATAGGTAAATGTTACAGATTCATTGTTAGCTAATTACTTAGACTTCGATATGTCATTCCATTGAGTCTCTTCCTTGAGAATTGTCCATCTAACCTTATCTAAGAGAGATGTATTAAACAATCTCAAATTCCTTAGACCTAAACTCCCAACTTCTTAGATTGCCACACATGATCCCAAGAAACTTGTGTCACTATTTTATTGAACTCTTATTTCAAACCATAGAAACCTTATTTGAATCCACTTAGGCTTCTCTATTATCTCTTTTATCAATATAAAGATAGACATGCAAAAAATAGGAATACTTTGCAAATTAGACTTCAATAATTGAAGCTTTCCTACTTGAATTAGGAAGCATCCTTTTCCATCCTACCAATTTCCTTTAAGACCTATCAAAAATAAAGTTATACAAAGATTATGACATCTTTCCTTTGAATACAAGACATCCTAGAAAATTGAAAGGGATTTATTTATGATGGAACCTAAAAATGCAAGAAATCCTTCTTTGCCTCTCTAGAAGCATATTAAAAAATTACACCTTTTTATCAATATTAACCTTTTTCCTAGAGGAATTTTTGTACTTAATAAAAAAAATACTTACTTTATTTCCACCAGTGGAGCTTCACATAATATAATGGTGTCATCCACAAATTTTAACCTTAGCATCCTTTAAATAAAAAATGAAGCTCCTACCAAGAACTTTAGCCAAGATAATAAAAAGGAATTATGAGATGAGTCACCCTATGTTAAACCTTTATTACTAGTAAATAAAATAGTTGAGTAACCATTGATCAACACCAAAAACATGGGGGAAGAGATGCACAAGAGGATAAAGCTTTTGAATCTTTGATGAAAGCCAATTTTATCGAGGGCTTTATCTAGGAAAGACCATGACATTGTCATAAGATTTATTCATGTTGAATTTAAGAATGAGTCCAACCTTTTACTTATTTTCATGGAGTGAACCATTTCATGCATCATAATGATCTATTCCAATATCTACCTTCTATGGACACAGTCACTTTGCTGAGTTGAAATACTAGTAAGAAAGATTAATTGCATCCTTAGGGAAATAATCTTTGTCAATATTTAATAGAGTATTGCATAAGATAATCAATCTAAAATCCTTGAAGGATATCTATCCCCTACTTTATTTAGGATGAGCATGAGGAAATCATTTTTTATCTCCTTGAGCACCTTCCCATAAGATAAATGTTGAATGAAAGACAATTGAGAGGGGGGGGTGAATTAGTTGTATCAAATTAAAACATTAAAACCCTCAACAGTAATCAGATCCACATACATTAATTAAACCCTTAATCATTTATAATGTTTAAACATGAAAAGAAAAAAATAGAAACTAAAACAACCAAAACCTTCCACAAGGGAACACCAGATTTGCGTGGAAAACCCAATGAAGGAAAAACCACAGTGAGGATTACTTCACAATATAATTAATTCTAAAACTAGTACAAAGAGGCTCACTGTCATAATAGGACACACTATCTAGAAAGGCTCACTGTTGGAATAGAAAGAAGAAATATGATAGAATGTTACATAGAGAACACACTCTCAATGCAACAAAGATTCCACCACTATAGCTCCAACAACACTTGTAGTCTTCAAGAGATCAAGATACTTCAGCTCATTGCATTCAACAATCTTGCATTATAGCTCGCACTGCATTTCATACCTCTGCACTTAATTTTGTATCACAACACTCAACTCTATTCCACACTCTCTCTCTTGCATCAACTCTCCTTGCATTTATACCATCCGCAACTTGTAAAACATCTTCAAGTCGGCTACACACACCTTACACTTTACAAATTCAAAATAGGTTAGCACTAAGCATTTCGGCGGTGGATAGCAATGAAAGTGGACCAAAACAAAACTTAACTGGGACCCAAATCAACTCTCACATGCCATGCTACACCTTCATTAATGTTTGAACATTTTCGAATGCAGTGTAAACACTAAGACGATCGATACCTATGCAAACAACATTAAACTTTGAATTACACGCTTCCACAAATCCAAGGATAACTTGTGAACCGCATACCACACTTCATCATGATCTATAATATTCCTCTATCACTCTGAAACTCATCAAACTCCTTCGCAACAACTCGCATCTTCAGAATGTACACGCCCAGTACACTCAGACTACACTACCAAACACTATAACACTAAAATCCATCTTATAGAGAACCAAACCACAAATCCTCTTGACATGGGCAAGAGATCAATGCTATAATCATACCGTTAGAATTGTAAGACCTAAAGAGCAACTGCAGAGAAATACAGAGTAAGAACATTTCTCCCAAATACCTTTGTAAGCAACACTACAAAACCAGTTCATACATTGGTGAACATAACAACCTCTGACCATCGATCCAAAATCCAAAATTCTAGATATAGAAACTTTGAACACCTCTAACCAACATATCCAAACCACACAAGCAGATCTTCAACCTAGAAGAAATGTGAAGCAAAACCATAACACCTCTGCAAGCCATAGCATCTCTACAACACCCTATTTCCTTGTTTTATCAATTTTCTTAGTATCCTCAACATCTAAACCATAAAAAAAAGCTTATCAAAGCAAAACCATAGGTTAACATCAATAACTTAACTAATGAAAACATAATACAACTAATCAAAGCATCAATCTCTTCTCAACCACTACACAACTATCATTAATGACAACACCTTCATACCAACTCCTCCATACTTGCAACAATAAGAATTTGTAAGTAACCACCACCACATCTTGTTGGGTGATACTCTAGAATATTTGGAATAATTCTAAAGAAAAACCATATTGATTTGGAGCTTTACTCCCCTTAAAGAAAAAAACTTAAATTTTTCCATAGAAATGGGGCTAAACAAGTCCTTGTTGTCTTTTTGGGATATTATAGGCTAGATAACCATAATAATTCCTCTTCTTGATTTGGCTAGTGAACTCTATCCTCCTTAAGAATGTTTTTTTAAAATGAAATGGTCTCCTCTCTAATAATCTCTTCATTAAATTATTATCTTTAATCTGGAAAATAGATCTCATTTATTTTATTGGAGTTTGAATATCTTAAGGAGGTCAAGTAAAATAACTTTGTATTTCTTTGCCCCTCAAACAACCACAATACTATACATTTTTTTCTTTAAAAATTTCTCCTTAGCAACCATAAGGTGGAACAAGATAAGTAGATTCTTCTCATTAGAGTAGGTCTCTTGATTCATTCTACTAATTTGGACTCCCCTTTCAAGCTCCCCTAATTATTTTTAATTTATTTTGTTTGGGAAAATATGTTGCCAAAGGAAATCTTATTCCATTTATTAATATTAATTTTGACTTTTCTAAGATTATTAACAATCTTGAACATCACTATCCATCTTACATCTATCTCCTATCATCCTTCACTTTATTTATGAGTGGTGAATCCACATGTTTCCAAACCTGAAAGGACATCACTTCTTCCTTTTATTACTCTCCAAATTTAACACAAGAGGGTTGTGATGAGAGCCTATCATAGGTAGAAATGATAAATAACAATAGGAAGATAACAACAAGTCAAAGGAAATTAAAACTCTATCCAGTTTTACCTAAATAAGTTTATCTCCTAGCCTTGTGTTAGACCAAGTGAAGCTAGCCCCTTTTAAGTTTACATCCATTATATCACAAGTTTGAAATGAAGTTGGCAAAGTTCTCCATATTTTCCATAAACTTCACCCCTTTCTCATCATCCATGGAGAGAGGAGAGTTAAAATCACCAACTACCATCCATTTAAGTCCCTAAAAATAATTTCTAAAGTCAATCAAATCCTTCTAGAAAATTATACATTCCCAACAAGAGTTAGTGGGTACACATTGGATAAGAGAGTGCTTTCTAGTAAGAGAGTGTTTTCCAACAAAACAATCACTCAATCCACCATTACATCAAGGATCTTGATAGGGAGATCACTATTATCATTAGTGGGGATAAGATTAAATTGGATGATAAAAAAGGGAACTCTTACCTTTTAGGGCCTAAAATTACAAATTTATTTAAAATTATAAACATAAATTGAATTAAATTTTATACTTTATTAGTTATTTCATTTTAAAATTTAAATGAGGTGCTTCAAGTTAAAATTTCAGATTTGTATAAGTAATTCCATTTATAAAAAGGTGTCATAGTTTTAAACTTTCACCTTACACAACAAGTGTTTAATAAAATACATGTGACAAATCTCATCTCATGAAATGTAATGATTGCTAGATATGCCTAAAATTGACATGGGCCTTAAGGCCTTGAAACTATTTTGTCAAATTCTTCTTGATGGTGTGAAGCCCAACTAGGCTACACTAGTGATTGTGCTTCCAACCTATGTAATTTTAGTAGATTTGAAACATGGTAATTGGATCCATGACTATATAATAAGGAGTCTACTTGAATTGAATGTTTATACAAAGAATGCTCTCATAGACATGTACTCCAAATGTGGGAGAATTCTCATGTTTTATTGGTGTAGGTACTCCAAATACACATGCCACCATATTTTTGAATCCATCTAAGACAAATGAGGCTTTAGGAATTTCAATAATCTTTTTCATGGAGATTGTAGTTTTGTTAAGTTTTGTTTATTAAGATTTAAAGAAAAGGTAGCCTTGAGTTTTGGCTTCAAAAATATTTAGTGCACATTGCAGAGTGACATGAACATTATCTTTGGATTTTTCAAAAGTAATGTGGGATCTACACTAGATTTATTAACAAAATATGTAGTTATAATCACATTTAAGAAAGTGTCATTAGATTGAGGTTGCATTTGAAAAATACCCAAAAAGGATCTCATCTCAAGAAATGCAATGATTCTTGGACATGCCCAAAATGAACATTAGACTAAGGCCTTGAAACTTTTTTATCAAATGGTGCTTGCTAGTAAGACACCTAATTGAGATACACTAGTGAGTTTTTTTCTATCATATGCTACCTTACTAAATTTGGAACATAGTAGTTGGATAATTGCATTATAAATATGCATTTCAAATGTGGGAGTATTGAGATTGCACATCAAATTTTTTGCAACATGTCTAAAAGAGATTTATCATTAAATATAATGATTACAAGGTATAAAATACATAGCTTGATTGTTGATTCCCTTACGTTGTTTTCCCGATTATAAAAAACTAAGGTGAAGAAAAATGATGTGACCCTTATCTATGTGCTGACCAAATGTAGTCATGTGGGATTGGTAGATGAGGTTGGCATTACTTCGATTACATGATTCAAATTTATTACATTTAGCCTAAGATTGAGCGTTATGCATTTATGATTGGTCTTATAGGCTATTAATAGTCAACCATGAAGAAAGGTCCCAAGGGTGTAGAAAAACTTTAAATAGTCATTTATAACCAAAATGCTTAGCTAACTCAATGTTCCAAGTGTGGAGAAATTGATGCAATTTTAATTGATTTATAGCTATTATTATTCATTTTTCACTTCATTATAAGGGTGGGAAACACAAATTGCAGGGAGAAGAAATGAATATGGCAAGGAGTGTTCAAAAAGTGATAATGATTATTATGTTTTCCCTTTGGCTAACATTTGATTTGATAAATTTATTTTTATTTGGAACTACATTGGGATGGAATAAAATATAAATTACAGTTATCTAACTTCTATTTTGATTTGTTGAGTTCAACATTACAAAATGACTTGCTTTCTCGTTCCCCTTTAATCATGTTTGTCATTTTCACTTTAATCATGTCAAACTTCTAAAATAGGTAAATATTAGGTAATTCTAAATTGTTTTTACTATGAAAGTTAAAGTTATTTTTATGTTTAGTAATGCAAGTTGATTTTCTACTAGGAAAGACATACTTGGATTTTCTATTGGCATTCTTCCTCCAAACTCAACCCCTTCTTTTCCCTATCTACTAAAAATGAGAATCCTTTTAACATGCATCCTAGATTTTTCCCTTAGAAAATCATAATTATATTTTTATCTTCTCTTCCCTCCTTGTCACTTTTGGTCACCAATTATCTTTGAAAGATGTTAATCTAGGACTTTCTATGTCTCGCAATATTTTTCTAACATGTTGGCAAATTAAAATCAAGCATATTTCAATATTGAGATGTTTAGTTTTCTTTTTGATCTTATATATGTTTTATGCATCTATAAAATCATATGTACTATTCTCTTATAATATTCTAGTCCTTGTAAAGGGGCATACCTAATTAACATTTTAGAGATTTCCAAATGTAAGCATTTTCTTTCTCTCTCTAGATTGAATTGGGTTCCCTATTATCACAATTAGGGTCTAGTCATGAGTTAGTAAGGCTCAATGCTCAAATGCTACCCATTATTATTGTATGCCCGATTCAATTATGTTCCCTATATATTAGTATCAAGGATTAATCATGAGTTAGTGAGGTTTAGCACTAAAATACCACTCATTATTGCTAGAATGTTTAAGATCAAAGGTTAATCACCTACAATTAATAATTATATAGGCAACCTCGATGACCTAGGGATTAAATCTATCCTCATGAGGAATTGACTAAGCCTTGTGAAGGGGATCAAAGCAACTAATGATATATTTTTATGGCTACCAATCACCATTAAACTATTTTTTTCAAAACTTTCCCAAAATTATTATCTAATTGAAATTGTTGATTCACCTAAATTTGTATAGATAAAGGAAACATATTTTTTAAGGTCCACCTTGTGTGAAACCCCAACTCACTCTATCAAGTTGCTTACATCAAAATTCTATCTATTTATATCGGGTTGTTTTTAATGTACTAAGAATACAATGTTTTTAATGTAGTGAGTGATAATTTTTTAAAAAATGAATTTTTAAAAATATTTTTTAGATATTAATTAGTTTGTAATAAAATTTATTAACTTATTTGAAATGAACCTAAATTTACATGCTTTATTTGTTGTTGAAACCCCACCTCACTGTAGTATTAATTTTAGTATTTTTTCTATATCTTTTATAAAATACAACTATCTAATTGAAGATGTTTGCCTACAAAATTATTTTGTTTGTTCCATAAATATTGACAATAAGTTCTTTAATCTATTGTTTTATTTATTATTATTTCTTTATTTAAATATATGTTATATTAATAGATTAAAATCTAACACATAATTTATATTAATTTGTTTGAAAATTTTAATTAAATATTTATATATAACTATATATATTATATTTTAGAATAAGGAAGATAATCAAATTATGGATGTTCTACAACCATAGTAAAGAGATGAATCTTTGACTAGAAAACATATTTAATTCTAGACTAAATTAAGGTTTGTAGAAGTGTTGACTCTAGCTCCTACATGAATGAAATTTGTCTTACTAGGTTTTTTGAAGGTTTAGTATTGTATATACTCAAATTTGACTAACATATTCCTACTGAAACATCGTCATTTTGGACATCATTAGATACCATCAATCTGTCTTTTGTATTTAATTAGATTACCTTATTTCACCAATTTTCATCTATTAACTAAATAATTTTGATTATTTAATTAATTTACTAATCATTCTTCCATTAATTAATTTATTTTTTTATTATTTAGTTAATTTCCCACTTCTTTAAATTAAATAATTATTATCAAGTATTTAATTTAGTCATTTTTACTAAAATAAATAAAATCATTCATTTTATTTATCCACCTTGCACATGTAATTAATAAATAATTTATTTAATTATTTATTAATTACCCATACCTTTCCACCTCACTAGTTAACATTCAGTTCACTCATCAATTAATCCAATCAACTTCCACTCACACCAAGTTCATCAATCAATCAATTCAGTCCACTAACCCATCTATTGTGTTTCACCCCCACTTAGTCTCACTTATCTCTCTAACCAAAGCTCTTAATTGACTCATGCAACCAGTTAACTATCCAATCAAATCCTCTCAACAATTATAAGCCACCGATTTTCTCAGTCTCTCATTAGATCTTGGTCATTGATTGATATCTCCAAATCTATAAAACAAACCTATCAATCACCAATATCTCTCCATCTTAGATCGTGCAGATTAACTATAATCAAATTATTACAGTGTTTTATTTGATTGTGCTACTAAAAATCTAAGAGCAAGTACTATAACACCATTTTCCAAGGTGAATAGAGGATGACAATGGAACTATGCTAGGGAAAATTGTGTGTTTCTATATGTGTGCAAGTTTACATTTCATTTGATCCATTTTGCTTTATTTGCTTCATTAATTTGATCTTTTGACTGTGAATGTTTTTGTTTACTGTTTATCCTTTGGTCTTACAATGGAATTTCTAGGTCATACAAGTATACTACTCAATTGCAACTCTATAGTCCACAAGTGTCGAATTACAATACTAATGTTTGCACTAATTTTCATATTTTAAAAATTTACTATTATCTTTTTAAGTCTTTTGTCTAGGTATAATAATTTAGAATTTGATGCTTATTATCATGTTTTTTAATTAATATTTTATTCAAACTTAAATTGTATTAATAATTTTCTGTTTATTTTTATTTTATAATATTATTTTAATTATTATAATAATATAATATTTTACTTTATTAAAAAATATAATTTAATTGTTATTAATTCAATTTTGTTCTTTATAACATGATAATATGCCTTTATATTATAGAAATTATTTATATTATTTTTTAATATTGAGTTTTCTTTACAATAATATTATATCCATAGTCTATTTTTTATTATTATAATTTTTAATATTTTTATAATTTAACATTATAATTATAATTTTTAATTTCCACAATCATCATAAATAAAATATTTTGTTAGTACTTTTTAAAGTTTTTATAATTATTATTGTGAGTATATGTAAACAATTCATTTTTAAAATGTAAATTTTATAATTAAACATGTTTTTAAAGTAAACTATCATCAAAAGAAATTCTCTTATTTAGTTAGAAAATTTGAGAGCAGTTTGCCTTTATATTATAGAAATTATTTATATTATTTTTTAATATTGAGTTTTCTTTACAATAATATTATATCCATAGTCTATTTTTTATTATTATAATTTTTAATATTTTTATAATTTAACATTATAATTATAATTTTTAATTTCCACAATCATCATAAATAAAATATTTTGTTAGTACTTTTTAAAGTTTTTATAATTATTATTGTGAGTATATGTAAACAATTCATTTTTAAAATGTAAATTTTATAATTAAACATGTTTTTAAAGTAAACTATCATCAAAAGAAATTCTCTTATTTAGTTAGAAAATTTGAGAGTAGTTTGCGTTGTCACATCCCATTTATTTTTTCAAGTTTAATTACTTAATTATTATATTAATTGTTTAAATGCAAACAATTAGGATTTGATTATGTAACATATGATGGAATCAACACACACATGCACTTAGACTCAAGTAATTAGGTTGCATTTAATGTGATTAAGATTAGAAATTTTGAGTTTCCACATTTGAAAAATGACATCATTTTGTGAATGGTCTCTCTCTCTCTCTATATATATATTATATAATTGTATGAATATGAATTTTTTTTATATAAATTTAGGCTAAATAATTGGAGAGCTCGTATTAACGTAGATCATGAATCTAATTAGCACAAGAGTGTGTTACTTGTAATTGTATTATGTCAAAATAGACCCTAAACTAAATGAGAATTGACATGCGAATACAAATAACATTTTTCTTTTATTTAAATATTATAATAAAATAATTAATATTATTATTAAGTAATATATATTTAATAAAAATAATTTGCATAATCTGGGAACAAGCTTCACCATGTTTCGCTCGACTCTCGTCTTTGCTGCTCCACTCCAGTCGTGTGACGAAGAAGGCTCCAAGGCATTGCGTGAGGGCTTGGGTGGAAGGGAGATTGTTGCCCTCGATCGAAACCCTCTCAGTGGGTGCAAGTTCACGGAGGTGGTACGGGACAACACTGTGAATACATAGCCTACCCATCGCCTTTCTCCATGCTCTGGGACCATCTGACAGGGCCTGCGCCGAAAGATTGGGGTTGAGGACGTGTGGCGAAAGGAAGCTTTGCCTCACCAATTGTCATCTCCAAATGGCACCGATGGGATCCCAACCTTTGTGCATAATGGACCTATGATTAGGGTTTATGTTAGAAGATCAATCTTTACTTGGTAAAGGTTATTCTTTAAATGTAATTTTTTATTAACTTGTGGAATATTCCAAAGGAATCCCTACAAGTCTTTTGTCTTTTTGTCATCTCACACACGTGTGAGGATGACTTATTTTTAATTCCTTTATTAAGGAATATTTGTAGCCACCTCCTTAAGAGGAGACACATTGCACACACATAGATGAATGGTGGCATTCATTGAGTTGGGAGTTACATTCTAACTCCTCTTCTCACCTCTATTTATTGAGGTGTCTCTCCTCTCATTCTTTAAGACTCAAGCAAGCAAGCCTAAGGCTGCAACTCTCTCTCTCTCTTTGTATTATTCTTTAGGCATTTTGCCTCCATTCATAATATTGGGGTTTTTTCTTGTTTTTTCCCTTTAACAAATTCTTGTGTCTCTCTTGCTTTGGTGGTGCTTGGTTTGGCTACTTCAATCTATTTGGTAATCTCTTTCCTTCAAACAATTGCTCATTTATTAGTACTTTCCATTACTCTTTTCTATTTCCTTTCAGTTTCCCATTTGTCCTCTACACATGAGATCCAAATGGATGGGCTAGTTAAAGATCAAGAAGAATTTTTACAGACAAATGCCTTAATTTGCAGATTCACAAAGTTATGGTCGAAATTGTGCGATTTGCACTCCTAGATTTCTGAAACTTGGAATAAGTTTATGGAGGAAGAAATTTGTTTGTTTCCCTATGCCAGAGGGTTTTTTATTATTGAATTTGAATCTATTGATGACAAAGAATCGATGCTAAAAAATGGTCCATGGGTGTACCAAGGTGACTTTATGTGCACGAAACCTTGGTACTCATCATTTGATCTAAGAACTAAAACATTTTACATTGCATTTTTCTAGGTGTGACTTCCTTATCTTCCATTTCAATTCTGGAAATTAGATTGTTTGCAAGCCACTGGCAATGGGTTAGGAAAGTTTCATTGTAGTTCAGAAGAAGCATTGAAATACCAAAGTTCCACCTGTGCGTGCATCTGTGTGGAAATGGATCTTTCCAATTTTCTACCAACAAAGATCGCATTAAAGGTTGGTGATTGTTTCTAGAGGCAACCTGTGGATTATAAAAGAATAGCCTTTCGTTACAGAAAAAATACTTTGCAATTGACCACTTCACAACCCAATGTCAAAAGGTATGCACCCACAAGCAGGATTATGGGGGAAGGCCCACCTAGTAGATTGAGTAGAACCCAAACATTATGTTATACAACCTAGCTCTCAAAATGAGTCTGACATGCCTCAAGATTCCACAATAACTCATTCAAGCACACAAAATGCTCCAACTAATTACTATTCAGATCTTCCAAATGCTTAGCGAAGTGTCTTTGGCTCATCTGGGGACATTTATGTTGCTCTTGCAACCACTCCTTCCTCAAACTGTGAGATTTCCCCCAAACCACAGGCATCGTCATTGGCATCACATTCTGAAGCAATGCCATTTGATTGTTCTCCTTCATAGCTAGAGCAAGGTTGGATAGAGGTAAAAAGGAAGAAACATCCCAAGCACCAAATGACTTTAAGTTCAACATTAAAAGAGTAGAAGTTAGAAGGAAATAGTAACCATGACTCAGCTCTAGCAAAAGGTGGCTTGAAGATGGAAACGCCAGATGGCAGGAGGAGTAATGATGGTGGAGTGGTAGATGGAAGGGGTACAAAGGCCAAAGGTTCCAAGGTGGATGGAGGGAGGAGAGGAGGAGAGGAGGAGAAATGGAGGTATCAAGGATGAGGTCCCCTGTTTGTGGCCTCACTTGTTCATAGTTTCAGTCAAAAGCGTAGGGTGCTACCCCTTAGCAGTGATTTATCGAATAAAAAAAATATTATATTTAATAAAGACAATGTAAGTTTTTAAAATTTTGTTTAAACATTATTTAAAAGGATAAAAAAAAATATATATTAATATTAATATTATTTAGTAAAAACATGTAATACCTTTTTTTATTGAAAAAAGATAAACTCTAAATATCTCCCCCATGTGCCTTGAAGGTCCGCTTCCACATCTTGCATGAGACTTAAACATGGGAGAAGCTGGAAAAAGATTATGAAGTATGACTTTACACCTCCTAGTTGGAATTTGCTTAAAAGTCTTGAAGGAAAATTCCCTAAGGGGGAATACTTTTATGGGGAAATCCTATAGTCATGGCACTAGATGAAACTACAATTATTTTAGGTGGATACAAGATAGATATGACAATCCTTAGGGTACTTTGTCAATAGTTCACATGTTTTGGTTCTATTTAATAATAATAATGAATTTATCAAAATCTTTCTATATCACTTATGCTCATAGCAACATGCTAGGATAAGGGGAAGCATGAAATTGCTTCAAACTAGAGATATGGCAAGTATGAAGACTTCTAAGAGTTTCCTTTGACTTCAAATTTATAAAATTATACTCATAAGGTTGTATCTTGAGTAGATCCAATATATTAGATAAATTTATCTATCAATGTGGTGGTGTTACTATTGGAATTTCATTTTAACTTTTGGTTAATTTGAGGTTCTCCTCTCATACATAAACATCTTCTATCTTTCTTTTAGAAAATCTTTGATTGTCATAGTGTGAGTCTTCAATTGTTAATTTAATTAGTGAAAGAGGATCATAATTATAAGGGGTAGGAATGATGACATTAGTATTAGATTGGGCTTATTGTATTATGTCAATTCTTAGCTTAATACAATCATTTGGGGCCACAAATTCTGCTAATCTGCAACTTAGTTTCCCAAATACAAATACAAATTTAGACATTTACCATCTTTTAAAGGTTATTACTAATGGTCAAATTGTGTGAATACATTTCAATATTTAAGTCTTAAAATTGTAGGTAAATTTAGGATCTCAGTTCCCATACAATCGTTTATTACCTGTACTTGGAGGAATGTAGACTAGTCTTCCTTGAGCAATGTAATTTTTACCATGTCTTTTCCCCATTGGATCATAGCCTTGGTACTATTTGAAGTCCCTTGTGAGAAATTGCTTTTCTTCCTTGTATTTGAACATCCCTTGCATGTAACTATGTGTGTTTATAGAATTTTATTCCCTTTTTACCAAGCCTTTTGAGAAGACAAAGGAATCTCAGTATGTCATTGATATTAATCTTCTTTACACTAAAATGGCCACTCCTATGAAATTTTAGAATAGCAAGTTTATCTTACTTGGAGGAGGTGATAACATTTGAACCATGTTGAATACAATATAGCAAAAATGATATGTATTCAAACTTTAATACTTGGAGTTGTATGCCATGTGTCAATTGATAGGAGACAAAATATAATGCAAGAACACAATGTTGAAGAGTTGCATCAATGTCATGATATTACTAGTATTTCAATGTATTTAATCTACTAATAATAAACATAGCCTAGTTTGTAATAGGAATTAAGGATTGCCTATTGTTTCTAATGACACTTCTTTCCAAACCTCATTCTTTTCCAATGAAATAGACACAAATTGTTATCCCTAATCACCCCCAACTCACTACCCTATACTAAATTAAGTAGAAAATATCTCCAAAGAAAATATCAATTTATCCATTATTAAGTAATTCATTTCACAAATTTTAATATTATAAATGTAATATAAGACTATTTATGTTATTGCTCCTTAAATTCTTTGTTTAAAACAAACCTAAAGATAGAATTGTGAAGTTATCTAGGTGTTAGAGTTCATGATAACAATTGTGAAATATGGATTAATAAAGTAAATGTTAGTAATTATCTTTGAGAAATCCAATGTGGGAAAAATCCAGCAACTTAGAGTTTTTTTTTTAAGAAAAGAGCATATAGCTAGTCATATTAATATTCTAAATAAAATAAAGCTTACAAATTATAGTTTATCATCATCCGTTTTAGTGGCTCTTCATAGCCAGATTATTACATTTTTCAAATTGAAATAATGTTTAAATTTCAAACCCATTTGACAGTGCACTAGATTCAGACCCCCAAAGACAAAATTCCATCCCAAAACTCGACTAAATTTGCAACACGGGGTACTAAAAAATAAAGGAGATATGATATTTTCACAAAATCATCCCCAAACTGAAATAGATAGCAAAAAGTAGTGCATATATGAGCACTCCTCCATTTGATCTGTATGAATGTTAACACCTAATGCTCTTGCATTTCCCCACCTTCAATCTATGCTAGAGGAGTGTCATTCACATTTAGCAAAGCAGCAAAATGATGATGAAATAACACTTGCATTGTCTTCAAAACAAACCTGCATGAAGGAGGATCTTCATAACCATGGGATAAAAGTAGCTAAACACCCCTACACAGGCCCTGAACCAAATTCTCCCCTTGTTCTTCTTGCAAGACTACATTCATATCTAGAACTTGTCCCTGTGCCCTATGCTCTCTTTGACCTGCTACTAGCTCCCTTGGAGCTGACCTTTGATGGCATACATGTGACCTCAGGTATGAAATGACATGAATTCTTAAATGTGTTCACTATCTCCTCTCCTATGTCAAATTGATATTGATAGAGGGACCCATAGAGATAGCTCGATGAGTCATTCAACATAGATTTCTTGAAATTCTCATACATGTCTGCATAACGCTGCTTATAGAGACAGTGTTTCAGGAAAAACCCACCTACATAACCTTCACCCTAGCTAAACTCATACTGCTACAAATTATAGAGCAATGAATTGTTCTCCAAATATATTTCTTTCACCACCTTTACTGCAATATCTTGCACTATTTGCATATTTTGTACCAAGTCCAGTACATTAGAAATGAAAATGGAGAGTAGGTTGGAGGGAAAGATTAACCTTTGAGATTTTTTATGCAACACTTCCTCCCCTATCAATGTCCTGACATAGTTTAAGATAGTGGAATAGTTTACCTTGAAAACTTGTTGTAATTGTTCTTCTTCTATACACCTTGAAAACAACTTCTCTCGCGGGTGGACTGCAAACTTAAGCCTATAATTCCATATATAGCGCTCCATTTCGACACACCTACCTTCACTCCCTTCTTCTAAGATCATATATCACTAGCTGTAACTTTCTTTCTGCAAAACAATGGCAACCTACATATTCACATTTCTTTTGCAGAGCCCTTGTCATTACCAATGCAGTGAGAAGAAAGATCGGGAAGCATCTTTAAATTTTAGTGTTCACACATTTGAAACTGGGGAGCCTTAATGTGAAATGAGCACTAGGTATTGCATACACATGTCACTCTAATATGGATCACACTTGACATGTTGCAGGGATATCAACACTTCCCAATAGATTTGGCAAGATAAATTCCCACTAATCAAAGTACTCTTTGTTAAATTAGTGGTTTACTAATTAGCATTTCTAGACAATACTACAACGAGAATGACATACTTCGAAATTTAGGCGAACATCACTTAGATATGTGACAAGACACACATTAAATTCCCCACATGAGAATGGGATAGAATTCATGCAAAATCTTGAGCAACAATGATGAGAAAACTAGCACGACACCTACAAAAGAAAACACAATGTGTTAGAATAAAAACCAACCCTTTGCTAACGAAGGCACCTCTACTCAATTGTCAAGCATGTCTTGCTTTGTACCAATGCTGCCACATTTGTCATCAACTGCCTACTGACTACTTATCTTTACATATCGACCAAACTTTTAAAATCACCTTCTAGCTTTCCCTCCCACAAACAG
The DNA here is from genome assembly GCA_007258455.2 of Sequoia sempervirens. Lineage (NCBI taxonomy): Eukaryota > Viridiplantae > Streptophyta > Pinopsida > Cupressales > Cupressaceae > Sequoia > Sequoia sempervirens. The sequence continues at coordinate 1,205,160,747 of VDFB02271358.1, read as the reverse complement.
TTGAATTTTTTAGTTCATCCATGCTCAAATTTTTTGCTTCAAGCTTAGCTATTTCAAAAAAATTCGGATGTGTTTGCATTTGAATAACATCAAATACAACAATTTCCTTTCCCTCACATCCTGTTTTTTCCAATTTATCTGCCATTCTATTCCCCTCCTGATAGGTATGTGAAATGATGAATGACTAAAAATTATCCAACAAGAACCAAACTCTCTACAAGATATATTGTAGGCTCCAACACTAAATCTTCTTTTCCTTGCAAGTGTTTATGATTATTAAAGAATCACCTTCAACATGTATTTTTGAAATTCTCGGCTTCAACGCAATTCCAGACCTAGCAAAACTATCTGAGCTTTAGCTATATTGTTAGTGCCTACTGAAAGTTGGTATGAACTTGTTGCGATTACATTCCCCAATGTGTCTCAAATGCAAGTACCTGCCCCTGAAGCTCCCATATTTCCTCTCAAGGCATCATCAAAATTGAGCTTTAAAAAGTTAGAATATGGAGGTTTCCATTTGATTTCTTTCATATTCACTTTCATTTAGTTGATTTGATGCAAACTCCCTGCAAAAGGTAAACTATATTTCTCTAGCTTTTCAAAATGAAATCATCCCAACTTGTGTAAAGAGATGAATTATACTCAAGTACTTTAAGACATATGTGTTAACAACTTCTAAGATTTCTTTTTCAATTTTAACTTTGGTGACCTCTACTAAAGAAGAATTTTTCCTGAAGATACGCAAATTATGTCCCCACCATATATTCCATATCACAAGGGATGGAATAACCTACCAAATAGAAGCAAAAAAAGATGATTTAAACAAGACTGGCCAGCTCTGAAACATGTCCCAAACTATATTTGGAAAAGGATTATATAAATTTAATTTTCCTTTTATAAACATCCAACACTCTTGTGCAAAGCTACATAGTGCCAGCAGGTGATCTACATTCTCCAACTCTTCATGTAACGCCCCGCCATGAAACCCTAGACGACAACACACTAAAACACCTAGAAATGAGATTTTTCTTTTTTTAAAGTGTAATGTACATAAGATTGCAATAGAAACAATAGCTTGTTTTCTAATCTAAGTCCTCTAAGGTTATGAGGTTCCATTACTACATTCCCATTAACTAAACTAGAAAGAAATATAAATCATCACATTAAACAAATTACATCAACAATATGAAATTCCATTTAATCCATCGCACTTACTTGAACAATCAATATGAAATAACCATAATATGAGATCAATAGAGACCATTCATAATCAATCAATTTAACTAACATATATAATATCATCTTTTACATTATCCATTACATGAGAGGGTTTAACAATGAATTACAACATTACATATTTACATCTTGAACAACAATGTCTCCTCGTACACATGTGAGGAGAGTACATCAGAAGTATAATACATGATAGAATTGATTTATGGTACAATACAAGTACAAGAAAGATACTTCACTAAAAATGGATCAAGTGCAGGAGTATACATCATCAAGAGTATCTGCCACACAAATGATCAACAGAGAAGGGAACCCAATGGAGTACAAGGCACATTCCACCTGACCATGTGGAACCTGAAGGTCCACCCCCCATGCTAGGAGATAACACCTAGTCCCATAACAACAACAAGATGACCAAAAATAGACATGACAAGGCTAAACAAAGAACAACTGACATTACAACAACAACACATCATGAAAGTACATACATTGCTTCCAGAGGACATCACATACCCAAGGGAGAGAACAAATAAGGGAATACTATTCTGCAAAGGGAAGAGTTTTATCGCATGGTCCTAACATGGGTTACCCTAACAACTTCTCAATAGGCTCCAACCCCCATCTATGGTTACCCTGACAGCCTCTCACTAGGCGTCGGCCCCATAGGGTGACACATGCAGAACCAATCTTCCTTTTGTGAGGACAAGGAAGTTTTTCTTGCCAACCAGGCCTTCTCAACCCATCCTTAGCCTAAACGAGCACTATAGGCATGGGTGAGACATTCACTTATCTTGATTAGTGTGTAAACTACCCTTTCCCCCTAATTCATTTTAAGTTATTACTGAGTTAAGAAACTCCCACATGGGTTACCCTAGCGCCACTTTGTGTGCCGACCCACATTGAGAGTCACTCCTCCTACTAGCAGCTAGGAGACCCAACAAAAACAACATGGAAAAGTCATCTTGTACAAATCACATAACCTCATGAACATACGCAACAAGGTGAGGCATAAACCATCTTGCACTCAAGTCCCAATCAAAGTGATGAAATAAACCATGCAAGGCTAACGACCCTCGTAAATGCATTCAATACATAAACCACCATCTCAACATGAATAACCATAGACTCCATCAAATAGAAAACTCCCCCTAGCCTCTGGAAGACTTCCAATATCCACCCCCACACAATGACTTAAACATTGAACAATAGCCCACAATCGTTCCCATTTCAAAATCATTCACATTACAACATCTAAACAACTCAGATCACAACAAAATCATGGGATACATAATAATTTATAATGCAACCATTTCTAGTTTCTAGATACTCGTCTTAAACAAAAGATAATCCATTTCCATGTACTAATCTTTCATTTATTCAAAATACAATTACATCAATCTTTTTATACCCAATGTTTGTCCTTGTTTTATTTATTTAAATACAAATACATAAAAAAACAACAATACTTTTATAAAGAACCACAATACACACGTGTATACATATACACATATGTATTTCTTTATACATTTATTAACAAAATGTTGTTGATAAAATATTAAATTAAATCACATCAATAAATTTATAACATTTACCATCACATACACAAGGCCAATTACAAGATATGTTGATAATCTACAAACTGTAACGAAATTCCATCATTTATAAGGAATTAACATATATGATATCCAGCCATCAAGGTAGCCTATCAACAACGATATACACAAGACACTTAATACTATGATTGGTGATATAAATCAATACTATTGTTTGATAAAAAATCAATACTATCGAATATCAGAAAAGGATTATGTCAATGAAGACTACTGTTAACTATATATAATCGAATCACATCGAATGTTTTATAAGTACCAACTATTAGACTTTTAATGTAGTAAATGCAATCTTCAGGGTAAAGTAGTGGCTTGGCGATCTCAGAAGCTTCATAAAGTACATGGTAAGGGTAGTGACTGTATTGAACTAACTGGTTGACAAAGGTAATGGGTGACATCAAAGGTACAAGGTTAAAATATGTGGTATCCTACTGGCAGTAACGATGTGAGTTAGAAAACAAAGCATGGCAACAAATATGAAGAGGATTAGAGACTGCAAGATCAAGGGTATGACGCAGAGGTAGAACAAGATTGAACTCTTCAGCAAATGCCATAAACAAGACTATCGAATAACATACAGTATAATCACCAATATAAATATATACAACCCCAATATCGCCGTGGCTTTTTCAATCTCAAAGAATAGGCACAAAGGATAACTTACATGCCAAGCATAGTAAATTAGATGGAATCCCTTATTGTTGGCATTGACTCCCTTTATATAACAATTTCCCAATTACCCACATACTATTACAAATATAATTTGCAGAAAAGAAGACATTACATAGCATCTGTTACATTACATGCATGAAGATAATCCACAATATGCAGTATCCATCGATTCTTAAATATAGTGTGTGAAAAATCAAATTTCAACACAAGTAACTTGCTAGTGGTTGAATGGTTGAGATGCGCAAATAGGGCATAGCACAGTAGCGAACTCAATGAAGGAAAGGTATGAAAACTGACTTGCATGGTATGTGATTAATCAATTGTTTATTACAAGACAAGGGTGGCGCCAATTAGCTAGCGCTTAAGCGAAGACATCAGGCATTGAATGCCAAACAAGAATCTAACCAAAGGGCTCAAACCAAGGTGAAATTAGAAGGAAGGCGCTGGGGTTGGAAATTATACACAACAATATCAAGATTCTAAAGAATAACTTACAAGGATTTACATAATACACACAAAATGTTTTGCAGAGATATGCTAAGAAATTCCTTCAGAGATTTTCTTTATAAAAATAATTTCAATGTAAAATTAAACAAAGGTGAAATCAGAGAACAATGGAACCTGGTTAAAGTGTTTAGCTAGGCTAAAAATTGATACAACACACTCTACTTTCAAATTTACAGCTTCAACACTCTTCAGAATCTCAACAACACTACAAAAGTCCAAAACCAAAAGAAAAGTTGTTTTTTCAAGAACAAGAAAATTTATTCCCAGCAGAGAAGAAAGATTAGTTTCCAGAAAATAACCAAAAGCCCCTTTCTTTATGCCCCTTAACCAATTTATTTACCATTCTTTAATGCCCGTTAATGCATGCACTCTTGATTTTAATTATTTTCTTTTCTTTTTCCCCACTACCATCAACTACCACAATTTATAATTATTAATTTATAATTTTAACCATATCTTATAATTTGCACACAAATAAATCCTCTTAAGATATTTAATTTGTTAATCATAATCTTTCATTTTAATTCCATTTGCGCAATACCATGATTTAATATATTTATTTTAATATTTCTTTATTAATCATAAGTTTTAATTTATTTAAATTAAATAAAACCTTAATAATATTTTATTTATCAAAACCCCAAATGTATCAAAACAATTATTTAAATTGTCAAAATACTTTTAACCACAATAATCTTTTATTTTAATATAATGATCAATCAAGCATTAATCAAACAATTAACTCAAATGAAAATAATACCAAGCAGTACCTAACCACAAAGCAAAATGGAAGGCAATACACAATGACACAAACAAACCAACTCGAACTGACCACACAGATAGGGAACGACAAACAGATACTCATCCTTGTCAAAGATGATGGATCAACATAGGGAACCAAGTGCTAACTCCATTTTAACCATCTCCATTGGGTTTAAGGCATGCTCAAACTTGACAATTCAAGTGGAGTCAATTCCTGGTACTTGCAACCTGCAACAAACCACACCGTCAAGCATGTACATAGTCAAACACACGTGAAGGGAAAATCACAGCGTCGTAGGGCACTCACAAGCAAGTGATGCGACAATGTTCCCCTTCACCATAGTACATCAACACACAACAATCGAATGATAACGACGTGATAAAAATATACATCAGATAATTACATAATACTCATAGCAATTTTTGGTGTAAATAAAGTCTTGTACCTAGTTCATTCATTACTAGGGGACTTATTTACACATGTTAAGTTTACTTAGGTCATAGGAAATAATATTTCTAGAAAGTGTTAGTTGTCATTAGTTGTTATCTTATCTTTTGAAAACTACTACATGTGAACCTAGGTAAGTGTGATTAGTTGTCTCATGTCATATGATTAAGACACTTGTTATAATCCTATGACATCTTGCATCTCACCTTGGCTATATGACCAAGGGGTTTCTCTCATTTGTAATCAATCACAACAATCATATCATAGACATTGAATACAATTTATTCTTGTCATATTCATCTCTCTCTCTCTTGTGCTTTCCATTTGGTCTCAAGATCTTGGCATCCATAGCCAATTCTAACATGGTATCAGAGTGGGTTGGGTGCATTGGAGAGTCTTTTTCTAAAGAGAGATATCAGATTTGGGGGTGTTCCATTTTGTGGCTCTTTATTGCAGGTTCATATCAGAGCTTGTTGGTGCAAATCTAAGCTCACCATTGCATCTGAAAGGTTCGAGAAAGTCAATTTTTTCTTTTGTTTCATCCAAATCAGACATACAAGGCCAAATCTATGAGGGTTTGAAGCTAAAGAGTGGTTTCCAGATCCAGAAGGTAGCTGCAATTTTGGAGCATTTTGGGTCAAATCCGACCTTGCCATTGCGTCCAAAAGGGCCAAAAACCCTAAGATCGACTGTCAAATCGTCCAAATCGGAGCAGTTATCCGGTGAGGCAAAAAAAAATTTCCCAAAGAGTCGTACGACCCCCCAAGCAAACACCCACAGACCAGCAACTGATTTAAAAATTCCAACATCAAAAGTCCTCCACCGGCGGTCATAAATCAAAAAAATCCAACGGACCATATTTTAAAAGAAACTGGCGACAACGTTTTCAATTCCGGCCCAATGTCGACGACAACTTTAACAGGCCGAAGGCTATCAAATTTAACATAGTAGTTTGCTGATGTCAGCTATACGTCAGCATGTTCAAAAATTTTTTTGCCCCCCTTTCATTTGCATTTTTATTTTTGAAGGCGAACTTTGAAGCTCCATATCTTGCTCATTCTGACTCCTTTTTTCGAACAATTTTTTTTTTTTGGGCTAATTTTTCATGATCTACACGGTGGTGGAATCAATTTTTTGTTTCAGTGTCTGGTTTTTCCAGAAATTTCAGATTCTCACAGGTGTTGTTGCTTCGTCCTCAATTTGAGAACTTCAGGAGCTCATATCTTGCTCCTACGGTAACATTTTTGGGTGCTTTTTTTTTGGAAAGTGCATGATTTTTCATGTACTTCTCAGTGCTATGATCAGATTGATCTCATTTTGTACCAAAAATTATACTTGATTCTGTGGTCTATTTTGGCATTTTCATGTACCAAGATCAAAGACCACTTCGTTGTTTTTGGCAAGTGGCAACTGTAAACACACTAAATATAAAGTGCCAAATCAGATATTGCTTGGGGGGTTTCTTGATTGAGTGATTTGGGGAGGTAATCTTGCAGTGGTTGCTTGCATTCTTTTGCTTGGTTTGTGTTCTTGCAATGGGGAAATCTCAAATTGAACTCCTAACTCCACATAATTATGCTACATGGAGGAAATCAGTATGGAACTATCTCATGATGAAAGGTCTAATAGGTCATCTAAACGACACAATTCAAAAACCTACTGATGTTAAAGAATTGGCAAGGTGGGAGATTGATCCTGAGAAAACACTTGGATGCATATGTTCATTAGTCTCTTTTGATTTGAAATTTCATATTGAATCATGCAATGCACCTAAAGAGGCATGGGATACTTTTGAAAAATTGTATGGTAAAACAGATAAGATTAGGGGTTATCAGATTGATAATGATTTGATGAATCTTGATCCTAAAATTTTTGACCACATCCAAGACTACATCTCCAAAATCAAGCAACTAAGAACACAGTTGAAAGAATGCAGTATTGAAAAAGAGGATTTACAGTTGATTTTGAATGTGTTATCCAAGCTTGGTCCTAAGTATTCAGTGTTTGTTTCTGGCTTTCATACCCATCGACTTTCTATGGAAGCATCATATGTTGATCCTAAGTTTGATGACTTTGCAAATATCTTAATTCAAGAGGAAGCTAAGTTAATAAACATGGGTCTAATTAAGTCTTCCAAGTCACATGCATTGGTGGCAAGTGAGTCTAAGGGACAAAAAGAATCAGGGAATCTTGATAAGAAGCAAAAGAAGAAAAAGAACAAGCCACATAAAGAATCAAAATCCTCATCCTCATCCTCATCAAAAGGAGAATCATCTAAGAAGGAGAGGCCTTTTTGTGCATATTGCAAGAAGGATGGACATGAAGAACACTATTTTTATAAGAAGGATATTGATGAGTTGAAAAATCTTCTCAAAAGGAATCACATTGATTTTCCTTAGATAGAATGTCTGAATCTTCTTCTCCTTCTATCTAAAAAGGAAAAAGGTCAAGCATCTACATCAGGATACAAAGGTCAAGCTCTTTGTTCTCTTTCAGGTCCAGGATCAGGGAGATGACTTCTAGATTCAAGAGCATCACATAATATGGCATCTTCGTAGACTATATTCTCTTCATTTCAGCCTTGTACTATGTCTCCTATATTGATGGGAAACAATACATACATGAGTGTAACAGGGAAGGGACCTATTAGTTTTGGGGACAACACTTTTTAGGATGTTTTGTGTGTTCCTCATTTGATGAACAATCTTCTTTCCATATATCATATTACACATGGTGGAGATGGGAGAATTGTGGAGTTCACTCCTGATTCAGTTATCATTCGAGACTTGGAGACTCGAGAGATCATTGCTACTAGGGCAGTTGATCATTCATCTCAGTTGTATACCTTTGCACAGTTTTCTTCTGATGGTGACATTGTTCCTTTGACTATTGATCACATACACCATGATTCAAAGGAGACATTTGGCTTCTTGAACTTGGGAATTCTCACATTAGATCCAGTACTTGAGCCATGCATTCTATCTCCTCCACCTACTGTTGTAGTTGATGATGCTTGTGATTCCACAGTTTGGGTTCCTTGTGATTCAGTGTGCAGTAGGATATACATAGTCTTCCAGATATGGCTACTTGTGATGACTTCCTGACAGGTATTTCAGACTTGTTTGTGGAGTCTCATCTTGCATATTTGGGAGACATCATCAATAGCATTAATCTTCTCTTTGATGAAGATGCACCTTCTTCAGTTGTTGTGAGGGAACACCTTGACCCTCTTGTTCAATCTCTACATGATCATTCTTCACAGATTGGCGTGAGTGTGGATTCTTTTGGACAACATTTGGAGGATGCTTCTTTGTCTTCAGAGGGGATATCCTTGTCTTTGGATCATGTTCTACATTCATCTCTACTAGATGTTGAATTGTCCTCTTCAGCAGTGTGGCCTAGAACACCTGTTTGGAGTGTTTCAGCTTTTGGCATCGACATGGAGACACTTGAGCATGCTTCAGAGACATCATCACACATCATCTATCTTCCTGATATCCTGCATACATCCATCATTTTGTTTATTCCTAAGGGGAGGAACGTTGTTCGGAAAGATTGGACCATCTTCAACATTCAATGTCGAGCTTCTACCATCATTGCAGGAGACTCAACATTGAGGGGGGTTGCCTTGCTTCTCTTCTACTTCTCTCTTATGGGGGGGTCTTTTTCCTCACATGGGGTTTTTACCTTCTCATGCATCATTGAGAGTATTTCACTTTTTTTATTTCATCTCTTTTTTGGGGAGGAGTTTTGTCCCACTGGGTTTTCTCCTTTTCTCCGTTTGTGAGAGATTACATTTCATTTGCATTGCATATGTACATGGGTACCTAACATGGCCTAGTAGCCAGGACCCATCTTTGCATCTTTGTGTCATTTGCATAATAATCTGCTACTCCCTAAGTTGCCTTAAGGGGGGGTGTTGGTGTAAATAAAGTCTTGTACCTAGTTCATTCATTACTAGGGGACTTATTTACACATGTTAAGTTTACTTAGGTCATAGGAAGGAATCTTTCTAGAAAGTGTTAGTTGTCATTAGTTGTTATCTTATCTTTTGACAACTACTACATGTGAACCTAGGTAAGTGTGATTAGTTGTCTCCTGTCATATGATTAAGACACTTTTCATAATCCTATGACATCTTGCATCTCACCTTGGCTATATGACCAAGGGGTTTCTCTCATTTGTAATCAATCGCAACAATCATATCATAGACATTGAATACAATTTATTCTTGTCATATTCATCTCTCTCTCTCTCTTGTGCTTTCCATTTGGTCTCAAGATCTTGGTGTCCATAGCCAATTCTAAAAGCAATAATAACCCACATGATCAATTAAACCATAAACTAGTCATGACATATGCATAAACATCAGTGATAAAATATCATCAACTGCATCATAACTGTGAATCCAATCATCAAGTAAAGTATAATAATGTCCAAATACAACCAAGTCACTGTCAAAAACAGAAAGCAAACTGAGGGGCATTACACTTCATCACACAATGAACATTTAAAAGGATCAACTATTCTTAGCTTTACTAATTGGTCACTTGTTAAAATCCTCTTTCTCAATGCTAATCATGCAAAACCCCCAACTTTTGGAAGGATTTAATTATTCCAACAAAAAGTGTAAGCCCTTTGTGCTACCATTTGATTTCTACGTTGACTTAATGCTTTATAACCTTCCTTCACTGAATAAGATCCCACTTTTGATGGAGCCCACAAAATTCTATCTAACTTCCCCGAAAGGAACACAACCCTTCTATTTAGAACCTCTTGGAGTGATGAGAATTGATTAGCAGAAAGAAATGAACTAGAATACTTCCTCCAAATTACTTTCCCTGTTAGGCCTTCTGTTGTATTTACATAGTCCAAATTTTTTTCACCCCATTCTAATATCAAGACCTCCATTATTGGCTGTAATTCCAAATTATTTCGCAAGGGAAACTTACTGTTCCATGAGTCTTGCCAAAATTTCACACCTTGTCCATTATGAATTTCCCAAGTGATATATGAAGTAATGATAGATCTGCATGATACCAAGAAGTTCCACATTTCTTAACCTTTTGGAGGATTAGAAATGATAAGGATTCTCAAGGGATTTGTATCATCAAGGTACTTAGCCTGCATCAACTTAGACCACTTTGCTTTTGTCTTTGTATACATTTACCAAGCTAATTTAGGTCCAAATGCCTTGTTTCAGACTAAAATATTATGTATACCTGCTCCTCGGGTTTTTTCCAAAGCCATACTGTCCATTGATATTAGGGGCACTTTTTTTGGTCATTTATATTTCCCTTCCAAAGAAATTCCTAATATTTTTCTCAATTTCTAAGATAATAGACTTTGGAGCCTTGAGAACTACCAAAAAGTAGTTTGGAATTGTAGATAAAACATATTTTATTAGCAAAATTCTACCTAATAAGGATAACCATCGGGCCTTCCATATTAGAATCCTTGCCTTTAATCTTTCTATCACTTTGACCCAATAAGCAGCCTTGTTTGGACCCTTGAAAAAGGGAATGCCTAAATACGTACATGGCAACTCCGCTTGCTGAAACCCCAATACTTTAACTATCTCTTTCTTTACAACCTCATTTGTGTTAAATTCATATACTTTGGATTTGGAAGCATTAACTTTTTGGTGTGAAGTTAAACAGTATTTATTTAACACTTGTTTAATTTTCTTGGCTTCCTCCATAGATAAATGACCAAAACAAATGGTATCATCTGCAAAAAGGGAGTGAGTCACTGAAATGTCTGTGTTCGAAATATTAATACCTCTTCAAAGTTCAACAACTTAGAGTTGTGCCTCCTTATCTTAATTGAAATTAGCTTGAGTCTTCAAGAATATAGGGACTTTGTAGCACTTCTACAATGCTCTCTCAAGATGGTCCTATTATGAAGATTCTTTCAAGATAACTTTACATTATATTCATCTATAAAAGCATTCTATAATTTTAAATGATTTTTCATGAGCATAATAAGCATTTTTATTGTTTTACATGATCACCCAAGCAACACATATGACTTGAAATGCCTTTTCACCTTAATAATAAAAAAAGAAAAATGTCATGGCTTCCATCTCATGGGGTTGATTTCTCCCTTTTGTTTTGTTTTGGAACATATTGAATTTTTTTAATTTGGATAAGTAAAGTACAAGATAAGACTATTAAGGGTAGTCCTATTTTTGGAAGAAATCTAGTGATCTATATTATAAGAAAAATTGCTCTTAAATGGTTGGAATTCTTGGAAAAAAAATTAGGTTTTTTTCATTTTACCACCTTTCTAGAACTTATTGAATTTTTAAATTTGACCTAATAACATAAAAGTTATGACCATTCAAACACTATCCTATTTTGTTGCAATCAACAAATTCAAAAGTGATAAGTAATTATATGATGAAATTATGTGATTTCAATGCATATTATCAGTATATATAAATGCATTATTATGTAATTGAATGGATTTATTAAATGTTATTATCTTTTCCATTGAAATTTTAAAAGGGGTTCTAGATTTGGAGAATTAGCAAATGAGGAAGACCCTTTGTCCCCTGTATTAGTTAGTGTTGAGTGGATTTAGGGAGTTATGATTAGGCTATAAAATTGTTTCCTTTGTGGGATACTTGGTAAATATCATTGCCTTGGGGATATATTATTTGAACTAATGTCAGTATGGGCTTTATCTTTTGGATATTGTTTTATCCTTCTTGTAGAATGTCAAGATATCATAGTGAGTTGATGGAAACATTATATTCTATAAACATTGATTGTCATTAATTATATTCATAAATGTATTGTTTGGATTGATTTACATTCTTTTCTATAATGTATGTGATCAAGGGATATGTTGCATGAACATATATGTATGTTAGCTTGTTAGAGATTCACATAGTGCACTAAATTCCATTATGCATGTTGACATATATTGCTAGATCCTTTGTGATGGGTCAAGCTTCTCCAATGGAATGGCATGAGGAAGTGTAATTCTTCATGACATGGTGGAAATCACCTTGATGATTCTCTCTCTCTCCCCCACCTTTTCTTCTCTTGCAAATTCTAAGTATGATCTCATGTGATGTATCTCTAATTGTAACGTAAATTGATTTGAGTTTTATAGTTATGACTAAGTAGTGTAAATGGGTTTATACTAGTTGTAATGATTGTAGATTCATTTTAAATATAATACTAAGAAAAAGTCAAGAAATTGACTTCTTCTAGATTAGTTCTAATTATTTTTCGTATTATTCAATAATTTCCATAGTTTATTAAGTGATTAATGGGTAGGTGTTAATACAGATATGAGTAACACTCAATCGTGGGGTTAGCAAGGGTAATGCTCTAATCTCATTATGTAACAAAAGTGGAATGATAGCTTAAGTACATCAAAGTTTGGTTTTCAAAGTAAATCAAGTGGTGTGTTTATATAAGGATGAAAAAGTGCATATTTTGTGTTTTGTCTTTTTTTATGAGCATAGCTTCATTTATTTAGAGGGGAAGTCCTTTACTTTAGGATTATTTTATTATTATTATTGTTTTATTTTTTTATCTTTTTAAATTTTGAGTTTGTTTTTACCTTTAATCTTATTTTTTTATATTCTTTAAATATACAATTTATAATAATTATATTTTCAAAATTTTATAATATTGGTAACTATATAATTTTAATTTTAGAGAACCAACAAATTATTTATAAATTTATAATTACTATTTTTTTATAATTTTAAAATTAATGTAATGCTTCAAATATTATACCAAATATTTTTTATATTTATTAGTCACATACATTTGCTTTCTATTGACTTACAAAAATCTATTATCTCAAACTATTATTTAGCTTTCCCCTAAATTGGTATGTCATGGATCATCTATTGATCAACCAACAAATACTATTATTGCAATACTACAAAGACAAGTACTCCCCACTACATCACACTTGTTAGATAATGTATTTAAAAACTATAGTTGTAAATTGAAAAATCGAATTTCAGTCATTAGAGAGACAAGGAATCAAAGAAAACAACCACAATCTACAATCCTATACTCAAATACAATCCAATTTAATGAATAGAAAATGTGCAACATGGATAAAATCGTATTAAAATAAATGATACCTTCACCTTCACCATGTTGTTTGCTTTTGCTCTCGAAAATTGGTATGCTCTTTCACCTTAAGCTTCAAGTGTATGTAATGATCACAATGATGCAAACATCAAAGTTTTGTGGTTAGCCATCAACATGCTACAAAGGCTTGCTTTTATAAGAATGGTTGATTCAAATGAATGATCCAGATTCAAAGATGAAATATGAAGATCAATAGTCAAGGATTGTTGAGACGAAATAGATTGGAGAGTTAACTGGCTTGATTGATTTAATCAAGGGAATTGACTGGTTAATCAATGGAATTTGATTGATTAATTAATGGGATTTATTGATTAATCAATGGGATTGATTTATTAGTCAATGGATTTGATTGATTGATTAGTCAATGTATGAGAGGATAATTAATTTAAATAATTAATTAATCATTGGAGGAACGTGCAAGTGAAGATTAATAAATAAATATTTATTTATTATTAATGGGTAATGCTAGTGGGATGAAATAGGGGAATTAAATAATTAATTTAATTATTTAATCTAGAAGTAGAAAAGTGGTTAATTAAATAATTATTAACAATTATTTAATTTAAGAAGGGTGTTGAATGTTGATTAAATAATTAATAATAACTATTTAATTAAAATAGAAGAATAAGTGTAATTAGCGACATAATTAAATAAATAAGGTTTATTTAATTAATCAAGAAGATTATTGATAATTAGGACACAATTAAATAAATAAGATTTATCTAATTAATCAAAAAGGGTGAATTAGAATGAATAAATTAAATATTGCAAAGTCACTTAATTTAATAGCAGAATATGATATTTGATGATAATTATATAATAAGGTATTATTTAATAATTAGGGAAAAGGGTGAAAACTAGAAAAAAGGTGTTACTTGCAGACTAGGACAATTTTTGAGTATATACATTTTGCCCCTTTGATACAACACATTTTTATAGCATTGTGTCAAAGAAAATACAAAAAATTAGGTTCAAGAGTTGCCTCGGTATCTCTAGTGATAGTGGGATAAGATGGTGCCCCCTCGGAAAAAATTGCAAATTTTTGAAAAAACTTCAAAAAATTTGTGATTTTTTTTCGATAAGCTAATTTTATAGTGGTAAACACGTTGGTAGCAAAATATTTTAATTTTAGGACATTCAGGGTGTCTATTTTTGCGTTAGAAGCTCAAATTTGATGCACCCAATTATAAAGGGGGTCCAAAATGTCACCCAAGGTCTATAAATAGGCCCTAGGGGGTCCAAAAATAGTCATTTGTGCATTTTGTATTTAGAAGTTTAGAGCTTTGAGTGGAGATTTTGTTGCGGAGCCTCAAAGAGATGTCGCTTGTTCCAATCACCTCGCATCACAGTTATCAAGTTCAAACCTTCTGGTGACCTAAGGGATTAGGCACTGCGGTATGTGACCCATCCTTGCTTCAAATTTTTTCCATTTTTTGCTAGATTTTAGGGGTCAAAAATGACCAAATAGATGTGGTGTAGTTTTTACACTGTAACTATAGTTGCATTTGTTGTATCTGTCAGTGGGTGCACCGCAAGTGTGTGGTGCGCCACAATTGTTAAACAGAGCCGCATTTGTTAGGTGGCTCACAAATGTGTCAGGCATCGCACTGCAATTGTCACCGCATACGTAGATTAGAAAATCACATTTGTATTCTTGCAATGCATATGTCTAGCAGTGTGTCACATATTCTTAGCTTGCTCACAATTGCATGTATGATGCATTAGTAAGTTGCATTTGTTGAAAGGTGCAATGCATCTATCTGTCAGCAAAATTGAGTTGATAAAATTTTCTCTCTATAAAAGGTCTAATAGGTTCAGTTAGGCATCTTGACTAACATAATGTAATTTTCTTGTGAGCGTAGTTGAGATTTCCTTTGATTTATACTCGAGAGAGACGACCTTCTTCATTCAAATTGCAAGATCATTTGAATGAGGAGAGGAATGTTTTGCATGCCTTGTGGTTATATCATGTCACATTCATGCCCGTGATCCAATCTAATCAAGGTATATTGATTGCTTTAGCAAAGAGATGGCACTCCAAGACTAGTTCTTTTCATTTACCCACAGGAGAGGTCATTGTTACTCTTGAGGATGTCTAGCCTATACTTCAACTTATGATCCATGGGGAGCATGTTGTTTATGATCCATAGCATGGTCTAGGTGTTATTCAAATATGTTTCGATACTGATGATGTAGCTCTTCTTGGTGTAGAGGATTACGAGATCCGTTGGGATACACTTGCTAATAGATATATGACAGACTCATACTTGTGATATACAATGTTGTTAGAGGCATTGTTATTCTTGACCATTAAGGACACAAATTCCTTGTTGGATGGGGACAAATGCTAGCAGGTATGATGGATCGGGCCATAGTATATGCTTGGGGACCCTACATGCTTGCCATGTTATACTTCTAGTTGCATGATGTAGCATATAGAGAGGCTCAATCTATTAACTATGGTACCACTTTGCTCATGGTGTGGGCTTAGGAGTATATTATTGTTGTTAGACCATCGATTGAGAGAGATCTTCCTCCAGGGCTTCCTTATGCATATCTTTATGGAGGCGCAATTACACAGACACAAGTTGGTGATGTAGGATACTGGAGACATGCTATCGACATTCTAGATTCTTTTACTTGGAGGCCATATCGTCAATGTTCTCCCTAGGAGGACGATGGTGAGCATCTGCCATATTTTTGGCAAACTTGGTATTTGATTGGTTAGACAATCTAGAATCAACACATCATAGAGTTCCAGTTATCCAAGTGTGCGCTCAAACCATTTGGGGAGTGACAAGGAGTTCCCATTGGTATTGCAGAGTATGCTCAGTCTTCTCGAGAGGTTCCTCAGTGGGGACCTATGATTAGTGTGCAAGTTTCGCCCAGGAGATCAATCAGTTGCAACCAATTGAGTGGGGTGCTCGTGCAGAGTTGATAGATGCAGGGACCACAGTAGATTATGATACCTATTGGTTGTAGTGTAGTCCTACACCATTTATAGATCTGAATGCGCTTGTACCTGTGTAGAGGCTTAGAAAAGGTCCTCGTGATATATTGTGGGGGAGAGGTTGGGGGAGAGGAGGCGATCATAGTCGAGGTGGTCGACGAGGGGATGGTCGCGATGATGGGAGTGGTGGAGGATGGGGGGATGGTAGGAGAGGAGGTAGGGGTAGGGGTGATAGAGGTAGAGGAGACATAGGCCAAGGAGATAAAGGACAAGGAGATAGAGGTGGGCCCTTCCACCTCATATTTTGAGATGATTACCTATGATTCATGAGGAGAGAGAGAAAGAGATCTGGGTGCAACAAGAGGTCTAGGTGGAGGAGGTTGAGATGGAAGAGGTTGGGGTGTCGAAGTATAGGGTGGAGGAGGTTGGGGTGGACTTCGACATAGGTGTTGATGTATATGTGGAGGAGGTGAGGGGAAAGGTTGAGATGGAGGTGGATGCAGAGGAGGCTGCCCAAGAGGTAGTGATTGATTTTTGAGGGGTGGCAGGATGCGCATACCAAAGAGGTCATCCTCAATATCATGGAGGAGGATGTCGAGGATAGGGGACATGGGCCCTATGCATAGATCCAAGCAATAAAATTGCAAGTACAGTCATTACAGGCCTGTGTTGCTCAAATGTTATCATTACAGGGTCAGGTAGCTCAACTAACTATTGAGTGAGACATGACTATGATACAGGCACAATGGGTCGAGCAACAATCAATGGATTTCATTGCTATTGTTAGTGGGGGTACTATCAATTTTTCACATATGTTATATCAGGCTAATAGGAAGGTATAGTATTACAGAGATTTATTTGATAGTGTAGTGCCAGTAGCTGAGAGGGCACCCAGTTACCAGGAGAGTTGGAGTCGATCCCACTCATGTTGATCATAGAGCAACAAAGAGGTATCCTAGCCAAGGAGATCCCCATACCAGTCACTGCACCATTCCCATAGGAAGCATCAAAGGCCATTGGGATCAAGGTAGAGAGATGACATGCCTCCCTCCACTCATTTTACTTTAGGGGATAGGGGTAGCACAAGGTAGGCCTATTTTTTGTATATAAACATGTATATTTTTTATCGAGCCTATGAGCTCCACATTTTTTACATTTATCATGATTTGGTACTATGACACATTATTTTTTGGATATATATATATGAGATACATCATTTTTGGAGGTGATTTACATGATATGTTATATGTATGCATGTTTCTATATGATGGATGCTTATGGATGCATGATGTTATGTTTATGCTTATGTATGGATGGATGCACATGATGTATGTTTTATATGTATGTCATGATATATGGATATTAATTTATTCTTATATGTATGGATGGATGTATGGATGTTTAATGTTTATGATCTATGATGTGACTTATGATGCTTCTATGATCTACATGCTTGTTGACATTATATGTTTAGGACATGTTATGCCATATTTGATATGATGCTATATGGATGATGATTCTAATGTGTAATGCAATGCTATCTATATTTTTGTATTTATGTAGTATGTATGACCTATATGCACATAAGATATTATGTTCTAACATGATTATGGATGTAGGATGATGCAACTCATACATTTGTTTTTGTGTGTCATAGCACGCCACTGAGATGACTGTGGGACCGCTAGAACAAAAGTTAGTGTGAAGAAATAATTAGTAAGGGATGAAGAACAGTTAGATGGATTAGTCATCAAATCAAGATTGATGTATTTGATATTACTTGAGCTTTCAATGGTGCATTTTTTATCATCATAAAGTGTTTTATTATGTGACAAGTGGAAGTATGCACACCAAAGCATGAATTGTGAAGGCAACCATTGTTTTTGTTTGCCTAAATATTATGGTATATGGACAAGTGGATAGTGGTACACCAAGTTGAGACAAACCTTAGTGATATTTAGTATCCCTTTGTCAAAGATTAAGACACATCAAAAAAGGAGTGTCATGATTCGTACTAGTAACAATAGAACCTTGTTGGAATATGTGAGGAAGTAACAATAAAGCATGTTAATCCTAATACAAGAAAGTGTTAGCTAGCCTTTGAATTGCATAGGATATTTTGATTATGCTAGACGGAATCCCAATCACACATAAGGACCTTAGTTTCCCTAGTCATGTTACCAAGACAAACCACAAGTAGAAATTAACAGATAAAAATGTCATAATCCATAATCATTTCTCTAATCACTTTGTGGATATCATTGAGTAGCTAAGGAATATGGCATAAGATAAATCAGATAATATAAGACTAAACTAGGCCAGATGAGTCAACAACTAATTAAATCCTTTTGTCCACTGATAAGTGTTTGATATGTTTTCAAAAGATTGTGTTTGTTTTAAGGAGTGAGACATTTTGTGTAAGACGCTTGGTTTGGTTTCGATAATGCAACATCCTAGAAGATAAATGATTTTTTATAAGATAGGTAACATTTTTAGACCATTGATCATCCTAGTTGGAGGCTAGTTTGGTAGTTTCATCTATTGTTCCATAATTTTTTAAGTTTGATTCTATGTAAGATATCATGTTTGTGTCCAAACGTCAGTTCTCTACAATGGTTTTATTATGAAAATTTGGATTGTGATGAAAATTTTATTGTAATGGACCCTAAGGGGACTGACCTATGCCTTAGGGGCTCATCAGTGATGGCCTTTCCTACATGAAAAACATAGAGACAACGTAGTTTGACTAACCATGATAAGTGACATTTTATTCTAGCAATGTGGACTATGATGAATATTTGACTACGACGGACCTTAAAGGACAAACCTATGCCTTGGGGGCTCATTAGTGATTCACCTTGCCTATGTACATGTGCAAAGGAAACATAGTTTGATACCATGGATTGAATTGTTTTTTATTTTTTAATATTTTATGATTATTTTTGGATTTTTGAAGGATATTTGAATGTTTTGATGTTTTGTATTTTTGTTTTGATGTCTTTGTATTTTTGTGATAATATCCTTGAATACCATGTGTAAGATCCTTTTTAAACCCTAGGTTGAGGATTTCCCCCAGTCTAGAATATGAATAGCTATTATGAAAGGGTGAATATGATAAGCAGTTGATGCTAAATGTTTAATCAGTCTTAGGCCATGAGAAGGGTGAGAAATATTTTATTATGTAAGAGAATATTCTTGGTTTATCATGGAAAAAAATGGATAGAGTAGTGATAGATGGTAGAGTGGTAGTCAATTACACATGGCACAGGTCTGTTTTCCAATTTTTCACCATGGTACTTATAAAAAGCACCACCAAAATGGTTTTCACTATAGGATGCATTATTTGTCTTTAGTTTTTCCATTTTTTTGATATAATGGGATCTCAAGAGGTCATATATAGTACTTCCAAAGGTGCATGTTATTGATAGGATCAAATAGTGATTCACCCTCAAGAGTATCCAGTTGATAGGCATTGGATCCATATATTGTGGTGATGATATAAGGACCCAACCAGTTAGGCTCAAACTTCCCTGGTTTTTCTCTTTCTTATTGGTTCTTAGGATTCTCTTTTAAGACTAGATCACCAATGTAAAAAATTTAGACCTTGACTCTCTTGTTGTAGTTGTGTCAGAGGCGATTTTGATATTCCTACAAGTGGACCAACTCTATTTTTCTTATTTCGTCCAACAGTTCTAGCTCATTTAACCTAGAGATTCAGTAATCTTCATCATCAATGAAATTCAACATGGAAACTCTCAAGGATGGGATCTCAACCTCAATCAAAAGGATAGCTTTGGAACAAAAGAAAAGGGAATAAGGTGTAGCACCAGTAGGAGTATCAATGCTCATACACTAAGCCCAGATTTAGCTGTATGTGCCAATCTCAGCCAACATCATTGACAATCTTTTTCAAGATTTTTACTATGGTTTTATTTGATGCCTCCACTTGACCATTACCCTAGGGATAATACAAAGTGGAAAAGTGGTGTTGGATGTGGTACCTTTCACATAATTCTCAAACATCTTGGTTTTTGAAGGGACACCCATTATTTGTGACTATGGATAAAGGAACACCATACTGGCATATGATATAGTTTAGTATGAACTTTGAGATTTTTTTACCTTTGATATATGTCATCGGTATGGATTTGATCCATTTAGTGAAGTATGATGTTGCAGTGATTATGAACTTGTGTTCATTGGCACATGTAGGGTGAATCTTTCTGACGAGGTTGAGTTCCAATTGAGAGAAAGGCCAAGGTGAGGTAATTGGATGAAGCCCCATAGATCTGACGTTGTTTGCATTTTCTACGAAGTGATAGGAGTCACATTCCATTGTAGGGTAGTAGTACCTTGTTCTCAAAAGCTTCTTGGCTAGGGTAGGACCACTAGAGTGAGCTTTGCATATACCTTTGTGTATTTCTTGTAAAGTTGTCTTTGATTCCTTTGTGTCGAGACAGCTAAGAATGGTACTATCTAGACTATGGTGATAAAGGGTATTTGTGATGATAACATACTTAGTCGCTCATCGAATAAAGTTTTTCCGTTGGTTATTCAAAAATTTGGGAGGGAGGATTTGGTTGTGAAGGTAGTCATATATATCTTTATACTAGGGGGAATTGGGACCAACAATCTTGCACACGAGCTCAGATTCGGGGATGTCAAATGCAGGGATCAAAATCTATTCCACCAAGAACTCACATTGATGTACATTATTTGGAATATCCAAGAGAGACTCAATGGTGGCCATTGTATTTCCTTCCTTATTTTGAACCCTTGGGATCTGTGTAAATAGGATGGTGTCGAAGTATTCCTTAAGGCTATCTACCATTTTCAATATGGTACCAATTTGTTATCCTTAGTCTCATATTTGTCATTGACTTGTTGGACCACTAATTTTGAATCACCATAGACCTACAAGTCTGTGATCTTTCATATGATAGGTTCCCTCAGACCCATGAGCAATGCTTTGTATTATGTAATGTTTTTCATGCATGGGAATGTGATCCTGTATGACTTAGGGATTATGTCCCCTTGTGGTGTGATTAACAAGACACCAAATCCTAAACCATGATGTGTGTATGAACTGTCAAAGTACATCTTCCACATCATCAATGCATCTAGTTTGAAGATTTCCTCATTAGGGAACTTTGATATGAGAGGTGTGAATTCCTATGTAGGGGAATCTACTAACTGATCAATAATGGCATGTCCTTTGATCACTTTCCTTTCCTCATATTCTATGTCGAACTCACTGAGGAGCATTACCCATTTCACCAATTTGTCTGTTAATGTGGCCTTACTGAGTAGATACTTCAAAGGATCTATTTTTGTTGTCCACTTGGTTGGTAGATTCAACATGTAATGTCATAGTTTTTGCGCAACAAAGACAACAACAAGACATTGCCACTCTATGGGAGTATAGTTGAGTTTGTACCCTACAAGGGTATGACTGATATAATATATTGTGTGTTCCTTACCATCTTCATAATTTTGTGTTGGGAGAGCTCCCAGTGCAAATGATGTTATTGATATGTACAAGATGAGTGGTTTTGCATTGATAGGTGGCATCAGTACTGGTGGCGACATTAGGTAGTCTTTGATTTTCTAGAAATCTTGCTAACAAGAATCGATCCATTTGAAAGGGACATCCTTGTAAAGGAGATATTGGAATGGGTGACAATTGTCTACCATTTGTGCTATAAATCTGTAGATAGACTACATTTTTCCTTGTAGGCTCCTTAACTGTGTTATATTGGAAGGTGGCGACATGTCTATGATGGCTTTCACCTTTGCAGGATCAACCTCACTGCCTTTGTGTGAAACAATGTATCCAAGGAGGAATGTTACTCCAAAGACACAATTTTTGGGTTAGTCGAACCTTATAGTCTTCCAACCTTAGAAATATTTTTTCAAGTACAGACATGTTATCATCCCTTGTGAGGGAATTTTCCAAGAGGTCATCAACATAGTCCACCATTAGTTTATGCATCATGTCATGGAAGATTGTAGTCATCACCCTCTGATAGGTAGCTCTGACATTTTTTAAGGCTAAAGGGCATGTAATTTCAATAGTATGTACCCCAGGCGCAGGTGAAGGTTGTCTTGTGTTGATCTTCAGCTACAATTCTAATTTGAATATAGCCAGAGAAACCATCCATCAGTGATAGCATCTCATATCCTGTTGTAAGATCCATGATCATGTCTATATTGGGTAAAGGGAAATCATCCTTTAGACAAGCCTTGTTCATATCCCTGAATTCGGTGCAAATGTGTATGCCCCTAGTCGGCTTAGTGATTGGTACCAAATTTGAAATCCATTATGCATAATCGATGGGTCTTATGAACCCAACATCCTGTTGGTTCTCAGTTGTGATCATATGGTTTGTCCTTGATGTCAAAATCCCCTTCAGTTGATTCTACTTGTTGACAATTTCTGATTGGTTTCTCATGCTTTATCTTGTGACAGAAAAGGAACATTTCAGCGTGAAAATGCTTGGATCTCCCCGATCCATTTCTATGAGAAATGTCTGTGTTGCCTATTGGCAAGACATTTTTGATGTCATAACGATTTGTTTTTACATACAGGCAGCTTTCGGCGTGACAATGATCGTGGTCTTGGCGATAGAAGAAAAGTCTATCAGCATGAGGTTTGTTCACCGCTGAGAGGTCTTACCGAATGAGTCGAGTCTCACCGACTAATGCATATGGTGGTTCATCGGCGTAAGTAATCCCTATCAGCATGTTGTTTCATCAAGCGCTTTGTGTCTTGGCGACCGGCACAAGAAAGTTCATATCGGCAAGAGTTGTGGCATCGATAAGATTTCTTAGCGAAAAGGGCGATGTCTCCCCGACTAATGCATGTGGAAGTCTTTCGGCAGGAGTGTTGTATTCGGTATATTGTCTCTCCGAAGATTATTTGTCTCACCGACTGTGCACAAAAAGGTCTTATCGGCAAAGGTTTATCTTCGGTATAATGTCATAGCGAACCTTGTGGGTCTCACCGATGGAATACATATGGACCTTGTTGGCATAAGAATTGAGTTGTCTTGGCGAATAGGAATGATCACGTGGGATTCAGTAAGACTCATGAGTTTTGATGTAGAGTCTCAGCGAACCCGTCAAGTCTTGGCAACAAAGTCAAATGAATGGCTTTCGGTGAGAGGTTGATAATGTCTCGGCGATCTAAGGTGTGTTCGGGTTGTTTCAGTATGACACAAGGTATTCTATATAAGGTCTCCCCGATGACGGTATGATATAGCGACTCTCATAAGTTAGAAGGATGCATCGGCGAGAGAATCATAATGTCACAACAACACACAAGGGATAAAGTCTTTCGGTGAAACTTTATGTAATCTACATAACGTCTCCCCGACAGCAGGATGTCACAGTGACTCAGAATGACTTTCGGTAAAACAAAGACCGATCTACAAGATGTCTCCCTGAATGTTTGAAGTTACAACTATACATGAGATGAATGGGAGTATCGGTGAAACATAGAGCAATCTATATAGTGTCTCCCCGACTATGTATTGTCTTGGCGACTTGGAAATGACAAAGACTTTCGGCATAGTATTGTAGTGTCTTAGCGACACCGGATGAAAGGACGACTTTCAGAAAGACATGGTGTGCTCTACAGGAGGTCTCCCCGATATCTTAAAGCTATAGCGATGCAGGTGAAACGAAAAGTGAAGTTCGGTGAGAAACTTCTTGGCGACTGGGAAAACATTAAGGGCTCTCAGTGAAACATATTGAGATCGATATAATATCTCTCCGACAGTGGAATGTCATAGCGACCAATGTGTATCATATGGACTTTCGGTGAAACTTATTGTGGTCTACGAGAGGTCTTCCCGACTCTGATGGGTCTTGGCGAAAGTGATAACTAAGGGAATGAGTGGCGATTTAATTGCCTTCGGCAGGACTATTTGGATGTCTCAGCAAACGTTTAAAAACTCTGTCTCTGTGGCCTACATGTGATTTTCTAAGTTTAGTTGCATGGCGACATCTTTGGTTGGTATCGATTCTCTGGAAAATATTCTCTGAGATTTCAGAAGATATGATTTTCTATTTGTGGGCTGTCATGACTTTGATGAAAATCTTTTAGTTACAATTTGAAATCTCTTGTTTCAGCACAAAAATTAAAAGCTCTATGGATAGGCGTTTCTCTTATTTTTTCCATAATCTACAGATCATTATGAATCAGCTTCATATTCAAAAATCAGCAAGAGAATTTGAGAATCTGGTGAAAAACGCTTGTTGAAGATTTCTTCGTAACTGACACACTTGGAATGTATATAAAAACCAATGTTGAAAATAGTGAAGATGCTGTTGGCCTGTAATTCTGAGAGATAGTTATTTTGGCCGTATCAAGAGATGTATTGGAAAACTTTGTAATACAAAGTTGAATTCTTAGAGTATGAGATAGATAAGAGTGTTGAGTTTCTTGAGCTTACTTGAAAACAGAGTGATCCTCTGATATTATTATTGTAATTCTGTAATCTAAGTAAGGGGTTGGTGCTCCTTGAGATTGGTGTCTCTAAATAAGGGGTTGGTGCTCCTTGAGATTGGTGTCTCTAAATAAGGGGTTGGTGCTCCTTGAGATTGGTGTCTCTAAATGAGGGATTGGTGCTCCTTGAGTTGGTGCTTAGAAATTAGCCTATAAGGCATTGTGAACAGTTGGTTAAAAAGATTAAAGCCAGTATGGCAGTTTAGGAGTGGTTTTTCTACCCCAGGAGGGTTTTCCACTCGACAAATCTTTTGTCTCTTTGTTCTTCTGTGTGCTCACTACTTTTCTATGTTGATTGTTGTTTCAGTTCATAGTTGGGTTTATTGTTGTTCTCAATTATGTTTATGAATGATTACATTCAACTCATGAATGCATTAATCAGAGTAATATTGAGATCAAATCTGTGCTATGTTTTGGCAACTACAAGATATCTCACTCAAATCATATTTTCATAAGTTGTCTAATAGACTGAGTTAATGTTGTCATATCTTTGTGCTTTCAAAAGTGATTACTTTACTCTATTGTTGAAAGAAAAGGAAATCAGAATTAAAAATCTGGGTCAAAGTTGAAAAAGTTTAGATACTGATTCACCCCCCCCTTCTCAGTATCTGTCCATAACTCCAACACCTCCAACAGTTTTTTCAACTCTACTTTGACTAATAAGGAGATTTGTGGGTGCATCTTCCTCAACTTTTTCTTAAATGGTTTAGCATTAGGAAGAAGAGGTAAGTGATGCAGGACTAGTTCGGGGTCTAGCCTAGGCATATCCGCATAGGACCATGCAAAGTTGATTTTCCTTTTAGAGAAAAAATCAATGAAATTTGACTTCTTTGCATCTATCAGGGACGCTGCAAAGTGTATGATTTGTGGATAATCCAGTGTGCTGATGTTGACCTCTTCTAAATTCTTGACCAACATTAGGGATTTCTCTTGATATGTGGGGAGCGGGTCCAACCTTCCATCCTTAGATTCCTTGAAGAGGTTTTCACCTTCGGATACATCCTTTTTCTTATCTTTTTTTATGTCTATAGGTTCCTTTTTACTTTCACCTACTCTACTTGTTTTTCTTTATTTTTTATATTTTGTGACTAGAAGGTGGGGATGACTCCCCATTGCATGCAATCATGTCAAGGTCAATGGTGAATCCAACCTTGTGATCCCCACTTGGTATACCTTATCTAAGTCCCATGAACTTAGCAATTGCTTCATCATTTTTGAAGAGGTCCAAGCTCAATGGATCTTGTTGGTCCCAATCGATTAATTGGGGATGGAGTAGAAACATGTTATCATCAATATCAACAAATGTGAAGGATGAGGTAGATAGGGTAAAGATGAATGAATCATCAGGGTCCCAAAAGGTATTGATCTAGTCTTGGCCTTTAGTTTTGTCAGCAGGGGATTTAGGCTTAGCACTAATCCTAGATGTCTCGACAACTTTAGATGCATTAACGACTTTCTTCTAAAATACCACAGTACTAGGAGCTTTCACTTTTAGTGGTTGATATTTGAGACCTTTGTTTTTTAGTGGTTTTCTCATGAGGATAGGTTCGTCCATACCTTTTTTCTACAGTCAAAGGCCATTGTGACCATCATAGCCTTTCTATTTCATTATGTTGAAACCTTTGCCATATTTTTCCATAGGTAAATCAACATGTATATCATCCTCTTTGTCTCTATATATCCATTTGGAGAGGTCTTCATCAATACATTCCTTTCTTAAATCACACCACTTGGTGAAGGTCATAGGTGGGTGATATTGAATTGTCACCTTGGGATCTTTCTTGATGTGATGGGGTTTTCCATAATGTTTAGGTGCAAACGATAGCTTCCCCAACACAAAATAGACTTTCAATATTATCCTCTCCAACTCAATCATCCTGGACCTGGACCTTCGCTTCAGGGAATTTTGTTGACCTAATGCCAAAGCTTTTGATAGAGAAGCTAGGTCAATATATTGTGATGAGGAGGGGGTAGGTAAGCTCTACCTATGGCTAGGTACCTAAGCCTCTCAAGTTATTGCAATATTGGAATGGGTTAGGATCACTAGAAATAGTAATCTCTGCACCATTGTAAAGAAACTTCAAACATTAACGGTGTGTTGAAGGGATAGCCTTCATGGCATGAATCCATGGGAATCCAAGCAAAAGGTTATAGGGAAAGTCTAGATCTAGAACTTGACACATTGTGTCCTGTACAATAGGATCCACTCTAATTGGGAGAACAATGCCACCCTCGGAAGAGTGTTCCATATCATCATATCCCCATATTATAATCCTCTTTGACTCATCTATGCAAGCCTTAGAGAATCTCATGGTAGTCACTAGTTTTAAAGTGTATATGTTCAATCTAGCTCCACCATCTATCAAAACTCGTTTGATTTTGTGTTTATTAATGTATAATTCAAGCTGCAAAGGTTCATTGTGATTTGGTTTTTGTGAAGTACAATCATGTTCAGTGAACGTTATATGATGGGTGGTAGCTAAAACCCTACCATGGCTTGAAATTGATTCACATTTAAGTATGTGGGAATGGTGGAATCTTGCAATGCTTTTTCTAGAATAGCCTTATGCTCAGGAGAGGTGTGTAGCAACTCCAGAATTGAAATTTGAGTTGGGGCTTTTCCTAGGTGATTGAGTAAGTTATACTCATGTGTCAGTTGAGGGTTAGAAGGGGCTCTTTGTAGAGTCACCTTTGATCACCTGGTGGTAACCACACATTCAAGATTTTTATTCTTGATGGTGACAATAGATATGTTATGATCTAATGATCGGATATGGTTTATTGTGTACTCATAGGCGAATCTAGTATAATTTGCATTAATTTCCCCATCTAAACCGAAACTTGAGGCTTTTCCCTTTCCATGGTTTTGTAAAGGACTTTGAAGATTGTGTGATCTACATTAGTGGTTTCAAGTTGGTTATCTATTTGAATATCACCTTGCTCTATGTGATCTTGTATGATGTTCTTTAGTTTAAAGCAGGAAGACATTTTGTGTCCTTCGGTTCTGTAGTATTTATAGAAATCTTTGTCATTCCACCAGGTTGGTTTGAATGGATTTGGCTCATAATTTCTGATCTCAAGTAGTTGGATGACATTATTTGTAGCAATTTCTTCAAAATCACCTCAATTGATTCCCCTAAGGGCATGCACTTTCATCTTGGCTGGGGGGCCCTTAGAGGACCATGTGGTGTGTTGTTTTAAATAACATTAGCAGTTGGCTCCTACTTTTGTGGATGTTTATTTGTATTCATCATTGTGGGTCCTTTCAAATTGAACATAGGATGAGGTTTATTTATGACGTTAGCATCTATAATGCCATCAATTGTCACGTTTTTATTTTGTGACCAAAATTTATTCTCGTTTGGCTTAGAATTATGAGAAGAATATTTTATATTCTCCTTAATCATTTTTATAAGCCCTTTGGAAATGAGGGATTTTTTGATGGAGATTCCTTTCTATATAACCTCCTCAAACGTGTTTGAACAATAAATCTATAAGTGGAACATCACCTCCTTGTTGAGGTTCTCCACAAAAATTTGGACTAGTTATTTTTCTAGTATATGGCAAGTGCACTTACTAGATAAGCTTCTCCATCTTTGTAGAAATGATGAGAAGTTCTCACCATATTTATTCTTTTCAGCACATATGTGGGTAATGTTGATATGAGTTGATATGTTGTAGGAAAAGTGTGCAATGAACTTATCTATTAGCTTGCTCCAAGTTTGTATACCTGGAGGTAAGTGTGCAAACCATTCAAGGGCTTGGCCTCCCAAACTCTATAGAAAAAGTCTCATGAGGTATGTATGTTCATGTGCCACATCTAAGGAGGTTGTATGGAACTCTCGTATGTGTTCAATGGGGTCTACCTTACCCTTATATTTGTCAAAATTTAGGAACAATAAAATTGACAAGAAAGGGAGGCATGTGAATGCTCCTATCGAAAGGGTAGGGACAAAGGTCCTCCACCAAGTAGGTTTTTCTACTCCTAGTTACGTACATGTTGGTCATTTAGTGTTGCAACATCTGTAATTGCTGAGCCATCAGATCCATGGGTGATGGTGTCATCGTAGTTGAGTTGGGTTGGTTGTATTGTGTGGAAACTTGTGAGGGGTTCTTGAGTGGATTGGAGTTGTGTTGTGGATTGAATCCATGCATATTTTGATGTTGATTCATGGGTGGAATATGTTGGTGAAATTGTGATGTGTACGTGGGATTTTGATTAAATGATGATGGTGGTGGTGGTTGGTTAAAACCAACTGTGAATGATGAACCAAGATTGTTTGGTTATTGTGGAGGGGGTTGATTAAACCCAACTATGTATGTAGAACCATGATTGTTTGGTTTCTATGGTGGGGGTTGATTAAATCCAAATGTATATACATAACCATGATTGTTTGGTTGTTGTGGAGGTGGGGGTTGATTATACCCAAATATATATGCAAAACCATGATTGTTTGGTTGCTATGGAGGTGGGGGTTGATTAAACCCAAATGATGATGATGAACCAAGATTGTTTGGTTATTGTGAAGGTGGGGGTTGATTAAATCCAAATGATAATGACAAACCAAGATTGTTTGGTTGTTGTGGAGAGGGTTGGTTAAACCCAAATGTGGATGTAGAATCAAGATTGTTTGGTTGCTATTGGGGTGGAGTGATGTTTGGACCTGTTCTGAAAAAGGATCGAGTCCTTGCTGGAGGTGTGTTTACTTTTTGTGAAGTGGATGTTGTACCCACTTACGGTCCTAAATACAAAGGGTTGGTCTTTCATATCTTACTTGGTGTATTTGGATGGGTGGAAGTTTGGGTTGCAACCATAGTGTGGGTTGGTGAGACAATTGTAGATGTGGAGGAAAATGGATTTTCCATTGGTTTGGTGAATGTAGGTGGTGATGGAACATTCACAGTTGATGCAAAATGAGATGTTTGGGTAGGCGACATGCTTGTGTTTAGCTCTGATGTGGGTGGTGATGCAGTAGGTGTTAATGATGGTGTATTTCTATTCATAGCAACAAATCTTAGTGTCACTATGTTAGGAGTCTCCCCTATGATTATGGTTATGTTGAAGTCAGGTAGTAGCCTAGCTCCATTTTGTGCCAATTGCATGAAGTACTTGTTGGGGTTTGCTGATATGATTTCATCAATGATTCTCAAGATCCTTGGATCTTGAGACACATTTTGGATTTCCTTAGTTGTGAGCCCTTGCTCTACTTCACGTATAATGCAATTATCAAAAGGGGGAAGATTTCGAGTTTGTGAGTTCGTGTGACCACTAAGATTTTCACCAAAGTGCATTTCACTAGTTGGTTTGTACATTAGATTAGATGATGAGTCCATCTCCTTTCTTTTGACTTGTGATCGTGTGACAACCATAAATGTGATGGTGTTTTGACTTTGTCTTTTTCTGGATTTTTATTTCTTGGTATTTTCAAAGTTTTGGTATGAATGCAACTAAAATGAATCTACTCTATATTTTTGGTATTTTTTGATTTTTGGAAATTTTGAAAGGTACAAAACTAAAATAAAAACTATGATTCTTTGATTTTTTGGGATGATATTTTGCTAAATGCAAAGACCCTTGATACCTTGAATTTGGATCCTAAAAGATGATTACCTTGACATTTTTTTTCAATTTTGAACTAACGTAACCACATGAAAATCCTAAGCCTCTAGGGTGATGGTGGTTTTGATTAAAAAGTGAATCCACAAATAGAATTGTGAGTTGGGATTCAAATTTTGTTGATGGGGTAGTTTGTAAAAAATGAGGTTTTGACACTTTCAAAATGATAACACTAGAATTGACTTCTAATTTTGTTTTGGTTTTCATATTTCAAGATTTTCAAGTCAAGATTGTAAGGACATGATATGACGATAAATTATGTTATTTTTTAACCTAGGAAAGCTAAAAATCTACTTAAAATATAGGAAAAAGTGATTGTTCAAATTTTGAATTTCTATGTGAAAAGATTAGGTTTATGCAGCCTCTGAAAATGGACTCTACTTTATCTGTTAGAAGATGTCAACTGTGGTGTAGTCTACAATAGATGCGTTGCAAAACTTGTCAAATGTGTTGCACACAGATGCGTTTCTATTTGTTTTCTAAGGCATATTTTTGACTAATAGAGAGATGTGGTGTTTTAATAGATGAATGTGTCACAATTGCTAACAATTGTGTCACACTGTTTCTACGGTGTAAATACATAGTTGTGGTGCATAGGCTAATAGATGTGGTGCACAATTTTTGTCAAAATTCTGACCTCTAAGGAACCCTAGTCTTGTTTAGTTTTTTTAAAATTTTAGATGTGATTCAATTTAATAAAACATAGAAAATAGTTTTTGATAAGTTATTAGTTGTGATTTTTGATAGTTTGTGTCAATGATATGGCCCTAAGGCCAATTGTTTGCACTTGGTAATAACAAGACTCAAAACATTCACAACTTAATTTAGTAGTAGAACGCGTGTGCAATCTTTAAGTAGGCCCACCTCCCATTAAAAGGGAAAATACTTGGAAAGATTGGGTAGTGAAACAATTAAGATCATTATTTTCAAAACCTTCTCTATATGAAGGTAGATAATAGACATCTAGTG
The DNA here is from genome assembly GCA_007258455.2 of Sequoia sempervirens. Lineage (NCBI taxonomy): Eukaryota > Viridiplantae > Streptophyta > Pinopsida > Cupressales > Cupressaceae > Sequoia > Sequoia sempervirens. The sequence goes on along the minus strand of VDFB02271358.1, from coordinate 1,205,129,344 downwards.
ACATAGGGTCATCGACAGACACCATGGGCACACCTTCTTTCTCTTCCTAAGAGGCTATTGCTAGCAACCTAACAATATCTATCTTGACCTAAGAAAGTACATGGTGAGTAGCTTGAGGGTATGATCTATATCCCTTGCACCGCTTTATAAGATTACGTTCCAATGGACTTTAAGGCCTCTACAACAAAGGATTTTAGTGGGTAGATATTTGTGAACACCATTGACCTCTCAAGCATCTCTTTGAGGTCCAAAAAATTGTAGTCCCCTAGTGAAAGTCCAAAGTGCTACATGCATAGATCAAACTACAACTTTCGCTCTCATCTAATTTCTATAGCACACCAAAAAGCATTGCTTAAGGTCGATCCCTTGGGTTCTCTGTGAGGATGTATCCCAAGGTAGGCCTCCTACTTTAAAAAAGTGGAAATTTTTTATGTTGTAATTTCTCGTCACCTAGAATCACATGAGATGTGCAAGGGGAGATGATACTTTAAAACAACACCTACTTTTGGTGGACTAACAACATGTGTGCAAGTGCACCAAGTATGGTATACCGTTGTTCATTTTATGTAGACCAAAGTAAATGTGCGATTTGTATGTTAATTTTAGAGCACTGAGTGAAGTATTGCATGTTCAATCACACTATTAATTTTAAACCCAGATTGCAAAGTGAGGACTATATTGTTCTTTTAAGAGCACTGAAACCAAATGTTTGAGATCATGTTCATTTTAAGCACTAAAAATAAATGTTTGAGATCATGTTCATTTTAAGCCCTAAAAAGAAGTGTTTGAGATAATCTGAGAGATCACCACAAGCTGGAAACAAAAATATTAGTAACACAAAATCCTTACCCTACTTGAAAAATCAGAAAATGGCAAAGTATAAATCAACATTTTACCTTTCTTCCTCTAACAGTCACTTGTGGTGCAGGGTTCAATGAATGTGATGCACAAAGAACTGAGTACAGTGTAGGATGAAGCAGATGCAGTGGACAGAGAATCGACTGCAGTGTAGGAAGACTCAGATGCGGTGCACAGAGATTCAACTGCGATGCATGGTTCAACATTTGCAGTAGATTGGTTCAAACTTGCAAGAACACATAAAATAACAGTGACAGATACGAGTTGGAAAAATTTGTATGCATCACACAGGTGAGAAGATGTATTGCAAGGAATGTTGACTGTGGTGTAGGACCCAACGAATGCATTTCTATTTTTGACAATTACATCACACTTTCTGTAGCTTCAAAAAACAATTTCGTATAGAAATTGTTAAAAACGTGAGTTTCACGTTGGGTTCACCAAAATGTAAATCGAAAAATAAACTTTCAGTCATTAGAGAGACAAGGAATCAAAGCAAACAACCACAATCTGCAATCCTATACTCAAATACAATCCAATTTGATCAATAGAAAATGTGCAACATGGATAAAATCATATTCAAATAAATGATACCTTCACCTTCACCATGTTGTCATGGATTACTTCCATTGCTCTTCTTAGTTTTCTTTTGCTCTCAGAAATTGGTATGGTCGTTTGCCTTAAGCTTCAAGTGTATGTGATGATTGCAATGATGTAAACATCGAAGTTTCATAGTTAGCCATCAATATGCTATGAAGGCTTGCTTTTATAAGAATGGTTGATTCAGATGAACGATCTAGATTCAAAGATGAAAGATGAAGATCAATAGTCAAGGATTGTTGAGAGGAAATAGATTGGAGAAATTAACAGGCTTGATTGATTTAATCAAGGGAATTGATTGGTTAATCAATGGAACTTGATTGATTAATTAATGGGATTGATTTATTAATCAATGAGATTGATTTATTAGTCAATGGATGATTGATTAATCAATAGAATTGATTGATTAGTCAATGTATGAGAGGATATTTAATTTAAATAATTAATTAATCATTGGAGGAACATGCAAATGAAGATTAATAAATAAATAAATGTTTATTTATTCATGGGTAATGTTGGGATGAAATAGGGGAGTTAAATAATTAATTTAATTATTTAATCTAGAGGTGGGAAAGTGGTTAATTAAATAATTAATAACAATTATTTAATTTAAGAAGGATGTTGAATGTTAATTAAACAATTAATGATAACTATTTAATTAAAATAGAAAAATAAGTGTAATTAGCGACAGTTAAATAAATAAGGTTTATTTAATTAATCAAGAAGATTAATGATAATAAAGACACAACTATTTAAGATTTATTTAATTAATCAGAAAGGGTGAATTAGAATGAATTAATTAAATAACTACATAATCGACTCTTAAAAAATATAAATATAGAATAGAATAATATGGAAGATATTATTGTGTCCACAAGGCCAAAGATAGTCTACGGGACAACAACCCCTATTATTTTTCTTTATGAATTGTTAATCTTTTGTCATTCAATTTGATAATAAACTCTCTCATTTTCTCAACTATCTCCTTGCTGAACAAATCTTGTAATACTTGTGTACTTGACCTACATATCATAAAAACTTTAAATTCCAAAATAAAGCATTTTTTTTGTTTCCATTGCCCTAGCTCTACAAAAGACACAAACTTTCTCTTCCCATACCTCTTTCTCATTTTCTATCTATTGTTTCACATAAAAAATAATGTGATTTAGTTCCTAAATAAGCTATGAGAATCTTTGCTCTCCAAGGGATATTGGCCTCTATATAGGCCTTTTGTCGATGATCAGAAGTGGGGTTAAACTCCTCAAGGTAATATTTTTTCTTTCTCCTCCTCAAATTTCCCCACTAACTTGTGAAACTTATCTATAAGAAACACATTTATTTCTTTGCTATTATGAGATCACGAATTCAAGTGAATGTGTCATTTGCTCATCCACCTATTGTTTTGCTTCATCCATGTCATTTTTTCTTGTTCAAGACATTTTTAAAGACAAACGTAGGCCATATCTATTTGCCTCCATATATTCAACTTTTTCCATATATCTTAAGAGATGCATCCTAACAATGACGCCAATAGGAGCTATACCTATTTCAGCTAGAAGAATCTCATAGGAGACTGAAGTTTTTAATTTGAATTTGATTGTGATCATGTGTTTTTGGATTATCTCTATCTATTTACATTTGGAGTTTAAGTGATGCTAACCCATATTTCACACCCTTAAAGCACCACTAGAATTATTAGTATAGCCCAAATAAAATCTAAATATTTTTCCAATCTCATAACTCCACCTCTCTATATCTATTTTGAAGGGAAAAAAGTAATCTCCAACCTCCCAAAATTATCTTCCTTCTACATGTTTCCCAACTAAGTTTATTGTTGAAGTCAATCACAAGACATTTATATGTTACTTATTCTAGAATACTCCCTTCAAAATAAAAATCAAGCTAATTTTTTTCTTTCCATTAAAGAAAATCATGATCTTGGTGTTGCTGGTGTTGACTTGTATACCCCTTCTTTGCAAAAGTGCTCAAAGACATACAAGAGCTCTCGCAAACTTTGAGCATACCTAACAATAAAAATAAGATCGTTGATGTACAAAAAAGCTTAACAACATACTCTCCCATAAGACCATCACCACCACTTTGCAAACTCAATCATTCTTCGAATTTGTCGATATATAAGCTAATAAGAGTAGGGTGTAACATGCATTCTTGTTTAACTTCAATATCACTACTAAACTTTTTCAAATGTCTACTTGAATTTTGATTTTTACTCATAACTTCTTCATCTTCATAGAGCCTATGGACAACCTCTCTAAATTGTAATGGATACCAAAATCTTTCATTCTACACCATAAATTATTCTTACCGCCCATGTCAAAAATCTTCTTGAAATGAAAAAAAACAACAATAAACTTCCTCTGTTTCATTCCAGACTTTTTAATGATATATAATACTTAAACTAATAAAACAATACATGGTTATACGTATGAGCTATTTCACCTCGAGGCTCTCCAACTATACGAACATATAAATTGCAATCTTTATGGTGATACAGCTCTCCTTTACTTAGAGAAACATTGGGTGATCTCAGTGGGTTTGTATTGTGCGTGAATGTTAGATAATTGGTATTTACGCGACTCGATAATGCTTTCTGCTCTATTCGCTTGTTTCGGCTTGCTGGCGTGCCTTAATGGATGCGCTGCTCACGCTACACTCCTCCCCCATAATTCAGATAGGTAAGCTATTATTCATTCTAAAGATTGTACACGATACTGTAATGTTCTGGTTAATGACATTGTCCCTAAAATAAATTGATTTTGAAAAGAATCTACACAAAGCAAAAATCGCATTTAACATAGGGTTTAGAAAATCAGAATACCGTATTCTATAAGGCAGATCTTTAAGCCCACATTTTTCTTTACTTTTGATCCGGGGAGTTTTCTCATTTGGGAATCTCATGGGATTTCAATGGGCTTCCGCTTTGAAAGTCAATTTACTTTTACAAATTGAAATGAAATGAAAATAATTTTTTTAGTAATGTTTATCAGATCAAATAGTTTATAGGATTTCAGGATAATAAATTACACTGCAATATATAAATTTTAATTGGCCGCCTGATCATACTAAATCTGATTGGCATCTATTTTTATTTTATTTTAGATCTTCTGTTCCGAATCTTATAAAATAATCGACTGTTTTGGTTAGCCTTTCTTCCTCAAACAATATAATCAAGAAGCCAAGATTTAAAATAGCAATATAATTGATTAGATATCCTTCCTTTCGACCTTTTAACCCATTTTTTCAATCATGTGTTATTGTAGATTTCCCCATTTAACCAAGGGTTTTATCTTTGACTTGAATTTCTCAACCCAGGGATATCTATTTTATCAATTCCCAACGTGAAGATTCACCTTCGAAAACCAGGGAAACACCCTACACCGGGGGGTCGATGTAGCATTTCAAAATTTGAAGTTTTAGCAGCTCCCTCTTTTCATCTCAATGACTGCCAAAGTGTTGAATGACAGGCCCTACATAGACTCTTCTTGATGTAGGTCCCACAGAGTCTCATCCCCTGCTATGCTTTCCTCCTCCACGACCTCATATCCATCTCCTTTCTGCAGCCGACAGCATGACCAACCATTTGATAACAAAATTGTTTTTTCTCATTGACTCAGAAAGCTTTTCAGCATCTGACTGCGAGGGTTTATTTCCTCTAACCTCATTTTGTTATTGAAAGGCGTGCTCTATTGCTGACCATATTTGTGTTTGAGTCATCTCTTTTAATGAGGGTGTCAAATGTTGGAGATTTCGATGATCACTTGCATGTAATACTTAATAGTATGTTCAAATTTCAGAATTTTTGTTAGGTCAGAGATTCATTATGATTCTTTTGAAGAATTCAGTTGTTAGAATCTTAAATTGAACTGTTCAAAGTTTTTCTCCATGCCATTCTTTCTGAAAAAATTGAATTGCAGGAATATTTGATGTTGTAATTAACTCAAGAAACTTTATCGTATATGACATAAGGAAAAGGAAAGGATGGGTTGACTTCTTAGGTTCTAAACATTATATTGGTTATTTCTAGGAGTTGTGAATGTGTCGAGAAACATATTGCAAACCTTTATATGGTGCATTTCTCTGTACCTGTGCCAGATTTCTGTGCACATCCGTTGATGCTTGTGATCTTTTGCACAAAGAATGGGTGCTTGGAGTTCATGTTCACGTCTAGTTCCTACAAGGAAATTTAACAAAAAGTTTTCATCTACCCTTCATTGTTTTATGGATTAGGTTTTATTAGAAGAAACGGTAGGTTTACTAGTTTCTCCTCTGGACCGTGCAGATCAAGAGCAAAGATACTAAATGTTGGGGAGGAGCTGACTCGAGAAGTTCTCCCACTTCACATAGGCCAGTCCCTATACGAATTACACGGAATTAAAGCACTGAGATGGTATGAAGTGAAGATTTCTTATCCAGCCTCTGTATGTAATGAGCCTACACCCCTCTGCCTTATTTGCAACCAAACAGTTTCTATCAAGAGGGATGAAATGTGTTGATTTTTAAATTCATTTTTGGGTATAGCAATTTATTCATGAAGGGAGACTGAAGCTTGCTAGTGAACGTAGCAATATGACAGATACCAGCCAGATTTTCTATTGCAATTGTACAAGATAATTCTACCAAGGTTTTCAATCTGGGAAGAAGATTGCTAAACACAGAAAAGCTAATATTCAAGGCAGACAATATTATTCCGGTATATACAAGAAATCTTACTGAAATATTTAAGTTTAATGTTTTTCATAGCTTATATGCTTTATTATTTTATTTCATTGCAGGAAGTTTCCGGATATGATAGAACTTTTGCATTTGTTTCAGTAGAGCCTGCAGGTATTGTTACAAAATCTCATTTTAGAGAGCAACAGTTTGTAATATTTAACATTGGTAAGTGAAATATGTTATGACATATCCCTAAAATAAATTAGTTACGTCAGTTAATACAAAATTATTTATTTGAGATAATTCTATCAGTCATCATACTAAAAAATTTCAGTTTATTGATTTAGTGTATTGTTGTTTCTTGTTTTTTGTTGTTCCAAGCCTTAATCAAGTGTTCCTAATTTCGGATGCAGTCTGTGATGAATTACTCTTTGGAATACCAAATCAAGCATGGTGGGTGGGCTTTCTTGTAGTCTTTGGCGTTGTCATCATTTGTTCTATTCCAAATTTTCTACCCACTGTGTGGCTTCAAGGGAAAAGTCGCAAGGAACATATGAAGCAAATCTCCTCGGTTTTTTGCTGTTCATGTTGAATGAAGCCTGCGAAGATTATTGAAATTAGCAGTTCATGTGTGTAAGCGTGCATCACATTTTGATGCCTACTTTGATAACATCAATTCTTTGCAGGCTACCGTAAGGGATGAAATATTTCCAGTCTGAAAGTTTATTTCAGAGGCTGATAAAAAAAAGTTGCTGAAGAAAGAATAGGGTTCTTCATAGTGAAATGTTTAAATAACTCCCCTTTTGAACTTTTTCAGAGTTGACACCATTGTAACAGAGAGAATCAGAGTTGTTTTACGTCAGAGAGTTTATTTCAGAGGTTGAGAATATAAGCAGCTGAAGAAAGAATAGGGTTCTTCATGGTAAAATATTTAAATAACTCCTGTTTTGAACTTTTTCAGAGTTGACACCATTGTAACAGAGAGAATCATAGTTGTTTTACGAGAGTTAATCTTCATTTTCTTAGAAAATAAATGTTCTTTTAATGCAAATAAACAATTCTCAATCAGATTCTTGTAGTTTTCAAAGTCCTTGAAATTATGTTTCACCTGTTTTAAAATTTCAAAGCTGTTATAATAAAGCTAAAGTTGCAAGTATGAATGGGAATATATGGCAGCAGATGTGGTGATCACATCTTCAACATAACTGTTTTTGGGTCACCAGTTTCACATTCATTATTATTTTGTACAAACAGATTTGTCTTTCAGTTGCAACCTGTTTACAGGATTCAGCGCTCGATAATTGAAATAGCAATACAAAACTATAAAATACTGTGATAGCTCTGTCAAGTGATATCTTCCTAATTTGTTATCGATGACTGTGATTTGTGGTCATGGTTAATAAACAGTTGAGATAAATTTTACTTCCGAACATTTCACAACTAGTTATCAATAGATTAATTTAATAGGTAGAATACTATGAATTTTAAAAGAGTTTTCATTTCTTTATGAAAAGAAACAATTTTGTCATATGATCCATCTCCAAGAATTTAATAATTCCTAGATTCCTGACGATGTCATGATGACTTTATACTAGTAACTGCTCACAACTGTTCAACTGATTTTGATTTGGGATAAGAATATTATAGTAAAATTCAGCTTTGGGAGGACCTTTTGTTTCTTACAAGATTTCTTAACCACGACAAGATCTTTTTTTGATAATATTTCAGAAATATTTGTGGATTCTTTGTAGTTAAGCCATATGATCTGGAGGCTTTGGCTGGTTTTATTGAGAAGACTAACCATTTTTTATAATCTAATGAAATTTCCGGTGTCAGTTCATTTTAGTTCACTTTGAGCTTGAGAAATGATACTAACTATTGTTGATTTCTGTTTGTATCATCTTTTTTGAGCAAACTGAAATAGAAGTTTGGAGTGTATCAAAGTTTATAGTTGGGATCTTTGGTGGAGGCTATGTGATTTGTATTCAGTCAACCTATTCTGGATGTATGAAATAGATTAGTATTTTATCATCCTCATTGATCCAAAACATTTGAGATTTCACTCTTCAATATTGTTCTTTGCTAAGAATTTTGTTTAATTGTCTCAGTGGCTCTCTCTTAGCTCCCGGGCTTAGGGGTTTGGCCGTTCTCCATGAATTTAGCTTGCATTCTAACAAGATCATCTTTGATGAGGTTCTTCTAATGCAACATGTTGCCAAATTGATTTTTGTTTTTTTGCCCTAATAGCTCCCTTTGCTTCTGAGTTATCTCCATGAACTTCGCTTGCATTCTGGCAAGATCATCTATGGTGAGATGCTTCTAATAAAACATGTTGCCAAATTGATTTTTGTTTCAAAGAATTAACTCTTCTTTTGCATGCTTCTATTAATTGGACATTGATCTCTTCACAACTTTGTAATCAGGATTACCTATTTATTATTTAATGAGGTCATATTTGTAATTTATCATTCATCCTGATGATGAACCTTCAAATGTTCTCTGAATGCTGATTCTTAAACAACATTCTTTGCAATTATTTTCTAAGTTGGTCATCGAATATTATAAATTGCAAAAGCCTCAAGTTCTTAAACCAATAAATACTCCAAAGGGCATGGGCTACAACCACAACATGGCGTGGACCTCGAAAAGTCAAAAATAAATTTTATTATTCGTTCAGTAATTTAACAGCAGTTGATTTTTTTTTTTTAAATTTGGATTTTGCACTATATATGTCAAACATATCCCTATATCCACACCCCTTCCGTATTCATTTGACATTGGAGCAAACTTGTACACATGAAAGCCCGGTAAATTGAAAGTATATGTCTGTAAATTGAAGGTAAATATTTTGGAATTTGTTAATGAAGGTTTGAGAGCTTGTGTGATGTTCCTGTACCTTAAATCACTAGTTCTTCACTGGTTTACATTCAAATATTTATTGGAAAACACAAACCACAGAAGCTTTAAAGGGTTGGAAATCAACCAGAAATGAAGTTGTGTGTGTGTGTGTTTTGAAAATGTTCAGATCTGATTAGGTTTAAGAGCTGTGTAGCAGCCCAATAGTCTTACGTACCCAATTCTCCTGTTGAGGAATAAGAGAAATAAATAATTCTATTAAAAGATCTAACTGAGCTCTCACACCTATGACAGATGGGAGTATCCTCCGCTGGTTTCTCACCTGCCGTATGCACGGGTCGGTCACCAACTGTATGTGTTGTTCAAATATTGCCTAACTGGAATAACGATCTGAGTGTTGATGCGGCAGAACTGAATAGTATCAGGTGGGAATGAATGGATGCAAATGTAGAGGTGACTATGATAAATGCCTCTGATTTGGGATCTACAAATTAATTCGTGAGGTGTCTCTGCTAAGAATGTTGGAAGAACTACTCGGTCGTTGTTGCCCAATTTCTTGTAGGATCTCCTTGCTATTCTTTCACAATAATTGGCGGATAGTAAAATCTAAGTGCATCCTCGACTTCCTACTAATTGAAGACGCCTCCTGAGGGCGAATGATGCATATGGCCTACAGCACTATCTTGGTTATCGCCTAGCTCAATGAATGGTTAACAACACAAAATTCCCAATCCTTAGTGTATCGTTAGGGTTTCTGTCCTTGCAGGTATAGTTACTTAAGAAAAAAATGAAATTAACAGAAAATTTAAGGCATGCTTCTCTAGAATAAAAAAAACCTCATAAATATGTTTCCATATAGGGAGCATGGGCCCAAACCTTAGCACCAAAATTTGAAATTGCCCCCTATTACATATATACTTAGTGTTGAAAAACACTTAAATTAACCTTGATGTGATGTTAAGGTCAAAAAAAAAAAGGGACATGATAGCGCAACACCCTTCACCACCCCCTCTCCCAATTGTTTGCCTACAAGCAATTTCAAATTTGGATGATAAGAAAATTTCACTCCTTCCAAGGTGGCATTAAGTGGAAAATTTCTTTCATCTTGATGATGGATCACAGAGTGTGATATGAAACGTTGATGCAAAAACTCTGAATATAATCAAATCCAGAAGGTATATAGATTTAAAATTCTTCAATTTCACCAAGTAGTGAACATATATTGGTGTAATTTGTAAATTTTTATTGGCATAATTAAAACAATGTAATGACTAAAATATAAACGATTATTAGGGGGTAAGGTGAACAAGGAATAAACAACAATTGGATCATGAACGACAATTGGGGGTTTTCCCCTAGAATATTTTTTTTTTTTAACTTCCCCTCTCTCTTTTGTTGATGATAGCCTCAAATTCCAAAATCAATTTTCCTTCACCTTCAAGAGGTGGTCACTTTAAAGATGTGACTTATTGTTCAAGAGCCCTCTTAAGACATAACATATGAAAAATATTGTGAATTATGTTGTTTTTTAGAAGTTCCAACTCATATGCAATCTCACTTATCCTCTTTATTATATTGTAAGGTTCATAAAATCTGTTGAGAATAGGATGCCATTTAATTGCAATCCTAAACATATTTCATGTATCTCCTAAGTCCTTGGAAAGTGTTCCCCAACACTAGGATTAGAAAGAGATTAAATTTGAATGAAATGAACATGTAAATTGACATTTGCAATTATTTTTAAATGATAGGAACATGTGGGGACACCCAAGAAGAGCTCCTACAAAATAGGAGCACATGGGGCACCCACATGGAAAGTGGAACCCACCTTGAGTTAAGTTAACTATTTAGAGAAAAATAACACTACAGTACTGCATGTAAAGATCTTAGAAGTTAGGAATTGATATTTACATGAGTGGAGTTCAGTTCAGTTCAATTCAGTTCAGTTCAGTTTAGTTCAGTTATGGTTTAGTTATCTCTAGTTGCATGTAGTTAGTTTGAGTTGCATGTTAGTTGATTTCAATTGACTTGAGTTGCATGCTAATGACTTAAGTTGCATGGTATATAACAGGTGGCTACATTCAGTTAAGTGGGGATGATCAATCATGCATCATGTTTGCATGAATTGATGGAGAGATATGTTTCAATTAACAGAGATTGACTTGGACCCACCTTAGGCGTCCAAGTTGGCATCTTGGAGTTAACACCTTTGCATGAGAAGATATTTACAAGGCTCAGTTAAGTGGGGCCCATTTTTGGGCGCCAACTTTGAGGAGAAGCTTGGAAGATATCTTCATAATCAATGTTGAGTTAAAACTTCAATTTGGGATGCCCAAATTGATGAAGGACTTGGTTTAACATTGTTTTTCACAGAAGAACTCTACTTGCACAAGAATGACGTAGATATTTGTGAGGAGCTTTATCCTCTTGTAATTGTCAACTCTTTGGAGTTTACAATGTTCATAATTGTCTATTTAGTGCAACAAGTGGAAGAGAGTATTTTTGTGAAGCATGGCACATGATGTGTGGATTCATACTTGGACACATGGGAGTTTATTGCAGGTTGTGAAGAAGAATTGTTGAAAGCAAAAGAAGCATCTCAAACAAGGATTGATAAAGAATTGTTGTAATCTTGTTCTAAGGTTAAATAATACAAGCACTATTGATTCTGGTGGTGGAGTTTTTTCCCGAAAGGGTTTCTCCATGGTACATGCTGTGTCACTTCTATCTTCTGGTTTTATTCTTCTACAATCTTCTGTCTACTTCTACAATTGGTAATAATTGATCTAAATAGATAATCATATACAAAGAATTTGTAACAAAGAACACTTAATTAGATCTACAATCTCATAGTTTTACAAAGTATTAAGCTACATAACTACCTCCATTTTCAACATTTGGTATCAGAGCTAACAATTGGGTATAGTTTGGGACACCTTTCTCTTAAAAGTTTGAAGGTTTTTTTGGCTGTAGTGGGAGCTTTTACTGTTGTGTTATTGCAGATTTGTAAAAGAAGTATGTTACAATGTATTTGGGTTGATGGCTATAAGACATGGTATGGATTGTTCAATCCCTGAAAGGAAAGGCCTAGTAAGAGAGAAGTTCTCCCGAGTGGTAAGAGGAGGGCAGTTGGGTTAAACTACTTATTGGGTTAGAGTTAGTGGATTAACCTTTAGTGGTCTTTAACACATGGTTTTGTGCTAGTTGTATTGGTCCATGATTTTGGAGCTCATGGTTTTGAGCCCATGGTTTTGCATGTATGGATGATCTTCATTTAGGAGATGGTTATCATGATGTCATGGATAGCTTGGTTACATGTTGCAATGGGAGTTTTTTGACAGTGATGGTTTGATGTTTATCTTGTTGCCATGTATAGCTTGGTATCACAAGGAGCTTTGGTAGGATATGATTATCTTCATGTGAATTGAAGAGGTTTTAACATCTTGTTTCATGGAGGACCCTTAGAGTCTTTGGTAAAGGTGTTATTGTTCTTCCTTTGGAGAGGATGTAGTTCTTTTTAGTTTTGAGTATTAATCATTTGCTTGGAACTTCATGATTATGCAGGTTGCATTTGAAGTTGGCATGGATTGATTAGTGGGTGCTCATGGACACTAGAGAGACTTGGGTTAGGTTGGATATTTCTTATGTTAAGAGATATATGTTGGAATGGTTACTTGTAAGAAAATATTTTTCAACAGTAAAGACCAAGAAGCCTACACCTAGAAATGGATATGAGTCCATCATAGACCTGATGAGAAGGTTGTCTATTGTATGCACAAGACAATCTTGTATCCCACTCTTGGTCTACTCGGCAGGTAAAATGATCTAAGAGGTGTTGCCTGCCTAATTATTAGATGTATTATTAAGATGTATCTTGACTTCTCTTATGCTTTGTTGAGAAGTAGATGCATGATTTTATGTATTTCCATTGTTCTCCTTGCAATCTAGAATTTGAGTTAATTTTGAGGATTTAGGTAGAAGAGGTACGGGAGATAGTTAGTGGCTTTGGGCATATTCCCTTTTGTTGTGGGAATGTTTGGCTAAGTTTGATCTACTTTCTATGATAGGTTTACATCTAAGTTATGCCATGTTTCATTATGAGTTGAATGGTTAGATCTTGATATCCTTTCAATTTGGGAGTGTTGAAGGAGATCTTACTTTACATAGTTTGGCACATGTTCGTGTGGTATAAGAACATGGTTTAATTTGCAGGTTCTCTCTTTGTGGGAATAGTCTTCTTGAAGGTTCTTGTGTTATGAGAGATGTATTTTTCATATCATTGTATGCTTCTTTGACACTATGATAGAGGAGTTAGCTACATCCTCTATGTGAAGTGCTAATAGGAGGACTTGTTAATGTTGTGATCTTGTTTTCAGATTTGACATTACCTGTGCAGTGGGAGTTCCAGAAGGTATATGTGTTATGTATGAGAGGGGCACCTCTCTTGGACTAGTTACACTTTACTATAGTGAGTTACTTCAGAGGTTTTTTATCACATGTATATGTGTGTTGTTACCTTGGAGTCTTATTTTGCAGGATGGTGGATATACAAGGACTTGTTTGCAAATTTGGGTTGCTATGTTGATAGCATGAAGTTCTACCTATGACAATTTTAGATGAGCTAGAAACTTGCTATGGTTGTTATTCCAATTTGGTATGAGTGTGGCAGTCACTTAGAGTCTTTTGTTATCATTTGAATTTGATGCTTGTGTTCATGAATAGATTGGTGCAGGTTTCAGTGACAAAAGAAATGGTTACAAAGACTTGGAAAAGGTATTGGTTCTTGGTGTAGGAAGGCCATTGGCCTTGAGTCATGTACTTGATTTATTAGAATGATTCCTTGTTTAGAATAACTGCAATGTATAATGTAAAGTGGGAGAATGTTGGGAATAGGATGCCATTTAATTGCAATCTTAAACATATTTCATGTATCTCCTAAGTCCTTGGAAAGTGTTCCCCAACACTAGGATTAGAAAGAGATTAAATTCGAATGAAATGATCATGGAAATTGACATTTGTAATTATTCCTAAATGATAGGAACATGTGGGGATGCCGAAGAAGAGCTCCTACAAAATAGGAGCACATGGGGCACCCACATGGAAGGTGGAACCCACCTTGAGTTAAGTTAACTGTTTGGAGAAAGATAACACTTCAGTGATGCAAGTAAAGATTCTAGAAGTTAGGAATTGATATTTACACGAGTTCAGTTCAGTTATGGTTCAATTATCTTTAGTTGCATGTAGTTAGTTTGAGTTGCATGTTAGTTGAATTTAGTTGACTTCAGTTGCATGCTAATGACTTGAGTTGTATGACAAATAACAGGTGGGCACATTCAGTTAAATGGAGATTATCAATCATGCATCATGTTTATGTGAATTGATGGAGAGATATGTTTTAGTTAACAGAGATTGGCTTGGACCCACCTTGGGCACCCAAGTTGGCATCTTGGAGTTAACACCTTTGCATGAGAAGATATTTACAAGGCTCAGTTAAGTGGGGCCCATTCTTGGGCGCCAACTTTGAAGAGAAGCTTGGAAGATATCTTTTTAATCAACGTTGAGTTAAGACTTCAGTTTGGGATGCCCAAATTGATGAAAGACTTGGTTTGACATTGTTTTTCACGGAAGAACTCTACTTGCACAAGAATGGCGTAGATATTTGTGAGGAGCTTTATCCTCTTGTAATTTTCAACTCTTTGGATTTTACAATGTTCACAATTGTCTATTTATTGCAGCAAGTTGAAGAGAGTTCTAAGAGAGTACTTTTTTGAAGCATGGCATAGGATGTGTGGATTCATGCTTGGACACATGAGAGTTTATTGCAGGTTGTGAAGAAGAATTGTTGAAGGAAAAAGAAGCATCTCAAGCAAGGATTGATAAAGAATTATTGTAATCTTGTTCTAAGGTTAAATAATACAAGCACTATTGATGCTGGTGGTGTAGTTTTTTCCCAAAAGGGTTTCTCCACGGTATATGTTGTGTCACTTCTATCTTCTAGTCTTATTCTTCTACAATCTTCTGTCTACTTCTACAATTGGTAATAATTGATCTAAATAGATAATCATATACAAAGAATTTGTAACAAAGAACACTTAATTAAATCTACAATCTCATAGTTTTACAAAGTATTAAGCTACAAAATTGCCTCCATTTTCAACAAAATCATGGTTTAAGCTTTTCCACTCCACTCCTTTTGATGGAAGATTGCCTATGGGGTTGTAATTTCAGAAAAAACTATGTATCTTATCTTAAAATTTCTCTCTAAACACTAGCAATCAAAATACATCTTTTGTTGATTTTGGGCTTCTTGTAGGTTTTCTTTGACAACATTCAAAATATCTAAACTTTGTTGTACCAAATATCTAGCTTTAGGAACTTTGCTATTAGAAAGAATCAAATATATCAATGAAATTGCATCATAACTATATAATTCCTTGAAGGGAGTCATACTTATAGATTTATGATAAGTAAAGTTGTAGAAATTCTCTTCAAGATGGAACCACTTAATCCAAGCTACTTGTTGTCTCGTAACATAATTCCTTAAATATCTTTTGATCCATTTGTTCACAATCTTTGTTTGGTCATTTGTTTGAGGGTAATAATTGGTGTTTAGAGTTAACTATGTACTTGTCAATTGAATTTTTTTCTACCCAAATAAACTAATGAACTTGATGTCCTTGTTACTCACAATATTCTTTGGCAACCCATGTAGTCTAAACACCTCTCTAAAAAATTAGCCATTTGTGGAGCTTTGTATCATGAAAATATAGCATAAAAATGATTATACTTTGTAACTCTATCCACTACCACAAAGATACAATTCTTATCTTATAGTTTTGAAAGATTTGCAATAAAATCCATAGAGACATTTTCTCATTTTCTATTTGGAATGGATAAGTGTTGCAACAAATCAGTTGGAAATATGTGTTATACTTTGTTTTGTTGACAAGGCATACACTCCCTAACATGACTTAAAACATTGCCTTTGAGTCCCTTCCATGAAAAACACTCTTTTACCTACTTGTATGTCGTGTAATTTTGGTGACTAGCTAATGGTGTGTCATGACATGCCCAATGTTTTTTCTTTCATCTTTTATTTTGGAACAATATTCACATGATCCTTATAGAGTATGAGCTCATCAATCACCTTGTATTTGTCATCTTATAACTTGACATCCAAAATATCAATAGAAAATATGTTATTGACATACTCAACTATTATAAAAACCCTCAAATCAATAGATATCAATCATGGAACATAAATAAGGCTTCCTAGATAATGCATCAACCACAACATTATTCTTCCCTTTAACATACTCAATGCCAAAATAGACCTACAACTTATTTACCCAATTAAATGTTTCTTATTATTTAAATCATTTTGATTCAAGAACTTCAAATTATTATGATCTATTTTCACTACAAATCTCCCACAAACCAAATATTGTATGATCTTGGCTAGAGCATGAATGATGGCTAGCATCTATTTGTTTTAGATGGAGAAACTCTTCTTATCCCTTTGAGCTTCCTACTCTCAAATGCTATGTGGCGTTTGTTTTGATTCAAAACTACTCTTGTAGACAATGAAAAATGTCGTAAGTTTGTGAGCGTCATTTTTTCTTCGTCTTCATCCTTCGATAATTGCATAATTTTAATTATTCAATTATGTCTGATCATATTCCTCTATTAATTATTTAATTAATTCACCTTCTCATTTCTATCTTGATCAATTAAGATTATTTAATTGTGTCACTAATTTCCCCCCTTCTTCAATAATTAAATAAATTATTATTTATTTAATTATTTTATCACCTTTCATCTATAGTTAAATAATTACCATTAATTATTTGACTATTCATGGTCTTTTAATCCTTTTATGGTTAATTATTTAACTATTCCCTTGTCATTTTTCCTTATTAAATAATTAATCTAAGTTAATTATTTAATGTCTCTATTTCCATTTTTCCTCTTATTTAACTAAATGGTTGAATAATCATTTTAATTAAATGTCCATTTTTTATTTTTCTCCAAATAAATAATTTGAATAAATTATTTATCTCCACTTGTTATTTTCCTCCATTTTTTAATAAATAATTTGAAATAAATTATTTATGCACCACCTGGTCAAAGATGCTCTTTCATAATCCCCTTTCATAACATTTATTTTTGTCATAGTCTGCATGTCCTGCATGTTTGTCATAGCCATCAAGCGTCATAGCCGTCGACATCATAGTTTTTCCATGTATGGCATATTTCTGGTGCATCAATTCTAGACCATTAATCTTGGCATCTTTCTAGAAGTTTAATCTTGACCATCCATTCTGTAACCTCCCTCTCATGCATCCTCCACCATTGATCTTGGAATCCTTCTAGAGGATTAATCTAGACCGTCCATTTGAATGGTTGTCTATAAAAGCAACCTTCCTCTCTCACTTTCAACTTAACAACCATTATCTCCAAATTTCTTGCTTACTATTTGCACAACTTCAACAAAAAATTTGAGGGCAATATTGGCATAAGAAGGAGAGACAAGAGAAGTGAAACAACCACAATGGGGAATGTTTACTTATGCATGCTTTCATTTTAATTCCGTATTGTTTGTTTTCTCTTGTTTGATGTGGTTTTATAGTTTAGAAGTGTTGGCTATAACTTTATCTATGCTATTTTATTTTTAACCCCATCTCACATTGGTGAACCTGACGTAAATCTTACAATTTTGCAGAGAAACTCGTTTGTTTTTGTTGTTTTGCAGGTTATAGCCAAGAATTTGCACAAAATACCATCATCTTCTTTTGAGTACATAAAAATGGGAAAATAAAATATTAAAAAAATTATTATCTGGGTTTTGTAGGCCTCACTTTTAGCTTTCCAAAACTTCAAACGGTTTAAAATTTCGTTAAGATTTGAGAAAGTTATGGCCATTTTAGTATTTGCTGCTTTTTAAATTTATCTGTTAAAACCCGTGTTTTCTTTTGCCTATAACATTTTTTTTGCAAAGTATTGGAAAATACTTTCTAGGTTTTGAAGGTATGAGTTTCACCTTTCTGTGGATTTAAACGATTTAAAATTTTGTTAATTTTTGAGAAATTTATCACTATTTTAAATTTTTGTTATCATTAAGGTTTTTTTTTTGTCACTAATCTCTTGTTTTCAGCATGTGGCTTTGAAGTGGAGATCCCAAAATTGCTTCTTTTGAAGCAACAAAAAAAAATTGAGCTCTTAGTTTAGTTTCCTTTAAGTTCATTAGTTCAATTTCATTTCATTATTTTCTAGTTGTTAGCTTTTGGATTTCTAATCTAGCTTTAATCTTTTGTGCTAACAAGGTTTTGCAGCTTTCTCGTTGGTTCAAGATCATTTTGTGAGACTACTAACAAGTTGTTTTCTAGGTTCGAGTGTCCAAAAAAATTATTTTGAAACCACTTTGCTTGTTTTAGCTTAGAAAACATTTCATTTTGGTGCTTAAAAATTAACGATTGTCTTTCTCACATAGCTTTAACTAGGGGGTAAAAGAACACCATATCTTAGTGTTTAAGGGTGGTAGGTATTATGCTCTCACCTTGTGCAAACTCGATGATCAGAAAGCCAGACCCATCCGATTTTGTGTTTACCCATTAGAGGGTCTGCCTTAGTGGGAAAAAGTACTCACCCTAAGGGAATGACCCAAGTAGTAACGGGCTAAAGCTAGGTCCTTCCGAACCGCTATATAAATTTGTGGTTGGGAGGAAAGTTAGCAGTCAATAGGATGGTACATGATAGTTCTCCTCCAGTATCTTTATGATACAAGAAACCCTTGTTCTAAGGGTTGGGAGACCTCTCGAGGGAGTTTATCATCGTATCCCCTGAACCAGATGCCCTTACTAGACACCTTTTGTTTTTAGAAGCCTAGCCATTTTCAGCCATTGCTTGGTATGGTGCAGGGTAAATTATCATGCCCAAATACACTCACTACTGACTCCCTTGAGTAGAAATAGCAGTTCCCGGGAAGTGACTACTCGGGAATCCAAAGTTGGTGTGCCAGTAGAAGTGAGTGTCATGGAGGGGAGCCAGTGCCACCAAACTTCTAAGCTATCCGCTCTCGAGAAGGAAAGGTGTTCAACACCAATCCAGGGTATTTCAATGGGCCTATACCAAGTATACAAACCGTTTTCCTATTAGAATTGTGTTTTTTTTCTTGCTACCATTTCACATCAAATCAGTCCTAAACAAATTGCTTGATACTGTCTGTTGTGTTTGCTAGTCATATCTCATCAGAAACAGTCAAAAATTCAAATCAAAACCATTTCAAAAACATAAAACTGTCAAAACAACATTCTAGAAAGCAGTAACTACCAGATACAGAGCCACAACTTCCTAATTACCACAATTTCACAAAATCCTTGTCCAAAACTGAACCAATTCATCATAATATTGATCTTGACTTCCAAACCAGAGACTTGCAAGATTTACCAATTCATTTTAGGTGTTCCCATTAGAAATACATTGCATTATAGGTTGCATTCCCTAATCCTTTGCATTACACAAATTAGACCTTGACTTTTAGGCTGCATTTAAACCTTCAAATTTTTAACATAGGGAGGCCTTTGAGCTTTTGAAAATTCTTGGTTACTTATTCTACTTGTCATTGACCATTGTCCTTGTCATTTTTCTTGTCATTGTCACTTTGTCAATTTGAGTCTTGGTCTTGTCTCTTGGTCTTGGTTGTCCTCTTATGGTCAATGACATTTGGAATTTGTTGCCTTGGATTTACATTAGCTTGAGTGCCACCCTTTGTTTAAAATTTTAGGGTTCCTTTGCATTAGATCACCCTCATTTAGACTCACATTCCTTAGATTGCACGTTGCATCCTTATTCCAAAAAATACAAAAAATATAGCTCACTTTACCTTAGTATCATATAAATTCTTCATTATCCTTGCATTTCCATACCTTAAAATACAAGAAAAAAATACAAAATTATAGATTAATCTTGTTATCATCTTAATCTTGCATTAACATCGTTTAGTCATCTTATCACTCACTTTGAACATCACTCAATCTTTTAGTGTCCTTTAGCATTCATTATCCCCTATCTTTTAGGCATTATCATCCTTGCACTTTCACCTTGCATCCTTATATCCAAAAATCACAAAAATATAGCTTAAACCTCATCTTAGACTTAGTTGCATCATAACCTTTTATCATTGATTTAGCATTACCTAGCCTTCATATCATAGTCTCATTTAGCTTCATCCTTTGGTCTTAAGGTCATCATTATCCTTGCATGGTCATCTTGCATCCTTATATCCTTGAAAATCACAACAAAAAAAAAAAAAACATACCATATCCTTTGGTCATCATAATCCTTGCATATCATATCCTTTGTTCATAGGGTCATTATCATTCTACCATTCCTTAATCTTGGTCTTAGGTGCATCCTTATTTCCAAAAAAGAAAAATAAAAAACACAGCATAGGTGCATACCTTCCATTGCATTGGCATCTCTTAGGCTTCATACCATCCACCACCATGTCTTCCATTTACCTTGATCTTCTTCGTAGTCAAGTTGAATACCAATCAATCTTCAATCGTCAATACCAACCACTCACATACCCTTCTTACCAAAAATCCATAAGCCTTAGCTATTCATCCATCTACCCTCACTATCAAGAGTCACTTGACACAATTCATACTATTAATCCTCAACAAACATCCACTTATCACCCTTATCCTAACCTTGACAAGGGAAACCAACCTTCCACTAGTCCATTTTGATCCTCCATATCCTATCATAATCCATCATCCACTAGTCCATTCCAAGTCTCCACATCCTATCCTAGTTCATCATCCACTAATATTTTCCTATTCACTCCATCCCAAGCTACATTTAGTCATGAAAAATACATTTGGTCACGGTCTCCAAAATCACATCACATTGCCTACACCTTGGGATACATGTCAAAAGAAAATTCCAAAGCATGACATCATAGCTTCACCTTCATGTCAAGATCGAAATAGTCCATCCCATGACCCCATCCTTAATTCCATCCAATAAGTCCTTCAAGATAATCATGGCATCCAAAATGCACCTATCCTTGATCAAGATCCCATTCCCAATCATGTTATCCAAGAAAAACCTATTTTTGACCAAGATCCTACCATTGAACAAGAAATCCAAAATGATCCTCTCATCGACCTTTATACCATCCATGATCAAACAGTTGAAGTTGATCCTATCCAAACTCCAAACACCTCTATTTCCCAAGATGATACACTTGCCTCCTTTGGCCACATAGATAATCAAATAAATGACATGGATCAAGTCAAAGGAGAACACAAAAAGGCTACTATGGATCAAGAAGAACATAGAGAAGCTACCATTGATCAAGTCAAAGAAGAAGATACAAAATCTACCATGGATCAAATCGACATCCCAAATGATCAAGAAGAACATAAAGAAGCTACCATTGATCAAGTCAAAGAAGAAGATACAAAATCTACCATGGATTAAATCGACATCCCAAATGATCAAGAAGAAACAATCATGATGAATGATAACACCAAAATATCCTATCAAATAGGATCATCCACCTTTTTCAAAGCGGGCTTTCTTACAGATGAGAAGATTCCAAGCAACAATTTCCACATACACAATGATGGGTTAGCATCTTGCTTCCAAAATGACAAATACCCCATCAGAAAGAGAATATGTCAAAACATGCAGTATCAAGGAAGAGGACTAGGCTGACATGAGCAAGGAATTCTAGAACAAGTACAGTTTTAGGAAAATTCTAGACATCAAGGTTTTGGCTATTCTTCAGTCGGGGAATCAAATGTTGTTAGTGGTACCTCCTCGATATTGGGGGCAACTTTATCAGATACAAACATCAAAATGGGGGCCATAAGTAATTCTTACCATAAGGTTGTTGCCAACACTCCTTCCATCCACACAATAAACCGTCATTCCAACATGAATAAACCTTCTATTTGGAACCAAAAAAAAGAAAATTATTACAAATCCAAAGTTCAAAATCAAATATCAAAGGCCATTGAATCAAACAAAAATCCAAGTGGACAAATGAAGTTGAAATGAATCCCAAAGAAAAATGGATCAAGCAAAGAAAATATTTCAAAAGCAAAAGTCAATCAAAATGTGGAGCCAGAAGAAAACAGGACTCCCACATATAATAAATGTCCACCTCCATCAAAATGGTCATCAAGCAAGGCATATAAAAGTGTTGGTTCCAAACACTATCCCAATCAAAATTCCAAACTCCATCATCTACCATCCCAAGTTTGGAAAATAAAAATTGCTACATCCAAAACACCAAATAGTTCATCCACACCTACCATCATCCATCATAATCCTACATATTGCATAAAGTCTAAAAATCCTACTTCATAAATCCATCGCATCTTGGCAGGAACTCTTTACCATAAGGACTCCCATGGTACTCTATCGCGATGTGTGTATTCTAATAAGGCCAACTCTAGTATCAACAAGGATCACAATGACATCGATCAATTGTATGCAAGTGCTATGATCTTGACAAGACAACTACTTCACAAAGGTCACTATTGGCATATCATGACACCAATATTTACATCAATGCCATCAAAGGATTTAGAACAATCAACAATCATCCAGAACATTAAGTCAATATAAAAAATCAAAAAATTGTCACCTTGATGAAAACCTGGCAAACATGCGTCTTTGTGACATCATAAAAAAAAAAAAAGAGAAATTTTTTTCCCAATAGTGAAAACCATTTTTATGGCGGTTTGGATAAGTACCATGATGAAAACTTGGAAAACAGGCATCATATGTAAGAGAAATTATTTATGAGAACCATTACACTTGGGGGCAAGTTGTCTCATCTCCAATGCATTTCTCATAACATTTCCATCTATCTGTCCAATCCATATTGTTTCCATCCATTTTCCCACCTACCTTGATCTTGATAAGAAATGGGGCATAAACATAAATCCTGCTTTGGGAAAATTTTTGACATGTCTATCCTTTGGTCATACACTATCCATGAAATATTATGTCATTGCCTTCATAGAATTTATCCAAACCCATATCTCAGAGAAAACATTTTTTTCCTATGCGACGTAGTCCTTGGAGATCATATGCTAAGTCTTCCAGTCAATAATCTTCGTGTCTCCTATCCTTCGTCAAAATAAATCTATTATCTTTCCATACCTATTGCTAAAATTGGTTTCCCTTGTCATTGGTTTAAGGATTCTAATATGCTTATCCATGTTCCCTCCTTAATCCCATCTAGTCCTAAGGTTAGTCATTCCAAATGCAACAAGCCTAATCCATACAATCTTGCTATGCACCCTAGCACATCATCCAAAACATTCCTTGGCTTTATTCCTAGCCTTGATGTAGACCTTGATCCGTTAGTCACATTATCATCGGGATATGTCTTCCCCAATCCTCACATTGTTTCGGGATGTGTCCTTCCCATATCAAACAATGTTGTCATCATCATCATCACATACCAATTGGTTTTCAGCTTGAATAGGGGCAAGATCATGTTTTTCCTTGGTGTGCATGCCTGCTTGGTTGATTGTGGATTTCTTTCATATGCATTTGTCATGATCCTTATTGTCATGATCCTTATAGTTATCATCCATAACAAATTCTTATCCGTCCATAATAAACTTTGTCGTCCTTCCATGGCCTGGGAACTACCGACATTTGGGGAACTTGATCATCCTTTGCATTTGCCGCTACCCCTTTGCGCATAATAAACTGGTCTTGCACCTGACTAGGGGAAATTCCTTGAACTACGTCTTTATCGGAAATAATATCAACATAAAAAATATCAAAATCCAAAAAAAATAGAAAACATCAAAATCCCAAAAAAATCAGAAAACATCAAAATCCCAAAAAAATCATAAAATCATCAAAATCCAAAAAAATCAGAAAACATCAAAATCCAAAAAAAAAAAAAAAACATCAAAATCCAAAAAATCAGAAAATCCATCAAAAACATCAAAAAAATATAAAATCATCAAAATCCAAAAAAATAAAAAACATTAGAATCCCAAAAACTGAGTCTAAGTTGAGTCTAGGTCCGAGTCAGTCTTTATTAGAGTGGTCAAACTATGTTGCCTCTGTGCATTTGCTATGTAGGCAAGGCTCATCTTAAATGAGCCTCCAAGGCATCAGGTTAGTCCTTTTAGGTCGTCCAAATAAAATCATGACTTAGTATTTTGTTGAATTCGACAAAGTCAAGTTGTGTCCAACTACGAGGTCTCTGCGCATTGCTACATAGGCAAGGCCATTTGTCGATGAGCCCCTAAGGCCCCCTAAGTCCCTTAGGGTTTGTCGGGTCTGGTCATGTCCGTGGTCTGAAAATAATCATCCTTCAAAACAAAACTATCAATCAAAAACACACATAACCAAAAAAATCTTTCATCAATCAATCATCCTATCATCAATCAATCGATCTTGTCATTCAATCGGAATGGGGCATATCATCATTTGTCTCATTTAGGCTTATCTTTTGTCTTTTATCATGATGTGTCCTTCCTGAGATTAGACTTTGTCAATTTGATCGTTTACCTTAAGCAAGATGTGTCTTTCTTACAGTTAGGTGCCTTGTCAACATTTATCAATTGGTCAACTTTATCAGATGTGTCCTTTTGCCTTAAACAGGATGTGTCCTTCCTACAGTTGGGTATTGTCACATCGGTTGGTCATATCAATCAATCTTTGTCAAACAATCAATCAATCTTATCAACCTTGTCAATCAATCTTGCCTTAGTCAAGATGTGTCCTTCCTGAGGTCAGGCACAATCATTATCAATCAAATCTTGTCAACTTTATCAACCAATCCTTATCAAATCAACCAATCTTGTCAATCTTGTCAATCAATCTTGCCTAATCTAGGCACGGTCAATTAGATCAATTTTTTGACCTTTTTCAATTATCAATCAATCTTGGTCAACTTATCAATCAATCTTCGATCATCTTGATCAAACAAACAATCTCATCATTATCACTGGCAAGCACTATCATGGCACACACTTTGTTGGGTTGGAATTGTCTTATTATCTTGATTGATTTTGGGTCATGTTACTAGTCTCCTCGAAGATGTCCTATCAACGGATTTAGAGGGACGATGATAGATCATGGCCTCTTTTCTTTGTTTGTTGTATGTGGCTTGTCTTGGCAAAAAGACTGGGACAATTGGGTCCTTAGTATGAGCGAGGCATTCTTTATCTGTTGACTTTGTCTTTTGACTGCTTGTCTCTCCCAAATGGTCACCTTGCACACCTTGGTCTATGTCATACCATGGTGTTTGTGGTTCATTTGTGACATTTTGACGCCCAATGATGATAAATATAAAAATTTAAGCATGAAAGTTGGTTCCCTTATCATTTTCTGTCTAACTTTCCATCTTCATTCTCCTTTCTCTTTCACACTAACATCCATCCCCTTCCATGCTAACATTTCTTCTATCCTTCATCCTCTAGTCTTATCATCCATTTCGAGAGCACATTTGTGTTCTTTGAACCCACCTATCCTCTCGAGGGGGCATACCACAACCCTCCTAATTATCTTTTCTCAGTGCCCTACTTTCACTGGGGCATATTTTAGAATTAAATTTCTTTGACACAACACGATGAACTGCATTATGTCAAAGAGGGGAAAAATGTAGACACTGAAAAATGTCCTAAGTCTGTGAGCGTCATTTTTTTTCTTCATCTTCATCCTTCGATAATTGAATAATTTTAATTATTCAATTATGTCTGATCATATTCCTCTATTAATTAAATAATTTTAATTATTTAATCAATTCACCTTCTCATTTCTATCTTGATCAATTAAGATTATTTAATTGCGTCACTAATTTCCCCCCCTTCTTTAATAGTTAAATAAATTATTATTTATTTAATTATTTTATCACCTTTCATCTATAGTTAAATAATTACCATTAATTATTTAACTATTCATGGTCTTTTAATTCTTCTATGGTTAATTATTTAACTATTCCCTTGTCATTTTTCCTTATTAAATAATTAATCTAAGTTAATTATTTAATGTCTCTATTTCCATTTTTCCTCTTATTTAAATAAATGGTTGAATAATCATTTTAATTAAATGCCCATTTTCATTTTCCTCCAAATAAATAATTTGAATAAATTATTTATCTCCACTTGTCATTTTCCTCCATTTTTTAATAAATAATTTGAAATAAATTATTTATGCACCACTTGGTCAAAGATGCTTTGTCATAATCCCTTGTCATAACATTCATTTCTGTCATAACCTACATGTCCCACATGTCTGTCATAGCTGTCAGATGTCATAGCCGTTGACGTCATAGCTTTTCCATGCATGGCATATTTTTGGTGCATCAATTTTGTACCGTTGATCTTGGCATCTTTCTAGAAGTTTAATCTTGACCATCCATTCTATAACCTCCCTCTCATGCATCCTCCACCATTGATCTTGGAATCCTTCTAGAGGATTAATCTAGACCGTCCATTCGAATGGTTGTCTATAAAAGCAACTTTCCTCTCTCACTTTCAACTTAACAACCATTATCTCCAAATTTCTTGCTTACTATTTGCAGGTATTTGCACAACTTCAACAACAAATCTGAGGACAATATTGGCATGAGAAGGAGAGACAAGAGAAGTGAAACAACCACAATGGGGAGTGTTTACTTATGCATGCTTTCATTTTAATTCTGTATTGTTTGTTTTCTCTTGTTTGATGTGGTTTTATAGTTTAGAAGTGTTGGTTGTCACTTTATCTATGCTATTTGATTTTTAAACCCATCTCACAACTCTGATCCCTTCTCTTGAAGAATCACACTTTAAAACAAAAAGAAGTGAAAAATCTAGAATATCCAAAATATGACATGAGCTCATTACCTATTTAAGCTTATGAAAAACTATTTTAAATCATTACAAGTGAAAGCCCCCTTTTTCGTCAAGTCTATTGATAGGACAAACCCTTAACAAACCTCTTGTAATAGTTGCAAAGACCAAAACAACCTTTCAAGTGTGTTATATTATTAGGTGGAGGCCAATCCATGATCACCTTAATCTTCTCATCATCCATGCTAACCCCTTGGGCACTAATTTTATTCCCTAGATATAATATCTTTGTCAACCCAAAATCACATTTTGATCCCTTGGCAAAGAATTACTGCTATTTTAGAATACCAAGTATCTCATATATGTGTATCAAACAATCCTCCTATGTTTTACTATAAATCAAGATGTCATCAAAGAAAACTAGTATTATTTTTTTAACTACTTAATAAATACTTGATTCATGCAAGACTAAAATGTGGTTGGTGCATTAGTCAACCCAAATGGCATAACCAAGAACTCGTAATACCCATAATGACGCATGAATTTTTTTTTATTCACATCCTTATCCCTTACCCATATTTGATGATACCCTAATCATAGATCAAATCTTGGAGAAGTACACTACAAAATGAAGCTCATCTATCATTGTATTGATCTTAGAAATGGGGTAGTGGTTCTTGATTGTCTTCTTGTTGAAGACTCTATAACTGATATGCATCATCATGTAGTACCATATTTATTCTTGACCAAAACCACTAAGGAAACAAATGCGTTACCGTTCAATCATACGTGTCTCATATCCAACAATTCCCTAATGGCCTTCTCAATCTATTCCTTGTGTCTACTAGGATGATGATAAGGTGTAGTAATGACTAGTTTCATTCCCTCATCAACTCAATCACATGTTGAAAACCTCTATCCAATGGCGACCTCAAAGGAATATCGTTGAACACCTTGCTATGCTTATCCACAATGGATTGGATGTATGGTAAGATCTTCCATCCTTTGATGAACCTATGTCCATAATAAAACACTTTGCTGCCCAAGACACTTGGTCTCTGCAAAAATCCCTCTCCATTCTTTTAGCCGACACAATCCTAGGTCCCCCATTGGATAGGCCTTAAAGAACCACCTCCTTTCCTTTAGATTTGAATCTCAACTTCATAGTCTAGTAGTTTTGGGTAAACTCACCAAGTGAATGCAACTATTGCACACCCAAAGCCACATTTGTCTCACCAATGCCAACCACATAAAATCATCATACACTTTATGTCTCCCCAGGGTCATATCAAGATATTGAATGCTTTTGCTACATGGATTAGTAAAACCATCATCTATCATAACATTGAAACCCTCAAAATCATGTGTCCTTAATCGCATCCTAGTCACCAAACGTGCATCAATGAATTTGTGAGTAATCGCACTATCAATCAATATTGTCATTATCCCTATTAAAATTATCTAACTTGAAGATGATGATACCTGAGTGTTCCTAAAAGTGTAGCAAGTGTTTCTCTTGATGACTCCTCTCCTTCCTTGCCCCCATGTCTTGCCTCTTCAACTATAACCTCAAACTCAATACCTTCTACCTCTAAATTTTCTTTGAGCATCACTTCTATGAAATGTGCATGTCCCTTTCCCAAGCATATGTATTCTACCTCCTATGTTTGTCTATAGGAAAAACATTATTTTTCCTTTGAAGCTCATTTTTCATACTCTTCCATCTTGCTTGGTCTAGGAGGTAGTGTCTTAGGCTAAGGGAAACCTTATGAAAAGGTTTCTTATGCTATCATGATTGTTCAATCTTGGTTTATAACTTGTTTTTAGTCATTGAATCCTCTAAATTTAGCTCTCTTGATGACATGTTATAGAGACACTAGGTCAAAATCCTTGGCCAAACACTTGAGTGACTTGGCTAGTCCTATAAATAAAACAAGTCTCCTCTCAATGATATATGGAACCATAATTGACACCCATTAGAATTTTGTTTCATTCTCATTCACTATGACATGCTATTTCAGCTAGGTTGATTCCCTAAAATGTACCTTGGGATCCTTCTTGTCAAATCTATCTACAAGTCTCTATGTAAAATCAACATATGTGACAATGTGACTATGTCCTTGGGTGGTCATCCCGTGATGCCACCACTCGTGGGCTATATCCTCCAAATGAAGAATTATAAATTTGATGGCTTCCTCTTCCAACACAAGGTTGAGTGAAAGATAGGTATCCAACTTTTGGATCCAAGCTCATGCACTACTTTTCCCTTATCCATCAAAAGGGGGAAGAGTTAACATACTTAACATTTGTTGCAAATCTTTATGGGGTCATTGGGTAGGTCTTCTATCCACTCTTGGTCCATTCCTAAATCTAAAATTGCAATAATTTGCAAATATAATTTGATTTCTAATGTCTAAATCAATGCCCATGTATTCATCCATGCAAGCATTAGAGTCATATGTTGTTGGATTATGGTTTTCTACTTCAAGTGGTGCCTCTTCTTTTGGTAAAAATGTAGGTTGAAAAGGTCTAGCGGTTGATTCATTTTAAACCCTCTTGTGATTGGTTGGGCCATTTGAGTTACTCCCTTCACTCATGAGATTTTGTGTGGGCTTGGTGGTATTTAGAGTGAAATTCATTTGTCGTATCATTTAGA
This sequence comes from Sequoia sempervirens, assembly GCA_007258455.2. Taxonomy (NCBI): domain Eukaryota; kingdom Viridiplantae; phylum Streptophyta; class Pinopsida; order Cupressales; family Cupressaceae; genus Sequoia; species Sequoia sempervirens. The sequence continues at coordinate 1,205,099,878 of VDFB02271358.1, read as the reverse complement.
TGAGTAATTGATTCATTTACTCTTGCTTTTGAATGAAAGCATCATGTTTGTCTCCCTTATCTACCATATTTTTCTAACCTCTACCCTCTATTCCAACATTGATATTTGTTTGAGCAGCCTCCAATACCCTTTTCTCCCCTCATATCCCTCTAGTTCAATTATACACATTCAAAAGTTTCACCCAAAGGTTAGTAGGACTAATGCTCTGATACAATATGCTATTCTTGTACCTTAAATCACTAGTTCTTCACTAATTTAGATTCAAACACTTATTAAAAAAACACAAACCACAGAAATCTTGAAAGGTTGGAAATCAGCCAGAGACTATATATATAGCCTGTTGTTCAACTCTTATATTTAATTTAGTTTAAGAGTTGCACAATAACCCAACAACCACCCAATTATCTTACACACATATATTAATTTTAAAAGTTGCACAACCACCCAATTGTCTTGCGTACCCAATTTTTCCAACTAAGGAATAAGGGAATAAATAATTCTATTAAAAGATCTAACTGAGCTCTCACACCTATTACAAGGGGAGTATCCTTCGTTGATCGGTCACTTGATGTATGTGCTGTATGTTGTTCATGTATTGCCTTGCTGGAATAATGATCTAAGTGTCAACGTGGTAGAACTGAGCAGTTTCATGGAGGTATGAATTTATGTAAACATAGAGGTGATTGCGCTAAGTGCCTCTGATTTGGGATCTGTGGATGAATCTGTGAGTTGTCTCTATTAAGAATGCTAGAAGAACTCCACCTCCTTGGTCGTTGTCACCCCAATTTCCTATGGGATCTCCTCCTTGTTCTTTCACAGTTGTTGGAGAATAGTAATCTCGGTGTGCCCTCAACTTCCTATCGATTGAAGATGCTTGCAGCCTAGAGCACTATCTTGGTTATATCACCTAGCTTGATGAATGATTAACAACACACAGTTCTCATTCCTTAGGTACCACCAGGTTTTTTGTCCTTGGAAGTACATTGCCTTTAGAAAAAAGCTGGAAAAAAAAATAAAAAATTCAAGTCATATCTTTTTAAACAAAGAAGACTCATAAATATGCTTCCATATAGGGAAGCATGGGCCCTAACCTCAATCCCAAAATTTGAAATTGCCTCCTCTTATACTTTTAGTGTTGAAAAACACTTTTAATTAACCCTGATGTGATGTTAGGGTCGGCTGGAAGAAGGGACATGATTGGCCACTGATCTGATAGAGACATTGTTTTGTCTGCACGGTGATAGTCACCTAAGGTTCCAATAATCAAAAGGTAATCTGTCTGGCCTCTCAGCTATTAGTTGTGTTGCTTGCCTTTGATTGCACAGCAGGCATTTCCTCAGTAAAAAATAGGGTATAGATAGAAGATGAGGACTGTTTAGTTGATCAAAGGTATATAAATAATGGACGATTTAGGCCCTCTGAGAAAGTTGTCTGTAATGAATATATATTTTATTTAGGTTCAATACAAGTTGTCATCCCTCTGGCATATGCTTTGTCTACAAAAGAAATTGATTCTCCAACTAAACTTCTACTGTTGGCAGATTTTTCCATTTTAATAGATAATCAATTACATTTTTGGAATGTAGATCTACTTTGTGCCTCATGTGGACCTTCAGTTTGACAATGACCCATCTGTCATCATCTTGTACTTAAAGCTCAGCATGGGTTGGGGAATGCATGCCCAATTTCTTTAAAATTGAAACATGAAAAATATCATGAATACTTAGATTTAGTGCAAGCACAACTTGACTGATTTTCTTTGGAATTTAAAATAGGATATAAATTTTGGCAATAATATCATTTTTTTGCTGATTTGGTTGTTGCCAAGGTTATTTAGGTCCACATGTACACAAATCTCCTTCCATGAATTCTCTTTGGTGTTGATGTGTATGATGTTACTTCATATGAATATGCACATATTCCTTGTATTCTCTAAGAATTTGAACTAAATTGTGTTATTTATCCCAAACAAAATTGAGCTACAGGAACTTAACTATGAGTATGTTAAAATTCTTTATGTTTTGAAGCTTATAGCTATATGCAACTCTGCAAATGGCACCATTTGGGCAGATGTATAATGTAATATCTTATCACTACTTAGCCAATCATCACCATTTAAACCACTGATTTTGTTTGCCTGATGTAAAACATTTGATATTATACCCCTTAATTTGTTTACAGTCTCAGTTTGCCCTTCAGTTTGAGGATATCATATAGAACTCATGGTAAGAGACATTCTTTTCAAAATCATTTATTATCACTTTAGGAAAACCCTCCTGTTTGTAGACATTATTTACAAATGGTTCTGCAATTTTTGTTAACAATGAGCATTTTTTTGGAGATGATCTACCGCAACAAAGGTTCAACCCTTCCCTTAGACATGCAAACCATCAGTTAAACTTGTCATACTTGAAATTCCTCTCCGACCATTTTTAACCATAAACTTGTAATTGTTGAACTAGTGCTGCTATGACATAAACTAGGTTTTTCTTCTTTGGTAAGTCTAGTATTCGATAACATACATCTGTATATCTTTATTTAGAAGCAACTGTATTTTTAGTTATATTACAACTGTCTAAAAGATTCAGAAGCAACATTGTTAATAGTGTGCAAAACTAAAGCGTGTTTCCAAGAGAGCTTATGACTGAAGATCATAGGCATGTCATTTCAAACAACATACCAAATATGGTTGGCAGATTTGCAACACTGAGAAAACATGTTTTATGGATTCTTGGTTGTGTTAGGTTGGGAAAGTAAGAGGAGCAATGTCAAGAAAGCTGATGCATTCTCTCATGGAAGTTTGTAATGAAGTAACTTCAAAGCAATCACTTGGGACACGAAATCAATCTCGGATTTCCACAAGATTGTCCCTAGGGATCGCCACTTGGAGTCCTAGATATTACATGTCTATTTTGCGTTGAGTTTGTGATCTAAGGGTAGATTCGGGATAAGATGGTGATATGATAGTGATACACACACTTAAATGGAAAGCAATCTAGCTATTTGTCATTGGGCCACCTCTATTTTTTAACAAAATCCCATGGGATGAGGGTGGCTATATTGAGGATTAGGGTATTTTCAACTAGTTTTCTATGAAGACAACTTTGCTGGAATTTAAGAATTGGGAAAAATAATTAGAAAGGACAAATGTTTGTATTGAAGGTTAGATACATATTGAATGTATATGAATTATTAGATTTTTTTCTTGAAAATAATTTTTCTTTTCAATGAGAGAGAGAGTAATTGTTTATTTGAAAACATCTAATTTGTCATATGGAGGTTGGAAACTCAAGTCTTGTCTAAGAATCTATCTATTCTATTTTGAAATAGAGTTTACGCCTCACTATGCTTTCAACATGCCATTGATGTGTGAATAAATCAATAGCTTAAAGTATTTAGTTGAAAGTAGATTTTCATTCATCTTCACAACACTTCATTGATCATTAGCTATATCCATAGAGATTGATAGTGTACATGGATATTCAAAGGTCCATAGATCGATGATACATAAAATTTTCTATCTGTGGAAGATATGCACAAGACCCTAAGATGGTCCCCATACCTTTGCTACTATCCTATTTGGCCCAATGGAATATTATGTCCAACTTAATAAATCTATTATAGCATGTTTCAAAGAGTATCTAACAAGAGGAATACAAAATTAGTGCCAATAAAAATTTTATCAACTTGAATTTTGTCAGCTTAGAGAGAAACTTCACCCCCTAATGGTTTTTTTAGATTTTCCTCAAAAACCATGAACACATGCCATTAGAGTGGTTTTTAGCACAAAGGAAATCCCTAAGTATCTAATTATTTATTTTTGCTTGATTTGGAGCCACTTAGTAGGGATTTGGAGGGAGTAGAGTTATCTTGAATCATTATAAATTTTGTTGTATTCATAGATAGCTTGAAACCTCATACAGAGCAGTAAAGATCTAGAACTTCAAGTGTATTAGCAACTTCCTCATTTCTATTATGGAGCAAGGTATTGTCATCCACAAAATGAGAGTCCAACACATATGAGTTATTTGGGAGGTATATTCCTTTGACAAGCCTCGGATCATAAGCCTCTTCAAGGAATAACTCAAGGCATTAGCAACTAACATGCAAAGAAATGAAGTGATAGGGCATCCTTTGCAATGAGTACTCAAGAGAAAAGGGTTTGGAGAGTGACCCATTCACTATCATGTCCCCACCAGGTTAAAATATTGCAGCCTTATGAAATCACGACCTTAAAGAAATAAATAAGCAATGATCCTAGAATGTCATTAGCAAGTGATCCAATAAGACATAAAACAAAATAATAATAAATCAAAGTTTCAAAGTATCACTTGATTATGAGGGGTGTGACTCTTGCAAAGGAAATGGTTTGATGAATAGGTGTGACTCTCTCAAGAAGAAGGTATGAAAGAGAGATCATCTCTTGGGGAAGAGATGATTGATTCAAGAATAAATCATTCAAGCGATGATCACTCATCAATCTATCAAGAAATATCAATCAACAATAATCAACAAATTCATCAAGCAATTAGTTTTGAATTTGAGGAAGCGTCTTGCAAATAGGAAGGATGAAATCCCTTCCCCAAGTTTATGAGAGGTTAAGGACGAAAAACCTTATTGCTCTTATCAAGTTTGGACGAAAACCCAAATCTTGGTCAAGGGGGATGAAAACCCTCCAAGGTGGACTAAGGGTTGGAAGGATGGAAACCATTTCATGCTCTTGGAAAGTTAAGGACAAAAACTCTTGATATTGCCCTTGTTGAGTTAGGGACAAAAACCTCTAATTCAATAGATTTGTAAGTATTTCCAAAGAATTCACAATATGATTGATTCTGAGAATTGTGCTATGATATATTGATTTGAATATTATCATAAATCCTTAATCTTTGATAAAGATATTATCATTTTGAGTAAATATTATTGTTTTAAGGCCAAAAATCAAGAATATCCCAAAAAGGGACATTACATTAACATAATTTTTTTTTTTAAAAGTGTAGACACTAAAAATTGTCCTAGGCTTGCAAACTCTAATTCTTCGTCATTTCCCTGTTCATTCTTGATAATTTTTTGTTTTTTAAAAATAAAGGTGGCAAAGCCACAAAGATATTTTATTAATATAAAAGGAAGTTACATAAGCCGAGTACGAGCCAAGAGAAATGCTTGAAGAAAACCTAACTAAAGAAGAAGGTGAAGTCAAATATCAAAATGGGGAATTAGGAGAATAACCCAAGGTCGTTAAGACCAATTACAAAGTAGAAAAGAGGATAAAGAGTTGATCAAAATAGCAGAGAAGAAGCAACATCCTTCAAGGTGTCAACCATGCGATTGTAAGTCATACAAGAAAAATTGACTGAAGATAAGCACATCCCGACTGCCACCCAAAGGAGACCATGAAAGACTTTAAGATATATATTTGAGCTGCCTGTGAAAGAGAGTCACAACCAAAATACCATGCCATTAGGAACTACAAATTCAAAAGCCTACAAGAGTAGACAAGGAGAGGCCAAGAAACACATAACAAGACTAGGTTAACCATGTCAAAAAACCCCAAAATGAAGGAAATCCAAAAAGGAGTGATCAAGAAGCCAGGAAGAGAAGAGCTTCTCAAGTAGAACTTTCTTCAGAGGAAGCCAAATCCGTAGGAGGCGAAAAATATGGTTCTGCATGTGGCTCAAAAGAGCATGCCTGATTAAGAAATGGACTGCATCATACAACTCCTAGATAGAGTCACAAAAAGAGTTACCATAAAGACTTTGGAGCCTGAGGAGCCGATAATTAAATTCTCTTGGTGAATCACTCAATAACCCATTAGCCATTGAAGAGAGGAGTAGAGTAAAAATCCTGCTAGAAAGCAAATGTTGCCTACAAAATATGCCACCCACAGTATTTGTGCCTTGGAGAATATCATAACTCTCCAAAGCCGGTTGTAAGGATGAGAGTCGACATATGTGAGGGAGAATATAAGAACCGGCTAGAAACTTTACCATCTCAATGCAGGATGCCCATCAAATTCGAAACAAACCTTGAGGCAACTTTATGTGGAAGGGCTGAAACATGCAACTCAAGCCAGTCATAACCCAAAATCAACTCAATTTCATCATGTACCTATTTACATTTGATTGCAAACATTAGCTACAATTTCCCCAAGGTGAACCTTGAATAGTCTCGAACTTCATGTGTTCAGGGAGGAACAAACACACAAAACAATCTATCCATTACTTCCACAATAGAAAGAGAAGCCACTTCAAAAATGGTATGAGAAAAAGACACCAAGAAGCCAATTTTATAGAGAGATGGAGCATTCGAAACATATTGACAAGGCTTCACACAAGGCAGCATAAAAAATACTGCAATTCTATTGTGTGACAAGGAGGCGAGGAACCATTAATGATTTAATGCGGCCAGTACCTGGGGATGCAAAAAATGCCAAGTGTCATAGCAATACATAAGCTTTGGGAAATATGATTAAACTCTGTCAAATCAAATGGCATGTGAAGGGTGTCGCTAAGTACAACAATAGCAAATTTCTTAATAAGCAATTGCTCCCCAAATGTTTTCCAACGAAAAATAGACCTTTCAAGGACAAACACAAAGGGAGCATACCAAATTTATCCAAGCATTTCCATAGCTGCTGACTAAAAATAATAGTACCACACGAAAACTTAGTTCCATCAAATCACGACGTATTAAAAGATGCCTCTAAATTCATCAGAGGGAATGAACTCTTGATAAGCAGTCTTTTCCTAATGTTCACCAACCAAAGTATTCTTTTGAAGACGAACACCAGAGAAAAACTTTCCAAATTTAGCATGTATGCCTACAGCCGTCAATTGAAAAAGGCGGTACCAAACCATAACATATCATCATTTCCAATGAAAGAATTTTGCTAGAATTTCCTCACAAATGTCGGGCATAAAGAAAAAAATTCTTTATTATGTTCATTCTTGATAATTGAATAATGTTAATTATTTAATTATTTCTTAATGTCATAAGTCCTCTATTAATTAAATAATTTTAATTATTTAATTAATTCATTTTTAGCTTTATTTCTTCTTTGATTAATTAAATAAATTTTATTTATTTATTTAATTATGTATCCATCTTTCAACTACAATTACATAATTGCCTTAATTATTTAATTATTCATTAGCCTTTTCTACCATTAAATTAAATAAATTTTATTTATTTAATTGCCTACTAATTTGTCATTTTCTTCCCCCTTTTGAATTAATTTAAAAGTCAATCTGTCACATGTCCTCTATAATTAAATAGTAGTTTTATTATTTAATTATTCATTTAAATTTTTCCTACAACCTCTTTATCCATGCCAATCTTATCTTTTGACATCTCATTTAATTCTAGCCCTTGATTGAATGATCTTATAATTCAATCTTAGCTATTCATTCTTATCATTTGCCCTAATTTTTCCCTAACCCTATTTCACACTACAACTTGTATTCTTAGCCATTGATTCACACATCTTATTGGCATTCAATTTCAACCCTTCATTCAAAATTGTCTTTTCTATAAAAGACCCTTGTCATTGTCATTTTGGCATCTTATGCTAGTCAATCTTATGCTATATGCACATCATATGCAAGTACATGCTAATGTGAGACAACTATCTTGAATATTTTGCTAGTCATTGTCATAGGCTTATTATTGCACACTCAAATTTGAGGGCATCAAGTACATTCAAGAAAAATGGAGAAGAGAAATGGAGGTGAAGCAATGATGGCATGAAGACTTTATGGTGATATTGCTTTATCTTTCATGTTTTTATGCTTATTTGTGCTCTATTGTTGGTTTAGGGTTAGTTTTTGTGCTATTTTATATTAACCTAGAATTTTACCTTAGATTACATTGGTGAACCTGACGTGAATTGAACACGCAAACAGTATTTTGACAACATCATATTCCATCAAGTCCCCACATTCAAAACAAAGCAGTAGATGCTATGACTACAATTGGCTCTCTCTTGGATATCCCAAACAATGTGCCTTGATATGAGTTTTTGGTAGAACAATTGTTGATCCTTGCCTTTGATATCCCTGAATCTAAGACGGTATGTGAACTTGTTTGTCCTAACTCCCTGTGGTACCATGACATTTATGACTACCTCCATGATAATACCCTTTCCCCTGACCTCTCCACCAACCAACGCAAGTATTTTATCCGTAAAACTTCTAAATATGTCATCATTGGTGACACCCTCTATAGATGAGCCTTTGACAAAACCCTATTGTGATTTCTCGATACTGATGAAGCACAAATGACCTTGCATGAGGTACACAAGGGTATATCTAGAGCCCATTCTAGTGGTCCAACCCTAGCTAAGAAAATCATGAGAGCGGGTTACTACTGGCCTACAATGGAACATGACTCCTATCACTTTATCATAAAATGTTGAAAATGTCAAATCCATGGAAACTTGATACACGTACCAGCACAAGAATTACGTCCAATAACATCACCATGGCCCTTTTCCCAATGGGGACTCGACCTTATAGGAAAGATCCATCCCACATCATCCAATGGCCATAAATTCATCATCACTAGGACCGAATACTTCACTAAGTGGATTGAAGCCATTCCTATGACATACATCACTGACAAACAAATTTATAAGTTTATCCTCAACTATATCATTTGTCGGTATGGTGTCCCTCAATCCATTATTACTGAAAACAATCGTCCATTCAAAAACTAAGAATTCCATCAACTTTGTGAAAAGCTCCACATCCAACACCATTTCTCCACTCCATACTACCTGCAAGGTAACAACCAAGTTGAGGCATCTAATAAAACTATTCTTTGAATTCTTAAAAAGAATGTCAATGATGTTGGTCATGACTAGAACCTCCAACTTAATCTCACCTTATGGGCATACGCACTAGCATTCACACTCCAACTGGTGTCACTCCATATTCCTTAGTCTTTGGTTCCAACACCATCTTACCTATTGAGGTTGAATTTCCTTCCTTGCGGGTATTCATGCAAGCGAACATCGACAATGAAGAGTACCGTGTATCAAGGCTACATGAGTTGGAACTCCTAGATGAATAGAGACAAAAATTATTGGACCATCTTCATGCATATCAAAATCATCTATGTCGCAACTATAACAAGAAAGTGTTGAATCGACATTTTGACATTGGTGACTTGGTGTTAATGGAGAACCCGAAGAATCAAGCAAAACAAGAAAGGACAGGAAATAATGAGGTCGAATTACCTTCCCTGAGGGTATTCATGCAAGGGCACATTGACGATGAAGAGTACCATGTATCAAGGCTACATGAGTTGGAACTCTTAGATGAACAGAGACAAAAAGCATTGGACAATCTTCATGCATATCAAAATCATCTTCATCACAACTATAACAAGAAAGTGTTGAATCGACATTTTGACATTGGTGACCTGGTGTTAATGGATAACCCTAAGAATCAAGCAGAACAAGAAAGGCAAGGAAAGTTTGAGCCAAATTGGTTGGGTCCCTATATTTTCACAATAGTTTTTGGATTAGGAGCTTATCAACTTTTGACTCTCGAAAGGGAACCCTTGTCAGAACCAATCAACAGTTCGCACCTACGTAGATTCTACACATAGCTTCCAAAAGTCTTGTCATGACCATAAAAATACAAAAAAATAAGAAAAGAATTAAAAAAATCGTTACCTTGATGAAAACCTAGCAAATAGGCATCTTGGTGACACCAAAAAAAAAAAATTCAAGAAAATAGTAAAGGGAAATAATCCATCCAATAGTGAAAACCACTTCGGTGGCACTTTAGATAAGTATCATGGTGAAAACTTGGAAAACAAGCACCATGTGTAGTTGAATTTTTCTCCGTTGTCTACCATCATTCCATCTGGCTTTCTCTTCCATCCATTACTTGTCCACACCACCGTGACACTCATAATAATGCCTTATTTCCTTTTCATAATCTGGAATGGTTGACATCATGCGTCCCTTTGCCTTCCATATCCTATCTGCTATAATTTCGCTCCTAATAAATTGGTCTTATACCCGACTAGGGGAAAATACTAGACCTATGTCATTCTTGGATCCTTCACTTGCTATTGAGAGGTCACTATATCAAAAAGACAAAAAAAATCAAATATTCCCAAAAAAAACTAAAAAATCAAAACATGTCAAAAACATAAAAACATTCAAATAACTTGCAAAAATACCAAAAACAGAGTCAAAGGCCAGTTATGTCAGTCCAATTCCAGTCCAACTATGATGCCTCTACATGTATAATGTAGGCAAGGCCATCTGTCGATGAGCCCCTGAAGCATTAGGTTAGTCATTTAGGGCTTATCGAACAACAGTCAAATCATGACTTAGTCATTTGTCAATAAAGAAAAGTCATGTCATTTCAAACTACAAGGTCTCTGAGCATTGTTATGTAGGAAAGGCCATTGGTCGATGAGCCCCCAAGGCCACCTAGGTTGGTCTTTTAGGGTTTGTTGCATCAGTCATAATAAACTAGACATTGTCAACCTAGGCATAAGCAGTCATCAACACATTAAACAAGTCACACATCAACAAGACAACAAACCAACAAAGTCACCCAGTTAAATCAAACAATTGTCAAAACAATCAAACATCAAACTAGTCAAATTTATGCCTTATACAAGATGTGTCCTTCCTGAAACAAGACATTGCCATTTAATCACACTTTTTCATTCGCCTTATACATGTAGTCACATGGTCGAAACCAAACTTGATGTCTTATACGACATGTTTTTTTCCTAAAACTAGGCCTTGTCTAACAATCAACTTGTCAATCAATCTGTCAATCACCTAGTCAATTAAACATCAAACAATTAGATTTTGGCAAACACTTTGAATGGTCATTGACTTTGTGGGCTACTTTGTCTTATATTTCCTTGATTTGTCTTCGATTCAGGTTACTAGCTTTCTCGAGGATGTCCCATGAAGGATTTAGAGGAGCGAGGATGTCTCATGACTCTTTTTTTATTGTTGCTTGTGGATTGTCTTGGCAAAAAGACTAGGGGCAACTTTTCCTTTAGTACAAGTTAGGATATTCCTTGTTTGCGATTGTATATTTTTACAAGTGGATGACCTTGTACACCCTTTTCGAAGTCATACCATGGTGTTTGTTATTCATTTGTCACATTCTATTTCCCAATGATGATTAGTGCAAAGCCTTGTCTAGCAAAATAATACATCTTCAAGTTGTTGCCACTAACGTCACGCTAACATCCATCTCCTCCATTCTAACATTTCTTCCATCTGCATCTCGACAACGTCCTGTTACACACAAAAATATCTTGCATACATGATCATGTTAGGAAACATTATAGATAGCAGTATCATCATAAGTCACTTATATTTGCATGAGAAAATACAAAACATAGAGTGCATCCACAAAGCATTATCATTTCATGGCATCATAATACATTAGGCACATCATTGCACTTTTATATTACATCATAATCATAAATCTACTATCATTTATCACATTACATATACATGAAATCAACATTTTATAAGCACAACATAATTTTAATCACATCATACATCATATTTTGCATTCACATTTATAATCATCATAGGCCATAAACATCATATTACATAACATTAATTGCATCCACACATCACAAGTTACATCGTTTATGTTGCATTAACATATAACACCATCACATGATCATATAGAATGCATAAATAAACATTATACACACGTAAAAATCCATAATCATAACCATAAAGCATAATCACATAAGACTGCATATCATAAATCGCTGCCAAAAATCATATCATATATAGCTCAAAATGTGTCACAATACAATGTTAAGATGTATCATATATAACAAAATAGAGCTTGCAGGCTCGATGGTCAAAATACAAGTGTCATAATACATATGTCAAAATGTGCCCTAGCCTGAACTCCCCTGATCTCCTAAGCCTAGGGTTGGCTACTTGTCCTCTCGCCATGGTGAGCCTGAAGCCCTGTGCTCTAATGTCAATGGCATGTCATATAGGTTGGATCGTGTTGGGCCTGATACCCTACTGCTCTATGAATTGTTGTGAGAGTGCTTGTTGTGCGATCTACTGTGTGATTTTCTCTATGAAAGGCTTTGGACCTCGATGAAGCTCAACTCTCTCCTCCCAGGTGGCACTGCTCTCTCATATAAATCTCGGTAATACTATAGCACCATACTAGATCTTTCCAGCTCTCGTGCTACATCTATGACTGATCCACTATAGGTAGCCACAAAATCTAGCATCTATTGATCTGTCTACTACTGACTAATCACTGCTAGGTCCCTTTCTATCTGTAGAGTGTCCCTCTCTATCCTCAGAGCATCCCTCTCCAACCTGAATACCCCCACCTCTTCCTCTGGTTCCTGTATCTATGACTGTAATGCAGAAATTCGTTGATCAACTGACTCTTCATCACCTCTGACTCCTACCTCCTCCAGTCCCTCCTCCACATCCACTCCCATCATGATCCTCTCTCAAAGTACTCTCTCAATCTCTCCCATTTCTACCTCCTCTCGCCTCTCCTCCTCTAGATACTCCTCCCCCACCTCAACCTCCACCATCTCAACATCATGTTTCCCTACCTCTAGAGTCAATGCCTCTGCATGTTGCTCTCCCTCCACCACCCTCTCCTCATCCACCCTCTCCTCTTTATGCTCCTCCTCACCCTCCTTGTGGATCAGTGACAAAGGCCTCACCACCCGCTATCTCTTGTCTCTCCTCCTACCTCAATCTCCTCCTCGACCTCCTCTATCATCCCCTCCATCATCTCCTTGTCCTCCATCTCCTTGTCCTCCACCCTTTCATCCTCTATCTCCCCTTTGGTCTCATGGGCCCCTCCCTCTACGCTCTACAAGTGCTAGCTACTCTGTATCAGTGTATGGAATTGGCCAATGTGTCAACCACCATGCATCATATTGCACAGTCATCCCTAGATCCACTGCACCCCTCTTTATTCCCACTACGCTGGTTGCAGTACACTTATATCCTGCTCAACTGTGGAAACTGGTATAACCTATCCCCATGGATGCACCTCTTGTGAGGAGCGTTCAAACTATGTTATCCCCCGCAGAACATCCTAAATCTCTTTGAACTATTGCCTAACCCACTCTAGCAAGTACATCTCAATGATATGTTGCAACTGCACTGTTCGACCAATCAGATACCTAGGTTTTCGACACCATGGAAAATGATCATCCTCATCCACCCACTAATGGAAATCCTTGTAAGGCCTCCACACAAAGCTCGCTAACACATCCAAGTCGTGTCTCCAATATTTGGTATCACCTACATGTGTCTGCATCACTGCACCACCATACAAGTATGCATACGACATCCCGTCTCCCAACTATCACCCCACTATCGGTCGAAACATTGCTATGTGCTCCCATGCCCACACTATCAATAGTGTCACTCCACAACTCATGCTTTTTCCACCCTGATATGCGATGCCATGCAGTTGGAAATAAAGCATACCCAACAAACATGGCCCCCAAGCATAGGATGTCTCATCCTACATCATCCCTGCTAATACTTCTCCCCAACCTACTAGAAACCATGGCCTCTACGGTCTAGAATCAGGACACCGGCGATCAATGTGCAAAAAACGCAGTCAAACCAATCATATCTCTCTGCCAGGGTCTCCCATATAAACTCAGAACCCTGCACACCAAGCTCTGGCGCGTCCTCATAATCATAGTGGTAATAGATCAATTGTAATCCTCAAAGAGGATCATACCTAACTCGCTCCCCACAAATCAAAAACCGCAATATCCTATACACATCCTCTAAGGTCATAGTATCCTCCCCAGTTGGCAAGTGAAATGTGCAAGTCTTAGAGTGACATCACTTTGCAAGTGTTGTCATCATACCTCTGTTTTCCCTAACAATGGGCATATAGGTGACATAACTTATAATCCTAGATCTAGCAATGTGAGCCTCTCGGTATTCGATAGCTGATCCTGAAGCTAAAATGTTGTTGGTTGTGACTCTTGCGTATAGATAGGGGGAAGAACAACCTGGGGGTGCAAGTAAAAGTCATTGTGTCCATTCAAAATTCCCATTTGACCTCCTGGACCTAAATTGGACAATTTGTTTTATCCTAAACTAGTGTCAATTCTTAACCAGTCAATTACATTGTTCTACCTGTCAATTGTGTCACAGAAGTCATTCGCATCACTATCCCTGCACATGCATTGCACAACTACAATTTTGTCTCATGTCTCAGCTAATGCATTGTCGAGGTCAATTGTGGTCAACCCCTTGTTAGTTGTGTCATTCCCCTCTCACACGGTCATTCCCCCTTGCACTTGCGGTGCTATTCATCAATTGCATCATTCTTGGTCACAGGTGTGACGCAGGAAGCAAATGCGACACACCTTTTCAAATGTGTCGCACCACAATCAACCCCCCTATGCCCTATAAATTGCATCACGATGAGGCAATTGCAGTGAATCGCAGTCACTTGTAGCGTTCATGCATGCAATTGTGTCGAACGACATTCGACGCAACTGCTTGCTAAATTATTCCTCGCCCTAAATGCACAAAAAACAAAAAATTGGCAAAGTGGGTTTGGAGTACTTACTGAGTCCTTTGCTCCCTCAGGTTGGCAGAAGGTACAGATGTGGTAGCCTTGGTGTGTGGAGTGTGGAATCAGTGACATATTCTTAGCTTCTCTCTCCCAGAGCTCCTAGATTTCTAAATTTGAAATGCACAAATGAGCAAATTTCTAAATCAAGTGCATATTTATAGGCAATCAACCTAGGTTTCCATTAGGGATGTGTACTAGATGCACTATCTAGCCACTTTGAACCTAAATTTGACCCTCTAAATGGCCTCGAAATCATTTATGTCACTACCATCAAACTCTTGGCTGTCCAATTGTTTTATTGAAACAATTTCCAATTTTTTTGAAAATTTTTCTGAGGGGGCATACGTCCACCCTACTTTCACTGGGGCATATTTTTCCTGATTTTTTTTACACAACATGATAAACTACATTGTATCAAAGAGGGGGAAAATGTAGACACTAAAAATTGTCCTAAGCCTGTGAACTCTAATTCTTCATCATTTCCTCATTCATTCTTGATAACTGAATAATGTTAATTATTTAATTATTTCCTAATGTCATAAGTCCTCTATTAATTAAATAATTTTAATTATTTAATTAATTCACTTCTATCTTTATTTCTTCTTTGACTAATTAAATAAATTTTGTTTATTTAATTACACGCTCCACCTCAAGGTCCTATGTAAACTGCCTCCAATCGATGCTTCGGCCTGCACACTCAAAAACACCCACTCTGATGCCACAAATATAGAGAGAAATTCATACACTCTCAAAACCCCCTCTAAAATCCTCACAACGATTGCTAAAATAGAAACAAGAACTTGCAAATTAAACTCCACAAATTGTTTGCAAATGAAAATATTAAATTGCTCAGTTTAAGAAATTTGATTACACATGAATTTTAGTCATCTATGGAATGATATATAACAATTAAAACCCTTACAAACATCAAATATGAAAATTAAATAACATTCAAACACAATCTATTCCCAACTATGTGAGCTCCTACAAACTATTCGCCTTCACCTTCTAGCACCTCAACTTCACCCGCAACTTTGTAGCTTCTCCTCGTGTCTTCAAAATTTCTTGACTTTTACTCCTCTTCTAAAATTTTATTTTTCTCTTCATTATGCAGCCCTCATGGCTACCTTGAACACCTGCAAAATCCCTCTTCTCTTCTCCTATTCATTTTCTCTTCACAAGCTTATTTTTTGCACTCTTTCTTGTGCAACTCTCAGGAGCAACCTGCAAGTTCTTTCTCCAAACCTGTTGCTATTGATTGCTGCTTCTTGACTCCATTAAAGGATCCATTTTATATAGATTAAAACCTTTTTAAGATACCAAAAAGGCACCCCAAATATTCTCTCTCATTTCCCTCCAATTATCTTTTGAAATTCTTCTATTTGTGCTTAAAATTCATCATTAAATGCTTCCAAATATGGCACAAAAAATTGTTGCACCATATTCCACAACTTGTTGCTATAAATGCCTCATAAAATTCAATAAAATCATGAAATAAGTCATGCTCATTCACCTTAAATTGAAAACTAAAGTCATTAATTGTTTTTTTTCCGAAAATCACTAGCTTTTTCCTCCATTCTAGGCATGCAAATTGAAAGAATATAATGTCAAATGTCACTTGCCACAATAAAAACATCTATAGGCATCCAAATTGAGAAAATTAATTAATTTTCAATTTATAATATGCCAATGGACCCCTTCAACCCTTGAAACATTTAAATTGTGCAATATAATAATTTTAAAATCACAATAAACACCTTGTTTGCCTTTGATTTTGAATGAAAGCCAAGTCTTGATAAAATAAATATTTCATCCTTCCAAACTCCAAAAAGTTCTCTTGAAGCTCCAACATACACCAAAAATGCAAAAATTAAACAAGAAAAGAAAATATTTATTTTTGGTGATGCGGGATTGCTTGTGAGCTCGGATCTTCCTACATCAATTAAAATGGTGAGATTGAGAGAAATTTGTTTCATTCCAAATAATGTTAAGAACAAATCATAGTCTTTGCCCGCCAATCTTAACCTCATCGAGAAACACACTATCATTTTTTTTAATTAGGAAGATTCTTCTAAATATGATACTCATGAGTATGTATATGTGTGCCTCATATATTCTAAGTTAATTAGTAGTACTTCACTAAGTCAATGGAATGAATTCCTCTACTTCAACAATCATAGATAGAAATTGGTCATTAATGGAGTTAAACTAGTCAGCCAAGGTATGCATAGAGGTATTTTCTAAGATTTATCTCAACTCAAGTTACCATCAAATTGTGTGAATATAATGAATTCACCATGGTTTCTTGTTGGTTAACCAATATCTTGGTTGTGTTCATAAGCATCATGAATGATATTTTTTCCTCCATCTAAATTATTTTTTATTCATGCTCCTTAATGACATTATTGTTAGGTGTGTGGGAGTAATTGTAATGTAAAAGAACAAACTAAAAGAAAATAAAGATTGATCAATCACAATAATTATAAGCATGACATTATTGTTAGGTGTGTGGAAGTAATTGTAATGTTAAAGAACAAACTAAAAGAAAATAAAGATTGATCAATTACAATAATTATAAACACTTAGATAAGGCATTTAGAAGACAAAAACAAACACAATTTACCCAAAAAATTCCCATGTTTAATCTTCCAATATGCACCAAAGTGGATTTAGCTCTTGATATGGAAATGTTTAGTGCTAAAATTACCATAATAAGCTTGCATTCAGATTGTTTCCTTGATAATGGCTTGGGATGTAGAGATTTTATAGAAATGGGAGGATTGTGATGGAGAGACATGTGGCAAGGGGTCTAACAACTTGACCAACCCTTGAGGTTCCACTTTTCATGCTCATGTAAGACAAGTGGCACTTCTATGACCTTTAGATTTATTTATAATTAAAAATTAATTATAATTAGAAATTGGATTTTGGAGTGGGGAATCAAATAAATGTTTATATTTATTTAACTTTTAGAAGGGATGGGGTAAGGTTGTGCATAAATAATTTTTAAATGATTATTCAAATACTAAACTTTAGGGATAAATGAGGAAATTATTTTAGATGATGAATGGGAATGAAAGGATTAATGAGGAATATTAATTAAACATTAAAAATATTGTTTAATTAATATAGGAATGAGAATATGGATAATTGATCAAATGTAAATGATCAATTGTAGACAAATAATAGCAATTGACAAAGTGTTTATTTTAGGTTTTTGACTTTTTTCCCTCATTGAGATGGTATTACAAAGTAGCATCATTTCAAAGAAGATTAAAAACATAGTTATTGGAAGAAAATGGTTAGATTAGGTAAGATGTCCCAATCATGGAGGAGGATTTACTAGGTAAATATGATGAGAGTAAGGATAAGGATGAGAATGAGGAAGCCCCCTCAAGAGGATAGGCTAGCCCAAGAGAACATGGATGTGCTCTCAAAGTGGATCATAAGATGCATGGTAGATAAGAGAAGATGATGCAAGATGATGGATAGAAGGGGGTAAGGGATAGGTGATGGGAGGATGAAGAAATAATGGAGGGATGAAGAGAGATGGATGATATGCATTGTTGTGTTGCATTGGAGTGAGCAATCCTAAGTCTATATAGCAATGAACGTTATGCACCAAGGTATAAGGAACTAGGTTGACAATGTATCCTATGCATAAAATAGATAAGGTGAAACCAACCATGTGTCATATAGCACCATGATATGGAAGAACATGATATTTATGTGGCAAGTAGGTTACAAGAACCTCTATATATGCAATAAAAATGATAATTCACATGAGTAAGCAAACTAAGCATAAAATAATTCAAATGAAAACATGATATTACCCCAATAAAGTTAAAAATCCAACATTAATTGATGATGAATGGAGTGTTGATGTGGGAATGATATATCCCAAAAAAAAAAGGATTGGGAAGGGTATATCTTGATGGTGATGATGATTAGATTTGGATCAAGGCTTTCAACAAGACTAGAAACAAGGCCAAGGATGTGATTGTATTATTTGAATAGATTTCTACACATAGGACCACTTGAAACTAAGAATACTCTCATCCTATGCAACCAACCACACTATCACATACATACAACTCACTAACCAACCTTGTGGAACAACTGAACTCCAAACACTCCAAGTAAAGGTAAGTACAAACAATATTAGCGCATTCCCAAATTCGCAAGACAAGAAACTTCAACACAGAGAAGTGTGGAGAAATTCCATTTCTCCCAAATAATATTTTGTAGAAGAGGGGGATTCGCTACTCATGAGTTATCTTCATTTAGAGAGCCTCACAGGGCGAACTGCCCTAAACTGCCTCAGGAACAACAATAATGAGAGTTTCGGAATTTGAAAGAGAAGGTCACAAAGATTTTATGGACAAATTGACAAGCTCTCAACCAAAGGACGTCAGGGCAGAATACAAACGATAGCACGACACGCTGGCGTCTCAGAGGTGCGCTGGCACCTCGTACAGACTAGAGAGTGAGAATGTCACAAAAAATAGCTAAGTAGCTGCTAGCAAACTAATTAATGAGAATTTATAGAATGTGATAAAGTAATAGAAAGTGATAGAAATGAAATGAAGTGAAGTATCAATAACAAAGATAAGGAGAAGAAAGGAAATAATATGCTCACAACAACCCAAGTAATGAAACCTCTAGCTAGTAGATATCTTCAGTACCTGCAAGTGTAATACATGGAGAAATTGTTGGGGTTGTATAGGGGTTTTCCTTAGTCAAACCCCCTGTTTTGGTGTTCCCACCTCCATGGACAACCAAGAAGATAGAGAAAGAGAGAAATGAACAAAGCGTGTGGTGAAAGCAAAACCTCCTCAAGAGTAGAACCTGCACCACCAAGTAGGAGTGATAAAAGCAATCCCCGCTCAAGGAGGAGAACCCGTATCACAAAGTAAGTATGCAATGGAAAGGGGATATGGAATCCCAAGATGCTCACAAGCATAAGGAAAGGGAGATAGAGCTACAAGAGCCAAAGGGGTGTTGTGAGAGATTGAAAGTGTTGTGACAAATAAGGGAGTTGTGCAAGCAAGAGAAAGATGGAAGAATTCTTGAGAGAGAAGCCAAGAAGGAGAAGAGCTAGAATGAAGCTAGAGGAAAAAGAGAGTTGCTAGAAGAACTTATAGAGCCAAATGAGTTGAAAGGATGACTTAAAAAGAGAGAAAAGAAGCTTCCTTGGTCACTTTTGGGCATCCTCAGTTGTTACCACCAACAAAACCTATTGACAAGTGGAAAACATGCATGGAGGTGGTCATTTAAACGTTGAAATGTCGCAAGATGCTAGTGTGGTGTGCAGACATCTGCACAGTGCGCTAGTGTCTAGAAACATCATGCTACAAAAGACGCGAACGTGAAAGGTACAAAGTTTGATGCAAAGCTAACATGTAAGGGTAGTTGTTGAAAAGGGGTGTTGGAGCATCCTGAGAAGGGAAAAAGGTTGATGCAAGCACTAAAATGACCCTAATCAAGATTCTAATGGAGTGGACACTAAAGTGGATGAAAGAATGTATGTGAAATTGTGAGGGGTGCAATTTTACGACTATGCTCCTTCACAAGCAACACACTACTAGACGCATCTTCCACTGATGCATGATCTAGAACCTGAAATTCTAGATATAACACCTCTGATCATCTCATCCAAACTATGAAAGCACATCTTCAACCATGAAGAAATAGAAATAACAATGAAGAACATAACTTTTTCACCTTGTACATTCTCTATTCAAATTTTCTCAAAAGCACTTGGAAACCAAGTGAACCAGTTGCATTAGCAACACCAATTCAATACCAAAAGCACCTTCAAAAATATCCCCATTTGCAACTCCTACTCAACACCTTCTTATCACAACCACACTAGAGGTTGACATATGTTGAAATAAATGGCAACACTAATGACAACATAGTGCAAAAATCTCCAAAAATCTCTTCATTGACATCAATGACAACACTAATCTCCAACAATCTCCCCCTTTGTCATTGATGGAAACACCAGCTTTGAAAAACCATCAACAAAAAAAGGAAACCCTGCATCAAGAAGCACTCCCCCTTACTTGGGAATTCTCACATTTCATAATTCTTTCTTTTGTCCCCTTTCTTCTTCAACCTTCACTCCCCTTATGTTTTTCAGACAAAACTCTCCCTCTTTGACATCAATGGTAAAAGGAAACACCTGTATACTTCACTTCATACTACATAAGTGCAAAATACTTTCTCTCCACTGCACTCTCTTCACTATTCTCTCCCCCTTAGGGGCACAAGATATTATCCCCCTAATTGCACCAACCAAAGACACCACTACCTACTCCCCCTAAGAGGTAGCCTTCATCAGTCCAAGACCAAGAATAAATCTTGAATTGCTCACTTGGACAAATGCACCAAATCATGCATCTAGTTGAAAGAATAAGGGGAAATAACCCCTAGATTCTACCTGAGATACTCAAATGTATCTTTTAGAAGATACTTTGTGAAATTTTTTGCTATTTGATCCTTTGTAGGAACATACTCCAACTTCACTTCATTCTCTGCAACTTTCTCTCTTAGAAAGTGATACCGAATAGAGATATGTTTTTCCCTTGAATGCAATACTGGATTTTTTGAAATGTTGATAGCACTTGTATTATCACACAAGATAGAAATAGGTTCATCATATGATACTCTGATATCCTTCAATGTCAAATTCATCCACAACACCTACTCAACACTACAAGCACCTTCAACAATCTTCCCATCTGCAACACTTGCTCAACACCACAAATGCCTTCTCATCAACACCACACTAGAGGTTGACATAGGTTGACATGATTTACAACACTAAAGACAACATGGTGTAACAATCTCCAACAATCTCCCTGTTGACATCAATGACAACATTAATCTCCAATAGTGATTGCATAGTTGGATTGCATGTAATAATTTATTTTCTTGTGATTTTGGATTATGGAGAGCATTAGGATTAAATGGGATCAATGGATTGATGGAATGGATGGAATTTTATTATGCGGGGGGTAGCCAATATCTAGATACCAATGATAAGGGATTATAGAACCAAGGGAGAAGGTGGTAGGAGGGATTGGTGGATGGAGGATAGGGAGATAAGGATTGGGAGATGGAAGGATTATAGGATTAAAGGATGAATGTTTTGGATAGGGGATGAGAGGAATTATTGGATGGATAGAGGGTTTGGATGTGATCTCCAAGGACTATGTTGCAAAGGAATAAGATACCTCACTCTAGACACATAATGTATGATGAGGCACTAGGATGCTCATGATAATATGGATGAGAGGATGGGGTGAGGATAAGAGATATGAAGGTGTGTGAAAATATTGGATAGTGGGAAGCATGAGTATGGAGGGTATTGACATTATGAGTGGACAAGATCAATGGACTGGGAGGGAGGAAGGATGGAAGTATAAGAGGATATTTGGATGAAATGTAAAATGGGATAATATACGTCGAGATGTGTTCAAAGAATGTATGGATATTTGTGCCTATCTTTATTAAGATTGAAAGGAGGATGGAGGAATTGGAATCGATATGATATGATGGGTAGGAGAGGTAGGTTGGATTGAGGATATGATGGATAGGTAGCTAGAATAAACTTGCCCCAAATTTTAGAGAGAAAATGGATGGGGTATTTACACATGATTCTTGTTTTCTAGGTTTCCATCATGTTACTTTCCCAAGGCGCATGTGTGCCAAATTTTCACCATTGGACAAAAAAAACTTGGTTTTTTTATTTTTAATTTGGGTTTTTTTTTAGATGTTGGATGGGAGGAAGAAAGATTAGATAGATTGGCATGGTGATGGAGTCATAGGAGAGAAGATGAAGGACTCAAGCACTTATTTCCATACACAAATGATAGGAGCCCATTTGGAGATGACTACTTGATGTTAGTGAAACCTTGTTAAGATGGTTAGATTATGCAAAGGAATGGGTTAATGGACATGATGGGGAAAATATGTGTGATAAGAGATGATGTGTTGGAAAGTGTTTGGATAGAAGGATGGGATGGAAGTGTAATGTGGGAATATTTTCAAGACCATCATTGGCACATGCCATAATGGTTGTTGAAGGATTGGATGAGAAGTGGATGTAAGATTTGGGGATGATGAAGGGAATATAATAATAGATTTGGGGCATAGGGACTCAAAATGGATTTAGTATATGGGTGATGAGTATATTTGTCTATTAGATTAGCAACATTGGATGCCATTTTGGATTTATATTTTGGATGCATTGCAACTCATTTCTTTGAGATCCACAAGATTTTTATTTTTTATTTGGTAGGACTTTGTGGCCTTTGGTATTTATTAGATTTTTGTATCATCTTTTACTTTTTTAGCATTATTTTTGTGGGGACATGTGTGATAAGAGATGATGTGTTGGAAAGTGTTTGGATGGAAGGATGGGATGGAAGTGTAATGTGGGAATATTTTCAAGACCATCATTGGCACATGTCATAATGGTTGTTGAAGGATTGGATGAGAAGTGGATGTAAGATTTGGGGATGATGAAGGGAATATAATAATAGATTTGGGGCATAGGGACTCAAAATGGATTTAGTATATGGGTGATGAGTATATTTGTCTATTAGATTAGCAACATTGGATGCCATTTTGGATTTATATTTTGGATGCATTGCAACTCATTTCTTTGAGATCCACAAGATTTTTATTTTTTATTTGGTGGGACTTTGTGGCCTTTGGTATTTATTAGATTTTTGTATCATCTTTTACTTTTTTAGCATTTATTTTTGTGGGGACATGATCCCTAGGATTAATTTAATTTTTGGATTTATACATTTTATTTGGCATCCAAATTGCTTCTAATAGCAATGTAATGGGTGTAAGAAGATGGATGATGTAGAATATGGATGGGGGTGTTGGATGGGGCATATGGAGGTGTTCCTTTATTAATCCTGATTAGGGATTGTAGGAGTATGATATTTGTGATAAGTGATAGGGGTAGTGGATTGGTGGATGAGGGGATGAGTAGGATGATATGGATGGGATTTTGTGATATAAGAGCCAAAAATGGATTTAGTAGGAGGAGGATATGTTATGGTGGATTGTAGGACATAGAGACCCAAAATGGATTTAGAGGATGAAGGAGGAATAGTGATAGACATATTTTATTTGTATGATGGAGGAGGGGGGTGGTGATAAATGGTTTGGAGGAATGATTAGAGGCACATATTATGGTGTTGGAATAATCCATATTAGGTTGCATAAAGGTTGTACCAAAATTTTTGGTGGTGAACCTTGAGAGATGTAACCAAGGCCTTGTGAATGTGGATTTTATTTGATATGGATGGTCTCCAAGATACCTTGCTCATGAAAGCCTAAGCATTTGCATTAATATTTCATGTTCTTGAGCATTCGATTGATAATAGTAAGTTGGTTATTTTGGAAGCAAGATGTAATTCCATTATTAGGTGGAGGAGGATGGATGGTGAATATGATTTGTTCCTTTTCTATAAGAGAACCACCATGGGTGAAGGTAAGAGGAACAAGAGTATAAGGTGATGATGTTGGGATGGTTTGGGTAGGAGGTTATAAGGACCATGAAAGGGAATAGATGGGATGGTATGATATAGATTTGGATGGGGGAATTTTTTGGCATGCATTGGAATAAGCTCTTGTCATATTTGGATTTGTGTAGATGGTGTGATATGGGAGGAGTTTTGGATAAACTCATTATATTGGGAAAATAAAGAGATAGGGGATTCATCAGGTTCATGGTATTGGGGTTGGATGGTGTTAGGAGTGGGAGATTGGGATTGAAGGGTATTAGGAGTTTGGATTGGAATTATAGGTGTTTAGTGGATGACGGCCTCATCAATTATGGCCTTATATGGTTGAGTGGAGTGGCATGACTCTACAACTTTGTGATGTGGATTAGGATTATGGATTGATGTATAATGGGATAATAGATATGGATTAGGGGTGGAGGCTTTTTTTTATAAATATGGATATTTGGATATTGATAAGAGAGGATATGGAGGTATGGATATTGGATGAGAGGTATATGTAGGTGAGGGATAAGAGGAAAATATTGATGAGGTATAGAATGATTCTCCCTTGTCAAAGGTAGCATAACAATGACCAATGGATACATTTGAAGTTGAGATGGACAGTTTGTGTTATTCATTCCTTGGTCAAAAGGTATGGTTGAGTGGTGGAAGCTTGGGGAAAGCTTGCTAATGATGATGGAATCAAGGGGATTAATTGTGTGTTCATCTTGATCAACAAGAATATCATCATCATCAATATCAAATAGATTTTTGGCATGGTTATAATGATGAGACTCATAAAAATGGCATTCATGATGATCATTTGATGAGTAGAATGGGGTGAAAAATGAGATTGGATGGGAAGAAGTGATTAGAAGAGAAATGCAATGGATTAGAGAAAAATTAAAGGAAATATATTAAGATTTGAAACCAAAAGATCTTAAGTTTGGTTTATTAAATCTTAGATTAGGATTTAGATTAATCTCAAACTTGGGATAAGGTTGATTGATTAGAGTCGATGAGATGAAATAAATTTGGGAAATCATAGAAGGAAACAAATATGTTGAAATACAAGACACATTTGTCGAAAATTGAAATATATGTTGAGAGGTGAAATAGTTGGATAGATGAAATAACTAAAACAATATATAGATCCATTGAAGAGAAAACAAATTCATTGATTTATATGTAGAATTTTTTTTGGATTGGGGTTCATGTGATATACAAATCCACTAAAATAGGATACATATCTATTGAAGAGGAAACAAATTCACTTATTTAGGGGTAGACACATTTTTGGATTGGGAACTGTGATATATATATCCACTAAAATAGGGCATGGATCTACTAAAGAGGAAACATATTTTTGATTTATAGTTAACACTTTTTGGATAGGGAACTGTGATATATGAATCCACTAAAATAGGGTATGGATCCATTGAAGAGGAAACAAATTTATCGATTTAGATTTAGACACCTTTTTGGATTGGGAACTATGACATACGGATCACTAAAACAAGGCATGAATTTATTGAAGGGGAATTAGATTTTTTGATTTGGATTTAGAAACTTTTTGGATTGGGTATTCTGATATCTAGATCTAATGAAATAGGGTACAAATCTATTGTTCCAAAGAGGAAATGGATTCACTAATTTATAGCTAGATACTTATTTAGATTGGGTATTGTGATGTATAGATCCGCTAAAATAGGGTATGGATTTGTTGAAGAGGAAAAAAAATCTTTGATTTAAAATTAGACACTTTTTGGATTAAGGACTGTGATATACGAATCTTTTGAAACAAGGTACAAATTTGTTGAAGAGGAAATAGATTTGTTGATTTGGAGTTAGACATTTTTTTGGATTGGGGACTATGATAGATGGCTAAAAGAGTAAGCAAATCAGGCAAAAAATATGAAGCAAGCTATGTCCATGATTGATGACTTGAACAAATTGAGGAAAAGTACCACAAAAGCTAAAAGAGTGAAGCTAGACCCTTCAAAAGATGGTAAATCCAATTCTCTTATGAAATAGCTTAGAAATAAATCATTTCCTATAGATTCAAAGGAGATAATCTATATGTAATGGAGTTCCCACTCATGTAGAAATTGATTTATAGAATAATAATCATGTTGGAAGAGAGAAAAAATGGTTGTCTACCCTTGATAATTGTTAAAATTTAGTTGTCATAGGTGAATAGGAGTTATTTTTAAAACCATTGATTGAACCTTGTGGTTGAGATGTTGCTAAAGTATATAATTTTCCTTATGATGATAAAAATGAGGAATCTAAAATATTTCTCAACAAGGAGAGAATAACATTCCTTTAACCCCCCCATGCAATAATGATCATAGATACAACCAATTAGATAATTTGGCATGTTCCAATACAACATTGTAGACTAGACAATCTTTTAGTGACATGACCTAGGTACAAAGAGAAAACTAAGAATGCTTCTTCACGTATGTTCTCTTATCTTATTGAAATGGAAGTATTTAATTTTGAATCCATTGAAGAACACTTAGTAAGAAATATGACCAAAAGAAATATTGAAAATCAGTTTGAAGTTGATTATAGAGATGAAATAGGTAGCATTCTTCTTCTAATATACACATACTTAAATACAAAGAATTTAATATTTTTGAAGGGAATGAAAAAGGTGAATCCTTACAAGAAAGGGTAAAAAATAATTATGTTCATGAATCATTTTGTTTTTGAATGGCTTTTATGACAAATCATATAGTTTAATTACAACATTTTATCTCTTTTGAGCTTAACCCACTTAATGAAATACATATTGGAAATGAAGATAAATATTTACACGCTCTTGATCTTTGTCACAACTTTACACTCATAAAAGAAAATGAAATATTAGAAACATAAATGTTTGAGAAAAATATGTTGAATCATGTTGAATAATATCATAAACATTGAGGATAATTATGAGGAGGTTATAGATGATACATAGGTTTATGAGAAGTTAAGCTTTTTGGCTTTTCTTTCCCTTATAACTAAGACTTTATGACATATAGAGATGAGGAAATGACAACACTTTGATTGTAATATGTGACAAAGCTATAGATAGTGGTTAGCAAGGATTCAAAAAATGAGTTCAACTTCAAGAGTTACTACATCTTGCTAAAATTATGCCAAAAAAAAATCGAGTTAGAAGCATTATAAGAGTAGAAAACAAAGAGTGATGAGCTAAATAAAGTTAATGAGGATTTTCATCCCTACGAGGTCTTTACTCTAAATTTTTGTCTTGAGGCATCAGATGGTGACTTTCTCTATGAAGAAGGTTTTATTCTTTCTCATCTACTAATAATAGAAGAAGACATATCTATTAACAAACCTAATAGTCTAGATTTATTTTTCTCTCTTTTTCCTTCACAATCATTAGAAAGATAATTTTTTGAGTTTATTGTAGTGAAAAAAAATAAACTTCTTATTTCATGTGAGATGATCATATGCTTATTGAAATAATTGTTCATAAAGCAATATCACAGCCTAAAATAGCATAATGCCTCATGATTTATATGAAGCATACCTAACTTGAGAGTTATCCTTTATCATATTCAAGCAATCAAGAATGTATCCAAGAATTGTAGATTGATATATCTAATATATTGCAAGAAAATATGACTGATGGTATAAATGGTGATGTTGAAGCGATTCAATAGGCTTTTATGTTTTATGGTGAAGAGTGGTTGATTTGGTATTGATGCATTGATTTTGAAACTTGCACATTTCAAATACTTTAAACCTATCATCACAAACATGAAATGGAAACTTGGTCCATAGGTTCTTCATAGGTAAAACTCATTGTTTCTCATAGGTACCCATTTTTTTAGCATCTTAAGGGTTCATGTAAACTTCATGAAATAATTGAGGCAATGCTCCCACTGTGTATATAAGTTGCCTAGGAAATTTTGTCATGTTTGTTTTGATTTTTGGTGTGTTCATTTCTTTTTTGTTTTATTTTCCTCAAGTCAAAGTCACTTCCTCTTTCCTATTGTGTTGTGTTTAGCTCTTGACTCTATAACCCAATAAATAAAACCCTTGTATTTTCTAGATATTATGGGTTCTTATTATGTTTGCAAGATCCTTGTACCCATTTGGAGTCAACTACTATTCCAATTTTGACCATAAGAACTTTTTGAAAAAATTTATTCCCTAAATCAACATATATTATTAAGTCGTCAAAGAATATCAATTTTTTAAGTCACATATGAATATCTTTTGTTTTCTTGACTTTAATCAAATTGAAAATATTAATATTAGTCACTTCAGTGAACATCTTAAATTTTCTTGACTTTGATTACTTAATCATGAATGTTCTCAAAAAGATGAAAAAGTTTAAAGAAAAGAAAAAAAAGTGTTTAAAGCCTTGAAATGCTTATCTTGCAATCCATGAAAGCAAAAAAAAACAAAAGTTTAGAAGTTTAAAGCCTTTTAACATGCGGAGGTGCGGATCCCTATGCCTGATAAAGTTTCACAACCTTTATTTACTAAAAGATAAAAGGAAATACGTACAGACTTTTCTTATCTATGCACCCATTTTCAAAGGAAAATCTGCAAAAGAAAAGAGAAGAAGAGTTATTCACTTCCTCCTCAACACAAAGGAAAAAGACCCACATAAATTTCATGTTTGAACGGTGGCAAAGTAGACTAATGTAGAAAATATGCAGATATTGCATATTAAGCTCGAATTCCTGAACCCATAAGAGCGTAATCTACTCCCATACCTGGGCAGCATCCTTTTTCTTATGTTAAAGGCGCCATGATTATGGCGTACCTTAAAAAGGAACATATGTGGAAACATAGCCAAGTGCATGGTTATCTGGCAAAACATCTCAAAGAGATGTAATCTGAGATAATACAATGATCACAGGTTACATATAAAATGGATTTGTTGGAACGACTTTAGAAATCTTAAACAGATGCAGCTAGTGGGTATGAAGCCAAAATTCCACAACCTTTTCCTACACCTTCCATGCTTGTGTTTGGAACATCGAATAGACAGCTGTAAAAGTCTAAATGATAATGGAATTGCAACTACCTTGGTAGACATAATATGCAAACTCTAGAAGTAGAAACAAGGCCACAATAATGGTTTGACATAACACCACAAAGAACTGTGGCCTCATGGAATGCAATGATTGGTTGACATAACCTTTCAAGCGACTGCGATTGGCAGGTGTAAAGCCAAATTCCACAACCATTTCCAGCACTATTTGCTTGTTCCAATAAGGCGACTACAGGGTATGTACATCAAAGCACAATAGAAAGG
Source organism: Sequoia sempervirens (assembly GCA_007258455.2). NCBI lineage: Eukaryota > Viridiplantae > Streptophyta > Pinopsida > Cupressales > Cupressaceae > Sequoia > Sequoia sempervirens. The sequence goes on along the minus strand of VDFB02271358.1, from coordinate 1,205,070,458 downwards.
GGTTTCCCTAAACATATCTCTGAGAGAAATGGCATCCGTCATTGGTGGATGGCCTCACATGGGATCTAAGAGGGAGTTAGAATTCATTTTTGAATCATTCTGGAATAAAAAGAGCTATGTGATTGATGTAGAGGTAGTTGTCAAGGAGTTCAAGGATTCAATTTAAAAGTAGATGGCTAAGGTTCAGTTAAACAACACGTTCTAAGCTTTGACTTGTTTAGGTGGTTCATCTTAAATCACACTGATAGGTGGGTTCTACTGGAGAAGTGAGTGTGATTTCATATAAGCCACCTAAGCAAGTCAAAGCTTAGAGTGTGTTGTTTAAACCCGACCGATGGCTAATGCCAGACTCAAATACATTCCAAGCAACACTTTCTCTTATTATGATCAAGTTCTTAATACCACTACCATTCTTGGAGTTGTTTCTCTTAGTTATGGTTGGTCGAGTGAAGGGATTGGCTTTGGTATTTACCTCTTCGTGCCTCAGGAAAATGCTACTCTTCCTGGTATAGAGATTTACAAATGGTTTGACACCATCAGTACATTGTTCTTAAGTTGAGTCCAAAGCTTGCATTCACTTATGCATCTCACAAAGTTGTGAATAAATACAAGATGGCCAAAGAGTTTGGCATTGATATGGTGCCTATGCATAGTGGACTAGTCAGTGCCATAGTTGTTTCTTTCAAAGCCTACAAAAGGTGTGCCAAAGATCTTTAATCTCCTATGTTTGATAGATTCAATTCTACCAATTTATGAGGAGATCAAAATGTGATTTCCATGTCTAGATTAGAGGTGCAAAATTGAGCTCAATAAAGCATATTAAATCAATTTACTTGGTATTAGTACTATGGAAAGCTATTAGAACTAGTTGACAATTGCATATAGAGATATTTATAACGTAATGTCAAGTGCTAATATTATCAATTATATTAAGTATCAATAGGGGAAGGTAGTAAAGTGTTCAAGGATGTCTTCAATTAAAGAAAATGAAAGAAAAAGAAGAACAATAGTGAAAATCATCTCCAAAGTGCAACAAGGAATGATCATATTCAATGTCTAGACTCATTGAATGTAAAAAGAGTGAATTTTCTCGGTGTGTAGCTTGTGGGTTTGTCTTTGATTCCTAGTGTAAGAAAAATGGGATTAAAGGCAACTACAATTATAGTGAAGCAACACTTTACAAAAGCAATGATATAGTGATAGACATATAGAAAACCATGGCACGATATCTAGAACTCATGATGATAGAGGTAGGAACTTGCTTCCAAACTAACATAACATGAGGTTTTGATTTTCATGGTGTCTATTGAAGTGCTATGTTAAGTTGGAAATTGCATCTAAGAAGTAAATTGCCTCCACAAAATCTGTGATTTCTATCTTAGAGGAGGAAGATTCAATGAATGAAGAGTTAGCCCATTATCCTATTCCAATAAACGATAATGTGGAAGCAAGAACTAAGATTAGAGAACTTCTTAAATGGAATCTCGTAAGCCATTTACATATCTTGCCACCTTTTCCTCATCATCTTCAACATGTCCAACTCGTATACCAAGCCTATAAAACTCTTCAATGTATTTCATGTCACTTGACTCCCTTTGTTTAAAATTTTGCAACTTCTTGAATAAACTCATATGATAATCAATTGGAAAAAAATTAGATTTCAACTTGGTTACCATTTTGTCCCATGATTTTATTTTCTCCTTACCCTTTCTTTGTCTATCAATTTGCACCTAATCCCACCATAGGGATGCATGTCCTTTCAACCTCATGCAAGCATATTTTACCTTCTTCCCATCTTCTATGGATTCCAAATCAAAATATTTATCCATCTCTGAGATCCAATCAATGAGCTCTTTTGGATTCAAACTCTCCTTGTAGCTTGGTGGATCCATTCTTGGCGTACTACCCAATTTCGATAGCACCCATAGAAATATATCCTCTTGTTCATCTTCTCCTCCTACTGCAACTTCTAGAACCTCTTCTTCCTCATCACTAACATCCTAAACAAGAACTCCTCTCTGTTGTGATGTTGAGCTATGACTTCTAGCATTTCTTTGATTCCTCTTAGCATCTCCATGAGCACTAGATTTTATTCTCCTTGTGGGGCTCTCCCTCTACCCCATCCTCTATGTGCCATTTTCTTCAAACTTCTTCAAACCTTGCTCTAGAAATGCACTAAAAACTACTGATAGACTACTCTTCAGAATTCACTTTGAATATGCAAAACTCATCCAATTTCTCTAAAAGCTTGCACAATGAAATCTCCCACCTTCATCTATAGGAATACACATTCATGTTATTTTTCTAACAAACAATGTCATACTTTATTTGATGCTAAAATCACCATAAAATCCACTTTTCTTCACTTTCAACAACTAGATTCCAGCAACATTAAAACCCACTCTGATACCATTTGATGTAGGTCAACAATTGAGAATCCAATGGGATTGTCAATTGTTGTAGTCCAAAACCATAACCAAGACAAATTTCTTAAAATTTTAGAATTTAACTTGCAACCAAAGATTGATATCACCAACATATGCTTGCATTAAATTGATAAATCTGATTTTTACATCAAATGTGCAGCAACAACATCAACAAAACTAAAGGCTTGATCCACAAGTAAAAAAAAAATTTAATCTTATAGGAAAGAACTCCTGGAAAGCACAACAAACTTCACACAAGACACAAAAATTAGCAAAGGCAATATAATATCAGCTGCAAAATTTCCTCCATTCCTCTTTGGAAGCCTTAAATTTGCCTCTCTCAATCTTCCTTCTTCTTTTTCTCTTTTTCTTCAATCTTTTCTCTATTCAACCTTCTCCTTCCCTAGGCATTGGGATCCTCTCTGCAACCACCACTTTCTAAGCAACCCTCCTCTCCAATCTAGATGTGGGTTTTTTTTCCTCTCTTCATTTTTTTCCTGTAAAAACTTCAACATCTTTTCTAAAAATTGTCTCCATCACTTTCTCCTTCCACTGCCTCCACCCAGGTGCCTAATACAAAAGTGGTCAACAAATTCAAATTCACGAGAGTTACACAAGAGCCAAAATTGGCAAACACATGCCTAGGCATGGGGTTTTGGCTCCTAGATAGTTTTGAAATTTAAAATATTTTAATAAATCAAAACTTGCAACTTCAACTCCTATGTCCACTTTCCAATTGACTTCAAATTGAATTGTCGAAAGAAGGGAAAATGAAGAATTAACCACATGTCTACAAGAAAATCAAAATGAAATAAAACCAAAATTTGACAACAAAGGTAAATAAGATCTTGGATGTGTAGGATTGCTCTACTCCCCAACTACTCCTACATCATTATTACATATTTTTGATGAATTTGATAATCTTATACTCTATATATTCTTAGAAGTTAACTCTAATGATAATTAATCTCTACTATTGCTAGAATGTTGCACGAGAATTAATGTTTAAAAAATATTTCTTAAAATGACTAAGAGATTTACTTGATATATGGGCTGATATTCTTTAGCCAAATCTATTTTCTAAAAACTTGCACACTTATCTATTTACTATATATGAATCAACTTCTATATATAGAGTTTCTTAACATTGTTTATGTTGGCAATATAGTTTCAAAGGAAAAGTTGTTTTAGTTCAAATGCAAATGAATCCTATGAATTAGTGTTGGCATATATTTAGAACCTAATATACCAACTTTGGATTTTATAAAGTTAGGCCATTTCTACTATTCAATAGAGTGTGGTTACTTATATGGTAATGGTTTGAGTCACTATCATTTTTGTTGTAAGCTCTAGAACTTGTGTTACTCTTGTGAATGTGCAACAAATTAAGGTTCCTTCATGGTATTTAGAAATATTATGGGTTGTGAATGGATGTAGAAACTCTAACCTAATTAAATTATGGGTTTGCGTATTTTTATTGAGACTTGGAACACATTCTAGTAAGAAGTGAAACATTGGCCTCTATTTGAAGGGTATAAGTTTATTTTCAAATATTATAGAAATGAGCCTCCTAGTGATATTCACACACCATAATTGACACATTATACATAGGATTTGTTAAATAAATTTGGTAACCTTTCATAAGTCTAGATAAGATATTATGATATATGGTTTTGATGCAACTAGCCCTTTCTATTTGGCTTGGAAAGGGGCTAGTGGATTTGAAAAAACTCATGTTTGGGTCTATTCATTCATCTCTCTCAATGGTTCTACCATGGATCCCAACTTGGTGACTATATATTGAAGCCTTGATGGATTATAACTTTTGAGAATTTTGGATGGCATTGTGCTTATACTTGTACCTTTTTCATATTTATAAATACTTAAAACATAGTATTTGATTGAATCTTAGCTTTCATTACAGTCAAATGCTTACTTGTGAACCTTTATGGTTGGATTCATGACCCTTGCAATAATTAACATCAATATGTGTAAAGATGTTAGAAAGGATAATAAAAGCATTACATTTGAATAATATTATATTTTAAAATCATAATTGAGAAATAATATATATTATTGAAATGTTGATAAAGTATTACTAAATATCGTCAAAGGAAATATAGATCACTTAAAGACAATATTTTCAGTCCTCTAAAATTAATTAAAGTTATTTTGGTAGAAAACCATGTGTAAATTTTTGTATCAATATTGTATCATTTTGTCCCCATCCTAATGGTTCATAATTTTTTATCTAAAATATTTTACAAAAAACTACACACGGTTTTCTACTAGAAGCCCTTTAATTAATGTAGACCACTAGTTAGTACACTTTAGATTGTCTGCTAATATTCATAGTTTATGTTCTTAGTTGAAAATTCTTAAGAAGAGTATAATGTGACAATTCATTCAAGTTAATAATAAAATATAAAATTTTAAACAAGGAAAACCTCAATATTTTTTAAGGAGTTATTCATTCATTGTCAAAGGCACTATGCTATTCATTATGGCTAAACTACTTGTATTGAACTCATTATATAATATGTAATTAGCTGATCAAGATTGTGTATGAGGAGAGTTAGATCCAATTCTTATATACTAAATCATTACAATGTAAAGTAATACAAGACAATGAAATCTAAGATACGGGTATGAAACTTGGAACACGAGTTAGTTCTTAAACACTTGAATATAGATATAATAGGTCGCAATTTAAGTTATAATTGGAGGGAATGATATACTATCATAAACTTTATTAAAATTTTAATTGTTCATATAATAATATGGTTTATGAACGTGTTACTATTCATAAAATATTATTTCCAAATATATAATTGGGACTATATTAAGCTTGAATTTGGGTTGTATGTTAATCCTAAATGAAAAATAATAGATAATATCAATAATCATTCTTATGATATGATATTATATGGAATCTTGGGACCAATAAAATAATATTATTTATAGATATCAAGTAGTATGGTTCGAAAATAAAAATTGAAACAAGTTAAGTAAAGAATGTCAAGTCTTAATCTTTAGACAATTTTCTATAGGAATTTAATAAATTTATGTATGCTTATTAAAATAAGACTATATGATTTCAATTCAAATATAAAATCATCTATATATGGTTTAAGGATTCCAATTATTAAAGTTATCCCATTTATGTTAAGTTGTAATCCAAACCTAGTTGAGAAGTGATCCAATGCCTTAGGTGAAAACTAATAGAGTGGTCATGTTGAATCTCTTAGTGAAACTTAAATTTATATACTTCATTTTGGATTGATAAATTAAAAATGAGTCCTTAATAAAAATATGAAATGTTATTTAAGTTGACACACTTTATATTCCTATTCTATAGTTAAAAATCTAAGTGGAAAAGAGATATGTTGAACCCTAATATTAAAAATATTATGAGACTTTAAATTACTTAACTAACATTTAGATATACTTCACTCCTCTAAGTTTCAATGCAATTATTTATACCATTATGGATGTGGGAAGGTTTGAGTTCCCTTACATGAATTCTTATCCAATTAGATAAGGTTGAACTGAATGTATTAATCCCCACTAAGGATGTTCAATAAATTGTGTAATATCAAGAATGTATGTATTGAAACACATGTATATTTATAAACCATTTTATAATGGTAGAGATTTTTACCTTGTATCATAAAATTACTTAATTATACTTAAACTTTAGAATTGTACACATACACATCCTTGCGATGCTAATTGGGATGTTACGCAAAAAGATACTTATTTATTGGTTCTTACAAATTTTTGTGGTAGACGCTCTAAGATAAAGACACCATTAGTTATATTTAGTGACAAATACATTGATTTACAAATCATGATCATTCATAATATTCATAAACATGAGTTATAGTTATGGTTATGCTTAGTAGTGGAGGCATAACAACCTCTTGAGGGTAGGTTTGTAGGATACTTTGTCGATTAAGACAATCTTCTTTGTTATCAATGGCACACTTGTGTCCTTGTGATAGAGTATTTGAGATCCTTTATCCTATTAGATATTAATCAAGAATTTTATTCAAGGTACCCTAAGCTAAGGAATATGCATGGAAACTTGCAATAGTTATAATTTTGGATTAGGATGTGCAAAGATGTAATGTATTTTGTTGCTTAATACTTTGAGTGTCTAAGCTATTAGCAAAGGTTGAACATAAACATGTAAAACTTCTTTACCCACATAAAATTATTAAGTGGGAATAGGATACTATATACATGGATTTCATTGTCAGCTTGTTGATATCATCTTATCACCATGACTTGATCATGGTCATGATGGATAAGTTGATGAAGGTCGTCATTTGCCCCATATTAAAACCACTCATAATTATATTGTATTTCTTAATGTCTTCTATTATGATATTATGTAGCTTCATGGTATTTTTCACAATATTGAGTGTAATAGTGATAATCTTTTCACCTCTATATTTTTTATAACCTTGAATGATTCCTTACATGCTTAGCTCAATTTCAATACCACTTATCACACTAAGATGGATGAATAGGCCAAGAGGGTAAACCATGTATTGAAGGAAATTTTGAGGTTGTATGTGATATACCAATAGTCGTAATGGGAGGATTACCTTTATCTAGGTGAGTTTTCCTACAATAATAATTTTCATAGTTATGTTTTTGATAAGATAAGCTACATTTATAGGGTGCAGTACCCTTTACATGAAGAATCCTCGAGGGCCAAAGTCAGATCAAACACCAAAAGCTAACAAAATATAGTCTAGTTACAGCAATAGCATAAAGAAACCAAAAAATTGCAGACACAATGGACAGACAGCAAAAGGCAAGCCCACCCAACAACAACACACACCCCACCCATCACTTAGCTAAACCCTCCCACTCCTCATATCATCCACGACCCATTTGTTGTTGGAATCCTCCTCCATAGTCTTCTTTTCAACCTCCTCTTTTAGCACCTCAGACAGGGTAACAGCTGAGCGGTGTATGACCTTGATCGTGAAGCATGTCAACCTTGTGAATTTTTTTCTAGTTTATCAATTCAAGGCAAAAAATTATTGAGCTCTTATCTCTTATGCATTTCCACCCTGTTAGTCACCTCAACCCGAGTTGGATGATATGAGGAATCTGGTGTGGATTCCTCGAGGATCATCTTATTTAACTCAGAGAAATGGCTTGGACCTTCCACAAACTCCTTGGTCTCTTCAATAGTATCATGCTTTCTCTCCTCTTTGCCACCATTCTTCTCAAAAATATTGGAAATCTCATCCACTAGCACCTTTATTTTGTTCTTTTTCAGTCTATTAGATCTTCTAACACTAGTCTGCTCAGTTCCCATGTCAACACTGGCTGCAACCACCGTATCCCCATGGGAGTCTCTACCACCAGAGTCCCCATCTTCATTGTCTATGGGCGGTTCCTCAACATAGCAAGAGGTTCCCTTCTTACCCTTTTTGGTTCTAACTTGATCTAGGTAGGCAGTTTACTGTCTTTCTTAGAGGATGTGTTTTTCATCTCATAGAGCCCTATAGCAACTTTAGACTAAACTAAGCTCGCACCATTTTTTTTCTTTTTGGTTGGGGGTTTAATTTTAAGATCCTTAGAGGTTTTAAATTCCATAGAGGGGGTCTTTCTTTTAGGCCCAACAGAAGTGGTTGGGGAGGGTTTATCAAAGAATGGTCAGAGGTTTCTTGTTCTTCAATTCTAACGGCCGAGATGGGTTTAGGAGGACAAAGGGCCAAGAAAGTGGTACAAGAAGAGAATGAGGCCTTGGTGCAAGGGAAATGGGGGAAGTTTGTTAGGGTTTTTGGCTACTAATTCCACAACTTCCCTCATAGAGATTTTGAGAGAAGAAAGTAAGAAGAAAGGAAAAATTGTGAGCATCCTATGTCTAAGATGGTTTAACAAAGTAAAATTATAAAAATAGTAGACATTAAACCTCCCCTCAAGGGTAATGTAGTTCATGATGGCCATACAAACCTGGTCCCATGGCTTTGGAAATGAGCTTTGTTCAAATTCGGTGTGCACTTTAGTTAGCTTTTCATTCTCTCGAAGGAAGGAGTTGAGACTCTCCAGATCCTGCACCTTGGTATGCTTTTTCAGTTTTTGACCTATGCAAGATATGACTATAGCTTTTCCTATGACCTCTGTGTTGATTTCAAATGAGATGTCACTAATAGTAACTCTTCTATCATTCCAAGAGCTTGCAAAGTGCGCTGAGAGTTTCTTGTCATGTTCCTATAAGCTCTTCATTAGAGGCACAATGCCTCCTTCCACACATATGTGCCATATGAGGGGGTCCCTTCGAAATTCATCACAAGATCCAGGCTCAGTTCAGACCCTGTCTCCACCCATTTTCACTCTCAGATTGTAAAATTTTAGCAATATAAGCAAAGTGAGAAGTTTTTCAAATTACCGACGAGTAAAACACACAACCTATTTATCGCCACTGCTATACCAAATCAGAAAATCTTGCCTAATTAAGGCAATCAAATTTTCACAAGTACCAATGGTCATTCCCAATGAGTTTAGGGCCACGAGGCCACAATAAATATTGCTTAAGTACATCAAGGTATAGTCAAAAGCCAAGATTTCATTTATCGAATCATTATTATCCAAAGTATTGATGGTAATTTTGGCCTCATGCAAATCCCAAAAAATGTGGTTCAAAATATGGGCTTTGTACTTAAAAAAGATGGTTCATAAAGCTCTTGAAAAGACCATCAAATCTCCATGAGCACCCCTAACCACCTCCCAAATATCTTCCCACACCCCTCCACATCATCATGCATATTCCACATCATTATGAGTCCAAGTGTGTAATACTGAATACACCCTTCCACTATAGAAAATTTAGATCTCATCGTTAATGGTAATTTTGAATACAAGGATAATTTCTTGGATGTTCATGGCGAGATCCCCCATACTTCTCCAACACTTAGATAGAACCCATGAAGGAGACTCCAACCATGAAAATGATCATGATTGAAGGAATCAATCATAGCCTTGGAGTCTCCTTCAACCATGGCAATGATCATGATTGAAGAAATCCATCATAGCCTTGGAGTCTCCTTCAATGTACATGTGTTTATGCCTAGATTGACAATAATTTTAACACCTTTGAGCAACACAATTGCCTCTGTTGTCATAGAGGACTGTGTTCTAATGCCCCCAACATACCCATCCACCAAATTTCCCTTTGGTTCTTTGATAATATCTCCTATGCTAGCCAACCTTGGGTTTCCTTTCATCACACCATCAAAGTTAAGTTTGTGCCAGCCAATATCAAGGGGTTTCCAGATTGTATTAAGTCTAGCCAGAGCTTTAGAGTTGTCAAATGAGTTGATCTCTAATTTCTTATTCCAATATTTGGTCATGTTGATCTCCCACACTAAAGGAGCCCTTTTCAATGGTTTCCAAATGCATAAGGCAACATTCTCCATAATTAGTCTAAGACCAATGCTAAAAGCCTCCTTCGATCTTCTTTCCACACTTCTGATGATTCAATTATTTCTTTCTTTCCACAGACACCGGCAAAGGATGGGAGGAACATGTCGCCAAATTTCTTTAGGTAGAGGATGGTGATAAGGACCAATCTAGTTATCAATAAAACTCTTAAGGTCACCATTCATGGTCCAATGAATACCCAATCTTCCAAAGGCCGACTCCTGGACTTCAACCACAAATAGGTAGTGGAGTAACAGATGCAAAGTTGAAGATTGAGATGAAAAGTTGGAATTTACCAATCAAGAAGAAGGTTGGAATTTACCAATCAAGAAGAAGGTTATGTGGCCTATCAGGAAGATTGTTCAAAGACAAGTGGGAGCAGAAAAATCAAACATTAAGGAGCCCTTGATTGAAGAACAAAAGCCAATTAAAGAGGAATAGGCAGCTAATAAAATGGTAAGTAAACATATAACTATTATAATAGCAGTTAGGATTGATAAATTGCAATTAGATGTTCAATACTTGTTGCAAGAGCATGTTGATGTGTTAATAGATGACAATATAAGGCAAGGATTTAGTTCTCATGCAAATTGGAAAGAGAAAACCTTCAAGGTGATTGAAGACACTCCACATTTGTAGTTGGAGTATGAGGGTGCAGCCTATTTTATGTTTGCATTGATCAGGAAAATTGGTGAAGATGAAGTTGAGTGGCATAATTTTAAGAAAAAGGGTCCATACCCTGTTTACCAAATTGACAAGGATGAAGGAAAGGTTGTTGATTGTATAGACAATAAGAAGATAGCAACATCTAGTATTGAAAGGATGGGTAAGAAGAGTTGTGTTATTGCAGCCTTAAGGAGAGGTAGACCAAAATTTTAGATGAATCAGATCTTGGAAGGAGAACAAGGTGTTGGGGCAAAGTGTGTAGTCCATCAAGGAAAAAAGGATCAGTTATAATGTAGCAAAACAAAAGGAAAGCAAGTTTGCATTAACACGATGAAACCCAAGGTAAAGAAGAAGACCGCATGGAAATATTTCAAGGAAGCCAAAAGGAAAAAGATAGAAGACATAAAGCAATAGAATTCCTACCTTCAATTCAAAAGGGACTTGAATTCTTCTTTCCCTGGGAGTATGGTGCAGGGGCACCTAGTCAAATTGTGCAATTTTGGTCTAATGTTGATTTTTTGTGTTGTTGAGTCATGTTGAATGTAATAAGGTCATAATAGACCATTTTCAATGTAATAAGTCATATGGGGTTGGTATTAGATAGGGTTGTCAAGTTTTGGTCAATTTTGCAAATGTTGTCATAGTGCAAAAAGGCAAAAAATGAGAATATGAAGAGTCAAATGATGAAGGAAGGTTAGGAGTTAGTTTTTTTTGGTTGGGAAAGGTTTTTAATTCTTTAAAAATAATTGGTACATGTTGTTGAAAGGTAGGAAGATGTAAATCTCAATTTTGAATATTAAACAACACTATTTTCTTGCATTTTTCATAGTTTTTTTGTTGCTACAAGCTCTTGTACGGCCTGGTACTATCAAAACATGCAATTTTATGAGTTGGAATTGGTAGAGAGATTAGTTAAGCTTATTTTTGTTTTGGTTTGAGATTTTTTCATTAATTATTGAAGATTTTATTGAAGATTTACTGAAACTAGTTCTGGAAACCCTATTTTGAGGGTTTGAAAGCAAGAAAAATGTACAACTCTCCATTCCACCATTGAAGTCTTGTCAAAATCAGTGGAATGGAGGTAGACTAGGTGTATTTTGTGTTTACTAGGTTTTCAGGAGCAAGGATGTGGTTTTGGGCAAGTTAGATTGATGCCCTAGTTGGTTTTCTTCATGATTTTAAGCAAAAATGATGCCTAAAGGTAGGGTTTTGTTGAAGAGTTGTTAAGAGGCCATTCTAGTTGATAAAATATGTATGTGCAGACCTAAATTGATGTTTCTAAGGTTTTAGAATGGATATTAGAGGCTGGGAGTGTGCAAAATCAATAAGTACCCTGTTGTAGGAGCCTAATTAGGCCATTCTTCAAGCATAGCAGCAGAAAATAGAGGGTTATGCTCCAAAGTAACCACCCCTATATTTGAGATATGTTTTTGATTAAGGAACAAGTAGATTTTAAAGGGACCCTGAAACCCTTAACAGTAAACAAGAGAAAGATACAGCATCCAAAGGATCATGACAAAAAATAGACAGCTTACATCAAAGAAGAAAACAAGGAACCATCCCAAGGCAGCACAACAAAAAGCTGACAAAAAGCCAACAAAATTCCAACCACTAGGGCAGATTCCTGAGGATATCTGCTGCCTCCTGCTCGTGTTTGTTCATATTTAAAGGAGCTTTCTTAATCTCTTGAATGTTAACAAGAGCCTAGTTAGCCTTCCTCTTCAAGTTCTCTCTGGTTCTTTTACTCGGCCCCACACCTTCCACCCAACTTTCCTCTTTCTCAACATCCACATACATAGCAGTCCTGACCTGATAGGCATTTTCCAGATTATCAACCATCGTATTCATGGTCTTCACATTAGATTTTAAAATTTTGTGGCTCGTTTCCAAAAACCTTGTGGATAGAATATTTTATGTTCTTCATCTTTTCCTCCATACCAGAAAGCTTACCATCATGTTTACTCTTAAATTGCTGCAAATCCTCAACTATTTTCTTGAGGAAATCTGCCATGTATTTATTTTCTTCCTCACTCCATAAGTTGGTGGCCTTTTCTTTGTCTTTTTTATTATTGTCATTCTTTTCAGCCTTTTCCAGATTATTTTCATAGCCCTCTGATTTAATTTAAGTTCCTTAATCTTAAAAAACACCCATCTGATTGACCGAAAGAAATCCACAAACCCATTACGAGCAATAGCAAGAATGTCATCAGGAAATTCACATTTAGTTTTAAAGTAATGGTCATCTGCCTTGAGTTCACTGGGATAACGGGGCCTATCCTCTCTGTCAATGGCAAGGTAGCTGAAGTATTCCGACGAGGGGGCATCATAAGAGGGATCCTTTGAGACCTTACTCTCACCCTTCTCCTGGGGAGAGGCACTAGAATTATCTTTCCCCTTAATTGCAACCCCTCCTCTAGAAGAAGGGGTCTGGTGGGACAAAGTTGACATCGCTTTGAAATGTTCATAGATTAGAACAAGCAAACCCTCATGGAGAATAGAATGCCTAATCAGTATAAAAAAGGAAAATGGGTATTTGAAATAGGTTTTTTTTTGTGGGTAGGATTTATTTTCTGAAAGGTATGGTCAAATTACAGTGAATTTATGCTCTGTTAAGCCTATTGTCAAATGAAGTAGCAAGTATTTGAAGGGTTTGTTACAAAGAAACCACCCCTGTACTTTTGATATTTTTTGAAACTTGGAAAAGGGTATCTAGAATGGTAATTGGTTTGTGGGTTTTCAATTTCTTTAGAAATTTATGTTGAATTTTCATTGTTTGGAATGCTACAAGCAAAGTTGATGAAACTATGAGAAAGTACCAAGTTGGGATTTTCAAGGTTAAAGGATTGTCCAAAGCTAACTAATTTTTGGTTGGTTAATGATCTCCCTCCATGCTCTACATCACACCGGCCATGTATCACTTAAAAGATCTTCCAAGTTAGTCATACTATCTGAATAATCCACCAGGACCCCTCTTTTTAGAAGGATATAGAGGAGATCTGAAGTCTCCTGCCACTAACCAGTAGGCATCCTTATTGTTCTGAATCCACTTAATGATTTCCATGAAGACCCAAAATGGGTGAATTGGATCCCAAAACTATTCCTATTTTGAAATAGCTCAATACCCCCTAGTCTATTAGGGTTATGCATAACTATCAAGCCTCCTAAAGCCCCATCTACATCAGTAAAGGAAAAGTGAGCATTTGGCCAGATATTTTATCTATGAGTTCAAAAATTGTTTTAACCATTTTAACTTCTTGTAATAGTAGTACATCAAGCTTTTGCTCCCAAACATAATCCTTCAAGGCCAATTATTTATGGGGGGATATTTAGCCCTATTACATTTCAAGACAAGACTTTCATTTTGACATCTTCTTTGAGGATGCTTCCAATGTCCTCTATTTTCCAATAGCTATCTCTTTGGTTATCTCTCTATTTCTAGTTTTTAGTTAGTTGGGTCTGCCTAGTTTGGTTTCAACCCCCACATCTATATTCCTTTGTTTTCCCTTCTTCTTTGGGGTTGACCACCCATCCTCTTCATTGGTTTGGTTGTGTGATAGGGCAGCTATAATTGTCACTCTGGATCCAAAGTCTTCCCTCTTAAACCAACTCTAGGTATTTCTCCCTCTTCCATTTCTTTAATCATGTCATGGTTAGCTAGGTGGGATTGATCTCCCAGTTCATTCATCTTCAAATCACCAATGGCCATTGGTTCACTTGGCATGCTCACTGATGGAGACATAGCCTTCAAACGGGTGGCTCTGTTGGGTGATGTCACAACCAAGTTTGCAACAGGGTCTTCAGAAGAACCAGATTTGGTCGGGGAATCAATGATCTTAAGGATCTCTGTCTTGAAAGGTTAATTGTTTGTGATTTCATCCAGTGGGGGATCACTTGCCCGATAGGTTTGTTTGTTACAGTGGACTTGCATTCAGAAATGAGGTGCCTAGGTTTGGAGCATTTTTTACAATAAACCACAACATTTTCATAACATATTTGTTGGTTCCAAGACCCAAACTAACATAGAATCATGCAAAAAAATTATGTATGATTGTGCAAGATAAACAAAAGTTGTGATTGACATGAAATTTGGGTAGTATTGGGGATAATGTATTGTTTAGGACATGGAACACCGAGTGGCTTGTATCTATGAGCATCTTTAGGAGGCTTGATATTTTTAAAATAAATTTGTTGACTAGAAGATATTGAATAAGGATTTCTCCCCAGGTGATAGGATTTTCATGTGGGTTTGGGATCACAAGGGTCCTTTTCATTACATAAATGGTTTTAATTTGGTGTTGATTTTTGTCAAGAATTTTGAGATCTTGGACTTAGTAGGGCTAGTGATGTATTATCTAGCCTTCCCACCTAACATATCAAGGATCCACTATGTGTTTCATGTTTTTATTTTACAAATATGTGTTCATAATTAGTACCATGTATTATATTTCATGGTATTGCAAGAGGAGGTCATAAAGATTAAATTGGGTCACATGGGTATTGTTTTGCATCAAAGATTAGGCCTTTGGGGATACAAGTGAGACTAGGTTATGGTTTAGTTTGATGGCTATGACAAGACACTAGATTTTCAGGAGGCAATACCTTTGTGAGTGTCCTACCCTCACCTTTTTAGTGAATTTTAGGATGTATTTTAATTCATGGAGAGAGGAAAGTAGTGCCACCTCAAATTTTCCCTTATTATAGTAGCTTTTAACTAGGGTTTTTCTATCACTATATGTGTTCCTCATGTCTCTCTTCTCTATGACATATCCAATAATTTATTAACTAAGTGTATGGATATTTCAAACTTCTAGAATTTTATGAGTATTTTGGAAATTTTGTATCATGCGATTTTTACTAACATTTAGTTTATATGACATCATTTCTAAGATGATCTAATATTGAAAATAGAGTTCAAGACAACTACATCATTTTGGTTTAAATAAATATTAGAATTATTTATGACACACATTTTTATCATAATTATTTAAATTAATTTATTTTATTACATTTATCACATACAATAATATGGCAATTGTTTCTTGTCCAATGTACGCATGATTATGTTTCATTTATGATGTAATACTATAGATTTTTTGACTTAACAAATTATAGATATTTATATTATTATTGTCTATGTTTTGGATATGTTAACGTGTCTTAGAGTGTGTTTATGGCATGTAATATCACTTATTTTGTAAGAGTTCCACAAAGGGAGTCCACCCACCACCTTCCTAGGAGTTACCATCTTATAGACATTTCTAGTTATTCTTAGTTCTAGAAAGTCCCCTTTATGAGAGAAAATGTGTCTTTAGTTAAATTAAAATTAGGTCCTAAGGACTTATTAGGGAGGCTTAAAAGAGTGTTTATAATGTAATTATAGATCATAAAATAATATTAGCCTTGTGTCTCAAAATTAGGGAAATTTTAATCCGAATCTTAGTCTCATTGTTGGGTTTAAAAGAGAAAAGAAAGGGTTGAATAGTAACTTGGATTTTAAGTTCAAAATGGAAAGAAGGGAAACATGTCCATTTAAAATTAGTAAATTATTAATCCCTCCTTATATAAACCTATAATTTACTAATTTAGCACTTTTTCATGGGAGATAGAGCTATGAGAAAGATGAGATTGAGGTGCATGTATTTTCTCATTCAAGAATCCATGAGGTAGGAGGTTCAAAACTTAAATAGAATTAATTGAATATTATGTTTCATGTAATTGTATAGATGAATAGTGTGCTTTTGTATGTGCCACTTTATCTTATGATGTGGTTTAGTTAAGTATGATTTTATGACCATGAATTGAATGTTAGTTATCATGGGTATATGCTTGTGTGATAATATTGACTAGATGGTTTTTATTATACTATGATCCTTGTTGGAAAGAGGTAGATATATACTATAGGGAGGTACTATAAGGATAGAGAAGATAGAGATGTACATCCACGAAGAAGAAAGAGAGATACATGTGTTAAGTGGATGATCTATAATGGAAAATAAATTGTATGGATGATTGTATAAGATAATTAGAGTGAATATATTGTACCTATGAGTAATGAATATATGAAATTAAAGTGATTACCATATTTGTATAAATGGTGTATGAACACACATTTATTTTCCTTTATACGATTGTTTAATTTACCACACTATTGTAAAATCCACTACATCTATTTTAATCCTCTTCATTATCTATCACAGTAGGGTAAAATGCATCACTAACATACAAATAACATATATCTTTGATAAGAACTTTGTTTTCAACATTTAGTTTCATTTTCAAGACCTTTGTAGTTCGTGGTAAGTGTTGAACACACTGGAATACTAAGAGGTGGGGTGAATTAGAATGCTTAAAATTCAATCCCAATTAACTACTATTAAAGATAATTTATACTGATTTAGCATTCATCCACTTAATGAAAACAAGAATGAAGATCAACACACACAAAAGAACACAGATAACACTAGATTTACATGGAAAATCCCATAGGGGAAAAACCACCATGATAAATGTTGCTAAGAGCTAGTGTCCTAATCCATCCTCACAAGTAAATAACAGTTTAAAATTTGATTTTGTGATGTAAGCAAGGTGGTGATGACACACTATCAACTTCAAATTGACCAGACCTTAACAAGGAATCAACTCTTTCAACACTATTCACCAACTTAACTCAAAACTCACCCTAAAGGCTTGTAGCCCTCAAAACCCAACTTTGCACAATATCATTTAGAGAAGTCCATACAAAGGCTTGAAAAACATCAATTTAGACTTCCCGCAGAACCTACACAACATCCCCAAAAGGTTACAAGTGACTTCTTTGCAACAATATTCAGATTTAATACAATACCCCTATTTTAGGCTACTCAATTAGCCCTACTTTCCAAATGAAGTAATTCCTAAACACTTGATAAACACCCAAAATCACTTGAAAGTCATAAATTGTGACTCAAAAAAAAAATCCATCACCAATTTATAGATTCAAGCCTTCTAGAATGTTGCACCATGAAACCCTCATTTTCCTTACAAAACTCTAGGGTTTATTGGAACTCTTATCACCTGGGCTTTCCTGACACAACCAATGCATCAAAAACCTTTTATATACCCTACACAAACTCAAAATTCCATTACAAAGACATTTCTAACAAAAAAATTTCAAAACCCATCATTGACACCTTCTTTTCACATGGAAAAACACCTTTACAAGCCCTAGGGCATCATCCCAATTCTCACAACTTGCTTCCCTTGCTTCCTAAATCCTATTAGAACCTAATATAAAATTTAACATTCCATTCCACCAAGAAACAGGTCATGACAGTAGGTGGAATGGCTAATACATAATTATTTAAATTACAATCAAACCCTCAACTTTGTGATAACAAGTTGCTATAGAAAACTAATGAAATCTCCCACAAATTTGAGTATTAGACTCTCAAAATGGATTCATACGAAATTTAAAACAAGTCTCTATAGTACACCACAAGATTTAGATCAATTATTTCCTATACGGGTTTGTACAATAGGTGCAAAGGTTCAGAAAACACAGAAAATATGCAAAAAAAGTGTTGTATTATGTGAGGAATTCTTCAATACATAAATCAACAACCAATCCTCGAGCCATGGAGAATATTTTTATACATATTCCATCTAAAACATAACTAAAAAATGCCTACAATTTTTTTTTAAACTTCCAAGACCCTTCATATTCCAAAATGTTGCAATTTTGACAACTTTTGCTTGACAACATTTACATCTTTTGTGCAACTTTTGACACTAATGACTCAAACTTCCCAATTACATAGAAAATGGAATTTTTAGACCTTATTTAGCATATATAAACTCAAAACACCCCTTACTACCTTAGACTCAACTACTGACCCACTTATTACATCTTCAAAAGATCAAATTTGCACTTAAGGGTTTAGGTGCTCCTGCACCATTTTGGGCTACAACCCAAGGAATCATCCACTCCCTAAATTTTTTAGGGGTTGAAACCCAAGGAAGCTAGTACTCCCTAATTGAAATAAATAACAACTAAAATATGACTGTTTTATGGCTTCAACCACTAATAGTCATCAATTCTACTCATTAGGTCTGTAGCGGAACTTGTCACACTCTTCTTATGCACCCATACATCTTCGCATAGTTCCCTATTCATCTCCATAACTTTTATCCTCAATATATATCATCCACATGCTTTGCAATTACAAATTTAGTCAATCACAAACAAAAAATAATGAAACTTGTAATATGTCGGCCTACATCTTCATTGGTAGTATACAAAAAGGATATAACATTATTTACATCTCTTCTAGATGAGTCAAAATGAATCATACAACATCTACAAGCACTCCTTGAACTCCTCTTAATCATAAATTTATGGCACACATCACAAATATACCCAATTTGGCCTCAACAAATATATCTCTTCACAAACTAACTTGAAAAAACTGTGCAATACTTGAAATAAGAAAGGTGTGCATGTGCTTAAAACCTGAGACACTCTAAGACATGTACAATGTCCACCCAAACTCATACAACTACTTTGTACAAACTTATGCTGACATAAGTACCCAAACTTATGTTTTGATGAAGGATATGCATCTAAAAAACAACTATAACACTCTATCACTAGAAAATTGAACTTGTAGGCCACTAAACCACTTGATACTGCAATACAACATGTATTGAGCATTACTAAACATGTCCACAAAATTTCATGGAAAAATCATCACATCTAGAGGAATGCAGAGCAGTCTAACAAGCCTTCATCACTACTTTACTTTGCTAGAGCACAAACTGGAACTTTGTCACTTATATCTTTCACTGCAGAAGGTTAATAACTTGAAATCTTGGATATAACGCCTTCACATTTCTACCAACTTATTTTCTAGACCGGAAGACTAAATCTCTCTACAAAAGGATACAAACCAAAATACTGTGTCACTGCCTTAGGATATATACTATGAATTCCTTAGCAAAACTTTTGGAACTTATCTCTAAGTGTGGTACACCAAATTGGAAAGATATCAATGTATACATACTATAAACACATTAGAACAAGTGTACCCACATCCACATCACACTAATACATCAAGATAGATCCACACACTTCAATGTTGACTTGTACCAACTGATATCTCTGCATATCAACTATCTCTAGAGTATATGCAATCTTCAACACACATTTGATATCAATGACAACCAATCTTATCAAGATGTAATTAAAGTGAATGTGTTGTACCTATGAGTAATGAATATATGAAATTAAATTTATTCCCATATTTATATAAATTGTGTATGAACACACATTTTTTTTCCTTTATATGATTATTTGATTCACCACACTATTATATAATCCACTACACCTATTTTAATCCTCTTCCTTATCCATCACACTAGGGTAAAATACATCACTAACATAAAAATAGCACATATCTTTGATATGCACTTTGTTTTCAACATTTAGTTTCATTTTCAAGACCTTTGTAGTTGGTGGTAAGGAGAGGACTAAACCTAATGAGAGTTTTGTGGTGAGAAAATATTTAGGGAGAAGTGGTTACAAATAAATTGTGATTTTGTGTGGTAGTGCACACTAGGTCCAGTCCCTCAAGGGTTTAGGAACCTAGAGTGTGACAAACAAAATGGGGGGATTCTAAAAAGATGCAAACATTGAGAAAATTTATTTTAATCCATTCTAGATGAATAAAAATATTAATTAACACTAAACCAAAATCACCCATGGCTAAATGAGACAACAAGAAGTTTAAAGATATTGTTGAAAATATTGAGATGGCATTTAAAGTTAACATTAAGGATTAGATGAGGTTGAAATAGATTTAAGAGAGAGAGGAAGATATTGAAAAAGGATTGATAGGGCTAGGGAAGCCTCATTAGAGGATGCTAAGAGGGTTTCCATTATAAATTTGGAAACTCTAAAATAAAAGGGATGAATAGACAAGATGGCACTCATAATATTGATAAATTAGGGTATCCATGAATCATAATTAGAATATAAAAACAAAATATGATGTGGATGGTAGAAGAAGCAACAAAGTATGAAGAATTAGTTGAGTTATATGGGGAGGGAATAGAAACAAGAGTTTCTAGCCAAGGGCAAGGAGTAAGGGTGCTTATCCCATTGTTTTTTAACTCATGAACTACCTTCTATTATAGATGTATAAAATATTAATGTCACCATTAATTAAGGTTTTGAGGGTTTGATAGCCCCATTTGTAAATTAAAACTTCTAAATTTTAGTGTAGAGTATTTAAATGATGTGGTGAATACAAATGTGTTTGTTCAAAAGGAGAGAATTTTAAAAACCTTAGAATTTCAAGAAAGGAATACAAGTGAGGGAAATAAAGATATAAGGGATAATATTCAATGATATATAATTTTGATCAATACAATAGAATCCTTCGAAGAAGGATGTTATAACTCAATGTTATTTAATAAGAAATTACCAACTAATGATGAGATATAAAAAAAATGAAAAGACCCTATGAAGAGGTGAACCCTAAAAACCACGAATTACCCTTGTTCACTCTAAATAAGGAAGATTTTCTAAAAAGGATATATTTAGTAGACTTCTAGATGGAGGAAGAAGAACAAGAATATAGTTTCTAATATTGTGTGAAGAGATTTTGAGAGAAAAATTCTTCAATACTAAATTACCTAGATATAAGGGAAAATTAATAAAACTACATAAAGTTTTTAAGTGCGATGAGAGCACTAGATGTTTGAGGGAGAAGAGATCGAAGGGGCCAAAAATAGACAAAGAAGGGGAAAAGGAGAACAGAGGAGAACCCTCAATAAATAGTGACAAATAGAAGAACCTACTACTCCTAGGATGGAAAATTATCAGACCAAACTACCTATCTTTGGTAGGATACCAAAGAAGCAACAAAATACATATTTATTCTAGAATATACATGGAGAAGAAATAGAATAACGAATAAGTAGACTAATATTTATGGATTTTTCAAGACCTTGAGGGATAGAGCACTCATATGGTATATGGAGCATCTATTAAATGATAGATAATAGGACAATCTAAAAGAGGAAATCTTAAACAACTTCTAATATCCATAGGCCTCCTTAGAAATTGTCAATAAGATGAGGGAAATGATGTAAAAGAAAGGGAAGATAAGAAGATAATTTGACCATTTTCTAAAGGAGTGGGGAAATGCTACTGATAAAAATTTCATACCCTAAAATTTCCACATAATATTTTACACTCATTTTAGCATCCATCTCTCCTATCATGTTTTAGGTCCATTTGGCCTTATCTTAGCCTTTCTCCCACTCTTGATGCCAACATGGGCTTCATTTTTTTCTATGTAAGTATATTTTTTGTGTAAATTAATATGTTTTTTATGTCAACCCAATTCCATGTTGTCATTCTAATTCATTTGAATCATTATTCTACTTGGATAGTAATGCAACACACAAACATACATGCACACACTAGTTTTCATTGGCTTTGCAATTGTATAGCAATTATTTTTTGTTTAAAAATTTGTCACTCCTTATATACAACCACCTCCTTTCTCCCCTTTTATCTTGTATGTACTTGAATTACCCAAATGCAAGTAATTTTTATATTCCTTCTCTTCTCATTTGTTATTCAAAATGTTTGATAGTTTTGAGCGATTTCCTTTTTCTATAATTTTTTATAATATTTGATATATTGTTGTTTCTTTTGTGTTCCTATATATAAAACTCATACACCTATAGAAATAAACTTTACTTTAGGAAATGACAAGAAATTTAGTATAATGGTGAGGAACGAAATTTTGCACGGAGCAAATTGGAGCAGGAACTGGAACACCACATCGACACCAGATCCAGACAGGATGCACACAACAGTGGTTTACAGTCTTCTAGATGGGGAGAAGAAATGGATTGGGAGATCCCCATGGAGACTTTCAAAGTAGAGATTAAGGAGGGTTGGCAAGCTTATGGCTCAATCCACCTAGAGCAGTATAAATATGGACCACCAGATGATTACAGGAATTACAGACCACAATGGGTTTTCGAACGCGGGTGTTGGGTGGATAAAAACATACAACCCCATTCTGGGAAATGGGGCCCTAACTCCTTTTAGGATGATTGGAACCGCGGGTAGCCAAATGGAATAGCACAGGTGTATGTTAACCAACAATAGCAAAATCCAAGATAGTAGAAGGTAGCTTCGTGGATCAGGCCAAAATTTTATGAGTAGAAAACGTGGAAAGGAAACATGAGGAATGGAAATGGTCAAAGGAGAAAGGGCTTTCGCAATGAAGAGAATGGGTGGTTCAGGAAAACTTCAATCCTAGAAGTAGAAGCCTCCAAGGACTAGAGATCCAAACCACTGGACATGAGAAAGAGAGAGGAAGCACTCGACTTAACCTAGATGTGAAGGGTAAAGGGGTTCTGTTGAACAAAGCTGGATCATCTTGGCTGCAGGAGGAATTAACTGGTAAGTCCTCGCTTGAATCCAAGCTCTCAATTATTCTTGAAGAGGAAGTCAAACAAACTAGGGGCATCTTGCTTGACAGAGGATTATTTGTTAAATGGGGGGGGACAAATTAAAATTCAGGAGGAGATTAGAAAATGGTGTCACCTACAGTGGGGAAATAAAATTATTGTTAGGGCTTTACCAAAAAATTTCTACTTGGTCACATTTCCCTCCCATGACAAGAAGCTAGTAGCTCAAAAGGGTGGGCCACTTTTTCTAGATGGTTCAAAAATGCATGTGATTGATTGGTGCCCAAATTTTGATCTGTGGATTTATATGGTGGAGGAGAGGGCAACATGGATATGCCTGTATAATCTCCCATTGGATTACTGGGAGGAGAGACTCTCAAAAGCATTGGGAGGAAACTAGGAAAATTTAGGTATGCTGATAAAATTCTAGAGGATGAAGTGATGGGATCATATTTCAGAATGTGTATTGCTATTCCTCCTAATCAAGCCCTCCCATTGGAAATTGAGCTAGTGTCTAGAGAGGGAAGATGGAATCAGAGAATAGTGAGGGAAGATCACTTGGTTTTATGCCCTAGATGCAAATCGGTAGATCATGGTAAGAGTGCTTGCTCTTCTATGGTGACAGTTTTGGGTCTTAATAGGTATGATAAAAAAAGGTTCCTTGAAGCAACAGAGAAGAAGATAGCCCCAAGTGGTGGCCCCCTCATAGAAATGGAAATGGATCTGATAGCCGAGGTTTGGTCTAGGACATCGGCGAATGCTCCAGTAATAAAGGAGAGTCCTATAATGGGAGATATATTTCCAGAGGTCTTTTTTCAAGATCAAACAACTAAGGTGGATGGTCCAGTGGTGGACAGGGCTAGAAATATGTAGATTTCAGTTCAGGAAATGGAGGGTTACCCTCACTTATCCGATCATTCAGAAGGAGTTAAGGTCTTCCCTTGGGAGGTGCAGGGGAAGGTTAGCTCTGGAATAAATGGAAAGATTGTTGCAGAACCAAAGACTTTTGCTGAAGAACCAAACAAAATATCAAAAAATAATTCAGAAGAAGAGACATGAGAAATTCTGCAATGTTTCCCTGAATTTCATCACGAGAATAAGGAGGATGACACCCCAAGGGACTATGATAAAAATGGAAACACGCATCCTAAACTCAACAATAGTAATGGAAAACAACCCTCTGAAGGAAAGACCCTTGAAGAGGAGGATAATGAAAGAGAGAACCTAGAGTTGGCTTCCTCAAAATGCTTTGAGGCGGTCCTAGATGAATAGGCAAAGAAAAAAGAACTCATCAGGAAGATTTTGGAATTGGATGCTATGGAGGTAGAAGAAAATGGGATCTTGTTTGATGATTAGGAATTTGTGGAGGGATATTTGAGTATAGAGAAGGAAAACCAAAAAATGGAGGGGTTAGGGATAGAGAAAAATGTCCCAAATAAACTGAAACCTAACTGTGGAAAGTCTCCTGGTATGAGAAGAGGCAAGAAATCAGTAACAAAACTAATAAACCAGGTAGGCTCAGCAGAAGGACAAACCAAAATCACCAAAATTCTAAAATCTGGGAAGGTAGGCCCCCTTACCCAGGCACCATGATGCTCACATGGAATGTTAGGGGACCCCTAACAATCAGCACTTGGTCAAGCACAAAATAAAATTGACCAAAGTTGATATTGCACTACTACCAGAAACAAAATTGAACATTGAGGATTTAGAAACATTTACAAGGAAATTACATGGTTGGAGTTCAGTTGGGATTCAGGCGAGAGGAGCCTCCGGTGGTCTTGCAATCCTTTGGGATAGCAAGAAGGTGTTCTTTGAAGTGACTACAGGAAATAGCAACTGGATTGGCGGTTTTTTCTATTGTTTTCACCTCACTATAAAATTACAATTGATAAATGTTTATGGCCCAATCCCAACAACAAATAAGAGAAGGGTGTGGTCTGAGATTGAGGCCTTTCTAAGGGATTTGTGCTATGAACATACAATTATTGGTGGAGATTTCAATGCAACTTTTCATCTGGCTGATAAAAGGGGTGGCACTCAAAGAGCTCTCCAGTCACAAATAGATTTTAGGTGGTGGGTAAATAGAAATAACTTGATAGAATTAGAAACTGGGGAAGGGGTTTTCACATGGAATAATAGGCGTAGGGGTTTCACTCAATAGCAAAAAAATTGGACTATTTTTTCTTGCATGGTGACTTGGATTCCCTGGATGTAGAAATAAAAGCCTCGGTTATCCCATGTACAGGGTCTGACCATTTTTTGAGTTTTTCTCACATTCATAAATGAAAGCAAACCACATCGTTGCCCCTTCAAATTTGAGAATATGTGGATGAGGGACAAGAATTTCTTCAAGTTAATTGAATCCTGGTGGAATATGGAGAAGTTTGAGGGCTCTAAACTCTTTTGCTTCATTTACAAGCTTAAAGTCATTAAAAAACAACTCTTACTTTGGAATTAGGAGCACTTTAAAGATATCTTCAAAGAAAAAGCAGAGTTGGAGGCTGAGTTCCAATCTCTCAATGAGGAAGTGATTAGGAGGGGGATGGACCAAGATAGTTTTGACAAAGAAAAGAGACTATTAGGGAACTATGAAGACATTTTGGCAAAGGAAGAGATTTTTTGGAGACAAAAATCAAGGGAAACATGGTTAGATGTTGGAGACAAAAATACAAAATTCTTCCATAATATGGTTAAGCATAAGATAAATACTAACAGGATTAGTAGTATCAAGTTGGAGGATGGTACAAGAATTGAAGATCCGTAAGAAATAGCAAAAAGTGTTGTTTCTTACTTTGAAGACATTTTGAATAACAAGGATGGATCTTGGTTAGATGACCAAAATCATTTACTGGGTAATATACCACATTTGATAACAGAAGAGCATAATAGAATGTTAAAAGAAAAATTCACAAAGGAGGAGATAGAAATGGTTTTTAAACAACTGCACCCTGACAAAGCCCCTGGATCGGATGGATTCCCAGCAAGTTTCTTTCAAAAATGCTAGCACATTTTGGGAGATGATCTGGTTCAAGTAGTGGAAGTGACAAGGAATTCTAGGGTAATGCTCAAGGAAGCAAACAATACATTCATAGCACTGGTCTCGAAGAAGGAAAATGTGGCCAGTTGGGAGGATTTTTGACCTATATCCCTCTGCAACACTATTTACAAGATAATTTCAAAGGTAATGGCCAATAGGCTGAAGAAAGTGTTACCCTCTATTATATCGGAAGAACAGACATGGTTTGTCCCAGGTAGGTCAATCTTGGATGGCGTCATCATAGCACAAGAAACTATACACTCAATTCAAACGGCAAAGAAAGATAGCATGCTAATAAAATTGGACATCAAGAAAGCATATGACAAGGTAGACTGGAGGTTCCTGTGCAAGTGTCTAGAGGCATTTGGTTTTTCAAAATAATGGATCAACTGGATATTCCAATGCATCTCAACACCCCGATTCTCAATCTTAGTTAATGGATTAGTTAGTCTGGACAGGCTCAAAAATAGGGCAGTATAACTCAAAAGAATGTTACAAAATGATGATCAAACATCAGAACATGAAAAAGGAGGTGCTTCCAACTGATTTGTGTTGGAGTAGCCTTTGCCTTCCCAAGGCATGTATGTTTTCATGGGTGGCTCTACAAGGGAGAATCATAATTGCAGAGTGGTTTACAAATCTAGGTTACCAAGGCCCATCTAGATGCGCCTTATGTGAGTTGGACTCTGAGACGGTGAATCATATCCTATTGGGTTGACCCTTTTCTCTAAAATGTTGGAAATGATTATGTGTTAGGTTGGGATGGTCCTCAACATTACCCAATGAAATCCTTAGTCTCTTCAAATCTTGCCCAGGATTCAAAAGACAAGTCTCTTTGGTATCCTTTGGATGATTTCCCCCTCTCTCCTAATTTGGGAAATCTAGAAAGAGCGGAATAGAAGGGTCTTCTAGGAGAGAAAGCTTGATGTGGATTCCTTCTTGAACAAAGTTGAAGTGGCTATAATAGAAGTAGTTAATAGTAGAAACTTGAAGCATGTCAAGACAAATGTTTCCTTCACTAAATGGGACAGTGCAATCAGAAAGGAGTGGTTGAGGCTTAGTATTCCACCCTTTTTTGGCCAAGGCAGACAAGAATTTGAGAAGTTGAGAACTGAAGGGAGATGGTTGCCCCCAGCCTTCGGATGGTACAAGATGAACTTTGACGGTGTTTCACGGGGCAATCCTGGGAAGGTTGGAGCAGGTTGCATTGTTAGGGACAGGGAGAGCTCAGTGGTAGGTAAGAAGGCAGTCCCTCTCGAAAAAAATACCAATAACATGGTAGAACTAAGGGCACTATTAGAAGGTCTCAGTCTATGTAAGACAATCGGATTGACTAAGATCGCTATTGAAGGAGACTCTACAATCATTATCAATGCTTTAAGGACTGGTTCGACTCCAAATTGGAAATTGAATTCCATGTTGGGTAGGGCCTTAGATTTACTGAATCATTTTGAGGAAGTAACCATCAATCGCATCTACAAAGAATTGAATAAGGAGGCGGACAGTCTTGCAAATTTGGATGCAGATGGCACTCTGTTAGATACAATGGTTGGCTAGGAAGAGGAAGTGCCAGGGGTGGTCGGTTGGTGCCTCCTATAAGGTGTGAAGTGTGAGGTAGTGGTGGCAGTATTCAGATCGGTAAGGTCTTTCCAAGCTAGATGCATACACATCACGGTTAGAAGGCAAGGACAGAAAGTGTGCCCAAGACCCATCGAGTCGGGGCCTAGAACAGGCTCTTCTACTTTTGTCTCCCCCAGATATGGATAGATTGTTGTTCTGTATTTTCTAGCATGGCTTCGATTTAGTCTTTGTGTTGAAGTGTAGGAATGGTCAATTATGTTTTGGGGGTTCTGTAGAATGATAGCCAATCTTCAACCCAATTTCAGTAAATTTACTAGTTAGTTGGTGCATCAAAGACAAACACAATCTCTGCAAGGGGCAGCTAGTCTGGAGCTTAGCTCAACTTGCTGATTTCATATTTGTAAACCTTTATTTTATGAAATACATTTTGGCCTAGGCCTTTTATTGATCAAATAAATAAATAAACTTTATTTTTCTTCCAACCATAGATAAAAAAAAAAACCAAAAATTAGTGTGCAAATTAGATGACAACATGTCACGCTAACATACTAACCAATGAGCTTCTAAGTTTGATTTTTAGGTTCATATTTTCCTTCTAATTTCATATCTATTTTATTTTTTTATTTTATTACTTCTACTTTTGCGATTTCTAGTTTTCATACCTCTCTCTCATTCATTTAAAAATATTTTAAATAGGAAGGGGAATTCTAGATAATGCTAGATAGTTTTTTATTATCCACCAACAAAAAAGTAAGCTATAAAATAAAAGTAAAAAAATCTCTCTATTAGCCTTATCTAGATTTTAATTAGGAAAACACACCATCAGGGAAAACTTTAAGAAACCCCCCCCCGGCAAAGGTGTAAAATCCTAGCGAATCTTGTATACTTCCCGATAAAAATATTAATTTTAGTAGCAATTTTTTTCATTTTCCGGGAAAAAAAAAATCTCAATTGGCGAATCTTTTCTAATTGGTAGAAACCTATGGAAAATCCTAGCGAATTGCATTTTTTTTAAAACTAATAAAATATTTTCATTGGCGATTAAAATCTATTTCAAACCTAGAAAAAATTTCCATTGGCGAATTAAACCTGTTTTCAAAATAGAAAAAACAATTTTGTTGGCGATTAAAACTTTTTTTTCAAACCAAAAAATATATGTTCGATGAATTTTTGATGGACAGTTGTAGTTGCATTTCGGAAGTAAGTCTCTAAAGCACTGGATTTTCAAATTGAAACCTCTGGAATAACACTAGAACTGTTAGATTTTCACAAATCAATGGTTGAGATTTTATTAATTATTTAGGTATGTCGGTCATCATGCTCTTGTTTACCGTTTAATATTGCCTAAGGCAGACCAAAATATTTTATGACAAAGCCTTAAATCTTAAGTCTTTAATCCTTAGGGTTGAGTCTCATCAACCTAGCGATGTCCCCATTTTAAATTATGCACGTGAATAAAGTTTGTTTTAAAAGAAGGACCATTCGATGAATTTTTGATGGACGGCTATAGTTGCATTCCGGTAGTAAATCCTTGAAGTACTAGACTTACGAATTGAAACCTTTAGAATAACACTAGAACCGTTAGATTTTCATAAATCAATGGTTGAGATTTTATTAATTATTTAGGTTTTTCGGTCATCATGCTCTTGTTTACCGTTTAATATTGCCTAAGTTAGACCAAAATATTTTATGACAAATCCTTAAATCTTAAGTCTTTAATCCTAAGGGTCGAGTCTCATCAACCTAGCGATGTCCCCATTTTAAATTATGCGCGTGCATAAAGTTTGTTTTAAAAGAGGGACCATTTGATGAATTTTTGATGGATGGCTATAGTTGCATTCCGGAAGTAAATCCTTGAAGCACTAGAGTTGTGAATTGAAACCTCTGGAATAACACTAGAACCATTAGATTTTCATAAATCAATGGTTGATATTTTATTAATTATTTAGGTATATCGATCATCATGCTCTTGTTTACCGTTTAATATTGCCTAAGTCAAACCAAAACATTTTATGACAAATCCTTAAATCTTAAGTCTTTAATCTTGAGGGTCGATTCTCATCAACCTAGCAATGTCCCCATTTTAAAAATAACTTTATTTGCATGTGCATTATGCAGCCATCTCGTCATCTGTTGTGGGCATACCTTTTAAGCACTTGTTTTTAAGGATTCAAGTGTTGAAATAAATGTTAATTGTCACATCAATGATAGTAGTGAATTTAAAAATGATAAGTGCGATGTCATACTCATTGTATTCATGCTAACTTCTATATATACTTCACCAACTTGATGTTCTTCATATCATTTATAATATATTTGGCTTTGATTTATTTCTTCTCTATTCTCAATTTAACTGAGATATTATGGAGTCTTCATGGTGTGTCATGCTACCCAAAAAAATTTGGGAGAAAAGAAGGGACGATGCATATGACAAACAAAATTTGGGTATGGTTTTTACAATTCCTTATGTGCAGGTTGAGGATGCTATAAGAATAATTGTGGGTAGGGAATGGCTTCAAAACAACCCTCATGCTCTATATTCTAAGGTAGCTTCGGCTTTCTTGTCCAATTGCATGGAAATTTTGCTCAATAAAGATTTGGTGAAGACGTTGGAAATATGTTATTTGCAGCCTTTCATTTAGTTTATTTCTTCGTTGGAGTTGGTGTTGGAGCATTAATACAATTTTGAAAGTGGGTTAGCACCTATTGGTGGAATCTTTAGGAAAGTGGAATTGCAAGCTTCTACAGCGCAGGCTCTTTCCCTAGTTAATATGAGATGGGGTCTGCTATGTGATACGAAAACTGAATCATTAAAGAGTCTAGAGTTTTGGAGGAAGGTTTTGGGTGATTCGCTTTTCCTCTTTGTTGTTAGTTTGTTAAATTCAATTCACATTCTACTCAAACACCCAATTGAAGGCCTCAACTAATGTTACAAAAAAAAATAGTAATTAATTGTGCAATGTGTCACATGTCTATATTTATTGTATAGCATAACAATTCTTGTAATATGTACTTTATGAATGGTTTTTTGCCACAGTTAGTGGCTTTTTTCCTTTTGGCCAAGCTAGTTATGTACTAACTACTATATACTTCAGTCTTTAGCAATAGCTACTTAAATTAAAATACTTTTTTTGGCTCCATTCTTGTAAATCCTTTTTGCTTTGGTCAATATAAAAATGTTAAATGTGGCTTTTAAAACTAATAGTAATTATCAACATATAGTTTTGATCATAAGTGAGTGAAATTTATTGTGACTTATTAGTGGACATTGATAATGACTAAGGTAAAACGAGACATTTAATTCTCTCTTTTCAATGTGTCAAATTACTCTACCTTTCATTTATTCTATTGAAATTCTCAATTTGGTTGCAATACTGCGGGCGGCAACATTGATTAATTCCATATGAATAGCCAGAGTGATTGATTGGATAGCTTTATATTGAAAACTGTATGATGTATTGCAAAATCATAGATGATTTCAATAATCTAGTGATTTAGTGAAACAATATTTGTAATGATTTCATATCATTTGCGTGGCACTGGCGATTTTGACAATTGACAACTTGTCAGCTTGAGGTACAATTTGCATGTAGCCAGGCTGTCAGAGTCCAGACGGTAATCAAATTAAACATTTAAATTGTAAATGTTAGGCTTAAGTTACACGAACCGATTAAGTTGGAGTTTTGGTTTGCGTGAATCACAATTATGACTATAACCAACCTCACACGTGACACGTGTGAGGTGTACAAGGGACCGGGCTGGTAGTGGCACTATTGGTGGCACTTTTGGTGACACTTTTGGCCCATAAATAAGGATAGTGAGCACAACTGAAATCATTCGTTGAATTGTCATAAGGGTTTTCATTTTGTAGGGTTAATATCTTAATTAGGATTCAGGAAGAAGATGATGTGGTATTATTGGGGATATTCTAAATTCTCCTACCTCCAGTTATGTAGTTACAGAGTAAAAGACCAATTTCCTTCAAGTTCAAAATGGGTGTAATTAGAAAGAAGTTGAATTCATTCACTTGACTTCTTAGATAGGTTTTGAACCAGGATGAGGAGCTCTAATGGAGATAAGTTCTATCCTAGTGCATGGAAGTTGCAAATAGAAGATGGGAGTAGTTTTACTACCCCTCATCATCTGTATGATTCTAATTCTCAAAGGGGATAAGTACATTTTGTATCTTAACAGCTCTTGGTTCCCTAGCATGGTTGGCTAGGAAAGCCCCTTGCATTTATTTTTAGACACCTTGGCCTACCAGGCAAGCCCATGCATTTATTTTCAGTTCTCATCTTCTGCATGGGAGCAATTTTATGACCCCTCATCTTATGCATGAGTTTGGTTCTGAAAGGGGCTAAGTACATTTTGTATCTTCACAGCTTCCATTTCCCCAATTTGATTTTCCCCACTTTCCCCATGCATTTATTTTCAGAGCCCACGGCTGACCCAACAAGTCCCATGTGTTTATTTTCAGAGTTCATGATTGACCTAACAAGTCCCATTTATTTTCAGAGAAACATGTATCACATTTACATTTTCACCAATGGTATAGCAGAAGCTTGGCGCTTGCACTTACATTTGTATTTGTACTATGTAATAATGTGACATTGTTATTCAGTTGTAATAAAATAAATGGTTGTGCTATTATTGTGACATTGTAATTCATTTTATTAAGTCCTTTGCAAGTTACGTGCTATTAATGGTTGTGCCATTAATGTGACACTGTAATTCATTTTATTAAGACCTTTACAATGTTAAGTTACACACCCCTTGGCCTTGATGTTAATCCTAGTGAATTAAAGTTTAAAGAAAATTTAAAACACATGTTTATTGTTTATATCATAAATTACTCAACTATTCAATAAATATTTGATGTATGGTTGTAGTTGCATTCCAGAATGAAATGCACAGAGTGCTAGGCTTGCGAACTTAAACCTCCAGAATCACCCTATAACGGTTTAGAATTTTTTGTCAATGCAAGATTAAATCATAAATGACTTGTTTTAAATGTTGCCAGCCATGTACTAATTGTGTACTATGTAGTCCAGAAGTAACACATAGATGTGTCAGTTTCATTCACTTTAATATTCGAAAAAACAACACTTTCTATTGCTAAGTGATTTTATTTTGAAGTTAGAGGGTCAACACACGGGGAGATTTTAGTTTTTAGTTTGCTCATTGTAGTCACCACCTTGTTCTGGGTTCCACAGTTCCACTTCCAACAAATTCATTCCAGTAACCCAGATTCAACTTCAAGAATCAAAATCTGGGTAAGTTAAAGAATTCTTGCAGCTATGTTTCATCGTTTATTGTTTCTTAAAATATTATTTTGTCAAACTTTGAAGTTTAGGTTTAGGGTTAAGAGGCTTAATAATTAAGAAAAATTAAGGACTAATAGGGAATTCACAAATTTCACATTGTTGATTGTATCAGTATGTCTACAACCAATACCACTAAAGCAATGTCAGATAAAAAAATACATTATACAAAATTGCTTAAAACCCCAGGTTTCACTGATGAATACCATGATATTTATGATCCTGAAACTTGTGGTAGGCATACCTCAAAGCCTAGATTTTCATCTCAGAATAAGGCTACAAATAAAATGCAAGTTAATAGTATTAGTGCACTGTGGGTAACTAGATTAGGGTGCATGATGTTACATGAGGTTTTCCCTTGCCTAGAATTTATCATGGTTTGTGCCCTAAATTATGATGCTAACAAAAGAGAAATTGTTAATAAAGATAGCAAAGAAGAATTGTTATCCATTAATGTATAAGAACTTGGAAAAGTGTTGGCCTTGGGGTTTACAACTGAAGAATTTGGAAATTTCCACATTGACCTAGAAAAGCTTGCTAGCGATTATGAAGCAATAGGTGAAATGGAGAAAAATTCTTTCTTAAATAGAATAGTTTAGGATAGAAACAAATTGAAAGGTGATCATAAGCCTCCTTATGATTTGGATATTTTTAAACCATCGGCTCAGGATACTATTTCCATGCTAGCATTTTTCCTCGGACTGGATAGCAATTTGGAAGTGGGTGCAAGCCTCCTTGAAATGGTATATTATATCTATTATCATGTTCCAAGTGTCAAATGTAATTTTATTGGGCACATTGTAGAATCCATTCATAAACAATTTTTAATGATTAAAGGAGGTTCCACCAATACGGTTCACAGCCTACTTGTGCTATCTTTTTCTATTCAAATTTAAAGGAATATTTCAAACCAACAAGCTTCAGATTCAGCCCTATAGTAATGTTGAGGAAAAGAAAATGGCTCCAGTATATGAATGGACCACTGTGATAAGGCTGCATGATTCTTGAAGGAACTACAGTCATTTTGTAGACTACTTTTTGGCTCCATTGCATCAAGCAATTACAAATACTCCAATGCCTAGATTGCCTATGTCATGTAGAAACTACATTCAACTAGGAAAAGAAATACAATTGGCTAATTGGTACTTAATGGAAGAATATATTGTCCTAAGATTTTATGGATCAGAAGTACAGCCATACAAACTTCCAATACATGTGACAGAAAGGTTTTTTGCTTTGGAATATGTAAGGTAGATGCAGAGTACTGACAAACTACACTTTACTGGTTAGGGGAAGAAAACCTTATTTCCTTTGTTACCTTTTTCATGTGGAGGGATCACATTCAAGAGAAAATCATTTAGTGTGGCACATGATCTTTTGAATTTTTTTGATTTTGATGCTATCTGTCATTGGTAGTATGATCCATGTGGCACCATTAAATCAATGATTGTACTCAATAAGAATGTTGGAAGTATAATTCAACATCAAAGTAAACCCTTGCTTGAAAACTTGAGAAACAAGGATTCTTGGGATGAGGTCAAAATAGCAATGGAGAAAAGTGCTGCTAAGAATGGCATTTCTTTTGACAATTGTTAGCAGAAATTATGGAATTGCATCGAAAGAAAATTAGGAGGTACAACAATTTTTATGAAAAAATTCATAAACCATCTAGTAGAGTAAACATGCTAGATTCTCTAGAGAAGGAAGTTACAGAAAAAAAAATTGGTCACGATAAAAAATTACTGCCTTTTGGTCTATGAGGAAGGAGCTAGGTGATCAAGAGCTCTTGCGAAGTATCGAGATAATGAAGAAGATCGTGAGTTTAGCAAATTGTGGAATATAGATCATTCGGATGAACGAGAAGATAAAGAAAGTGATGATGAATCTAATTATGATAGGGAAGAAGAAAGTCATGTCAATTTCAAACTTGGTTTAAGTGAGGCCACAAAAGAAGCATTTACTATAGGAGCAACCATAGCTAAAAAAATGGGTTATGAAGGTGGTCCTTTGGGGTCCCAAAGACAAGGCCCTTGGATGGTAATAGATGTAGAGCATAGAAAACTAGTTGATAAATATGGCCTTGGGGTTGGAGGTGAAAAAGTAGACCTACGGCATATAGGTCAATTTGTTAGAGCTTCATATCCTCATCCTCATGGCCAGACACAATCACAACTAGGACATGCCCATGGTGGAGAGCTTAGTGCAACTGGCACTGCCTCTAGTGGTGATGGTATGGGTAGTAGTACTAGTAGTGGTCAACATGTGCTACAATAGCAAATTACACACAAGAGGACAACAACACAATATACCACAAAAACACCAGGTGGTCAAGGCATACAGAAGAGGCAAAGGATTTTGATAGGTCCAAGTCACACTACTAGTGGATCTACCGCAAAGGATTTATTTCTAGGCACTCCCCCACTACCAATTAGTCTAGTTGTGACATCATTAGAACCTGCAAGTACTCTTATTCCTTCGCCATTCAAGAATTCCATTGTTCCTACATCCCTAGGTTTTGATTACATTGAAGAGTTTAAAAATAAATCAGAATTAAATAAAAAAGAAAAGAAGCAACTGATGGAGAGTGCATCTATTGTAACTTCAGAGCCTATAATAACCATGGTATTACCCAAATTTGACACAAATAAATAAATCATGGAGTACACAATTCTTGTTCCCACAGTTCAAAGCAAACCAGCAAATCATATGGCTCCATCTGAATTCCAACTGAACAATATTCAATTGGATTTTTTTGGACTCAAAAATACTGACAAAATTAATGTATCAAAGAAGAACAATGAATTGGTGTACACATCATTGCTAAAGCAAGATAGAGAGAAAAAAAGGTTGTAGACTCAAATTGAAATGTTACACGTAGACCTAGAAAATGAGAAAGCAAAGAGGAAAGCAACATATAACAAAAGCAATGAATTAGAAAAAAGAATAAAAAAATCTTCCTCTACATCAACAAGCAAAGAGGATAAGCAGAATGAGACTACAGTGAATGAACTAAAGCAAAGGCTAGATGAGAGCAACAAGAAATATGATGAGGAAAAATTCACTTCAGAAAAATTAAGAATAAGCATTGTGAATGGAAATGCGCAGTGGGAAAAAAAATTGGAGGAGAGAAAAAGAAATGAAATATTGGAGGCAGAGCTGATGGAAGCAAAAAATGAAATTAAGTCTTGTCAAAACAAGTTATCTGCATTTTGTAGATAAACAATGAGACATATGAAACAAAATATGTAGGATGAAATAATGCAAGGGTTGATCATTTGTGTGGCATGTTTCAATTGATTGATGCTATCAGACAACATCATAAGAAGCTCAACAAATATTTAATGGACAACAAAAATGTGTTGGCATTAGATAAATCAGCAAATCAAATTCAACAAACAGTCTACAAAGCTAGTGACAATGTTTTGAAATCAAAAGGGATTACTAATCGGCTTGCTACATCAATGACGTTGTCATCTGTCATTGAAAAGTGTTTGAGAATGCATGAAACAAAGGAATATTTGCATTTGGCTGCAGAAAAGATGAAGAAGGTGGGTGAAAAGGTAAGGAACTTCGTAGAGCTTGGTTTGCCAAAGGCTTTTGACACAAATGAGCAATTCATTGGAAAGAATGATTTCAGAAAGAAGATGGAGGATGCAAGGAAGATTGATTTGGACCAGTTTCCTCATAACCCAGATGTGATGAACTATTTGGATTCCATCAAACCATTGCTAACCCTGAATTCAAAATTGACTGAAGAATCCAAGACAAGTTCCAATTTGAATCATGAATTGTTAAGAAATCTTCAAGTCAAACAGCATCAGTTAGAACAAATGACAATTCCACCACCTGAAGAGTGGAAGTTTCTACAAAAGGTGATGCAGTGATTTGATTTTTGATAATATGAGTTTCCAAGTTCCAACTCGACTCTGTGCAGAGTTGTCTTTGAGCAAGATTTTGCATTGCTAATGCCTCTACGTATTCCTTCATGTGATAATTAATTTAAAAGCTCAAATTTAGACTTCAGTAATGTGTTGATGCATTATGGGTCTGGCCGATGTAGTTAGGATCTTTTGGGAAAAACTTTGATTTTCCTCATTAGAGCAAAAAAATACTTTCAAGTTTTTTTTACAGTTATCTTTCAATATAGAAACTTGTATGGTGAAGTTCATGTAGACATAATCTTTGTGTTGTGGTGTATGGATTTATTTTGTTTATTCTGAATATCTTGTTAATGGTTATCTATGTTGGTGTTCTTGGTGTTTAATAGATTGCATTGCTATCGGATGTTTATCTTTGAATGAATGCTTGTAGCAATGGTTGAGTTTAGTTAAAGAAATTTATTAGTTCTAAAGTGATTCAAGTCTTTGTGCTTTAGTTTATAGTTTGATATTTCATATTGGCATGCCTTTTAAAGAATTTTGGTTAAAAGCTACACCTTTCTTTGCTTTCTGGTTAAAAGCAACCTGAATTTCTATTCATTGCATATCATAAAAGGTAGTTGTCACCTTGTAAAATAAGCAGAGAATTGGTATGAAATTTAGGTGATTTGGTAGTTTAATTTTTTATTGTTTAAGTTGTGTGGATGCCTTTATAAGTTATTTATGTTGAACTGTTAGCTTATGTTATCTTATAACTTATAAGTTATGGATGTTGAACTGTTAGCTTCTATTCAAGGAATGGATTAATAATATTCTTTTCAATTATTTATCAAAGATTGTGTGAATGGAAATGCAATAGAAATTTATAAGTAGTGTGATAAGTGTTGATCTTTAAAAATGATGTAGAATCACATACCAAATTCAATACCATGGAATACAATATAAAATATAAAATATCACAATTTCATGGAATACAAGATAAAATATCATCAACTACAGTTTGGAATATGATTCATGAAGTGCAATATAAAATAAAATATCATGAAGTGCAATGGTTCACAATTTCATTGAATAAAATATAAAATATCATCAACTATAGTATGGAACAATGGAAACTGATCCATGAAGTGTAGTATAAATACCTAAAAGTGGCTAATTATCTTCCATTTCCCAAATGGATTCAGGGTCCTCAAACTGATGTTCATCATCAAATAAAGTAAAGGAGTCATCTTGAATTTGCTTCCGAGTCTACTCTTCATTTTCCTTGGCCTGTGTCTCAAATTCAACATTCATTGTGTGATTTGTGTCAATGTCATCTATCTCAGTCCCACTTCCACTGCCACCAGTACTAGCATTTGGAATTGGAGTGTTGCACAACCCGATCCTTCTTATTTCACATGTGGACCTCCAGATTGTGAGTTCCCTTTCAAAAGGAAAATTAAAGACATTATACACAATTCCTTTCAACCTCAAGCAATTTTCCAAATTATTGTCTAGTTTGTTTAACTTTGATTTAAAAAACCCCAATGTACTGAAAACTCTCTCATCCTCCACCGACCCCAATATCATTGTTTGACATAAATCAGCAAGTTTGAAATATTCTGATATCGAACCATGCAATATTTCACTCTAACCTAAGTTTGTCCAAACCTTTTTTATTGATCCTGGTTCAAAGGACTTCTCCATGCCCATGGATTTATACTAGTCCCTCATAGATGTTGCAAAACTCCTAGATTGTTTTCTAAGCTTAGCTTCATTTAAAATTCCTTCTATTTTCTGCTCATCGTATGTTACACTTTTCAAAAATTGTTCGATCAATATTTTTACTTGATCATGAAAATATTCTAGGTTCTCCTAGTTTTCCAAAAATTCAGGATACACAATACCCATGGCTTCAAGTATTTCATGTTGAGGGAATCTTTCACGAATCTCTGAGGAAAGATATTTTGCAATTTCCTTCAAATTATCACCAACATATTTAACAATTCCTTTAAATCTTCCTCCTTAACAACTACTTCTCTGCTAGAACACCTAGTTGTCTTACAATGGTGCATTGGTATCTCATATCCACGTATACAGATACATAAGTGCCTGCTTGCATTAAACTATAAATAATTATGAGGATTATTCAAATCAGTAATTTTCTTCCACATGAAATAATTTGGGTCATCTTGTGTTACATCTAGATATAGATGATCGAGGGTCAAGCATGTATGTTTACGTAGATTGGAATATTCATTAATATACATAGTTTTGTCTTGGGCTCTCTTCACAAGACTATTCATCACATCCAGCATGGGGAGAAGACTAGCTAAAGTCAAGAGTGTCTCTATATCGCTTCACCTATGTAAGAGGTCAGGAGCTTTGTCTACTATGTTGTGATGCTCGTACATCACTCCAATCAAGGATTGATATTCTGAAAGAACTGTTTCATTGGTCCATGTAGGGAGATCCATCTGGTATAAACATCCTTGAGAAGCTTTTTTCTTGGTGTTATTCCCTCAGCAAAATTTTGAAATTCTGTAACACGATTGGGACTTCGAAAGAAGTATGTGTGGATCTCACGGACTAGATTTTCAACTTTTGATACTGTAGGAAACTTGCTTACAATTTTGAATGCTAAATTCATTCTATGGGTCATGTAGTGAATTCCAAGAATGTATGGTGCACAAGTAGTTTGTAACTTTGTGCAAACACCAATCCTTTGACCTTGCATCACTGCAGCTCCATCAACTCCTACACACACCAACTTTTTGGCAATTTTCAACTCATCCATACCTGCAATTTCATTCAAATATTTCTTGACTAGTTCAAATATATTTTGCAATGTTGAATTTTCCTTCATTTTATGAACATAGAGAAGATGAGCTTGGCAAACATGTCGTTCTACAGTAGACAAATGCATACAAACCCAAGAAGTATTTCCTACCCCAGTAACTTCACCTAAAGATAATGCAATGAAATTTGACTCTTTTACTTTCTCCTTTAAATCTTCCTTTTCAACTGTAGCAAGACATTTTTCCCATTCCCATCTATCATTTACTAACCAATGTGAGAAGGGATAGTGAGGAACATTAGTAGTCTATCATAGGATGCCCTCTAGACAAAATATAAAAAACAACACTCATCTAAACAGTTTTTGACATATTTGCTGCTTCCATTACTTTTCCAAATTGAGCCTCAAGTGTACCTTTACATGCAGCAAAGTTCAACATTTTTTTTCATGCTCTTCATAATCCGTGACATACCTAACATGAAGACATTCTTCCTTTGATTTCCATTGTATGACTGATTGTTCCTTTTCGTCTATGATTTGTTTTTCATAAACTTTATCGATATGATTTTCTATAGTGTCAATCTTTAGCTGCAACATCTTGGCTCTTCCACATTTCCATCTATAAATTGTACATTTGGCCAATGTTTCCTTTTCAATATCATTTGCATTGTCAATCCCCACTGGTACAATGTATGCGTACTTTGACAACCAACCAAGTTGAAACTTCCTTTCCATTTTCCACTTGCGCCCCATTTTTGATTTGCTTCTTCTTTTCTTGCTACTAACATCATCATCCTTATCCAAGTCAATTATCTCATTCTAGCTAACTAGGCCCAGGGTATCCCTTGGAACATCTTTTGTGGTATTGCCATCATCACTTGATACATTTTGATTTAACTCAATGACAATCTCAACTTCACCTTTCGGTGGTGGTGAGGTATTGTGAATGCTACCAATATTTGGTGGAAGAGTTGATGATGTAGCTCCATCTTGACTTGATGGATCAGAAGGTTTGGAAATTCCAAAGTAAGACTATATGGTACATCTAAGTTTTGGGAATTTTGATGGCCTCCTAGTCTCTTCACCACCCTAAGGAGTAGCAAGAGTCTCTTCACCACCCTAAGGAGCGGCAAGAGTCTCTTCACCAACTTGAGGACTGGTAAGAGCCTTACCACCCTAAGGAGTGGTAGGAGTCTAAGGAGTAGCAAGAATCTCTTCACCACCCTGAGGAGTGGTAGGAGCCTTACCCTTGCTACTCGAGTTGCTTGACATATTGATCTCTCACTTCGAATAAAAACTGGAAAAAAAAATTCTTCTTGTTTAAGAAGGATAGAGAATATAGATCCCATTCCCTACTCAATATCATCTTTAAGACTGAAGCAAGAATAGAAAAGAGATAAAGAAAACTAATTATTATAATTAATAACACTATGAAGAAATTATCACTCACCTTTAAGTCTACATTTTCGGCTTTCACTGACTTCTGAATCGAGAAGTAGAACCTCATAACTGAATAAAATGTGTAAGAATAAATGAAACTTTCAATTGTATTTATACCAATCCATATTTGGCGAATTCCGCAGGATTTTTAAATGGTATATTAAAAATTTGGTGAATATTGTGTTCTTATACAACGATACGTTATAATTTTCAAGGCGAAATATGTCCTCAAATGTAATTGTTTTTTAATGTTATTGGCGAAATAGGTCCTCATAAGCAACTATTTATAAATTTTAATTGGCGAAATGGGTCTTCACAAGAAACCTTTTATAAATTTTAATTGGTGAAATGGGTCCTGGTACAATGTTGTTTTAATAGTATTGGTGAATATGTAGGTGTTTTATTGCATGCTTCCGGGATTCCATGCTAAAATATTGTTCAGTCCATTTGAAACGCGTAGTTTGTTATGGAAAATTTGTTGCTTAAATATGCCTCATAAAAAAAATCATTGGCGAATGGACATGCATTGGACTGATAGTTCGTAAAATCTAGGTGATTTGGACACCATGTTGGGTGTGAATAATTCACCAATTGGCGAAGATTCGCCACTAAAGTTTTCCCTCCATGCCATTACCTAGATATATTTTATTCATCAAATTTTAGTGAACTTAAATGCTTGTACCATCTCTTCTTCTATACAAAACTATCAAATTTGGTTTTGTGTGTTGAACATACTCATTATACTTCTAATATATGAGCTTTACCAAATATTACTTCTTATAAGATTGTATCGTACAAAGAAGGGAATGTATAAATAGAGTTTTATTCTCCCACTCTTCTGCATCACCCACACTTTGACTATCAATCTCTTTAATTATTATTCTAACTAGCCTCATAAAACATCACCTTCTCTACCATCTTCTCCAATGGTTGGGTGTCTTTATGAAAAGGAGGGTTTTTATTATGAGGAAGCTCTTCATTCAAGAAAGTGTGAGATCACACATAGGGTGGATCACCATTTGGTTATTTTAAATTCACCTTGTTTATGATACCATATTTAATCAATTCATCATCCTTGTTATCTATGTAATATGCACACTACTTATTCATCATCCTAAGGGTTCATATTTCATGCACATTTTGGGGACCATTATGGATCACTATTATCCCCTCTCTTGGAAATTTATGGATCAACCTACTAAATCATATTTTAATCTCACCTACATGTAGATTTTGTTGAATATCCAAGATACTGAGAGGGTGGGTGAATCAGTATCTTCTTAAATTTTTTGATTAGATACCATCCAATTATTCCAATACATACAGCAACAAAGAGAATTAAAAGCATTAACAGAACATGAAATCACAAAACACATGAACACCATGATTTTTAAGTGGAAAACCAAAATTGGGAAAAAAAACGGTGAGTGTTAGCTCACAATATAGTATAACCGGTTATAAGATATTACAAAATGGCATGGTGCACTACCAGGACTCACTATTTGAATACAAAGGCTCACTACCTACAGAATTTCAATGAAAAAATGGCTTACAGCTAGAAAATGAACTGATAAAGTACACCTAGTGAGTGTAGATTCAATTCCAATGAAACTCAGTAAACTGACTTGACACACTTCATATTCGCTCTTCTTCACATTCACATTCACAATATAATCATCTCTTTTTTTCATTCTTCAAAAACTATCCAATATATATATTTGATCTCTCCACAAGCATCAATTAGGTCAGCCTAATTAGATGCACTTCTTATTCACCAAAAATACCAACCGTCAGCTACAAGCTTTCACAAAATCTTCCCAAATGGCAATCCAAATCCCAACACGCTACATCATGTCAGCATGGACCTAAGATAGGTCGCACATATGTCTGCATAACAAAAATTAATTCACCATTATATTATTTATTCATTAGGTTGGCCAAGGATAGACCGAGTAGCAAAAGTTGCAATCAACAGAATAATGTTGATACACCATATGAGCAGCTAAACACGTGAGATCTTGAATGTACGTGCTTCTAGAATCCATAAACCATTTCCAAAAACCACACGCAACAATAATCACCAGCAAGCAATTACAGACCAAAATACTAGAGGATAATACCAGAATACTAGAGAATGTAAGCATTATACCAGTTCAGATACCAGACCAGAAAATTGGAAAAAATTTAGACTAAGTCTTGCATTTGCAACTCATATATCATGGTGACATCAATGACAACAAAAAAAACAAAATGAGATGTTCTTCTTCATTTTTCCAACAATCTCCCCCTTTTTCATTGATGGCAACATGTGCCAAAAAGAATATTTACAAAACTCCTTGTTTACAACACTTCTTCCCCTAACACCAATATTTCACCATTCTTCACTCCCCCTTTGACATCAAGGACAAAGGGTGTCCCAAAAAAAAACTGAAATTGAAATATGAAAACAAAGAAAACAAAGAAACATGCATCAATTGGAGGATGGTGACCCTTGAAGCTCCTTAAGAATACCTTCCCATACTGATTTACCATTCTCCCAACTATCCTTTGTAGCAATCAACATCGTGCTCAAGGATTCCAACTCAACTAGAGTTTCTTTTGCACCATCTAAAGTACCAGGAGTCAAATTTATCTTCTCAAGTGTTTTTGTGCCTGCCAAGGCCTTTCCAACCAGAGTGTATTCCATTCTTATAATGTCAATTAGCTAATCAAATTTTTTGATAATCTCTTCCTTCTACTTTTGTAAAACAAAGAATTTATCTTTATGTGTAGTGATGGCATTCCAGGTTGATTTGTCTCTGCCTTTCGATATACTGTAAGTACCAGAGATAGCAGTTAACTGGGACTCAATGGAGTCCATAACAACCTTAATGTTTTAGGTGGCATCTGGCCACTTCAATCAATAAGCAAGAACTACATTTGCTTCTGACACACAAATCTTCACAGCTTCTAGATTGTTTTCAACATTTGAGTGTGCAAGAGCACACTTGTCATGCAATTCCAGTAGCCTTTTCTCTACCAATTTCTCCTCAACTTCTTGTTTTGTCTTTTCTCCAAGTCTGAAGGTATACTCCTTGAAAGAATCTAACAACAATCTCAAATTTTCAATACGAGCAAGGGATGCATCAATAGATGCACTAGGTGTGACCTCCTGCAATGCCTTAAGTGCATCTTCTATAAGTTTTGTTCCTTTCTAATGAGTTTCAAGAATCTCCTTCCTTTTGGATGCCTGCAATGCATCTCCTAACACCACTTTGTGAACCGAAGACATCTTCTCCATATCAACAAACCCTTCAATCATAGGAAGTTGTAGAAGCTCCTAAGGAATTATTGGCTGAAATATGATTTTCTTGGACAACAAACCTTTTAGAACATCATTACCGGAGGATGATTCTC
This sequence comes from Sequoia sempervirens, assembly GCA_007258455.2. Classification (NCBI taxonomy): domain Eukaryota; kingdom Viridiplantae; phylum Streptophyta; class Pinopsida; order Cupressales; family Cupressaceae; genus Sequoia; species Sequoia sempervirens. The sequence goes on along the minus strand of VDFB02271358.1, from coordinate 1,205,026,020 downwards.
TAGGATGCTTAAGAAATTTTACAATCTGCTTTTGACTTTCTTCATTTTTCCTCACATATTCCTCATTTTCTTTTCTTCCTCTCCCTTTTCCTTCTCTTCTTCCTTATTTTCTTCTTTCACTTTCTCTTATTCTTCTTCTTTATTTTCTTCCTTTTTTATTTTCATCTTTATCTTTATCCCTGTTATCTTCATCATTTCCATCATTTCCATCTTTTCCATTTTCATTTTGGTTTTCTTCTAGATTATCTTTTTCTTCTTCTTCACTGCCTTTTCCTTCTTCAGTATTACCTTTTTCATCATTACCTTTTCCACCTTCAGTGTGCTCCAAAGGAGCATCATTATGTTTTTCAAGCTTAGCTTCACCTTCATTCTACTTCTCAATTTCTGAAGGATCAATTTCACTAGCAACATCATTTTTAACATCAAAGTCTTCTGAAATATCTGCATTACCTGTATCAAGAGGAGTATCTTCCTCGACATTTTCAACAACAAAATTTTTAAGAATTTCATATTTCTCTATTGTATCATGAATCACCTTTTTTGTTTCCTTCCTTATCTTCTTTATCAACTTTTTATTCCTTGTCATTAAAATATTTACCCTTTTCTTCATTCGAAACATCTCTGCACAAATCTTTTTCAAAGTCTCCATATCATATGAGGTCAAGAAAGACCCAATCTTATCAAATGCATCATTCTTTATTTTCTCTTCAAATTCAACAGCTTCCAATCTCCTTTTCATCAAGGCTACCCACATATTCTCAAGTACATCTTTCTTCACATCATCCCACTTAACTTCCAAGATGATAAGATATTGAATTATGGCTAAAAGTAAAGTTTTCTTATCCTCTTTTCTAGAATTAGCATAATATTTTGTTTTAGGCTTCAACATGTTCTCAAAATGTAACAAAGAATTGATATTTTCCTCTAATTTAAAATGGGGACCAAAACTTACCAGATTGTCTTGTTCTTCTCTCTAGTCCACAGAGGCTTCATCAGACACCTTATTCTTCTTTGACTCTGGTTTTGTGTGCACATGAACACCAAAATTATGTTATTCCTCATCATCATAAGATGATACAACATGCACTCTCTTAGAACCAATAGCTTCCTTAGAAGCACCTTCACCAAAGGATAAACTTCCTCTTCTTTTCCTTACTAATTTTGCTAAGATTTTTCTCCCTAGAAGCTTTCTCTTTCTTTCCTCTTTTTCTAGGGGCCACCCAAGGAATTTATTTCCTCTTCCTAGATCTAGTAGTAGGTTCGAAGGAAATTGATCCTAAGGAAATCGATCCTTTGCCTTCATCAATGGTACTAGGTTCAATATTTACTACAGGAGTTGTGGAGGATTTAGCAGGAGTAGTCCTACCGGATCTCCTTAGGCCAGATTATTTTGCCTTCAACTCTTCTCCCTTAGCCCTTCCAAGAGCAATCTACTCATCAGTGAATCCAACTTCTTTAAGCTTATTTTCCACTCTCTTTCTGATTATGGGCTTCTGGTGCTCCATGTGGATCTCCATAGACTTTTCAGCATAAGTACCAATTATGGGTTCATTGAGATCCTTTGTATTTTTCAGCAACATTTTTACATAACCCTAAGCTTCATTTTATGTAATTTCATATCCCAATGGCTAAATCCATATGGTTTAGGGTTCTACTACTTTGATCATGCATTCATTAGAGGAAACATGGAATATGATGTCATCTTTGTATTTCTCAACAATTTTCCTTGGTATCCTATCTCTCTCATTCATGTTGCTCTTAAATATAGTGAAGAATGATATTAGAGCATTTTCTTGAGCTTTCAGATCACCCAAACTATGCATATAATCAAAAATTTGATGTTTCACTGGTCTATATGAGTCCCAAAACACTACATCATTCTTTCCAGGAAGCCTCTTCATGAAATAGAACAATAGACATACAATCAATGAACCGAATTTGAAAGCATACTTCCTTTCCTTGGTCATTCTCAAATTCTCAAGAGTTGTAGCTAGAGAATCTCACATAAGTCATAGTATGCACCATTGACTACCATATCAAAACTAGTATAAATAGTTGTAGCCGAAACAGAGTTCTCTTTGTTAGTGAAGTATATTTTGTGACCAATCATGATAGCTACATACTTCACAGTTGGATTAGTGATGGACTTTGTTATTAAGGCTCTCTTGTCACATATGGCTCCTGTGAGTTTCGTTACCACCTCATTCATGATGGATTTCAATACAAGTACTGGTCTTTTATCCTAGAGGCTGGTAACAGCCCTAATCACTTCCTTAGTTACAAGTGTGGTTGGTCAATCTACATGAATTTATCATGAATTATACTTAGGATTGGCTTCACAAATCCATCATCAACCACAAAACTGAAGTTGGGAAATTTGTTCCATCTGTCTAATCTCTTCGCAGCCAGGTTCAAGTATTCAGGTTTTATCAAGAAATTATCTCTAGTAAGCTCATTCTACCAAATGTCAATCAATTTGGTGTGATTGAATTCCTTAGTCTTTACTCGAATATACATTCTTGTGTCCTCGGTCGACATAACTCCATGAGGGATTGATGAGAAGGTGCCCATAGGGTCATCTTCGAAAACCTTCAAGGAATATTTCCTATAGGATGGTCTAGGTCTCTTTGACACTTTAATTACTATGGGGGTTGCCATTCTTCCAATTTCAAATTCAAACAACTCAAAGAACACAAACCACAACTGCACAAAAAATTTAAATACCTCTTTCTTCACAAAGAACTAGAACTACAGTTTGCACGGCTCGACCTCCAAATCACCTTAGGAACACTCCAAATATCTCTTTGATTTCTTCAATTGCATGAGTGATCAAAATGCTTTACACATTTTCTTTATAAAAAAACAATTTTCCCTAGTTCACATTAAATGCGGAAAATTTCAAAAAGCTGCTAAAAACTCTTCTTCTCTACTTAGAAAAACCCTAATTCACTCCGCAAATGATCATTCCTTCATATTTTCTTTTGGTTCCACTTGCATAACCTCTAGCTTATCATTCCTCACAACATATCTTTGTGCCAAGGAATGACACGCCAAACATCAAGGGGGTTCAAGTAATTTTCTGTTAAAGATCCCCCTAAGACCATGCTAGGTCTAGTTCCCAGAGGAATTATCTATACTAGATGAGGGCACAGACGAATCTATCATCTTAGTCTCTTCTTTCTTCCTCCAAATCTTGTTCATTTCTTGCTTAATCTCATCTTTTTCAACCTTCTTTGCAGGTTCATTCTTTTCTGTCAGATTGGTCTTCTTACCCTTCTTGCTTTTGCAAGCTTTTGAGATACGTCCTGATTTGTTACAATTATACCAAACAACATTTCTCTGATTAGTCTAAATTCCACTGAATCTTGTTCTACACTAATTAGCTTTATGTCCATACTTGTTACAAGTATAATAGTAGCCATTAAAGGATTGATTCACTCTTCCTCCTTTAAACTGATTCATCATCAAGGTTTTGCATTCACTTGCCTTATGTCCAATTATTTTGCAAGAAAAACATTGACCAGTGAAGGGACCAGGAAACGAATTCATCCTACTCCTACATTTTGTTTCCTTGTGACCAAATTTGTTGCATGAAAAACAAGTGCCATTAAAAGATGAATACCTTTGTGCATTAGGTTGTCTCACAGGTGGTCTCCTAGAAAAGTTCCTTGAATTTCCTTTCTACTTTCCTTTATTTTGAGTCTTATGGTTGTCCTTAGAGTTTTCCCCTCCTTCCATTCCCAAGACACCTTTGTCTTTACTCGATTTTTGTCCTGAAATCAATTCATCAAGCCTGTTTGAGCTAGTTTTGAAGTTGTTTTCCCAAATTTTTGCTTTCTCCAAATTCATTTTCAGGTTCACAACTTCTTGTTTAAGCTTGGTGCATTCATCAAACTTTCTTTGTACCAATTTATTCAGACATTCTTCAATTCTTTTCTTCTCCTCTACTTGCATTTTCAAATTGGTAATTTCTTCATTAGCCTGCTTCAACTGATCAATTACTTCCCTATGCCTTTCTTTGAACTTTTTCAATTGCTCTTTTAATTTTTGGACACATTCATTTGCATCTTCAAGATTCTCTTTCAGATCTTTGTTTTCTCTTTCAACTTTGTCAAGATCCTCAAGGGCAGTCCGGAGCTCTTCTTTATCATTCATTTTTTCCATCTTCAGGATCTCCCTCAAGTTGTTAGGATTTTCTGAAGGAACCAAACTCTGATACCAATTGTTGAATATCCAAGATACTGAGAGGGGGGTGAATTAGTATCTTCTTAATTTTTTTCATCAGATACCATCCAATTATTCCAATGCATACATCAACAAAGATAAGTAAAATCATTAATAGAACATGAAATCACAAAACACGTGAACACCGTGATTTTTACATGGAAAACCCAAAATGGGAAAAACCACGGTGAGTGTTAGCTCACAATATAGTATAACCAGTTATAAGATATTACAAAATGGGGTGGCTCACTGCCAAGACTCATTATCTAAATACAAAGGCTCACTGCCTACAGAATTACAATGACAAAATGGCTTACAGCCAGAAAATGAATTGATAAAGTACACCTAGTGAGTGCAGATTTAGTTCCAATGAATCTCAGTAAACTAACTTGACACACTTCATCATATTCACTCTTCTTCACATTTGCATTCATGATACAATCATCTCTCTTTTTTTCATTCTTCAAAAACTATCCAATATATATATTTGATCTCTCTGCAAGCATCAATTAGGTTGACCTAATTAGATGCACTTATTATTCACCAAAAATACCAACTGTCAGCTACAAGATTTCACAAAATCTTCCCAAATGGCAATCCAAACGCCCAACACACTACATCATGTTAGCATGGACCTAAGATAGGTCGTACATATGTCTGCATAACAAAAATTAATTCACCATTATATTATTTATCCATTAGGTCATCCAAGGATAGACCTAGTAGAAAAAGTTATAGTCAATAGAATAATGCCTATATGCCATACAAGCAATTGAACATGTGAGATCTTGAATTTACGTGCTTCCATAATCCATAAACCATTTCCCAAAACTGCACACAATAATAATCACCAGCAAGCAATTGTGGACCAAAATACTAGAGGATATACCAAAATACTGGAGAATGTAAGCATTATACCGATTTAGATACCAGACCAAAATACTAGAACAAATTTAGACTAAGTCTTGCAATTGCAACTCATATATCATGGTGACATCAATGACAACACAAAACAATATAATGAGGTGTTCTTCATTTTTCCAACAGATTTTTTTTTATCTCCCTACACCTACTACACGCATTTCAAACTACACATGTTACTACATATATAATTCAACTTGGTCATATAGGTACCACTTCATCAAAAATTCCTCATAACCCCATTTTTGGTTGTGGGTTTTTCTTCATACCTAGCCTCGTCCTTTTAATTTTATAGCTATGTAATTTATTTTCTTTGAACCTTCATTCTCAAAATCATTCCACATTCCTCCTACCTCAATCATTCTTACTACTACCATCCCTACATTTTCCACTACCATTTCTCCCATCCATACCACTAATCTCATGATTAACCAACTTATGAAAAATGTAGGAAAATTCCAATAGTATTTTGCATCCCTTTCAACCACCTCATATCCCTTGACTACATAGTAGTACCATTGTAGTTTTGAGAAATAAGGTAAAACTACTGAAGTAAAAAAAATTCAATATGCATGTAAAAATAAAATTTGTATCTTAGTGGATTACCCATTAAGTATTTAATATGGAATGTTAAATCGACAATAGGAAAATTTTGCAAACTCTAATAAGAAGATACATAACACTATATTTACTTGGGGAAACACTTTTATAGAAAAAATCCACCATCAAAGGGAGACTCAAGAATATATTAAAATTTTATAGTAAAATATATATGCAACACTCTTCTTCCTTCAATATGATAACATTATGAAAACAGCTATGTACCTATAAAATAATATCTTGAAATTGTTGTTTGATGCCTCCAATTAATAAAGAAATGAGATATGAATAACATAAATTATTTTCTTAAATGAGTTACCATCAAACCATGGAAAAATGAAAAAATTCCCATGTCCAAAATAAAGAGGATCTTCTAATAGTAGGCAAAATAACTCCCAATTAGCCATGAACATCAAAAGTATAGTAGGAAAAAAAACTCCCAATTAGCCAAGAATATCAAAAGTAGCCTCCATACTAACAATATACAATGTCTTATTCAAAGAGGAAAAAGAAGAAAGTGGTTATGTAGGAGTCTGATTCGGAGGAGGATGTTGATTATGTTATAGATTCTCAGGCCTCTATGGAAGTGATTTTGCAACCTCCTGCTCAAGCGAAGATTGGTAAAGGGAACTTTGTTCTTGTCCCGAAGGATTATGAGACCTATAGTGAGGAAGAAGTTGGTGTAAAACCTAGTAAATCTAGGCTTGCTACACCTTCTACTATCTTGGAAGATATGTTTGATATTGCTGAAGGGAAGTCTCCACCGCCCCTTATTCTAGGGACCAAGAGAAAGAAGGGTTTGATGGAGGAGAGAAAAAAGAAATTGGTTGTTAGGTCTAGTAGTCCCTTGCAAGAGGAGCATGTTGTTTCTCCTTCAAAGATGGGTGTTGGGCAGGATGCTTTGGGTTCTCTGGGTGCGGACTTGGAGTTGAAGAATAGGAGGTCAGTGGTTGAGGACATTGTTAACTCTCTTCACAAGATTCAAATGTTGGTGCTCAAGGTTAAAGGAAAGGAGGTCTGTGAGAACTAGGATAAGAATAGCATTTCCCAAGAGGGTGATGTTGAGGATAAAAATGTGTTTAACTTTGATTGGGAGGATATGCTCGATGTTTTGGGTATGGCTAAGGAGGGCACCTTTTCCCTATTCAAACTATTTAAATGGGTCCTTCAAGAGCTCAAAATGACTAATGTCAGGGTTCGAGATGTTGTGAGCAAGGTGGTGGAATCTTTGTAGTCTTCTAGTCAAAACCAAGTTGATGAGTTGTTTGATTCCTTGAATATTGTTGCTGAGGAAATGTTGAAGATGAATTAGATGTTCAAACAAAGAATTTTGACCTTGGAGGAACAAATGGAAAGGGTTAGCGTGAATTTGGACAAGGTCATGGAAAGAACTAAACCTGCTATGAGGCATGAGGCTAAGGGCCTTTCTACTCCTATTGAGAAGGCCAAGAAACAGATGGAGGTTGCTCCTAGGGAGAAAGATGTTGCTGGTGAAAGGCTTGTAGTGGAGGAAGCCTCGGTTGAAAAAGTTGATGGGTCACATAATGTTTTGGTTAGTGAGTTAAATGTGGTTGGGATTGGTGCTAGAACTTGCAATAAAACCAAGGTACAGGTTGGGGTCCCTGCTAAAGAAATGTTTGAAGTCATGGATGCACATGAGAAGGCTATGGAGAGTGACATGGAAGCTACAAACACTCTAAATAATATGTAGTTATATTGTTTTTGTCCTTCATTTTTGGCTATTTTCATGTTGATGGTTGTTGTGTTTTGGCTATTATTTTCTTTGTTTAGTTATCTTTTTCTTCAGTTGCTCTTTTTCTAAAGGGCTTCGAGACCCCTTCAAAACCTTTTTACCTCTAATAAAAAACAATATACAATGTCTTTGACTTAGAACTCCTCCATAATGGATTATATTCCAAGGTAAGCATCCAAATACACCACAAAAATCATATGGGACCCGTCAATAACATGGTAGATGCTCCACTATATAGTTATAGCATCTAATATGAAAAAATTGCTAAAAATAACTTTGTAACCACCATTACCAACTTCACCTCCTTCATGAATGCCACTAAAACTAATATTCCAAGTCACCAAGGAGAATAATAAAAATCAATAATATATCTCAACAACGTGGTTGTCTAAGTACCCATTCTAATATTTTTAGAGATTCGTAAAATAATTATATTAGGATTTGAATCAATATCACAATATCCTAACATTTTCCCAGTTGATACTATACATTGCACTAACATCCAAAGGAAAAGTAAAACAAATCAAATATAATATCCAAGGCCCAAGGCCTTCCTCCACCAAGAGAAATATTCATGCTTACTAGATTTGTGAGGAAATATGTAACACTATTTTGGGCATAAACCTTCTAAAATAAGATCGTACCATTCTCTACCATCTCCTACATAATGTGATATTGAAAATAAATATTCTTAGTATGAGCATGGTGTATGAGATTTTTAGGCAAACAAATGACACTCTACTTATCATAATTGATTCTAAACAACCTGTAATTGAAACCAATACTTGCACATAGGCTTTGTAACCATACTACCTTCTTAGAGGCATGGGTAGTTTTCATATACTCTACTTCAAAGGTGCACAAATAAACTATGGACTAACTCTTACTCGTTCAACTCATTATACTACCAAACAAAAGAAAAAACACATAGGCAATAGTAGACCTTCAACTATCCAAGTCACCTACCCAATTTACATCCAAATACCATGTATGCCCAATGTTTTATCCATATAATTATTACAATGATAACATAAATACTAATCATAAGTCTCATGAAAATATCTAAGACCTCTCTTAATATAAGTCTAATACTAGACATGAACTTTCTCAAAACTCCCACTACTTGGGCAATATATAATCTAGTATAAATGGTTGCATACATTAAGCTATTAATAGAACTATCATAAGGCATGCTATATATATGATCCAAAATAATCATCCAATTTTGAACACATATCGAATGAAATATTAGTTCCAAGAGGAAATGAAATACTCACTAGTTTTCAATCGAGCATACTAAACCACTACAAAATGGTAGCAACATTCTTACGCTAACTCAACCAAATATTTTTATGTACTTGATCCATAATGATCTATATACCAAGAATATATTTTTAGCCACCAAATCATTCATATCAAATTTTCTATAAATTTTAGTTTTGATATATGTAATCATCACCTAGTTGTTACCAAAAAAATGTGTCATCCAGATACAAGATAATGATTATAATCTTATCATAAATAATTTTAACATAAACATATTTTTCCTCCTTGATCCTAGCAAAACTCAAACTCAATGCAAAATCATCAAAATTTTAGTACTACATCTTGTGTGATTGTTTTATACCATATAATGATCATTTTAACCTACAAACTAAATGTTCCTTCCCATTCACAATAAAATCATTAGGCTATCACATATAAGTCTCATATGTAAGGCCCTCAATAAGCTACAATAAATTTTTTTGGTCCTCAAGCAAACTCTATTGTGTAAGCTTCAATGCTATATCCATATAATTCAAAAAAAATTATATTATTATTAAAATATTTCAAGTTTTTTTCCTCTTATCTAAAAAAAAGAAGCTACAACAATATATAATAGGAATCTAATAAAATTTAGCTTAGAAAAAATATAAATTCACTAAAATAGAATCCTTCTCATTAATATTAGTCCTTTTTCACTAGTCTAACTTTGTACCACTCTAACTATCTATATGTACCAATTTTATTCTTATACGCCCACCTATAATCGAGGGGATTTCTTCCCTTAGTAAAACTCACAAGATATTAGTTATCAAAACTAACCATAACCACTATATCTTCCTACATGGATTTCATCCAAGATTCACTATCCTCTAAAGATAGAGCCTCCCTAAATAGGTTCATCATCAATTCTTAATAGAAAAAATGTGCAACAAAAATCTGATGGCCAATATCAGTAAACTATAATTAGTTATCTTATAGATCTCCTCAAGATAAGAGTAAGGTGATTTACATATTATTTTATTTTCTCATCCTAAAAATCCCTATATAAACCCTCTTCATCTTCTCCATCCTCTGATCCATCAATATTTTCTTTCACATATGTGTCTTCTTGTTTCTCAACCTTAGTCTAGAAATGCATTGTTTTATTTCCATCTTTTTATTTTTATTTTTTAGAACCTAAAAACTCTCTAAAATCCTTAAAATCCCATTTATAGAATAAATATTTCTTAGGTTAATGTTCCAAATCTTAGAACCTTTTGAATTATCATAAGATGTATTTCTAGGCTTTAGAATCTAGTTTAGATCACTTTTCTTGAGGCACATAATATATATAAGCCTCAAAAATAAAGACCCTTAAATATGAAACATAATGCTTTAGATAGGTATCCACACTTTATAAGGTGTTTTGTCAACAAAGCCAAATAAGGAGATCTATTAATCAAATAATGATTAATACTTGCAACCTTTTCCCAAAAGAATTGACCTAATTGTGTACTACTCAATATATTTCTAGCTCTTGAACAATTATATTTTGGTTCATTCTCTTTACAATTTTTGAGGTGTGTGCAACTCTTTTTTCAAACTATGTATGCTTATAGTACTCATCAAATTTTCTAGAGTAATATTCACTACTATTGTTAGATCTCAACACCTTTATTTTATAGTTTATTTGTTTTTCATCTATGGCCTTAAATTCCTTAAAATTAGTGAGAACTTCATATTTAACAAATATCCCACTCCTATCTCTTGCTCCGCTCTCTCACTCCTCTATTTTGAATTGATTGTGTGCATGGTCGACTGTGCATTGGGGGTACCCCTCGGTCCCCACCCCTGTCCCCTTATGTCTAGATTCTCCCTTCATCACATGTGGTGTCATCCTTGGGGCCCTCTCATGTGTTGTTTGCTTATGGGGATCTTGTGATCCATGTCTTACCTGCAATCGAGGTGTCAACACTCCCTGTTACCCCATTGTCTAAGGGTTGGAAATATGTGTTGACACACAAGAACTAGACTCTTGAGGGTTCTCTTCCTTGTTTGAGTGCAGGTATTTCTATCTCAGGTAACAAGTTTTCCATTCTTGAAGTTATTAGCAACAGGATACTTTCATCCATGGAGTTAGCGATGGTGGGTAAGTTTCTTTCCTTCCAGCCCTCTGTGGATATGGTTAGAAGGTGGGTTACTACGAAACGGCGCCAAAAGGGTAGTGTTGTTGTTTGCACCATTGTTGGTGGCTTTTTCCTCCTCAAGTTTATGGCTGAGGAAGATTTGGTCTCTGCACTCTCATCGGGTCCATGGGTCTATGGGAAGCATGGACTGTCTTTATACTGTTGGAAGTTGGGTTTCAATCCTAACATCAATATTTGCAAGTTGACTCTTGTTTGGGTTCGTCTTCCCGGTCTTCCACTAGGGTAATGGGATGACTCTGTCTCTAAGTGCATTGGGGACTCTCTGGGCCAGTTCATCACCTCATACTCTATCACCAAATACATGTCCAAGTTAGTTTTTGCTCAATTTTGCATCAACATTGATGTTAATAAGACCTTACCCAACTCTATGAAGTTATGTTCTATTTTTGGATCTTGGATTCAACATGTTTTCTATGAGAATGTTGTGATATACTATCAAAAATGTGCTAAACTGGGCCACCTTATCATGGATTGTAAATCCTTGATTAGGCATGACCCCTATCCCAACGCTCCTTCAGTGGAGATTTCCTCTGATGTCTTCCCCTTTGAATCATATCTTCTTAAGATTATTGAGTCTCGGGCTAAGCCTATGTTTGATGACCCTGTGGTCCTGACATTGTCTGAGGATTTGGCTTCCTCTGGTTCTACCCTAGGACTTAATGGTTCCCTGCCTAGTAGTTCTTAGGACTTTGGTGTTTCTATGGAGTTTCCCCTCTCTCCAAAAGATTTGGGGGTTGAGGATGGTGAAATCCAGGATGAAGAAAAGAAGGAAGATTCTCCCTGTCTAGGATTGATAGAGGAGATTGTGGTACCTCAAGTGGAAACTATGGAATAAGAGTTTTGGTCAACTCCTAAGAAGAAGGGTAAACAAAAGAAAGCTAATGTGGGTGGTGATTCCAAGCCAGGTAGACCTAACCAACGGCTAACTAGGAACAAAGAGACAACAAAAGAAATTGTGATAGGTAAATAGAGGACATTGGAGGTGTCCTGAAAGAAAAACTATAAATGAAAGTCATATATTGGAATGTGAGAGGGATAAATATCCCCCATAAGCAGTTGGCCCTAAAGAATTATGTTCTAGAACATAAGGTTGATATATTACTCCTTCAAGAAACTAAGATGAATAAAACCAATTTTTAACCCATTGCCTAGTTTATTTGGCCAAACACTCTCTTTGCTTGTTGTGATGCTAATGGGGCGTCTGGTGGTTTGTCTATTTTGTGGAATCCACTCTAATTTTTGGCTCTGAATTGTTCCAATGTAGGAATATCCTAGGTATAAAGTTCTCCAATGTTGGGGGTTCTTGGTTCTTGATAAATGTTTATGCTCCCAATATTAGGAATGCGAGGAAATCCCTTTAGCAAGATATTTCTAATTGGATTTTGGCTAACAAGGATGGTTTTTGGCTGGTGCCAAGGGATTTTAACTCCCCCCTTTACCCATCAAAGAAGAGTGGGGATTTGATTGATTATTCTGACAGTATGTCTGATTTGGCCAACTTTCTGAATTGTATTGGCTTGATTGATATTGGCCTATAGGGCTAGTCGTTTACCTAGTCTAATTGATGCCTTAGGGCTGATCTGATCCAGGTCTACCTTGATAGATTCCTTATTTCTCCCAATTGGACTTCTCTTCTTAATGATAATTTTTTGGCTCTCCCCCAAATGGTTTCGGACCACAGTCCTCTATTGTTACTCCCAACTGACCACTCTATTGTTGGTCGATCCCTTTCCGGTTTGAAATCATGTGGAATTCCCATTCGGACTTCAAGAACATGGTTGATACCTAGTGGAATTTCCTAGTGCATGGCTCAAAAGAATCAAACATTTCAAAAATATGGTTAAAGGGTGGAATAAGTGTGTTTGGAGATGTGTTCCATCAAAAATGGGTCTTGGATGACAAAATTGGTGAGTTACAAAAAAGAATGGAGGAAGGTGATAACAATATCTTGATGGGCCAACATGAGAAGGAGGAACAATTGGAATGGGAGAAAATATTAAAGAAATAAGAGGTTTTCTAAAAGTAGAAGTTCAGAATACAATGGCTTGTTGAGGGGGGTCAGAACACATCTTTCTTCCATGTGTCATCTTTTAAACATAGAAAAAGGAATCAAATAAAAAATTGAAAAACGAAGCAGGGGATGAAGTTTCTAATCCCATACAGATTGGTCTATTAACTACTAATCACTTCCAGCATGCTTACTCACTTCCTTTGGAGGCTCCTTCCTTGGGTTGGTTGATCTATTGTTGGAACCTCTTCTTACTCCTATTGGCCATGAGGATAATGTTTCAATTTTAAGGGCAGTTTATTTTGAGGAGGTTCGATTTGTTGTGTTTAGTATGGGTGTATATAAAGCCCCTGGGCCTGATGGTTTTCCCTGGGATTTCTTCAAAAACTTTTGGGAGATTGTCGAGGAGGACCTTACTCTTGCCACTAGGGATTTTTTCAACTCTGGTAAATTGCTTAAACAGTTGAACCACACCTTCATAGCTTTGGTCCCCAAATTTGAGGACCCTCAAACCATATATGATTTTCATCCTATTAGTCTATGCAATACTGTTTATAAGATCTTTTCCAAAATATTGGTGAACCTCTTGAAACCCCTCTTGGAGAAAATGATTGGTCCCAGTCAAAAAGGTTTTGTTCTTGGCTGACATATTTTGTATGTTGTTTTATCCACCCATGAAACTCTTCACTCTATGAATAGATGTAACAACCCTAGCATGGAATTTAAGCTCGACATTTCCAAAGCTTATGATAAATTCCTATGGAACTTTATCCCCAATGTCCTTGATAAGTTTGTCCTTAATCAGAAAGTTATCAATATCATTATGGAATGTGTCTCCATAGTGAAGTATTTAGTTCTGGTAAATGGTGTGTCTAAAGGTTTCTTTGAGGCTGGGAGGGGAATTAGAAAGGGAGACCCCCTATCCCCTTATTTTTTCATTATGGTGGCTGATGTGCTAAGCAGGAATGTGGTGAGTATGCTATCAGAGGGTTCCATCAAGGGTGTCAAACCGACTTCCACCCTTGACCCCCTTACTATTCAACAATTTGTGGACAACACTATGCTATTCGGGAAAGCTTCAGTGGTGGAAAGTGGAAAGATTGCCTCAATCTCTATGTGACTTGTTTTGGACAATGCATCAATTATAATAAAAGTATGATCTATTTCTTTCACTGCACTCCTAGACTGTAGGTTTAAGTGATCGCAGTGTTAGGCTGTGTGAGTGCCAATCTTTCTTTAGTTTACCTTGGCCTCCCCCTAACTATTAAGGAAGTTACTCCCAACTTCTGGAATTCTATTCTTGAAAGGGTTCAAAAGAAACTTGCTCAGTGAAAAGGTTCCCTCTTGAGTCATGCGGGCAAGCTATAGCTCCTCACTGCTGCTCTCCAAGGAATACCTGTTTATTTTTTGTCCATGTTCAAAATGACCAATAACATTGCTGAGAAGTTTGAGAAGATTCAGAGAGTATTTTTATGGTATGGTACAAAGGATAAAAAGAAGATGTCACTTGTTAGTTGGGAGAAGGTTTTCCTTCCCAAGCTCAGGGGGAGGGGCTAGGCATCAGGAAAGTCCTTTCTTCCAACAAGGATTTTCTTGCTAAAGTGGGGTGAGACCAATTAAGAGATAAAAAGGATTAGTGCAAAATAATGAAAGCTAAATATTTGGCCAATTATCCCCTAATCAAATGTATTGAGAATGATCATCCCCATGGGTCTCTTGCTTGGAATACTATTTGTAAAACGAAGAAGCTTTTGTTGTCTGGCCTAAGATGGAAGCTTGGCAGAGGTAGTAAGATCTACTTCTAGGAAGATTCTTGGACTCTCCCTTGGCCTATTCGGAGTTCAAAAATCTGATGGAACCTGCAACTCGGTTCTTTGGTAGGAAAGTGTGTGATTACATTCATGGATTTCAAGGTGTTAGGTATTGGAAAGATATTGGCTCATGTGGCCCTCTTTCCCCTAACCTGAAATGTTGGATTCTTCCTTACAATTCTTACTCTCCCAGTATAGAATACATCTTTCAGATGTTGAAGATGAATTCTTTTGGGCCTTGGATAGCAAGGGAGATTTGATTGTCAGGACAACTTACAGTGTGCTGTCGAACGAGGGCCTACAAAGTAAGTTATGGAAAAAGGTTTGAAACCATCTCTTGATTCCTAAAATAAATTTCTTCTAGTGGATGACCTACCACAATAGGATCCTAACCCAATATAATCTAAGGAAGAGGGGATTCCAGATCTTCAACAGGTACTTGTTGTGCAAAAACAATGAAGAAATTGTGGATCATATGCTATTGCACTGTCCGTTTGTTGCTAGTGACTAGGACCTTTCTTTTCAAAAGTTAGAGACACATTGGACCTTGAATAAAGATTTGGTTTCCTTTGTGGAGGGGTGGAATGGTCCCTTTCGGCACCCCTTTCCCTTGGAAATATGGAGGAAAAGTCCCCCCATCATTTGTTGGCGCATCTAGAAGGAAAGGAACAACAAGGTTTTCCATGGCATTGAGATGGGCCCAAAGGAAGTGTTTGGTTGCGGCTCAAGACTTATATTTGAAAGTATCTCCTTGCTCAAGTGGAAACAACCGTACACTTCCCTAGCTGATTCAGAGATAAAGATGGCTAAATCCTAAAAAATTGTGCTTGGTAATGATTCCTTTAATAATTCCAAATCCCTTGCTAGGAAAAAAACCTTTTGGAAACCTTCGGATGTGGGCTGGTTTAAACTAAATTTTGACGGTGTGGCTAAGAGGAACCCTGGACTAGCCAGTATAGGATGTGTTATAAGAGACTGTCAGGGCAACTTGGTTGTTGCGTATGCTAGAGATATAGGTATTCACTCTTCTATGGTGGCAGAGTCTTGGGCACTACTCAAGGGCATCGAAATTGTTGTCACTCTGGGTATTAAGAATCTAGAAATTGAAGGGGATTATAAAAATGTGATAGACTATTAATTTGGTTTGTATGCTTGGTTGGAACTTAAGAGATATTCTTTTGGATATTAATATTTTAATCTCAAAATTTGAAAGGTATCACCTTACTCATATCTAAATAGGGAAGGTAACCAGGTGGCTGACAGCTTCGCCAACTTGGCGTCCATCTGGCAGATTTGCAAATGTTGGAAAAATATAGAAGTGTTTCCAACATCTATTCAAAGGTTAATCCTCTTGGAGCGGAGGAATTATTCTATTATTAATGGTTAATTTTTCTATCTTTTTCAGGTACATGTGGCATTCCTTGATGGATCATTGGTCGGTTTGGTCTTGGATGAGTAAGGTGATAGGGCTCAAGTGGGTGGCCATGTGGGTATTTTATCTCATAATCATATTTGGTGGGGCATGTAACCTTTACGGGCTTCCTTTCCAATGGTACAACATATCCTATCAAATCTATTGGAGTTTGTGTAATATTATATACTTCACCAACTTATTTAATAATTCTAATTTAAGGCATCTCTTGATTTTCCTTAGATTTTATTTGATGTACTTGAAAATTTCAAATCTTCCCCCTGCATTCATATAGCATTAGGGAATGTGTAACCTCTTTAAGTTGATTAGCACTATGGATTTAAATATGGATTCCATTATTATTCCTTATTGTTTTAATTTTGGGTTCTCTTGTGATGATTATGGGCCAGTGATGATGTTGTCATCAGGAATGATCATCAATGTGTGTAAACTTCACACTACCTTTATTACACAATTTCATCCCAACTAGTGGTGTAAAGATTATTTAAGTAACGATAATCTCTTTGGTGATCTATTTGTTTTTAGGCATTGTTATTTCAGCTATTATGTGTTGTGGGTTGGGATGGAAGGTGATAGAGTTAGGACCAAGCCAAATAATTGCAAGTGGTTTCACTAGGATCCCCTGGCTTGGCATATCTATTTGGAAGGTGGTCTTACACAGCTTTTGGAAAGTCTTGTGGGCCATGACGAGTTGTTGTCATCCTAGTTTGCTAGTTCTTGGAAGGATAGGCAACTCACTATGGGTATAGCTTTTGATGTGTATGAAGATGTTATTGATACAGCTACTGGCCTTTCTTGTGAGGGTATGAAGTATAAAAAACACACAAAAACATAGTACTTGGTGAGTCTAAATGCATTCTTCAAAGGCAATGAGAAGCCGGTGAAAAAGTAGTCAGGTTTTAACCGTGAAGCACTGCCTAAACCTTGGGATAAGGTCTGCCTTTCCATCATGAAATATGTTAACCTTGAGGGTAGATTCAAGGTATTTTATTTTTACCACTTACCGTTGTTAAATCACTTAAGGCACAAGATGTTGCTTAGCTTCCCTTTCTTTTTTCTTTCTTCTCTGGAAAGTTCCATCAAAGAGTCCCAGGAGATTACCACTCTTAACCTTGATTATTTTCCTCCCTTACCACTGCATCAAGGCCTTATCTATAGGCTCTACCAATTCCATTCGGCTTTGGTCCCTCCCAAACCCATCTCGGCTATGCATGTGGAAGAATTGGAACCTGTAAGAGAGGGGGACCAACGATGTTCAAGGTCCCAAGTCACGGAGAGCCAAGAGAAGAAGGCTTCCCTAACTTACCTCAGCTTAAAGGATGTTTTGGAAATGAAGGACAAGAATGATGAGAACTATAAGGTCCTTCAATCACTCTGTAGACCCAAAACTTAGAATGGGGCTAGGCGAGCTAGTTTTTGGGTTCAACACTATGCCTTAGGTAACTCTCTTCCTGAGGACAAAAGTGCGGTTTTGGGATGACAGTGTGGTGCATTGGCGTATCTTAGGTGCGCTAGTGTTCGTATGACCAGAGGACTAAAAAGACAAGGTTAACCACTAGAAAATAGACTAACGACCTAGCTAATGGTTTTTAGGAGAACAAAATAACACTATGAAGTAAGAAATATATAGATGAATATGATAAAGTAAGTAGATTAAGGTTAGGGTGACCAAAATGATCTCACAACAGAGCCTATTCGCTAGCTAGCTCCAAGAAGCACATCCACCTACACACAAGAAAGAGGAAAATTGTTGGGTGGCTATATAGGGGCCTGCCTCAGTCAAACCACCATTTTGGTGCTTCCACGTCCATGGACAAACAAGATAGCGATAATGGAGAAAAAGTATGATAAAGGAGAATGAAAGAAATGAACACAATAACACTACAAAATAGTAATGTGCTACTCAACCAAATTGTAGAGGGGAGGAGTAGAAAGCTTACCACCTCCACCAAGAGCACACTAGCTAATGGAGGAGAAAATGAGAGGACTCAAGCCCCTACTTCAGTGGTGTTTGTTCCACACTTGCTCTACGGAGTTGATGGAGTGTTGTTGTTGTTGCTATGGAGTGCAAAGAGTTGCTTGAGAGTGATGAATGCAAGAAAATGCTAGAGAGATTGTGTATAAAGCTTTCTAGAGTATGTGAAGAATATGAAATGCATGAAGAAGGAGTGAATTTGAAGGGAGAATGAGAAAAATGGCCATATTCAGGTCAGTTGGTCGAAGAGGGACATTAAAAATTGACCCCAATGGGAAGTGTAACACCTCTACAGGCTTTAGATGTAGGAATCTGTCAAGGATGTAAGCACACCACGTAGACATTTGTGCACCACGTAGGCATCCCTGACAGTTATTCTTCTGCCGATGCACAAAACAGATGCCAAGTGGAATGAAGGTAGCGGGCTAATGTGGATTTTTGACTTTGAATTTGGTTTTCTAAGGTGAGGGAGTGCAAAAGGAGAATTTGCATAAGGGGTACAAATTTTCTCTTATACATTTTTCCCCCACTTTAGTGAGCACGAATACTGATGAGTGCTTTGGTAAAGTAGATCGGTGAAGTAGTAGAGTTAGAAATGTATACCCAAACTATCAAGGAAGTAGACCACGATCTAACGAACTTGAGAGCACAGGCTAAGAAAAGGACTTCATAGCCCCAAAGAACTATGAAGTTGAAGAATGAAAGTGTCTTATAGGCCCATGGAATTTCAAGGAGGCAACCCCCAAGATCTCTCACATGAAGGAAGCCCTGAGAAGAAAATGCCTCACAGGCCCGCAGACCTACAAGGAAGGTGTCCCCCAAGACCTCTCACATGGAGGATACCCAGAAAAGCACCTTATAGACCTACAGACCTGAAAGGAAGTGTCCCATAAGATCTCTCACATGGAGGAAGCTGGGAAAGCACCCTACAGACCTGCAGACTTGCAAGGAAGGTGTCCTTCAATATCTCTTGCATGAAGGAAACCCAAGAAAAAGTTCCCTACAGATCCACAGACCTGCAAGGGAGCCACCCCCAAGATCTCTCGCATGGAGGAAGCTAAGAAGAACCCTACAAGCCCAAAGACCTACAAGGATGTATCCCCCAAGATCTCTCACATGGAGGAAACCCAAGGAAAGTGGACTCCGCAAAATCAGAAAGCGGCTTCACAAGCACACCCATAAAGTGACATGTTTACCCATAGATAGAACATGTCATAAATCGACCACGTAGGCAAGTAAGCAAAAAGTCGGGAAGACCATCAACAAGTTGGAAAAATTTCAAAGGGGTCCCTCAGGAACTGTCATGAAGAAGGGGTCCACTCAAGGGATGCACTGTTCAAAAGTACGAAAGAGATGTCTTTTTCTCGAATCAATTCATCATCAAGGAATCATTTTGAAAGATGTTCACTTCATTAAGGAATTTGAAAGGAAGAATATGCCCCCACATGAGGGGAAGATCAAAGTTGTTCCCACTTCAAAGGAAGGTTCTCAAGTTCTTTCTTTACGAACCCATGATAAAGGAAACACGTTCCATTAGGGTTTCAAGTCAAGAATGTGATTCTTGAAAAGAAGTTTGTGAAGATTCTTGAGAAAAGATTTGTTGACAATGAATGTGTTTTCTGAAAATCAAAATGTTGAAGAAGTGACATTGTCACACATGTGAGGGACAACTAAAGCAAAGAAGAGAGAAAGATAAAGGAAAAAATAAAGATAAAAGAAAACACAAACAAAGGGCACAAGGGTAGCCTGATATTTTGGGGTCAAAACTACTCATAAATATATATATATATATGCATAGTAATAGTATATAAAATGAACTGTCATCAACCCCCTACTATATCAGACCATGTGAAGAATGCATGAGAAGACAAAGTAAAAATAAAAAATTGGGTAACCATGGAAGGGAAGCCTAAGTACCTCCAACACTTTGCATTGTCCCCAATTTATCAAAAATCAAGTCACAAACATGGAAGAATGATGATACACATAGAAGAAGGTTTACGACACAAAAACCATACGTGTATCCAAGCACCAAGAGGGGTGATGAGGTTCATCTAGGAACACATAGCATGATCATGGGGGAACACACACACACATCTAATCTAAAGATAAAGAAGAGGCCTCCCTATAACATTGATCAACCAAGAGGTCATCTACTTCCCACTCTAAATCATCATAGGGGAAAGGAGGACGAGCCTGTAGTGGTGGGGGTTAAGAGGAGGAGCATCTAACCCTCTCGCAACAAGGGCTAAGGAAGAGGGCCCTGCAAGGTCCTCTCCACCAAGCTCTTGTGGAGCTAAGGTCAGCGATTTTGCAAAGATTGCTGACAAGGCCGAAACCTCATCCAGAGAGTTAAACATGCACGTAACATGAGTGTTATTTTTTACCTCAATGAACGAAGAAGGTTTCTCCTAAGATTCACTTCTAGGCTCACTAAGTGATTCAAGAGCAGTGACGAACTCAGGACAAGCGGGGACTGGTTCCATCACTAAGACAGAACAAGTCAGCGCGGGACCACCTTTCAGAGAAGGTAGGATCCTCTTACATCCTCTGTTGTTGGAAGGACTGCTCTCTACCTTTTGCTTCATTGGAGGATGTGAACTCTCCATAGATGAGGAAAGAAGTGTGGAAGAAGAGGAGGAGACAACTGTAATAGATACAACTAAGGTGTTAGTCATATCTACGGGTTTTGGGAAAGGTTGGACATCTGGAAGGGACATCAACAAAGGTGGCTCCACTGAAGGAGTGATGAATTCCTACACCTTTTTAGGTTCAAACGCATTCGTACTCATAGCAAAAGTCAAAAGCAATACAGAGCTAGATTGAATGAAATTAGAGGGGAGGAGAGAGGAGGACGCGGTAGGAGGCCCTAATGTAGGGGCGGTCGTCTCCTCTTCCTTCCTCTGTAAGGTGGCCTTCTCAGCTAAGAGATTCTTTCGCCAATGCTTGTGATCGCATGTAAGGAAATTTCTGCAACTCTTTGAACCAAAGGCTAGAGGTTCTAAAGGAATGAAAGGCTCCTGCTTAGCCATGGGAGTATCCACTATAGTCATTTCTGATAGAGGAATAGAAACCTAAATGGGAGGAATAGGAGCAGGTTGAGAAGCAGTGGGAGGAGTCGACTCAAGTTCCTTCATAGCAGGCCTCTTCCCATTCACTACTTTGGGAGCAGGAGTGGTAGGAGGCCACAAAGGTCAAGACAAAGAGGACTCTCCATGAGGACCTTTTCCTCTACCATATAAATAGTACCAAGGTCTAGGCAGTTTAGTAGGGAGGTATGATATCTTGATCTTGGGTCTACGCCAAGGAGGGATCATCGAACTCAATGGGTAAAATCTAAGCTTGCTCATCCAATACTCCTCCTAGGAGAGGGGATTCGATGAGTCATCCTGAGAGGGGGCGAGCTTCTCCTTCCCTTTGTGGGAAGAGGAGGTAGCCTATTGTTGTGCTACAGGAAGAGCCAATTTTGGTTGTCCTTTGTCCTCAGTCTTATACTTTACATAATTCTTGTAAAGTAGGTTCATTCTTGAAGGAAGCGGACCAACCGAGGCAAGCCAAAAATGATCTAATGAATATCCCCCATGATAAACCAAAGGTTGGTATCTAGTGTCATGCACTATGTGCACAACACCTTCATGGGAAAACTTTAGACATTTATAGATAACGAAGGAAATTTCGTTCATGGAAGCTAGCCAAGGTATGCCTAGCTTCATCCTAAACAAATATGACTTTGAAATGACATCAAAAACTATGTCAACAGCCCTAGGTCCAACTAGGATGGATAGAGTTATCAATCCATAAGGTTTTAGGCAAAGACCATTGTGTGTACGAATGGTGGATTTCATTTCCTTGTATTCTTTCTTGTGTAGTGGGTTAAGCCACAATGTCTCTTCTGTGATAACATTCACTCGACTCGCAAGGTCTACCATGACTCTTTTCGCAATGTAACCATTGAGGTGGGTGGGAATATAGAGGGGAGAGGGCTTGTTATTTTAGGGTAAATAGTATGAAGTGAATGTCACATCCGAAGAATTGGTCGCAAGTTGTGCGGTAGAAGTAATTGTGACCATATTAACATAGACCTCGGGCTAAGTGATAGAATCAGTGGGATAGAAAATCATGTTAGCAAAATGTGACAAAAATGGGTCTTTGTATATCTGCAATTCACTATTTGATTTCGCCACTGATTTATTTGTATTTTTTTTGCTTCCATTGAGATGAATAGTACTGTCCTCAATGTTGTCTTGTATCTCGTGACATAGGCGCATGCAGCGTTCGGTATCATTTTTGTTAACTCGATGGTACTAACATTAAGTACTTGCATCATACAAGCTAGGGTATGGTTCCTTAAGATTTTTAGGGTTTGGAAAGGTTATGATCTTGTCCTTCACTAACTTTTGCAAGATGGAAGAGTAAGATTTGGCTAACCTTCTACACGTCAGAATTGGGCAACAGATACAAGATTTGTGAGAAAAATGCTTGATATTGAGCTATGAAATCGATAATATTTTCACTATCTCCTTGTTTACATCAGAAAATATTGGAAAAGGTCATATTTGGCTCGATGTTAGCTTGAAATTTTTGTAGAAATTGGTTTACAAGTTGGTCAAATGAGAAAATGGAATTATTGGGCAAGGAATAGTACCACTTAAGTGACATATCCTTGAGAGATCAAGGGAATAGTTTTTCCATCAATGCATCGTGATGGAAGAAATTTGTGCACAAGGCATTAAAGGCGGACACATGTGTTTGTGGGTCCCCTTTTCCTCCATATTTCTCAAATTTAGGAATCTCCATTCCTTGAGGGAAGGGGTGTTTAGAATCATGACTGACAATGGGCTATGTCAGAAGAAGGGTTAAAAGATAGGTTGGGAAAAGGCTTGGGAGAGACTCACCAACTGGCTCTGCATCTTACCCATATTTTGAAGAAGGGTGTTCAAAATAGGATCATTAGAAGATAAAGGGCTAGAGGAACCTCCTCCAGAACCACCACTGGAGCCACCACCAGAACCACCAGTGTGACCTTCACTAGAACCACCACTAGAGCTACCGCTACCAGTAGGGCCTTTGTCAAAGCCACCTCTGCTTCCAAAGCCACCACCATGACCTCCACCAGCACCACCTCCACTGTCGAAGCCACCACCACTACCAAAGCCCCTACCACTCATCCCGCCAAAACCTCCACCACTAGAGGTGATAGGAGGGGTTAAGCTGAAACCCAAGGGGATCTTGTTCACTTTGATAGTGTCGGATCCCTCAGAGTCAGAGGGGATGTTGATCGAGGGTATCATATCAGTCATGTATACAAATGTAGGAGGCATTGACAGTCCTAGTTGTCTCTCATGATCTTAAAAAGTGGATCCTCGTATAATGTTAGGATTGCTTGGAGGAGCACATGCATCAATCAGACTAGAGAGACTAGCCAAGATTTCTATGCGTGTTCGATCTTTTCCCACCATGTTCTTTAGTTCATCGATAACCCATGCGGCCCTAGCCAACTTTGGGTCTCTTTCTAAGTGATGTTCCAAGTCACCCAACCCTTTGTTAAGGGCGGAGACATATTCTAAAGGAAAGTGAACAAACTCATGCTTGTCAGCGAACGATGGTGTAGGAGATGTAGGAGGACTGGGGATGTGATCGGTCTCATAAGAGAATATGACCTTGCCCCTTAACAAATACTCCTATGCAGTGAGATCAATGGTGGATGCAGCAAAAAGGCCTATAGAGAAACCAATGGTGACCTTCGTCCTCTCCATCAGAAGGTGTCGTATACTTCTCCTAACAATATACCCAGAAGTTGTGGACTGGGTTGTGATGTTCATAAACCTTCACAACACTCAGGGGTACAATGATCACAAGGTATAAGGGAAAAGCCTCAACACCAACAAATGGGTAGATGTTGGTTCATGGTGAGTTCACCAAAAATGTAAGAGAGGGGGACCAACCGTGTTCAAGGCCCCGGGTCACGGAGAGCCAAGAGCGGAAGGTTTCCCTAGCTTACCTTAGCTTAAAGGATGTTTTGGAAATAAGGGACAAGAATGATGAGGACTATAAGGTCCTTCAATCACTCTGCAGACCTGAAACTCGGAATGGGGCTAGGCGAGCCAATTCTTGGGTTCAACACTGTGCCTCAGGTAACTCTCTGCCCAAGGAAAAAAGTGTGGTTATGGGACGACAATGCGACATGCTGGCATCTCTCAGGTGCGTTGGCATTCATACGACCAGAGGACTAAAAAGGCAAGGTTAACCACTAGAAAATATACTAATGACCTATCTAATGGTTTTTAGGAGAAAAAAATAATACTATGAAGTAAGAAATATATAGATGAATATGATAAAGTAAGTAGATTAAGGCTAGGGTGACCAAAATGATCTCACAAAAGATCTTATTCGCCAACTAGCTCCAAGAAGCATGTCCACCTACACAGAAGAAAGAGGAAAATTGTTGGGTGGTTGTGTAGGGGTCTACCTCAGTTAGACCCCCATTTTGGTGTTTCCACCTCCATGAACAACCAAGATAGCGATAATGAAGAAAAATTATGATAAAGGAGAATGAAAGAAATGAACATAATAACACTACAAAATAGTAATGTGCTACTCAACCAAATTGTAGAGGAGAGGAGTAGAAAGTTTACCACCTCCACCAAGAGCACACTAGCTAATGAAGGAGAAAATGAAAGGACTCAAGCCCCTGTTGTAGTGGCGTTTGTTCCAAACTTTCTCTATAGAGTTGATGGAGTGTTCTTGCTACTGCTATGGAGTGAAAAGTGTTGCTTGCGAGTGATGGATGTAAGAAAATTCTTGAGAGATTGTGTAGAAAGCTTGCTAGAGGATGTGAAGAAGATGAAATGCATGGAGTGAATTTGAAGGGAGAATGAGAAAAACATCCATATTTAGGTCGGTTGGTTTAAGAGGGGCATTACAAATCGACCCCAATGGGAAGTGTAATGCTTATGCAGGCTTCAGACATAGGAATCCGTCAGGGATGTAAGCACACTGTGCGAACATCTACATGCCGCACAAGTGTCCTCGACAATTATTCTTCTGTCGATGCACAAAAAAAACACCAAGTGGAACGAAGGCAACAGACTAATGTGGATTTTTTCCTTTGAATTTTTTTCTAAGGTGATGGAGTGCAAAAGGGGAATTTTCATAAGGGGTGTACAGAACCCCTAAAAATTAACCCTGAAAATCCCCAAAAATTCCCTCGAAGAAGAAGAAAAATGTGGTGGGTTGGATCAGTTGAGTGTTGCGGCTAGGCTATGTGAGATGAAACACAAGAAGGTAGTAGAATAGCTACTAGGACGAAAGGGAAAATTGTTCCTCTGCTTTTGAGGGTCCTTCTAGTTACCGAGGACGATAAAAGTGTCGAGGAAAAAGATTCTAAGGGAGATACTGTGGTGGCTGCTAGCTTTGAGATGGGGATGGAATAGATGAGTGTGAGACGATCACATAGGTTGGAAAAACATAAGAAATGGGCCCCTATGGATGATATCTCCAGTGACTCGGTGCATACTAGTGGAAGAATTGAAGGCATTAAAGTTACTGAGAAGGTGAAGGATAAAGGACCTATAGAAGACCTTAGTAATTTCTCTGATTTGAACAAGATTCCTAGGGAAGACTCTACCAATTCCTCAAATACTAGGGTTGGTGTTGATTTGGAGATCCAGAGCAAGGAAGGCAAGGTGGATGAGCCTGATGTGTTGTAGGAGTGGGTTGCTAAGTTGGATCATAAATTCAACTTCCTGGCTCGGTTCACTATCAAAATGATTCATAGGTTAGTTGTCACTCTCTCGGATGTTGTCAAGGAGGAAATGGACAAGAACACCATGGATGAAGGCCTCAATTGAATCAGGGATGATGTGTTAAACCTCCTGGTCCAAAAATGGAAGAGTGTGGATAATTAGTGGTTGGGTCTGTGTTTTGTTGTGTCTTTGTTGTTACTAGGATGTGTCTATGTCTCTTGTCTGTTGTTACTAGAAATATTTTTTGATGTTTAATGATTTTGCTCCTTTTTGGCCATTCAGGCTCATCGTGTAAAGGGTATAGCACCCTGTAAATGTTGCTTATATAATAAAAAACAAATATCAAATAAATTTAGGCATCATTAATGAAGGAAACATAAACCAATATTTTACCATAGAACCCATATCCATTAGACCAAACATGCCCAAATGAATTATTTCTAATAATTTCTTCGCTCTATAACTTCTAATACAAAATAAAGATTTATTATGTTTAATAAACATATAGTGCTCATAAAAATCATCTTTATCAACAAAGTAATCAGAAAAATCATTGATTATTTTTTAATAATGGTCCTAACACCTTTTTTACTTATGTTACCCAAATGTTCATGCCATAATATATGTATTGTCATTTTTTCAATTATATTGGTAGAGTTAAAAAATGTGGAAGTATTCAACCTAAACAAGGTTTTAATCAAAGATCCTTTAGCTACCACCAAGTTCCTTCTCACCAACCTACAAATAGACTTTCCAAAGTCACACACACAATAGAATCATTCTACTTGAATATAAAAAGTAAGTTTCTTTTAAATCCTATAATATGAAAAATATTTCTAAGATTTTTAACTCTTCCATCATTAAAACATAATTATATATTTCTATTACCAACAATCTACTTAATATTGTTGTCATTAATAAAAACCTATCCTCTATTATAAGTTGCATAATTCAAAAAATACTCCTTGTGTGGATTCATATGGTACGAGTAACACAAATCAATCAATGAAGCATCATCACTAATAGTGTTAGAAAAAATAAACAAAGCATCACTATCACTATCATTAAAAGATTTCTCTATGGAGGAATCCAAAGATTTTATTTTTTTTATGCATTTCTTTCTCACGTTCTCTCTTCCCATAATTCCAACACTTAAATATGCTCTTCCCTAGGGTTTTTAACCATCATTTTGATTTGGATATTTCTTTCTTCATATCCCCTTTTAACTTACATTTATCCTTGGAATTTCCATAAACATACAATGCAACCATAAAACTATCATTCATGGATTTCATTCTCATATCCTTTGAAAGTAAAGTAGTAATGAGATTAACCATCTTGATCTTTGCATCATTACCAATGATAGTAATAATTACATTTTCCCAGGATTTAGGTAAATAATAAAGTAACAAGATACATTTATCTTCTTCTTCTATATTAGCATCTATGAAAATTAGTTAACTCAAAATCAAACTAAATGCATTAAATGACCTACAATCAAATAACTATCCTTTATTTTTTTAAAATATATCATGTTTTGAGATACAATTCATTGGTTAGACTTTTAGTTTGATAATTATCAACTATCCTATTACATTTCTTGTATGTAATGTTCTCTTTAAATAAATTCAAGAGGACAAAATATGCAATGCACAGCCAAATAGTTCTCTATGCCTTGTCCAAATTTAATAAAGCTTCACCAAACATTCTATATGGTTTTATATATTTTTCAAAAACCCTCCACTAATTTCTTTCTTCAAGAATATTTTTCATCTTTATCTTCCACATATCATACCTAGTTCCATTGAATTTCTCAATATCCAAACAAGAGGTACAGGCATGGTTTTAATCCTTCACAAATTTAGAAAACCACACAAAGAAAAATCTCTAATTGTAGCCAAAAAATATTTAATGCTTTTTATAAAGGAATCCCCCTATATACAAAATCACTAGCTTTGATACCAAATGTTGAGATAAGATGAAACTATTATAATAAAATATAAAATTAATCTCCTAATAGTGGATTATACATTAAAGATCAAATATGGAAGCTTAAATTATAAATATAAAAGATTATAATAACAAAATTAATAACAATGAATTTACATTGAGAAAATATTTAGGTAAAAAAATCTTCCATCAAAAAGATACTTATGCAACACTCTTCTCCCTTCAATTTGATAACATTTTGGCAATACATTTTTACCTATAAAATAACATCTTGAAACTACTATCTCGTGCCTCCAATTTATAGAGAAATGGGAAAGGAATTCCATAATTAGTTTTTTAAAATAATGTACCATCACACCATCATAAAATATAAAAAACTCTCACATCCATAATAAAGATCTTTCAATTGGGAGCTATGAATAGAAAAAATCAACCTTCGTACTAATCATAGACAACCTCTTTGACTTACAACTCCATAATGGATCACATCACAAGGTAGGAATCTAAATCCAGCTCCCAAATCATATGGGACCCAACAAAAACATGTAAGATGCTCCAAGACTCAATTCTAGGGCCCATGTTAAGAAATTTGCTAAAAATAGATTTGTAACCACCACTACCAACCCCACCTCATACATGAATTCCATTACTAATATTCCAAGTCAATAAGGAAAATAAAAATATATCTCAATAACATGGGTGTCTAAGTATCCCTTCCAAAATTATTGGAGATGCATAAAATAATTACATTCATATTGCAATTAAATATCACACTATCCTAACATGTAGTTGACTTTCCCTTGACATATTTGTTATTTACATTCCCCCTAGATTTTAGGTCCCCTAGTTTTAAAATTATAATAGTAAAGAGGACTCTCAAACACATGCCTTTGCTTTCAAAACCCTATGCAGTGACTTTATATTTGAAGACAAGCTACTATTGAAACTATTTTTGCAGTCTCTTAAAGGAATTTCCCTACATTGGTTTTATTTTAAGCCTGAATAGCTTCTCTATGTGTTTGACCAGCTAGTTCAACTCTTTTTTTAAAAAAATCAAGTAAATATTGACCCAAAAGTTACTTTTACTAACCTGATTCGCTATAACAAAGGCCCCAATAGAAATATATTAATTTTATCTTTCATTGCAAATCATGGTTCCCTCAAATTCCATATTCTCTCTTCAAATTTGATATGTATTTATATTTTATTAGAAGCCTTCAATAATATATTAGGGATAAAATTCTTCTAATGAGATATTATTCGCTTTTGTATCTTTGTACCACCCTATGTGATTATCAACATATAATTGTTAACCAATTTCAGACATTTCCATTGTCTCACTAACTCCTAATTCCTCCTTATAGACTTATTCATTATATAATTATAAATATAATAATAATAATTTCTTCTTGAAAAGGAACTAAAATATATATGTTGTTAACCTTGCTAGTATCAACACTAGTATTGGCATAGTGTGATGGTTAAATTGTGGTGTTTTGATTCTTGCATCCAAGGTTCAAATTACATTTGTGTGTTATTGTTGAGTGTTTACGTTGGAGATGAGGTCCCCCATTTGTGACCTCGCCAATTCATAGCTTTGAGTCAAAATCATTTACCTCTTTTAGAAAAAACTTTGCTAGCATCAACATACCCCCTTCTTTTAGAGTTGACTATATTTGTGTGATTGTAGTGTAATATCATCATTTCACAAATTTATTTGACCCACATTATATTCTTTAACAACTATCCAACAATATTGTTCAGTTTATTTTCATTCATCCTCTCAACACTAATCTTCCTTTCCCCAAAAATTATGATGCCAAATCCTTTGTGAATATCACCACATGTTTGGGCATGACATTGAAAAGTGCATGCACCTCAAGCACCTTATTCAAGACTTGAGAGACTTTAATGTCATAATGTAAGGAAATCTATGGGCATCTCAGAGAAATCTCTAAGATCAGTAGTGCCTTCGATAACTTTCATTTCTATTAGGTTGCCTCAAAGACACGTACAACTATGTCCAAATGCGGAACAGACATAGTTCATTTCCCACATTGATCCTTTTGAGAAAAACACATGTAAATTCAACATCAAGCATTAACAGATTCTACTACATGAACCAATAGACATGAAAGATGAAACAGAAAACCAGAACACAAAGATTTATGTGGGGAAAATCCTTTCGGATAAAAAACCCCACACTCCAAAGATTGAGCCATTGTATTATTCAGCAACAAATAGTTACAATACAATTTCAGGCTCTTAGCCTTTTTAGAGATTACATCTTGTTCATCTAGATACAACTGGTAGCAAACTCTCCCAGAGAGATCAACCATAGCATTCATGATCAAGAGAGATTCCAGCACAACTTTGCCTCTCTCTTCTTCTGCTTTGACCTCATGGCCTCGGCCTTTCGGCCAACCACTCGGTCCTCATTATCTCTCTCTCACTGGCTCTCAGCTCTTCAGCTCCTTGGCTTATCAGCTCCTTCTACAAAACTTCCAATGCATACATATATGCATTCGTTCTTCAACAGGCTCTCTGTGAATCGGTTCAAGATCACAAAACAACAATCTCCAACTCAACATCCTTATCGTCATTCCATTCTGGTGTAGATTTTTCCTTGTAGACCGTTCAATTCCATCGCAACTGCTACAAAAAACCAGCCACCAACCATTTGAATTTCGCTTCCTCTGATTGTTCCACGAGCCACCACATAGGATAGTCTTCACTCGGTCAGCAACGATCAACTTGTGTCGCATGTCGGTGAGACACAAGAAGTGTCTCCCTGATGCCACAAGACCCATTTACAAGTTGTTGCCAAGAGTCATCTCCATTGGCAAGAGGTTCCACTGAGCTCACAAGTCATACCAAAACCCATTGTATTCCTATCGGCATCCATCTTTCGGTAAGAGTCTCCTCATCAGCATGATCGGCGAGACCTCTCATCGACCTCTAGTTGAACTCATCCACCAACGCTATCGCTAAGACATCCAATTGTCGCCAAGAGGTTATACCGAGGGCTTCAAGTCATACCGAGTGCCAAATAATAGTCGGCAAGACTTATCGCTATCACCGAGAGGTCATAGCGAACTCAACATGTCACATAGACAAGAGTATTCCCATTGGCAAGACTATCATCTTTCGCCAAGAGATCAACTGATGCCTTCATGTTATACCGAACACTGAGCAGTCGCCAAGAGGTTACACCAGGCCTCTTATGTTACACCGAAGGCACATAGCCAACGGCGAGACCAACACTTGTCGCCAAGACTTCATGCCAAAGTCTCTAGGTTACCCCGAGCCCACCTTTTTCCAAGAGTCATGTCGAACTCATCCCACACCGTCAGTGAGACAAATGCCCATCACCAAGACTTCATAGCGAAGCCTTCAAGTCATACCGATGTGTTCCACTATCGGTGAGAGAATCAACCTTCGGCAAGACTTCTTACCGAGGCTTCCATGTTATCCCGAAACCACTGTTCACCAAGAGTCACACCGAACCGATGACCCCACGTGTTGTCGGTGAGACTTCCAATATTTGATGAGACATCATATCGAAACAAACCTTTTGACCAAGGGTCTCCCCGATGTCTTCGAGTGTTATATTGTCGCCAAGACAATCCTTCATTGTTGAGACTTCACACCAAGACCCTTAAGTTACTCTGAGTGTCCGTCGGTGAGACATACCGACAGTCGCCAAGAGATCTTCCCAAGCCCTTATGTCACTCCAAAGACTTCTATTGGCGAGACATTCATATCGGTAAGACTTCATACCGAAATGTAAACCTT
This sequence comes from Sequoia sempervirens, assembly GCA_007258455.2. NCBI lineage: Eukaryota > Viridiplantae > Streptophyta > Pinopsida > Cupressales > Cupressaceae > Sequoia > Sequoia sempervirens. The sequence continues at coordinate 1,204,994,354 of VDFB02271358.1, read as the reverse complement.
CGGCCAAGTCTCCCCGATATCCAATAAGCACCAACAGTCGATAAGAGATCTCCACTCAGAAAAGGGTTATAGCGAATGCACCAAGTCATAGCGATAGGCTCTTTCGGCAAGACAGAAGCAAAGTCACAGCGACATGAGAAAAACACAAGGTTACTGAACTGCTAGTCGGCCAAACAACAAGAATGTCACAGCGACCATGCTTTCGTAGAGGTTTCAGCCTGTGAGATTGAGACAACAATTCCAACACATACAAGTAGATAGTGTAAGTGATAAAGAGAGAAAATCCATCACTCAAATATTTTTTTTAAATCTATACCAACCCTATTCTGTAACATATAAATTATAATCTCATAAACCCCATCCTATTGCAAGTTACACCTCATGATTTTTATCATTCACCTATCCCCTATGAGAGAAGTGTAGATCCCTTTTCTTATTCTTCCACATTTTATCATAAGGTAGGTGTTGTGGATGCTCAACCTCCTATCTCTTAAGTTGAGCTTGTTCCCAAACCCATAATTTATTTATATTCTATCAATGTGCTTGTTGGCTTTTATGATGGTCACATATATTTATAGTGTGGGAAATAAAATTTAGAAGATAAACAAGTATTTTAACAAAGTTAAATCCTAATCTACACCTAATATAAACCTCTATTGAGCTGAGAAGTTATAAAAAATATGAAAGAATAACAAGTATTCTCTCACCCACAAACTCTTGTTACGTACACAAGAATGTGTGTGTTGGCAGTGGTTTTCATTGATGTCAACAGTGTGGTTGTCATTGATGTCAACACTATGGTTGTCATTGATGCCAACACTTGGTGAGGTTGGTGCATATATTTATGAGATTTTGGGAAATGGTTTTCATTGATGTCAACACCTAATAAGATTGATATAGTGGTTGTATTGTTGGTAGTTGTTGGTTTCAACACCTGGTGAATTACTTATGGTTAGTCATTGATTTCAACACTTGACAAGTAGGGGAGATTGTTGGAATTTGTTGTCTTTGGTTGAAAACACTTGGAGAAAACTGTTGTAGTGGTTGTACTACTTGACAATGTGTGTTGCTAGCATTGGTTGTTAGAAATATTTGCATTGCTTATCATTGTTGGAAACTTTCAGTTTGGGTTGTCATTGTTATATGGTAGTATTGTTGAACTTCATGGTTGGATGTCATGCCTTGTAAAAGTTGTTGTTGTCAACAGATTTGATTCCACAATGATATATTAAGATGAGGATTAGAAGCATTAAGATGAATATTAGAAGTATTGTTGATAGTGGATAGATTTTTTTGATGATCTGCAGTATGTTTTTCTTTCTCTCTTGTTGTTGCTAAAGAAGTATGTGTTATTGAAAGAAAGTTCTAGCCTCCACAAGTTGTGAAAAGGATTTTGTTCTAGGAAATTGTTTTGAAGACTATTTGGGAGAATTCTCTGCATTCCTTCGTTGTTGAATTTTTAGTCTTGTAGTTTGGGATTCAAATTTAGTTTTTTGTGGGTGTTGCACTCATATCTTTTCAGGTCACTAATGTTGGTGAGGTGGTTTTTGTGAATTGCAGAATGTTGGCAGTGTTGTTGGTTATCTAGACTGGTCCAAAAAATGCTCTGCATTTCTCCACATTGATTTATCTACTCCTATGGCTTGGTGATTGTGCTCTCAATGTTTATGCAGTATCTCAGTTCCAACTTCATGTGTTGAAGTGGTCTGTAAGTTGATATGTTATTGTTATATCTTTTGGTTATGTGTTTTGTGCTTCCTAAATAAAGTGATTTGTTCTGTTTTGGTTTGTGGTGGTTTTTGATGGCATGACACTATGAAATAAGTTTTTGAAAGAGTTTTTTGATGTTTATGGAACATCCCCATGTGATCCACACCTTGCTAATTGGCCTCTTTGGTGTCGCATTATATCTTGAGTTGGTTACCTAGGTTATTTGTGGATATCTAGCCAACAAGAATTATTCTTTTGGTTGTATCATGTGCTTGGAGGTTGTGCCAGCATATGAAAATGTGTCATGATAGACTTGGGTCCTGACCTATCCTATTGGGGTCTACATTGAGTTATTTCAAATAGATGTTTTTGGGCTGATTGGTTATGTGCTTCACGTTTCATCTACATGTTTCCCTATTGCCAACTTAGATTGATGTGTGCTAGCATGTGAATTATTTTGGATCACATTAGAAGATGTAATAAGATTATTTTTAGTCATCTTTATACTTGGGATAGGACCGTATTATGTCTTTTGTGTCCTACATATTGAATTCATTGTTTATCTTCTTCCTGGCTAACCTAATTGATTTTTTGAAGAGTTGTGATAGATATAAATGCAAGAACATTTCAAATTCAACAAGATGGACAAGTGTACAAGTGTAAAGAAGTGTGAATGTGGAATATATTGAATATACAATAGAGATAGTGCTAAAGTGTGTGAAAGAAAAGATCAAATGCACTTTAAGCCTTAGTCAACAAAGTGAATTGTTGAAAAATATTATAATATCTTATATACTTTTTGCATCCTACTCTAAGATAGTGAGTCTCATCAAATCCTTTGTATCTTGCTCTGAATTTGTATTTACTTCAGTTTTGTAAGTCATTTGTATCTTGCTCTAAGGTAATGTGCCTTAGTTTGCAAGTCCTTTTGGAAATGAGCCTTTATATTGTGAGATAACTCTCACCGTGGTTTTTCCCTCATTGGGTTTTCCACATAAATCTGGTGTATCCTTATGCATGTGTGTGTTGTTTGTTTCTCTCATTGTTGTTGATCTAATTAAGGATAGAATTTCTATATCTTTCATTGTTGAAGATTGTTGATCTTGTTGAGGGTTTAAACTGATATATCTATTGAAGGGTTTTGATTGGGTTAAGAACTATGTATTGTGCTAAAGAGTTTAAGATATAGAAAGGCTTAAGTTTTTTCTAACACTAATTCACCCCCCTCTTAGTCTCTGGGTGTGTTCAACAATGTGTATTTGTGCTACAAGGGATGAAGGATTGAGAAGTGTGATGTGGTTTCTCTCCAAACCAATAACATGACTTTGTATTTGAGATATTTATTTATTTATTCTTGAGGGTGGTTCAGTTTATAGATTTCAAAGATGGAAGATAAAGGGTTGATAATTTATTTGAAGATCAACAAATGAGATTCATTGAGAGGCTAGAGGAAGGAAAGGCCTCTAAGTGACACCATATGAATGGTGCACTTGGAGAGAGAAAGGATCAACAAGGTTTGAATGACTAGGATTGGCTTGATTTTGAATGAAGGATGGAGATTGAAAGTCTTCACACATGTGTGAGAATACTTATGGGGATGTGCAATAGGAGACATCTGATTGCTCACACATGTGTGAGAATCACATGGGGATGTGGGATTTGATACTTGATGTCTCTCATAGATTTGTGAGAGTCACATGTGTGATATAGAGGGTAAGGATTTTCTAGGATAAATGAATCTTTGAGATTTTTTTGGAGAATGTGATAATTATTAATTAATTTGATCATGATTAACCAAATTAATTAATTGATTTTACTAAAATAATTAATTGAGGGATTTTGGGAGAATAAAATTGATATTTTATTTTTTTTAATTCTTGGATGATAGGAATATGAAGGTGAACTTAATTAAATAAATGTTGGCTTATTTGATTAAGGGTGAACTTTAATGGGAAGGGGGATAAATCATGAATTAATTAAATAAATAATATGGATTTTTTTAATTAATGATTAAAAGATGATGGGGAAGGTTAATTAAATAAATTTCTTTATTTAATTAACACTAGGAGGGATAAAATCAAATATGGTATCTATGGATGATTTTAGGTGTCTATATCTAGACCCTAGTTAACTAGAAATCCATTCACAATGTTCTAGTGGATCTAGTTACCACAATAACCATTGTTACAAAGGAGTTTATTTACATTAACTAGCTACGTAGAGATGTATATATCCATTTGAATATATCTTTGCACATGCATAATGAACTCTCTATAAAAACTACTGCTTATATCGTGTTATCCATTAGGGTTCACCCCCAAGTCCTTGATTTTTTCATGTCACATTATCCCTAGTTTTGATTGTTATCACATTCTTTAGGGCCACCCTTATCTCCATGTTATGAAGGTTTCATCTTATGTTAATCATAAATTATTAAATTCTTCCCATAATGAAGTTATTAATACTATATCACATAATTACTATTAACCACTCATCATCTAAGGAAAAGTCTTCCCTTATTATTTTTGGCCTACTCCTTATATCCCTCTTTGGCCTTGTATAAACTTTATTTAAAAATTTTATAAAGATTACATGCCCTAAGTTAGGGCGAATCCACTTGTGTTCCCTCTCCTTATTCAATTATTCCTAGCCCTCCTCCTACACCTTCAACAAATAAAGCTAACCTCCAAGTGCAAGATCCCTCCTCCCTTCACTTCCCAAGCTAGACCTTGATGAAAATGGTCTTCTAGATCACATAGGCACTATCACCATTTTTCCACCCAACTGAACCACATCCAAACAACTCCAAACCCACCTAATTATAATTAGCCTACTCGTGACTCAACTCAATAACCTCAAGAAAAAAAATTCTTAAGCAATTGAAGTGATCGAGCCCCCATCTAGTGATCCTCCCCTAATTCTATAAATTCCTAATACCCCCATTCTTTAAACCCTAGACCTCCCTAATGGTAGTGTCATTTTCTAGTGCCACCTTATCATCCTAATTCCACTTACCTATATCCATAATCAAATATTCCTTGACCTAAGACATTATACCCTTGACATTGATGTACAACCACTAAAAAATCCTAAAAATTACCCAACCCCACCCTTTTTTAAGCCTAAATAGAATCATATTTCTCTACCTCTAATCCATTATGCATCACTTCCCCCTACAACTAAGGTTGCTCCTCCCCCATAATGTTTATTCCTAATATCTCTCATGTATATTGGTAGTAAAGAGGATTGAAGTGTTGTAGTTTATTCTCCACCTAAGTCATTGGACCCTCCGCTAAAGGGGTGTCTTTTCAATTATGTGATGGATGTTCCATCATTATCAAAAACATTCACATTTTCATTGATCATTTTCTTGTAATAGATTCCTAGGAGGACACTACTACATTTCAATAGTGTCCTACTATCGATATTCTTTGTTATGTTATTATTATTGATCCTCCTCCACTGAGTGGTCTACCACTCCCACACAATTACAATTAGAAAGGGAGGCCACTGAGTAGATACTCAAACTAGTCTCATTTTTATATATTTGGTTAGATATTATGTTTTTCTAGTGTGTTTGTTTGTGTAGCCTCATATACTTATTTACTAAATCTTTATTAGTTGCCTCCAAAGGATCCATGCTAACATTGAAGGTACATGGATATAAGAGGAATACCATGTTGAGCCTTTATTTTTGTATCTATATTATTTTCATATTTTTACTTTTTTTTCTTTATATTTTGGTATGATGAAAAGGATTGAGACATTAAGGTCTCTTCCATGTTGATTAAAAAAAAAATTCTTGTTGAATATGTATCTTCTCTCCTTATTCTTATAGATTTATATACATGGGGAATGATGATAATTCTATCCCTATTCCCTAATCATGCATTCCTATATCTGTATTCAACTTGTATTCTTTTGTGTCCCTTCATGTAATGTAGTTTGTTTCTATGTGACATTGTTATCTTATCTTTATCATTCCATGAGAATATTTATAGTGCATCATGATTTATGTTTTGGTAACATCATCTACTAAGCCTCTCATTTTGGGCATCACATTATTGACTTTGGGGGAAAATCCATTCATATATATGCTTCCTAGAGATCTTTCACCTTCCCATTTTAGACCTTAGAATCAATTACACACTTCTGGTTTATGAAATTATTTTAAGGGGGTGCAAATTTGCATTTTCACATGTGTAATCACACATTGCTAGCATGTTCCCTGAAGCATAAGTAGCTTGTCATCCTAAGTACACAAAGTTACTTTAATTTGGCTACCCTTATCAATATTACCTAGCTAAAGAGTATGGTATGTCCATGTGACTCATATCAAATCTATTTTTATACTCTTAATGGTCACCTAGCTATGTAGTAAGCTATTGTGTGTGATTCATAAAGGTATTATAAACTTCCTAGCAATAGAGCACTCTACACATAGATCCATATCCTATAATTTCCTAATGATAAATCAAGTTGGGACTATCCCTACATGACTCCTAGCAATAGAGTAATCTAGAGCTTGAGTTGTGTATTATTTTTTGTATTAATTGTTTTTCTTTATCTTTATGTACACCATTTTATTCTCTTTGAAGCAATTATTCAAATCATAACATTTTGGTCATTGCAAACTTGTTTATTTATTTATTATGTATATTATTTTTGATTTCATAAACATGTATGTGATTCTTTAACATGGTATTTACAAGTTTATGTTTTCTAATATTATTTTCCAATATGAACTCCACCTAAGTCGTTGGCCCCTCCCTTGGAGGAATGCTTTTTCAATTAAGTGATGGATGTTCCATCATTGTCAATAATATCCACACATTCATTGGTCATTTTTCTTTATATATGCCTAGGAGGATGTTACTCCTACTTTTGCATAGTGTCATATTGTTTATATTCTTATGTTATTATTATTGATCCTCCTCCACCTAATGGTTCACCAATCCCACACAATTAAAATTAGATAGGGAGGCCAATGAGTATATACTCACATTAGTCTAATTTGTATATATTTGGTTAACTACTATGTTTTTTTAGTGCTTTTGTTTGTGTACCTCATGTACTTTTTTACTAAATATTTAGTAGTTCCCTTCAAAGGACCCATGCTACCATTGGAGTTACATGGATATAAGAGGAATACCATGTTTGCATTTATTTTTATATCTACATTATTTTCATATGTTTATTTTCTTCATATTTTGGGATGATGAAAGGCATTAAGACGGAGTTAAGGTCTCTTCCATGTTGATTAAAAAATTATTTTCTTGTTGACTATGTATCTTCTTCCTTTATTCTTGTATATTTATATACTTGGGGAATGATGACAATTCTATCCCTATTCCCTAATCATGCATTCCTATATGCATATTCACCCCAAGTATATAAATTCCTTTGTGTCCCTTCATGCAATGTTATTTTTGATATGTGATATAGTTCTCTTATCTTTATCATTCCATGAGTATGATTTCTAGTGCAACATGGTTTATTTTGTGGTAGTATCGTATTCTAAGCCTCTCCTTGTGGGCATCACATTACTAAATGTGGGGGAAAATCCATTCATATATGCTTCTTATAGATTCTTCACCTTCACATTCTCTACCTTAGAATCAATTACATACTTTTAGTTTATGAAATTATTTTAAAGGGGGGCATATTTTCACTTTCACATGTGTAATCACACATTGCTAGCATGATCCCTGAAGCATAAGTAGATTTTCATCCTAAGTACAAAGATTTACTTTAATTTGGCCACCCTTATCAATATCACCTAGCTAAAGGGTATGTTAGTTTGTTTGGCTCACATCAGATCTACTTTTTTACTCTTTATGGGTCACCTAGCTATGTAGTAAGCTAGTACACATGATTCACAAAGGTATTATATGCTTCCTATAAATAGAACACTCTACACATGGAGCCATATCCAATAATTTCTTAATGATAGAGCAAGTTGGGACTATCCTTACATGACTCTTAGCAATAGAGCAATCTAGAGCTTGAGTCATATTTTTTTATTAATTAATTTTCTTTATCTTTGTGTACATCATTTTATTCTCTTTAGAGCAATAATTAAGATCATTATATTCTTCTCACTACATAATAATTTATTTATTTATTTTATATATTATTTATGCTTTCATAAACATGTATGTGATGTTCTAACAAAGTATTTTTACAAGTTTATATTTTCTAATATTATTTTATTGTAGGTTTATGTTATTTTGGTATTGCTTGCTTTGTAGGTTTTTGTTTTATAACATGTTTATTTTGTAGATTCTCAATATGGGGGTATGATTTCCCCATTTTGAGAATTGCATTGTATCCTTTTTCATATCCTCAAAATGTTATTTATTTTTTGTACATTAGCATGGATTATCACTTAGTGGTACAAGATCTAGTAAAGTGGGGGGAAAATGTAATGAAAAAGTTGTATACCCGACAATTTCCACACAATGTTTTACACTTTATTTAGTGTCCACCCTCTAGCATATTTTTAGTTCCATTTGGACTTATCCTAGCCTTTATCCTGCTCTTGGTGCTAACATGAGCTTCATTTTTGTATGTCTATATTTTTTGTCTAATTTAATATATTTTTTGTATCAACCTAGTGCCCTATTGTCAATCTATCATTTTTAGCCTTATTGTACTTGGATTGTAGTGTGACACATGAATTTGTATGTGCTATGCCAACATTCACTAGCTTTGTAATTATGCAATAACGCTTTTCTACTAAGCTTACTGTTACCAATTTTTTGCTTTAGCTCATTTGGTGGAGCTGGCTGAATGATATTTATCTTAAGGTGGAATTGTACTTAAGTTCAAATGTTGTTTCACATTTTTATCATTATACATTGAGTAACAGTTATACATTTTAAAAGGAGAAATGGAGTTTTCAGAGTGCCATTCAGACGTTCCAGAAATGACAGAAATACATAATTGAGTAAATGAGCAAAATAGCATTTCAAATGCTTTCATTTATTTCATAAAGAACTCATGTTTTACAAGGCTTCATTTGATTTCAACAATCAGAATGATATTACAACATTGCATGTAAATGCATTTTCTTTTCAATTGAAAAGCAAAACTGAAATCAAAGATCCACACAAGTCGTGGATGTAACTATTACAACACATTTCTAATAGCACATTGCACTACTGAAGATACAGAAAGGAAAACACATAAGTGACGACATAATCATCACTGCCTGATTATCAACGTTTGATGTTGAATGGTGCACCCTGTCTTCTTGTGCTCTGTCGACCTGTAAGAAGAAAAGAGGGGGTATCAGTGGCTCTGATTATGAAGAAACCTATATGAGGCACCCACAATAGTACAACCTACTATTAACAATGCATTGAAACAATCAATCAAGTGCAGTATGAAAGAAATCAGCTAAAGGAGAAATAACAATATCACAATCATCATGTTTTGTTTGTTTCCTTGTGCAAGTATAGGTAAAATCACGAAGCTGAACATTATTCGAAGACCAAGCATGTGGAGAAAAATGGGCTCCCACAAGGGTAGAGCTCGGCATGCTGCCCTATTCATTAAACGGGCTGATTTTAGAGATATATTATCATGTTCATCAAGAGAAATGAAATACAACTGAAGGATTAAAAAATAGATTTATCCATCGAGCAACTAAACCAACTGTGCATTCATAACAATCAGATTTGTTTTCTAAAGGCTACAGGTGAACAGTGAGTCTAGTTCACTAAATGAATTTTGCTTAGTACATTTACATCAGATATTGCTGAATAAGTTCATGTTCTGTAATTATCATAATCATATACGTCATGCAAGTTCAGATCATCAATTCATTCTATTCACAGTCAAGAATAGTGAACAGGCATACATTATGCCTTAACGGTTTGTTTTGATTCTCATCATGAAAGAGATCAGTTATGAAAGCAGTTTGATAAGTGGAACATAAAAATGCATGAAGAGTACCATGTTTTCCAAGAGTACAAAGGACAGACAATGCATTTGAGTGTTGAATGAGTCACTAGTTCTAGTTGATTAGTAAATAAATACAGCATTATGAATTGTAATAACAAAGTGATTGTTCCAGATAATAAGGAAAGGGCAAGCAATTTATTTCCAAAAAGAGTTTATGAGGTATCAGTTATGCATAGGAACAGATAACTAAGTGCAGTCCATTATGACTCAATGTTTCAGCTAAAAGTTCTACATGAAAGCAAAAGCAGAAAAATAGGAGTTCGCTTTAGATTCAATTCGACTTAAGGTCTCAACCATGATAAGTTATGTCTCAGGGGAAGTAGCATGAGTTCAATGTTCAAAGTAATGCAGAATGCAAGCATGGAGATCTTTCTCTTCATAATGGACAAATACAGAAGCATGCTCAAGGTATTGCACTATTTTTCCAAGATTTTAAATACCTAGAGAACATTTTCAGAATGTGCATTTGATGAATTTAAAAGGTAGTTTGCAGTTCTACGTCAAAGAAAAATTCAGTCACAAGAGGAATCAAATGTTTTTATCAAAAGGAAACAGTAATAAATCAAGCTCAGGTTTTATATACAGCTATCAAGGAGAGCTATAGAAATGCTGAAATAGAATACCGAGTAATATGAGTCAATGAATTAACTACAGATAAACATACAGATTCTTATTTGAGTTTTCATTTTTGAAGTGTTGCAATGGAAATACTTTCTTGTCATGATTAACTAAAAATGTAGAGAGGAGGTGGGTCATGCATCAGAAAAAGAGAGGTACAATTTTCTTCATAAATATACGAACATCATGTCATTATTTTGGTTTCAGGGGTCTGAAATGAACCACCAATTGTTTTGGGTCGAACTTATATAAATAGAACCAAACAAATGAAGTTCTATTTTCAAATCTCAAGTACCCACAATTAGGGTTTCTAATAAGCACACTGATTTTTATTTTTTGCAATCATTTATGATACCCATTTTGGGGTTTGTATTCAAGGTGCAGCAAATGCAATAATCATGATAACCCATATGGGTTTTACATTCAAAAATAGTATAATACAGTAAAATGCAATTTCTATAATGAATCGAGCATCAAAATGAAGAAAGGACAGTTTTATTCAAAGTTCTATGATACCCACAAGCAGATATACACTCAGAAAGGCATAAAGGAGAATTTCTGGTTTTGGGTCGAGCCCAAAATTTTCTTACAATGCTCTCTATAATACACGTAAGGCTACATCCTGTACATGGCCTTGAAATTTTAAATGAAGGGTCAAGTTTTTTTATGATGACAGTATGTGCTCAAGTGTAACTCACCAGTCTGTATCTATGGGGAGTAAGCATTCTAGCCATGACCAAAGGTTTCAGACAAGCTCCAAATGCCAAGGGTTTGAGCCCGTAAGAATAGCCAAGCTTTAATAGTAAGAATGGAGCATCGAAATAATGGATATGAGCACAGAAAATGCAAGATAAAGAGATATTAGAATGTGTTAGCCACAGCTATCAAGCCATAAAGAACAAGAGTGAGAAGTCGTGGAACTATGACAAGGTGCTTACCTTGTGTATGGAAGTTGAAGACAGAACTTAAGCAAGCTTTCCCACAAAGTTTCCAGATGAACATGAACTCACAGATCGTCCAAGCAAACAAAAGTCATGAGCGAGTGCAAATAGAAGACAGAAAGTCAGAAAGTATGAACAGGTCGCGACCTTATCTGTTGTTTTGTTCTTTCAATAACAAATGAGAACTTCGATACAGACATAACAAAGTTTACCCACTGGAGTTTCAGTCGACTGATGAGCATGGAGAAGATTATCAAAGCATTCGATCTTGAGTTCAACTCAGTCATGGTGGCGGCGGCAAAGCTCTTTTCCTTCAAGCTGGAGAGTGCAAAATGAGTGATCATTAGGGTTTGACTTTGTTTTGATCAAATCCCTAATTCGACCCAATGATGATCTAGAATATTCGATTAGAACACATGGTGAATTTCGAATGGAGGTTGAAGACTATAGTCTTTACATTATGACTTATCAAAAATCTAAGTCTAAATGTATATGAGGGGGCCGAGTTTCTTTGTTAGGTCGAAGGTTAAGTTTTTAAGACTTATTCTTTCATTAGTAATTTTGAGGGACTTGATGTACAAAATCAATTAAGGGTGAGTTGTGAATACCCTATGACTTAGGGTCAATTATATTTTAGGGTTCTGAATTTAGTTGATTTCGGAGAAATCAATAAGATTTGAGATAAGGTGAGAAGAGATAATTGTGTAATGTTTTTTTTATGATTTTGTGAGAAAATCAAAATATTGTAATGGAGCAATAAGGAGTTTTTCCTTTTTGCAAAAGATTATAAATCTTTAATTGCAAAAAAATGGATAAATTGTGCAAATCTGCATCTTGTAAAGAAAAATCATAAAGCGATATTCTATAAATTGCTTTATGTTTTCTTGCTATTTTTAGCAGATTTTTGTTGACTTTTCCTCTTGGTCGGATTTCAGACCTATCTTGGAGAGATAAGATTGTTTTTGAGCTTTTAAAGCAAATTTAGCCTTTTTTTAGAGGCTGGACAGTGTGATCATAAAAGCAGTGTGCTTTTTTCTGCTTTTAGGCAGTTTTTTGAGACAGTTTGAGGCCTTTTTCCTTGAGCTTTTTTTTGAGCTCGGATTAGGGTTTCTTGAGAGTTCTTTCAAAGACTTAGTCTTTTTAGCTCTCCTCTCTCAGTAGTTCTGATCAGAGTTTCTTGCTCATACACATTTTTGAGCTTGTAAACCTTTTGGTACTCAGTTTTGACAGATTGACACTCTTCCAGTTTTAATAGAGCAGCAGATTTCTCCTTCTTATTTTCTGTCTCAAATTTTGTAATGGCAATATGATATATTTTTGTTTTCAAATTGGAATCCTTTTATGTCTTGTTGTTATAGGTTGTGTTTCAGAATTACATGTTTCAGGTTGCATGTTGTATTTGTTTTCCAGATCTTCATGCAAATCACTGACGGGATATGTGCCAATGAGATTGTGAGGATTACTGTAATAGAGAAGCTATTATGAGTGGTTAGGTCTGAATTCTTATAAGTTTGGTGAATCATCTGTTATAAATAGGTTTTTATGTTCAGTCATCTTTCATCCCTTTCCTCGGAAGTTGTTTTAGAATAGAATTCATCATTTAGAGAACTAGCTCACTCTGGAGATTCCTCTTTCATTCAAGATCACCCACATCTGAAAGAGGTTTCCATGTTTCAGTAGGTTGTTGAATATTGCATTCAGCAGGGTGCAAATCTATTGACAATAGTTACCACCTTACTATGCTTGAACATGCAAATTTAATTACCCTAGGATCTATTATGCAAATCCTAACTAGTTTGTATTTAATGCCTCTTCATCTTCCCTATCATATCATCTTTTGAGTGGTCCAAGAAGTCAATCTATCCATATTACATTCTCTTATATTTTTGGGAGATGAATAAAATGATCCTAATAATTTTTCTAGCACTCTTAGAAAATTTGCTGCTCCAACAATGTATTTTATGAGCTCTTACCATTGTAGAGGACAAACATTATAATTGTAGGTGGCATTGTTCAAGTTTTTTGTTTTTAATTTTTTGTTATTATTGTTTTTTTATGAAAAGCTTTCATTATGGTCATAACACCATTGTTGGAATTTTTAGAGCTCCATCCATTCCCTCTCCTCACTCACACACACTAGAGTATTCTTCCCTAAGACCAAGTACTTATGCTTCTAGATTCTATTTTCTATTGGTGTTCTTAGCTCTAGAGACACATAGGAAAAGTGCACTCACTCTCCAAATCATTCCTCATTTCATCAGTTGACCTTAGAGGTTGAAATACCAAAAATAGGTGCTTTACATGAGGCAAGCTCCTATGCAACTACTCCCTTTCTCCCATTTTCAATTTGTAGGTATTTGAAGCTCCTAAATGTATAGGTATTTTTCATTATCCCTTCTCACTTGTTATTCCAATATTTCAAAAAATTGATAGTTCCAAGTGATTTCCGTAGTTCTATATAATTTTAGCATATTTGGTATGTTGTTGCTTTTATTTTCATGTGTATAAAATCTATATAAATATGGAAATAATTTTTTTTGTCAACTATGGACAACAACACAAATCGAGTGATAGTGTGCTATGTTGATATCCTAACTAGTAAGCTTCCTAGTTTTATTTCTAGGTTCTTTGTTTCCTATTACTTTTATTTCTATTTTTTATTTTGTATTCTATATTTTCTAGTTTTCATATCTAGCTTTCTCTTTCTTATTTAAATTTAGTTTAAATAGGAAGTTTTTTTCTAAATAAGGCTAGATATTTTTTTGTTATTCACCAAAAAAATGTAAGCTAGAAAACAAATAATTTTTTTTCCCTCTCTCAGTATTATATAGATCATAATTAGGAATGGTTTTTGAAGACTCAACACACTTAGACCTAGAGAAATTTTAGTCATCATTGAAATTAGAATAATTACTTATTAAAAATAATAATTAAATGGTTTATTTCTAGATCATTACCGAGGCTAGAGCATCCCTATATGGAATAATTTTCAATACACACATATGTAGTAGGGTTAGTTTCTATAATTGAAGAACAATTTTGGAGAAGGTAAAACAAGAAAAGTGGGACCAAAGAGATTGAAAAATTAAAATTTGAATTGGATTGATTAAATATTAAGCATGAAATATTTTCCAAAGGATAAAATCATAGGGAGACATCACTCCCTCACAAGAATAAAATATGGTGTACCTATTATTCAGATGAATGTCACCTATAGAATGAATTCTAGTATTAGAAGGAAGGAAATGGGTGAGGGTAGATATTCTAGAGCCACCTAGGTGGTTGAATAGTATCTATTATCGTATTCCCTAAGAATGGGATGTACATGGAATATATGATTTCCCATAATCAATGTTCATGGTGAGAGAAGAAGGTGAGCCAAGGTATGACAATAGATGTGAGGATAATGAGTTCATACATAGAGGAATTACAAGATAAATTTTTTTAGCTAAAATATCCTTATATGTCCAAGATAATGAAGACTAAAGATGATAGCAGTCAGATAACAAAAAAATAATAAGATACAACATATGGTGCAATAAATACATGATGAAAAACCCTCCACTAGCTACCAAGATGATTATTCTCAATGTGGAAATAAAAGATACCACAATAATTACAAAGTACATGGTAGGGGAAGAGATAAAGGAAAAATAAAGGAAAAGGTCACCTACTTTAAATATGGTGAAATAGGTTATATATATCAAGAATGTAGAGATGAAAAGAAGAAAATTTGTGGGTTTTGTAGAGATGAAAAGATGAAAAGTAGCACAACATAATAAAAATGAATAGAAACTTATAAAGCAAAAATAACTGTTAGGGCCAAATGCAACAAGGGAAAGGTAAAAAAAAATCCTCATAAAAAATTCCAATTCTAGAAGGTGCCAAATGGCATATGCAAATGATAAAAAGGAAATAGGAGAAACTTCTCTAATTGAGGAAGAATAATTAGAAGAATAATTAGAAAGGGGGTATTAAGAGAAGGAATATATTAAGCAATAAAGAAATATATGAGTATAACATGAAGAATGGAGTAGTGATAGTCACCTGGGGAGGAATAAAAAATGGGAAGAAGAAAATGATTTGACTCAAAAGAAGATGAGTAGTTCACCACAAAAATTAGAAATGAAAATAGTGTTGAAAAAGCTAAGAATGCTATTAAAGGGGAAAAAAATTATTGTAAGGATTATTTTTAAAAAAAAAAGCTCAATTACTAAAAGAATTATAAAATTTATAGAAGAAGAAAATATAATAAAAAAATTAAAGCAATTTTCAAAATATTGAAATAAGCACGAGGAAGACGATCAAAGAGGATAAGTCAAAATTATGGCCTAGAAACTATGAGAGAATAAAAAAATACCTATAATGATTAAGCTCAAGGATTATAACAAATGAATGAAAAAAAAATTGATAGATATGGGAGCAAATGTGAGCATAATGCAAAAAATAATTTGGATTTAAACTTAGCAAACTAACACTATATGGCATTGCATGAGTGGGTGGGAATTCTATAAGTACTATAGGAACGTGTAGGAATATTTAATTAAATATGTTAGGCATAAAATAATGGTATATTTTGACATTATTGACATGAAGGGACCCTTCAATGCATTTTTTTTTCTATCAAATTTGGATTGGTTTATCAATTGTGATGGAGCTTTTTATTCATAAAAATAATAATTCACTTTTTATAGAATATTGTGTAGTACATATACATTTGCACACATATATGAAGGTTACATATATTGAATAAGTGACACAAGAAGAAGACATAGATGAAGAAGACGACTATAAGTGATTATGTTCATTATGAAATTTTCCAAAAATGGAAAGTGAAAAAGATCCAAGCTTGAGGGAGAGTTATTTGTGGAAAGAGTATTGACAATGAAGACATGATAGATTCTTAGCTATTAAATGATCTAGAGAGAATATCAAGAAGAGTTCTAGGTTATAAAAGAGTGTATAGCTTATATAGGAGAAAAGCATTATAGAGCAAGAAAATATACCACAAATACAAATAGCTCACTAGATTATTGGTGAGATCTCATATATCAAATTTCCACTCTAATTAGGAGTGTGAGAACTCCTAGGATACCTAGAAAGTATGAAAATAATATTTAAAAGAGGATCATAGGAGAGAGGCATTGGATGACACCTTGGTGTGTAGCATATCAAGGTGGTGGTACACCCACAAGCTAAACATTCCTGCATCAGAAAATTCAATGGTGTTAATCAAAACCAAACATTTACCTAAAGAAGAGGTTTAATATACTATAAAAGATTATTGCAATACCTCAAACCCATGCAAACATCTAAATAATTGTATTCAAAGTTGGGATGCTTTAAGGGAATGTGAAAAAAGAATTTGTGTGTACTTGTTCTATTAGATGTTGGCCCTAATCACAAAAATATGGTATATTAACCAAGAAAAAAAGGATAGAAGCAAGAAGTTAGACCATGGTCCCAAATGACCTTTGTAAAATTTTCCAGTTCTTTGATCCCAATAGATAAATCCATAATGTGCTTTAAATAATTAATTTATTACATAACTATTGGGACTCAATTCCATGGTAATAAACTTTTCATTGAGGCCTAGTTTCTTTATACACTTAGACCTTATTTTTCCCTTAGATTGTAATTGTTATGAGAAATCTTTGTATGGATATTTTGTTACAAGTATGAGGAGATTGGTTTTATCATTTATGTCCACAAGCTTGTGTTGTCATTGATGAGTATAATATTGTTGCAAGAGTATGTTGGTGTTATTCATGCTTTGATTAAGTTGCATTATGTTGTCATTAGTAAGCTACTAATGTCAACCTCTAGTGTTGCTTTGATAAGCTTTTTTCTATGAATATATGGTTGAGTTACTATGTTGCAATTGGCCAGGTGGTGATGAGGAAGTATTGAAGGTGATGAGGATGTATCTTTGATGCTTGGTTTTCAAGTGCTTTTGAGAAAAAATGATAAAAAGAGGAAACAGTGTGTTGCAATGTTGTTTTGGGTTGCAGAGTAGTGTTCTAGTGTTGCTCTGTGTTTCTTCTAGGTTGAAGATCTACCTGTGTGTTTAAGATATGTTGATCAAAGGTGTTCAAAGGTGTTGTATTCAAAATTTGGTGTGTTGGATCATTTTTCAAAAGTTGTGTTCACCAGTATGCGAACAGTGTATTGCAGAGGTGTCTAGGAGAAATGTTTTTGCTCCACGTTTCTCTGCAGTTTGATTTTAGGTCTTGTGAATCTAAAGGTGTGTTGATGGTGTTGGTATCTTTCTTCAGTCAAGGTTTTTTGAGGTTTGGTGCTTTAGAAGTCAGTTTCTCAAGTTACAGCGTATGGAAGAGTTGTTTGAATGTACTAGGCGTGTACATTTCTCAAGTGAAAGTTGTTGCGAAGGAGTTTTTTAGATTTTAGGGTGTTTATGGAATAATTTCTAGATTGTGTTCAAGTGAATTTTTTTGTCCACAAATTTTTTTGGGGTCAAAGGAAGCGTGTACTTAAAATTTTAATGGTGTTTACATGGGTAGTGATCGACCTTGGTGTTTACACTAATTACGATGGATGTTTATTGTTTGTAGAAGCATGTTGCAGTGTGGTGTCATAGATTTGGGTCCCATATAAGGAGATAAGGAGTGATGTGGTCTGCCTTCACTTGTATCCACCATGGAAGTGTTTTGGTGCCAAACTAATTTGAATTTACATGGTTGATGTGCATAGCCAACCTTGGAGAATGTTTTCAAGGTTGAAGATGATATAAATATGATTTGATTTGTTGAGGGATGCAAAAAAGAAATGATAATGATGTGAATAATGTGAATTATTGAGTGTTAGAGTGTGAATTTGGGAAGTAGAGTGCAAATTTGAGAAGTCCAGTGTGATATTTCATGTGTTAGATTGTTGGATCCAGTGAGTAGGTGTCTACAATTCTTTAGTCAAGCTATGAAGGTGTTGGTAATATTGTGGTGGATTTCTCTATTGCATTGAGATAGATTTCTCTATGTAACATTCTTCTATATCTTCTTTCATATTATGGCAATGATCCTTTCTTTCTTTGGGTAGTGAGTCGTATTGTATTCGGTATTGATATTACTTAATATTGTGAGCTAATCCTCATCGTAGTTTTTCCCATCTTGGGTTTTCCATGTAAATCTGGTGTTCTCTTATGTGGTGTTGATTTTTTTTAGTTTTGGTTATTTTCTCTTCATGTTAAATCATCATAACAAATTAAGGGTTAATTGAATGAATATGGATCTGAATGTTTTTGAGGGTTTTGAAGCTTTAAGTTACAACTGATTCGCCCCACCCTCTCAATTGTCTTATGCATTCAAAATATTTATTTGTGTATTTTTCTTGTGTTTCCTTGTGTCATCTCTTGTGTGCCTAATGTGTGTTTGGAGTTAACAAAATATCCTAAGTGTTGGGTTTTCTTGGTCATTTCCTTAAGTTTTTTAATATTTTTAGATTTTTAGGCTTTGAAAAAATTTCATCCCATCCACCTCCACCTTCCCCTTTGTCCTTATTGGGTTGTCAGAATTCAACCTCCTAATGTACCTTTCCAATCAATCTTGAAATCCCATTCCTTTTTCTTATAAAATTCTTCTAAGTAAATATTTTGAACCATTAGACCCTTCCATGTTGGCATACCATCCATATAATTCTTGAAACCCTAATTCAATGCATTGGAAAAAAATTTAAGTTCTAAATTTTTAACTTGTACTTCCCTTGATACCATTTCCTTAACATCCTTAAGCTCTAATCCCCAAAATTTTATACTAAACACTCAAGTCTTTCATTTTGGTTAGAATTTTATACTTCTTTTTCCATCATTCCTTTCTCTCCTTGCCCACTAGATTATTGGAGTTTTCTTTCCCAAGTACCCTTTCCATGCCATTCCTCACTCTTGACTCCTAACTCAATATTTTTCAACGAGTACTCTATTGGAGTCAAAGTTGCAACCCTCCTTCTACCCAAGTAGTTATTTCCTATCATTCCCAACCTTTAAATTTGTTGATTCCTTCATATATCCTTTTGGAGTAAAACTTTCACCCTTCCCTTCACTTTAGTACATGTTTGACTCTTGACCCTCAACATTCTAAAGTATATTACCTTGTTAGGATTACTTTTTTATACTTCTCCCATTCCACATACCTTAATGGTATGTTTTCCTTATCACTCTCAATCTTATATGTCTTGACCAATGGCATGAAGTATAGTTGGTCATTCATAAGTTCCCACAAAATCAAAGTGTAGAGTATTCTAGGGCTTTTTATTTTTTTGTGTTCAGAATTAGAGATGTTCCTTAAGTGGCAAAGAGATAGCCATTGGGAAAAAATATGAAATCACATGTCTCCTTAGGCAATTATTAATATTTTAGAGATTTTTAATGCATAAACATGTGATAGGCCATGTTGCTTGTAAAATATTCTTTCACTGTAGTTGTTGGTGTGATTGTAACAAAAATTTGATTATTGTTGCAACACTAATTTATTATAGATTGTCATTTGTAATAATATATTTCTTGTTGTAGATGAATGCTAGTGAGTTTGGAGAAGGATCATTAATTGGGCATGAATATTATGCATCATGCCTATGTTGTTATTTTTTAAAAGATGAATATAAATTTTTGAACCAATAAGTCTATCAGTATTATATTAAAAACAATGAAATATTTTATTAGTATTTATAAGAAGTAGAAGTAGGAATTACACAAGCTATTCATGGTTTAGTAATGTAACTAGGAAATATTATTAAGCATCCTTAAACTATTATGTATTTAGAGAATCACACCCAATGTGTTTATACCTTACTAGTTTATAAGATATTTTCAAAGAAAATATTCTAAAGGGATTATAACATTGTTGTTATTTAAAGATATGTATGCAAGGTATTATATTTTATACAAAAGAGGTCTAAGGAAGCTAGTTAATCTTGATATAATAAAATTTATAAAGTTCAAGTATAAATTTAGGTATAGTTGTATATTTTTATAGTCATATCACATTTAATTAATTTAAAACCTTGTTAAAGATGCATCTAAAAACACCCTCCCAAGTTTAAGTTGAGATCAAAGTGGATGAGAGATTACCCACTCTCATTGGTTAGTCTTTAAACATCCTAAATCTATTGATGAAACCCTATTTACCTTCTTGATGACAAACCCTTGGCCTTTAAAATAGAAAAAATATCTATGATTCAAGACCTGTAATTTTGGGACTTTATATGACCTAAAAGGAGGTTAGAGCAAAATTTGGAGAAAAAGGAGCATAAAAATCCTTAAAAATAAGCTCAGTATTTGAAATTTAATTGAATATATGGATAGGATAGATGTGGTAACCTAAATGACACATCACAAAGCTAAGAAAAGGGAAGAAAAAAATATGATGAAGATCCCAAAATTTTGGAGGTAAAAGTAGACAAAAGAGGACAAATAATAACATAAAATTTAAAGAAATACTAGTACTTTTACCAACCCCTTAGGAACAAAGAATAAAATATAGCACTAGTGGGTACAACCAAAGTAGAATGAATTAAAAATTACTTGAAGGAAAAATAAGTAATGTAGGTGTGGATCAATAAAATAACAATGATTAAAGAACAACAAAAGCAATAAACAAATCACAATCAAATGAAAGAACTTAATGAAGCATAAATAAATTGTATGAATTAACACAATAAACCTAAAAATAAAAATCTTACATGGTATCCTTACTTAGCTCCATTGTTCTTCAATTTCACCTTGAAGAATGGTGTTGTAGTTGCTCTCGAACTTTTAGCACAAAAGAACTTAATGATAATACATATATATTTATTGCAAAGAGAGAGATAATGGATGGGTGAAGGTTGTATTTATAAATTTCATGTGATATCGATCAATGGTTGAGATTGGATATAAAACTGAATAGATCAATGGATGAGAATGCTTGAGAGGATCTGATTGAGAGTGATGATGAGTTAACTGATTGCATGATTTGAGCTAACTGGCCATTTGGAGTAGTTAAGAGAATTGATTAATGAGATAAGTATGAGTAAATGTTAGTGAAACTGAATAGATTAGGTAGAAGACTAAATAAATTGATGAGTGGACTAGAAGTGAGTGGAAGTTAACCGATGAGGTGAAAAGTGCATGGATAATTAATGAAATAATTAAATAAATAAATTATTAAATTCATGTGCAAAGTGAAAAATAAATAAAATAATAACTTTATTTATTTTTAGAAGATAATGTTTGGAAGAATAATTACTTTAATGAAATAATTATTCAATTATTCAGATTTAGAAAAGATTAATTAAATATAAATTAATTAAATAACTATAAATTATTTAAGCAATGTACATGAGAGAAATAATTAATATAGAAGAAAATGATGATATAGTGAATTAATGAAATAATTTAAAACTATTTAATTAAAATAGAAATGGAGGGAAATTTTAATTTTTTTTTAGACTACAAGAATCAGTCGGGTATATGTCCCCCTATAAACTACAGTGCACCTAGTAAACTTTTTTCATGTGACCGGTGGTGCTGTGCGACACGCCCTCCAATACCACGGGTTTGCGGGGAGACTAGACCTCGTGACCTCTTGCCTACAATAAGATGCTTTAGCCAATCGAGCTAGGCCCCCCACCCCAAGGAAATTTTTAATTTTAAAATAATTAAACAATTAAAATTATCTAATTATCCATGATGAAGGGGAAATGATGTTAATTTAATTAAATAATGAAATTATCTAATTAAACTCAGAAGATGAATTAATAAGACATGATGACATAAATTGATGATGTTTTGGAAGAAATGAGTTAGTCAAATTTAGGTGTCTATTAGGTAGAAAAGGTGATTAAGGACATTAAAGAGGAAGATGAAGTTATGAAAATTCAAGTGAAGGAGGGAACAAAACCATAAAATAAGAGGCATTACCATTTAAAATCCTAATTTAAAAATTAGAGTCAAACAAGAATTGGATAAAATACATGTGGGAGGAATAATTAAGCAAGTGGAGGATGCAAAATAGATAAGTCTAATGGTAGTACAACATAAGAAGACTGGGGAGATTAGGATTTGTATGGAATTTTGGGAGA
The DNA here is from genome assembly GCA_007258455.2 of Sequoia sempervirens. Classification (NCBI taxonomy): domain Eukaryota; kingdom Viridiplantae; phylum Streptophyta; class Pinopsida; order Cupressales; family Cupressaceae; genus Sequoia; species Sequoia sempervirens. The sequence goes on along the minus strand of VDFB02271358.1, from coordinate 1,204,972,047 downwards.
TTAGAAAAGCATGTTTGTATTATCCATTTCCCGCTTTATTCATAGAAAAGTTATTCAAATCAATATCTATAGTAAAATTTAATTTCTTTAGTGATGGGTTCTTTAGTTATCACCAAGTTAAAATCCATGAAGAGGACCGACCCAAAAATAATTTTACTACTGAGTGGGGATAATTTATGTATATTTCCATTCCTTTTGGATTTAAGCATAGCCTATTTATCTTTAGTAGGTTTATGATGAATACATATAAATAATTTATACATGAATTTTGGCAAGTATAATTAAATGATTAGACTATGTATGGGTTGATGAAAGACCATGCCTATGTTTTGAGATTAATATTGGAAAGGTGTAGGAGCCTAAGAATATCCATTAACTTGAAGAAATGCACATTTTTGGTACCTTTTGGTACCTTATTATGACACATAACTTGTAAGGAGTGAATGTTGGTTGACCCCCTAAAGGTGGCAATAGTATTAGATATCCCACCTCCTAAATTAGCATCTAAAATGAAGACATTCTTAGGATGCGAATGTATCACCATAAATTCATGATAAGTTATATGATAATGTCAAGCCCCATTGAAGATCTCTTAAAGAAAAAGAGAAATACACATTTTTATTAGACAAACAAATGCCAAGGAGCTTTTGATACTTTGAAAAATAGGATTGTGGAGGCTCCAATATTGATATTCCCTAAGTAGAATATTCAATTTCGCGTTCATGTAGATGCATTATGAATTGAAATAGTAGTATTGTCTCAACCAAGGGGCAATATGAACCATCCTATTGCATTTTCTAGTAGAAAATTAGTGCAAGAATAAAATAACTATACAAAAATTCAAAGAAAAACACTTGCAATGGTGTATAGGCTACATAAATTTAGATAATATATATTTGTTGAATGAACAAGAAAACTAAGAGGGGGGGTGAATCAGTTGTATCAAATTAAAACATCAAAACCCTCAACAGTAATCAGATCCAAAAATATTCATTAAGCCCTTATTTTGTTAAAGTGATTAATCATGAAATGTAAATAGCCAAAACTTAAATAACAACACCATACACAAGAGAACACCAGATTTACATGCAAAACCCAATGAGGGAAAAACCATGGTGAGGATTAGCTCACAATATAGGTAATTGTAAAATTGGTAAAGGGCTCACTGCCAGAATAGGACACACTGTCCAAAAAGGCTCACAGCCAGGGCTCGCTGCCACAGAAAGAAACAAAGAAGATAGAAGAGAAACGTTACACAAAGAAAAAATTCCCAATGCAACAAGGAATCCACCACAATTTCTTCAACACTTTTGTAGCATTTTTTGAAATATTTTAGACACCTTCAACTCACTTCCTTCAAAAGTCCAATACTTTGAAGTTCGCAATGCTCTACTCAAATTCACATCTATACTCCTGCAATTTGTATCACATTCATCACTCGCATCTATCTCGCATATATCTTACATATATCATTCCTCTCTCTTGCATCTTACAACATCACCACTCCTATTTATATCAACCTTGACCTTGAAAACATTCTCCAAGGTCAGCAACTATCTGTTACATTTCAAATTTCAAATTAGGTTAGCACCTAAACATTCTTATGGTGGATAGGAATGAAGGCGACCCATATAAATCCTTAATTAGGACCCAAATAAATCCTAACACACCTCAACATGCTTTTATAAACTTCGCACGTAGTGTTAACACAAGGTCGACCAATACCTGTGCTAAACACCATAAAACATTAAGTACACGCTTCATTAAATCAATCCAAAACTTTTGAACAACAAAATTCATCTAATCACAATCTTGAATGATCCACGAACCACTTGATAAACAATAAATATTTCATCCAAACTTGCATCATGGAAATACTTCAACCCAAAACATTTGGTTTACCCTATACGCACACTGACATATGAAACACACACTGTCCTATACTAAATCAAGTGAAACCTTGAATCTGAAAGATAAAAACATCATAAGAAACTTCCAAGATCTAAAAAACCTAAAACAAAAATGTGGATAAACACGGAGAAAATACATTTATCCTAGACAATAGAAAACACCACTAAAAAACTAGTTCACACATTGGTGAATATATCTCACTTTGCATAGCAATCCAAAAACCCAAATTTTGGATATAGCAACTACTGACAACCTTGAACAACATATTAGAACTACACAGGCATAAAGAAATGTGGAGCACATCCTAGAGCACGTTCTAAACAATTGCACAACATTGTTTTCCCTGTTTATCAAATTTTCTCAAAATCACTTGGAAACCAAGTACTAGAGACACCATTTCAGCACATTCAACACATCCCTAGACACTACAACACAAAGATAACTCCATGTACTCACAACACTTCCTCAATATCTCCACTATACATGCATAATCTACAACCTCTTTTTCACAATTTTCTCAATATCCTTGACATCTTCATCATGCAAAAAAATTCCTCAACACATAGTTGACATCAATGACAACACCAACCCATTGACATAAATGAAAACACCTTCATACTTGCAACAATCTTCCCCTTTGTCATTTATGGAAACACATGATGTGAAAAACCATCAAAGACAACATAACAACTTTGAACACACTTTCTCATGATTTTCTTTATTTTCTTTCCCCCTAAGTAGATAAACTCTTTTACATGATTCTTTCTCCCCCTTTGACATCAATGGCAAAGGATAAAGTGTTTTACATTGTTCCCCCCCTTTGACACTAAATCACAATACTTTCTCTGAATACACCCCCTTACTTGTACACCTAACCAAATCAGTAATTCTACACAATGACAACATCCCTTATTGCAACAATGACACCACCTACTACCCCTAAGAGGTAGCCACCAACATCAATCTAGAAAAGAGATGAATCCATAGATCCACTGGACTGATGCATCTCCATATGCATCTAGTTCAAAGAAGAAGTGGAAATAACCCCCAACTTCTCCCGAAGATACTCAAAAGTATCATTAGGAAGAGCCTTAGTAAATATGTCAGCAATTTGATCCTTTTTAGGTACATATTCAAGCTTCACCTCATTCTCCATAACCTTCTCTCTCAAAAAGTGATACCTGGTTGATATATGCTTTGTCCTTGAATGCATCATTAGATTCTTTGAAATGTTAATTACACTTGTGTTATCACAAAAGGTAGATATAGGCTCATCATATACTACTATGATATCCTTCAATGTATATCTCATCCATAATACTTGTGTGCAACAAGATGTTGCTACAATATACTCAGTCTCTATAGTGGATAAAGAAAATGAATCTTTCTTTTTACTTAACAATGACACCAATCTACATCCAAGAAATAATGCACCACCAATTGTACTTTTCCTGTCATCAACACAACTAGCCCAATCTGCATCTATGTAAGCACTTAATCTGAAATTGATATCCTTAGGATACCATAAGCCATAATCCATAGTACATCTTAAGTATCTGAATATCCTCTTCATAGCTCCAATATGTGTCTCTTTAGGTTCTTCTTGAAATCTAGCCATAAAACAAACTGCATGCATGATATCCAGTCTAGTAGTAGTTAGATACAACAGTCCACCAATCATAAATCTATACTTTCTCTAATCAGCCTTAGGTGAATCATCATCTTTTCTCAATTTGCAACCAGTCACCATAGGAGTACATACTAGTTTGGAGTCTTCCATTCCAAACTTCTTCAACATTTCTTTGACATACTTTGACTGTGAAATGAAAATTCTTGTATCTGTTTGATTGATTTGTAGCCCTAGGAAGAAATTCATCCCCCCAAACATTGACATCTCAAACTCTTTCTACATCTCTTTTACAAATTTCTTACACATAGCTTCATTGCCTCCAGAGATAATATCATCCACATACACAATGACTATCAAGATTTTGTCTTCCTCAATTTGAAGTAAAGATTACTATATGCGGTGCCTTTATTGAATCCTCGTATCAAATATCTATCCAATCTTGCATGCCAAGCTCTAGGAGCTTGCTTCAATCCATATAATTCCTTCTTCAATTTGCACACCATATTCGATTGATCTGACAACTAAAATCCTTCTAGTTGTTCCATGTAAACCTCTTCTTCCAATTCACCATTCAGAAAATCGGACTTCACATCCATCTGATAAACTTTAAAATCCTTGTATGCTAAAAATGTCAAAAACATCTTCATAGCTTCTATACTAGCCACAAGGGAAAATGTTTCCTCAAATTCTATTCCTTCCACTTGTGAGTAACCCTTACACAGAAGCCTTGCTTTTTTTCTTACCACTTCTCCATTCTCATTCAATTTATGTACTTATTTGTCGATCTAGGAACCAATTCCCAAGTCTAATTTTTCTAAATTTTCCCATTTCCTTCATTCAAAATTCATCTTTGCATGCCTCACTCACTGTTTTAGGTTCAAATTTAGAATGTCAGACCTCAAACATTTGATTTTCAAATCCTTTTCATTCTCAACCATTGCGTTAAATGCTTTAAATCTATCTAGTGCATAAAATTTCTCTCTAAGAAAAGTAACCCATGTCATTCTAGAGTAATCATCAATCAGAAGCATGAAATACCTATCACTCTGAAGACTTATCACCTTTGTAGGACGACAAATATTTGTATGTATTAATTCTAGTAGTCTGGTAGTAGATTGTTCCTTTCCTTTGAAACTACTCCTTATTTTCTTCCCAATTTGATAACTCTTACAAACAACATTGATAGGCTTTGTAATTTTTGGTGGGTCTCTCATTGCATGAACTAAACTGATTCTAACCAAATTATCAAAATTCATGTGACACATCCTCCAATGCCATAACCAACTATCATTAATTTGAGACATAAATCAATGACCATCATCACCCTTGAGCTGATAGATTTTTCCATATGTCCTCTTACTAGCAGCAATCATAGTTCTAGACCCTTTTCTAATCTCACACCTGATGATGATGTTTTTTGCACAACAACAACTTAGACAGAATATGAAATCCTATCTGTCTTGAAAGGTAAATCTCTATCGGAAAGCCTCAAGAGATAACCCCAAGGTCTCTAATGTCAGGTCTTGACAATGCATAAACAACTTAGTGATAATGTGAAAATGTTGGTAATCACAATGGGACCTTACTACAAGCAAAATATTGAATCTCAATTTATCAGATCTAGCAATATGATGATATTTCAATCCTAAATTTAACTCAATAATTAAAGAAATAACAAAAGATGAGGGTTCCAAAGAGATTTCTAAAATTAATACTAAACCTAAGATTAACAATGCAAATGACCAATACTCGAAATGGACCAATCACCCAAAACTGATTTCTACTTAACCCAGATAAATCTGCAATCTTATAGAAACAGTGCAATCTTCTAAGGTGTTAAGATTTTCAAATCATGATCATTCATTCAAACAACCCTATTGCAATTGATATGAATAAACCCTCACAATCAAACTTAAGCACAATAAATATAAAGGTCCAGGCTAACTTTGCAAAGAAACTAACAAGCAGTTGGTTGCGAAAAGTATGGACTAGGGATTGTTGCAACACTTCAAATATCAAACCATGAACATCATTGAATCCAATCTAATCTAAATATTAACCTCCTCGAAGAAATTATAAAGATAAAATAACAAGAACCATGCAAGATAAGAAGAAACACAAGTATGGCACCAAATCACAATGTCATTACTTGCATCAAATTATCCACTGTAGCAACAATTCCAGCTTTCTGTTACAATATTTGCTTGAGATCAACTACTTACTAACTCCTGCTCTACTTAATTCGCCTTTGACTAGCTCTCTATGTGTCTATGTCTAAAACTTCTTAACCCTTACAACCGAGGTAAAATTCCCAATTTATAGAACCCCAAAACATGTCGGCCAAGATATGATTTTACAATAAAATAAGGCACAACAAGTCGGCCAAGAGAAATTCAAAATAAAATAAAATATGCATTAAATGCATGGATCTCATCCAGGTCGGCCTGGGATCTCCAATGTAGCTCGGACCAATGCATGGAAAAATAATAGGGAAGCACAAATCTCAATGTAGCCAATCATTAACCGCCTTCCCCTTTGTCCTTATTCCGATCCAGCATTTCATGAACCTTCAAAAGCACCATATCCAAGTCGGCCATAGGTGGTAAGGGAAAAACCCTAAGTCGTATTTCAATTGATGCAATTTCTTCCCTTGACTATCTTACCGACTTATCCCAATCCACCCTATAGGTTAGGTATTTATCAATGACAGCAATGTATGTGGTCGCATCATCTAACTGGTGCTCAAAAACAAAATCATCATTACTTGGGGCATAAACATCATGCCACCACCTTCTCAGCTGTTCCAAACTTAAATACTTGGGAGATATCTTCCTTCTCCCTGTCGTAACCTCAAAAAAGGAAATGGAGCCATTCTACACACCAGTTAAGGTATCATCAATATGTCTCCTCTATTTCTAAATATTCTTCAAGACCTTCTGCCTAATCTGCAATGCTTCAAACCACTCCCAAGGTTCGGCAGCTCTAGATGAAGGAAGAATCTTATCACTTACTAACCTATCCCTGGTGTGCCCTATGATAGTTCTGGTTTTCTACAGCAGGAGATATGTATCTTCCTTATCTTGTGCTAACACATCCTTCAACCATTCAACCGCCCTCACAACATCCTTCCTAGTTGACAAAATCTCCTTAATGGCCTCATTACCTTTGGTTCACACCCCTTGCAACCAATTTGTAGTGACAAGAGTGGAAGCTTTCATCTTTTCAAGATCAGTAATGGTCTCTTCACGTAAAGGATTTGAAGCAAAAACCGAAGGGTTGGTTAATAGATTGCAAGGGTTTCATCAAATCCTCCAAGCATTTTCTGAGATTCTCATTTTCTTTCTTTAAATCTTGCTTGGTCTTTATTTCCTTCCTCAACCTGCCCAAAATAAAAGCACTAGAACCCTGGTAATCTTCAATATCTTGCTCAACAGATGTAGGCCCTATATTAAAAGTTTGAACATTGTAATCCTTTCCAACCACATCATCTCTATTTTTATTTGGAGCAGGGGTTGCAATATGAACAACTCTGTTATGAGCTTCATCCCTTTCGATCCTTGAAATTACCCTATCCTTCTTCTTACCTTTATCTTTTCCAATTTTGGCTAGTAGCTCACCCCAATTCGGTGGACTGTCTTCCACCACAACTTGTTTTCTCTTTATTTCTTTGTCCAACCAACTAGGGACAGTGGATTCCAACTGCACTTCACTTCGTTTCTCCTCCTACTCATCCTTAGGTGATTCTTCACTCACATTCTGTTTCTCAGGAGTTTCATTTGTCTTGCTTCCCTTTTCTTCAGCATGTTCCTCTTCTTGTACAGGTGATGGATCCCTTATTGTTTATTCTTCTCCTGGAGGGACCTCTTTAGTTCTATCAGGGGAATCCACATAGGCTACCAAAGGAGACTACATTACCTTTTCTACTTTAGTTGCTGCACTATATAGGTCACCCTCATGAAACTCCTCTCCTTTGGTACTTGGATGATCCTCAACATATTTGGATTCTCCCGATTTGCTTTGAGCTTCATGAGCGGAAGGCACAACATCATGCTTCTCCTCATGAGAAACAACTGGAGGAAGATTTACCCTAGGCACACTATCCTTGGTAGAAGGAGTCCTAGACCTCCTTGTATATACCTTGGCCTTCTCCTCTAAGCTTTCAACATTCACCACTGGTGGAGTAACTTCTTCTTCTCCCACCTTGGAGCTTGCCTTATCTGATAATTTTAGGACTCTTCTCCTTTTAGGCACGGGAGCACCAACTTCAAGATCCTGTTTTTCAGTCCCCTCCTGGCCAAACTTCTTAGTCCTTGTTCTCTTCTTAGCCTTTGGCTTTCTTTGCTTTTCTACTTCCTAGGCTTCCATTTTTTGCACACCCTTTATCTTGATTTTGAAAGGAGAATCCATCTTACCTTTACCTTTAGGGTCCTCCTGCTCAGTTGATTCCTCAGAAGTGGAGTGAGGGTCCATATCTCCCATCTAACTATAGGTGCATTTCACTCCCACGTTTCCCAACTCCCACAGTTTGTGCCTCAACCACATCCTGGTAAACTTGATAACTAGATCTATTAGTTGTTTTAACTCTATTTTTTCTTCTTCTAGCCAATCTACATCACCAATTGGCTTATCCTTCACCGCCTCATAGGCATGACCTTGAATCAAGTCCCCATCATCTTCAAGTTGATCAGGCATTGCCTTCACATTGTATAGTCGGACTGATTCAACTGGGAGTCGGGAGAATTTCTTTTTCCTGACCTCAAATTCAGCCTTGCAGTTGGTCCAATAGTTTTCCAAATCAACCTTGTGGCTATATTCCCTACTGGCCTTCTTTTGGGCTTCACCCGTGATATCAAACCTGGATCTCTTGGAGTGAAAAGACAAACCAAGGGTACTCATTTCTTCTTCTGAAGCTTGGGCAGAAATAATGGAAGGACATGCCTCTCCAGTGCCAATTCTCAAAGGGAAGTCCCCACCAAAACCAGTCTTATGCTTGTCCCTCTTGACAATGGCATCAAAGTCACAAATATGCCTAGTTACTTCCAACAGTATGATATGATCAGTGGGATACCTTGGAAGTCTGTATGGGGCCCTCTGGCAACCATCAATCTGAATGTAGGAGAAAGTTGGGAACTGAATAAACTATGCTCCATATTTCTTGATGAGGTCTGTTGCTTGATTTGAAATCCTTTACATGTTCTGCACCTTGAAGCAATCTAGTGATGTGCATGGTGAATGCATCATTCACTCTCCTATAGTCTAAGCTTCCTAAATGCAATTGAGGGAAAACCTCATAAATAACATCATGTCCAAAGGTACCCCTTGTACTCAATCCCTTGTAAGGATGCAACCTTGCAAGCACATAGACTAGGTATGAAGTCATTCTGAAGTTCATGGTCTGCAACACATTGGATAGCTACTCATTGATCACCCAACTAATGACTCCTGCCCAATGGTACTCAATCTTCTCTTGTTCCATCCTCACAATAGCATGGCACATCCAATTCTCAAACATGTCAGCATTCTTTAATCTGACCACCCTACTAAGTAATGTGATGGCATCATAGTATTCCTTCTTGAACTTTGCTCTAAATAGTTGCTTGGGCAACTTGGAATAGTGAGACTTGGGCTTCTCCAGCTAGGAATTGATAAATTGTTGTGACTTCATAGTTTGTTCATCATAGAACTCTTGGGTTGCCTTCATACTAAATGCCACCACATGAGATCGGTCTGGCATGTCAAAAGCTTGGGCAATGGAAACAGGGTTGATATTCGCCACAACTCTCCCTTGAGGACCAATTATTCTTTATGTACCTTAGTCGTAGTGCCTGGCACACTCAAAGACTAGCTCATAACACTGCACTGTGGGAGGGAAACTAGCTACATGTGACAAGCCTGATTCCTTCATTCTTGTAGCCACTAGAGAAAGGTCATCTACTACCATTCTTTCTTTAAAATCCTCATAGTCCCAGAGGCCAACATTTGTATCTGTTACTTCTAACCACACAAAAGTGATTTTACTCTCAAGGATCCTGCTCTTAATGTCCATTTTGATCCTTTATGCATCAGGCATTGAAGATCCCTCCACTGCCTTGCTAGATTCAGCCTGCACTCAACATGGAAATCATAGTAAAAACCACAGGAAAGCAATGTTAATCCATTCAAACACTGTTAGAATAATCCTCATACAATCAAAGTGTTATTAAAACTCATATAAAATGATCTTGATAAACTTTGAGTTCCAGGACCACCCGCGGAATCTGAGCCAGAGAGGAATTTCGGGAAATTCTAGGCCAGATGGATTCCGGCGAAATAGTCATGAAAACACCTACTAACAATTAAATCTGATCATTATCAATCAATAAACCACATGGGAGATCATAAGATAGCACAAATAAATCATAAAATGCATTAAAATTCACTAACACATCATGTTATTACATATTCCATCATACTCCATCAGATTTCGGGAAAATCCGGGCGAGGCGGATTTTTGCGAAGGCAGAGACATCTTGTAAAGTTCAAAAAATCAAGGTGACAGGACTTCGAGAAAATCTGGGCGAGGCAGAAATCTGTGGGTAAGGTAAAACTCCGAAGGCATGCAGATTCCGGGAACTCAAAGGAAATCGGGAAAATATAAGAGATCGGGAAAATTTGGGGCCAACAAAAATCTGCGTAATATATGATACTCTGAAAGTGATAGCAGATTCCAGAAAAGCACAGGCCATCAGGAAAATCTACCAGAGATGGATTGTCCCGAGGGAACAAAAAATCTCGGACTCAGAACAAAACCTGAACTACGTCACCAAAACACAATTTCGCTCACAACATCAGATTAATCATGAATTTCGAAGATTCAAGCATAGGGAAAGCTTAATATGAGCCTTTTATGGATTCTCCTAGCACCCTAAGCCAATTTGAGAGAATACTAAAGATAAACGGCAATGCCCTAGGTTCCAAACCCTATATATCCGCCATTAGCACTCTGGCCAGCTCAAAACTTAAACACTTCGATTGACGACTCCTTACTAGGGGAAAATCACGATTCTCAAGCAATTTCACCAACATCCAATAAACAACCAATTCGGAAATTACTTGGGAGACCATACATTAATTAATACTACGCAACCCTAGCCATGAAGTGATCAAATATTCAGGAATTCAAGCCCTAGAAGCTTTATAACATAAAAATGCCATTCATAATCCTCAATTCAAAGTAAGGCAATCGAAAACATACCATTGTGAAGTGGAAATCAATCTCAGAATTGACAGATGTGAAATAAATGGTGTCCACAAAGGACAAAGATAGGAAAGCACCAAAGAAATCACCAGCAAGTCCACAATTCACAAACTCAATGCCTCAAATCCAACCAAGCACCTACAAGAATGCACTCCTCAGCTCAAATGACGGCAAGAAATAAGCATAATAACATAATAATCATCTGAAATCACTTAAATACATCGCTCGTGAAAGGTTACAGATGACATTAAATGCAATTGACAAGACAGTCAGAAAACCCGGGAACTCGACAACAGGATGGAATCCAGAAAAATCCAGCTTGCATGGAATTCCACGAAGTCTGAAAATCTTTGAATCATAGCGCACAGCCAGAGTCCGAGCAGGATTCGGGAAAATCTGCCAGGGGTGAAAAGTCCCGAACCAGGGTGAAAACTCGAACTTGGCTCAAAATCACAGATCCTCAATGAATAACATAGGGAAATCACTAAGGCCATCAAAATAAACATTTTAGCACATGCCAAAGTAAGATAAAACCTTGAAATGAAAGGGCCAAGACACCAAAACCAAAGTGAAAGAGGGTTCCTGCCTTCAGCGGGGCGTGTGTGCAAAAACTGCACAACAAATGGCAACTTTTGTTGGAAAAATGCTCCAGAGTATTTTGATGAAAAACAAGAATCGAGAACCCAGAATCTCTGGTTTCAGTCCCACTATCAAACAAACAAATCAAAATACAAAGATTGACAAAATCAGAACCAAAGGATAGACTGAACCTTCCATAAACTAAAAATCCAAGTGTGTGCATATGAGTTCATTACCCTCCTTAAGCTACTGTAGAAAATAAGCTTAGTCAAGTCAAGCTACGTAAGGATTCTAACTTCAAAAGCAACCTGGATAGGGCCTCACTGCCAGTCAAGCATCCATAGCCCCGACGAGGTTATCACTATGACTCTCCTGAACATAGCTCTATTGCCAGCCAGGCATCTATAGCCCCAATAGAGATATTCAAATACTCCTAATAAGTTGAATGATTCCTTTGATTTGCAATATTTCACCTTTTCACTTTTTTCATATTGTTTTCTGTGTTACTTTTTATTTCAACCTGTGAACAATGAAGTTCACACTCGGGGCTGAAAATCACAGTGGCGCTGAAGCAGAAATAGGATTTTTCACTTGACAAAACCTCACAAGGATTCCTACAATAACATCAGGATTCATAAGATATATGAGAGATATAAGATTTCAGAGTACTTCAAATTCAAATCAAACCAGTGACCTATCTTCCATAAATCAAACATTGAGACTGTTGGCAATAGCAAAGACGTCAGCCATCCTTTCAAGATACAAGACTACAGTTCACCAATGAAATACTTAGAACAATTCCAGATAATGATTTATTTTCCATGCAGGTGCAACACATCCAGGCAAAAACAGAGAAACCTCCAGAGCAAGATCAAAGCAAAAACAAAAACCAAACCAAAAGCAAACCTACACTAACCAAAACAAACAAAAGCAAAGCAGAAAGGGAAACCTAATCTAACCAAAGAAAAGCAAAGCAAACAGAACGGAAAGGAAACCTAATCTAACTATATACAAGACAAGAGCTGAAAACAGCTCAAGACTGGAAATAATGCTTCAAATATTGCCCATTGACAGGCAGTGGGATATCCTCTCTAGTGAGATTTTTCAAACGGAAAGCATTATCTCCCAGAATTTTTGAAATCTGGTAAGGACCAAGCCAAAGTCTATCAAATTTTTCATGCTCTCCCTTACAGTCATGAGATTTATCCCAGTAAAGAACCAAGTCAAAAATCCTAAAATCTTTTACCTTGGCTCTTTTATCAAACCATCTCTTGACAACCCCCTGATGTTTAGCAAAGTTTTCCAGGGCTTCATATCTTTTTTCCTCAAGGTGTAACAATTCAACAAGTCTAGCCTCACGTCTATCTCCCTCATCATAATAGTCATTAATGAACTACAAAGTGGGGATCCTTAACTGAATGGGAAACACAGGCTCTAATCCATAAACCAGGTGGTAAGGTGATATTCCTATGGAAGTCTTATGTCTGGTACGATCTTCCCAAAGAGAAAATTTGAGTTGGGTATGCCAGTCCTTCGGATTTCTTTCTAACAATTTGTGAATAACAGTCAGAAGGTTTTTGTTGGATGACTCAGCCAAATCATTACCCTGAGGGTAATAGTTGGATGAAAACTTAATGATAATCCCATGATCAAAAGACCAATTAGAAAACTTTAACGATGAAAATGAAGGACCATTATCACAAACCAAAGACATAGGACATCCAAAACGATTAATGATACCTGATTCGATGAAGTTAATTACTACCTCTAAAGTACATTGCTTGCAAGCAAGGGCCTCAATCCATCTTGTGAAATAATCAGTGACAGTAAGGATATACCTGTGTCCTACAGAGGAAGGCAGATTGATGGGACCTATGAAGTCCATCCCCCACTGTGCAAAATGTTTTACCTTGAAGACTGGTTGGAGTGGGAGCGCCGCATACTTCTCTCTGGTGGCCACATTCTGACACACGTGACAAGTTCTAACATCGTTGTGTGTATCCTTAAACAGCGTAGGCCAATAGTAACGAGCTCTCAAATTTTGGTTTGTCATAGAAGGTGTTGATCCATGGCCTGTGCCATATTTGTCATGAAATTCCAACATCACTCTTTCAGACTCTTCCTTTCCTAGGCACCTCAGGTACACACCCTCATGATTTCTCTTATATAGGACAACTCCCTTTGACATGAAACTATCACTTTTTAAGCGCAATGCCCTTCTTTGTACTGCATTAAGATGATAAGGGCATCTCTGAGTCAAAAGGTAATGAACAATATCATCATACCATTCGCCAGGAGAAACATCCTCTAAATTGTAACTTTGAGCTGTAAGATCAGGGCCTATCTCTGCCATTGTTTGTGTAAGTCCTTGCCCTCTTACCAGCTTCATGGGTTGAATTTCCATATCATACTCTTGCAACATAGTTACCCACTTGGCCCTACGTTCTCCCAATTCATTCTGCATCAATAACAACTTAACTGTAGGATCAAGAACGATTGCAAAGATTTTGTTTCTGAGGATGTAATGTCTAAATTTCTTTACAGCCCGGACTAAGGCATAGGCCTGCTTTTCCACATTTGGGTACCTCAGCTCCGCATCTTTCAATGGTGCACTCATGAATGCTATGGGATGTTCGTTTCCTTGATCCGATTTTTGAGTTAACATAGCAGCCAAGAATGGTTAGATGCAAATGAATATATATAGAATGGTTTGGCATAGTCTAGACTTACCAAAATCGGAGCTTTAGCAATAGCCCTTTTTATCTCTGCAAATGCCTCTTTTTCCTCTGCGTTCCATTCAACTTTGGGCTCCTGCTTTAACATTGCATTCATGGGCTTGACTATTTCTGCGAATCTAGTGATGAACTTCCTCACAAAATTGATCTTACCAAAGAATGATTTCATTTCTTTCTTGCTAGCAGGTGGTGGAATCTTAAGAATAGCTTCTATGCGCTCTGGATCAATTGCAATTCCCTTCTCATAAAGAACATGCCCTAACAATTTACCTTCTGTTACTCCAAAGATACATTTCTTTGGGTTAAGTGATATCCCAAACTCTCTACATTTCTGAAAAACTTTGCACAAATCTGAGATATGATCACCTCTATTCTTGGAAAAGACTGTTAGATCATCCATATAAATGATTATGCACTTACCAATTATGTCCTTAAAGGCGATGTCCATGGCTCTTTGGAATGTGGCTCCAGCATTAATCAAGCCAAAGGGCATCCTTCTATAGGAAAAAGTGCCCCACTTGGTGGTGAAAGTAGTCTTGTGTCTGTCTTCATATTGCACCATGACCTGGTTGTATCCTGAATAACCGTCCAAGAAGGACGTGATCTGAGATCTGTTGATGATCTGGAGCACTTCATCTAGTGAGGGTACTAGATAGTTATCTTTCTTTGATGCTCTATTTAGATTCCTGAAATCTACACATAGCCTGATTTCACCATTTTTCTTTCGCACTGGAACCAGGTTTGCAACCCAAGTAGAGTGTCTGACTAGAAATATGATTCTTGTAGACAACAATTTTTGCACTTCTTTCTGTATTATGGGTTCCAGTAAAGCATTGATGGGCCTTTGCCTCTATCTGAAAGGCTTCACTCCTAGATTGAGCGGGATAGTGTGGCTTATCAATGTATCATAAGTCTTTAAATCCTCCTAACTCTAGGCTATCACATCTGGATATCTATGTAATGCATCGATAATTCCTTTCCTTTCTTCTAGGGTGCACACCTTACCAATAAAGACATTTTTGACATCATCTTGAGTTCCCATATTATATTTGTCACACTGTCCACTAATGGACTCCTTCCTGGTATCCTGTTCTTGATCCCTAACCTTGTCCAGATCAAAGATCCTTTCTACTTGCACCATTCCCATGGGAATTGTGTTAGTCTTCAAATTAATTACCCCTTCCAGATCTATCTCTACTTCTTGGAGCTCAGTTTCATCAATGATTTGAGAAGCAAAGACATCAGTACTAGTAATGAAATCTAAAATATGTTTGTCATCTTCAAATACCTGGAAGTTGGTGACATTATTAGGCACTAAGGGTACTGGGGTCAATTCTATAGTAAACTTCTTCAGTCCAAAAAGAGACAGAGGCTGCAAGGTACTAGCTGCCTGAGCGAGAGAGTTGGCTGTTTGGTTCTTACTTCGTGGAAAAATCAACTGAATATTGAAGGCATCAAATTCTTCAATGAGATCCCATACTCCGTGTCTATAGTTGGTCATTCTCCTGTCATGACAAGAGTATTGTCTCCTAACCTGCTTGACTACTAACTCAGAATCTCCAAACACTTGCAAGATCTTAATGTTTTTCTTCAACACCATTAACAATCCATGGACCAGAGCCTCATATTCTACTACATTATTCGTACAGTGAAATTGAAGTCTATGAGCAGCGAAAAATGCCTTACCTTTTGGACTAATTAGCTCGAAACCTGCCCCAGCTCCTTGCTTTGATTTGGACCCATCGAATCTTAAATTCCAACAACCAATAACTGCAGACTTTCCTACTTTTTCACTTGCACTGTTACTACTAGATGGCTCTTCAGAAGTAATTACTATTTTTCCTCTTGAATCATCTTGGACATTCTGGATATCAATTTTAACTATTGGAGTGGGGTTGATACACTTTCGTATTTGTTCCACTGCAGTCTGGCATAAGCAACAGTC
This sequence comes from Sequoia sempervirens, assembly GCA_007258455.2. Lineage (NCBI taxonomy): Eukaryota > Viridiplantae > Streptophyta > Pinopsida > Cupressales > Cupressaceae > Sequoia > Sequoia sempervirens. The sequence continues at coordinate 1,204,956,010 of VDFB02271358.1, read as the reverse complement.
CAATTCTGAATGAGAGGCATTATGCACCCTGCACCAATTGGGAAAAAGTAGCTCTCCAAAGTTCATTCCCTTTCCAAACTGAACCTAATCTTCAATGCACTTCTGGATGAACTCTTGAAAATTATCTAACAAGCCCAGTTGGTTGTCTTCTGGATCACTATCATTTTCAACTGGTTCTATCAAGACTTCAGTACTACTAGATTCTGTTGTAAGGACAACAGGTGTTGTGTGGAACATAAGAACTTCTTCCATATCTGACTCCTCAAGAGGGGTTGCGAGCATATAGTTACCCATACTTACTTTTGATATCAGAATTTTAGTTGAAGTCTTTTGATATTTTGTGATCATGTACTTCATTCAGAGCTCTCTTTCAATTCTAATTTGGTTTGGAACTCCCTTCTAGGGAAGCCACATATGGGAGTGATCATTTGAGACATATCCATTCAAAGCCCTGGTAAAGTCTCTTCCCAGGATTAGGCCATAAGCGTCAGGTATGTCAGCCACCTGAATATTGATAACCTGTTGAATCCTAGGATCAGAAGCAATCTGCATATGAATCATATTTAACTCTCCTACAACATTGACTCCAGTCCTATCCAATTGTGTGACTTTCTTTTGTGAGTCAGTAGGAGTAATACCCATAGCTCTACAGACACCGAAAGGCATAACATTGGTTGAGGCACCAAAATCTAGCAAACAATTAATCAAATTCTTACCAAATATTCGAACAGAAATCAGGAATGGGGGTGTTTCTATCTTTCCTTGAAACATAGCTAAGGGAGTATCTACTTGAGCAACTTGAGATTTATCCTTCTCTTTCCCAGTGTCTCCAAGGGGCATATGGACTTGATTATGAGTCTGATTGTGTCTTCCTACTGATTGAGAACTAGATGCTCTATTGACACTTTCACTCACTGATTTATCTTGTGACATTGAATTTGCATTATAAGCTCCTAGGATTGCATTCCTAATGGTTGGAACTCTTAATAACTCAAACGTAGATAGGCTTACCTTTAATTTTCTAAGTTCCTCAACAACATACAGGGCCAATTGTTCCTCACCTAGATTAGCAGGGGTCTCTTTTGAGTATTCCATCATCTTATCCTTATTTGCATCAGCGTTTCTCCCTTTTGTCACATCAACATGCCCTTCTTAAGATAAATATTGCTTGGACACCTAAGGCAACGATGGATTATTGTTGGCATCAGGATCTAGAGGTGTGTTTAAATTGTTCGGTGGAATGGCAGTAGTGAAGGGGCCTCCAACCTGTGGATGCCTATGTGGCAATTCCCTCAAGTCATACTTCTTGACAGGTCTCTAGAAGGTCTGCACTTCTTCAACAAAATCCTCTTCTTCATCCCTGGGACCATTATCATTCACTGGACTTTCATCAAATAATTGTGTCATTTCATCCCCATTGCATACCTAGTCTGCCTCTTCCTCCAACTGGTCATACTCCTCTTCAAGTACATTCTCCTTACTTTGCAGAAAAGGAGCATGATTCAACACCAACACTGGTGAATCATAAGGAGTAGAGGGCACTATGTCCTGACTACCTGCATTGTTCTCCACTTCGTGTTGAAAGATTGAGGCTACTATTTGGAATTCTTGAAAATCTAAATCAGAATGCTGACTTGTTTTGTGGAGCCTACACCATCTTGATAAAGCAGCCTCAGCTAGGTATACTCCGCTAGGAGGCTTCTCTTGATTAACTAGTTGATTGGCAGACTGATTGACAGGATGATTAACTGGTTGATCCAACGGGGTGGGAACTCCTCCATTGTTGGGTCCTGTGTTCCAAGTTATGTTTTGTCCTGATGGCTATCTCTTGTCGAATCCTTGTCCACCACCTTTCCCTCTATCAAAGCTTTGATATGAGGATTTCCCTTTATCATAGCTCTATCTTCTATCATTATTATACCCTCTATCATTGTTATAAACTTTGTCCTAATTATATCCTCTTTCATTATTGTATCATTTTTCATTATTCTATCCTCTGTCATGACATTGCCCTCTATCAAAGTGTTGTCCTTGTGGATTCTCTCTGTTCTGATTGGACTGCATATTTCTCTGAGCAGCTTGCAACTGATTGTTCTAGTTCCTCAAGTATGTCACTTCCATATTCAGCTTCTTTATTTGTTTAGATAATTCATCCAATCTCTCCTTGTCAGGATTACTATATGGAGGTTGATTCACACTATTCTAGGAATATCCCACTGTAGCACTAGCATTCAACGATTGATTCAAAACTTCTAAATTCTACAGGTATGAAGGATAGCTAGCCTGAGGCTGGATATGCAAAGGTTGATTCACATTTTGCTGAGGGTAGCTAATTGTAGATGAAACTTGTCCCACGAGAGGTCCTAGGTGAGGGACCAGAGGCAATTGAGGTACTGGATTCATGATTGGAGTATGGTTTGCCAGAGCCTGATTGAGAGCTGAAACTTGTCCAGGGTGAGCAACAAGTCCTAATGAAGGTAAAGGCCCAGACAGATCTTGCCTTAGATTAGTGCTAACTTTCACAGCTTCAGCATATGCATCAAGTAGACTAGCAGGAGGGTTATTGCTCCATTTCATAAAGGTAGTTGTCAAACTATCAAGTCCCTCATAATAGACTTCTAGGGCAGTAGGCTCATCAACAGCATAAGGGGCATGTAGTCTGGTATAGGCACGATGAAACCTATTGTTAAAGGACCCTATAGGCTCATTGATCTCTCTCTTAACATTAGTGAGTTGATGGTAAAGCTCATTGGAACTAATGGGGATTCAAAACTTCTGCAAAAAGATAGCCTCTAGCTCAGTCCAATGCTCGATAGATCCAGCAGGTAAATGATTATACCAATAGAATGTATCCTCCCCCAATGAATAAGGAAAAAGTCTATAGGCTACATCCTCATGGTTTATCCCTCTATCCTTAAGGCTAGTCTGAAAGATCATGATGTGTTCCTCAGCAATTCTGTTGGGATCATTGACATGGAATTTTGAGCAAAAGTGTTCAGGGTTTTTGGGCATGACATTGTAAACAACAAAGCTCAGTGGAGATGGGTTGGTCGCTAGGAAATCCATTGGTGGAGGCGGGGGTGGTAATGGCTGATTTATGATTGGTTGAGGCTGTGGAATGGGAATGTCCTCAGACTAAGATGAACCTGATGAAGAGAAGGATGATGGAGATGAGGGAGGTGGATGGGATGACGATGATTCTCCCCTTTTTTTGGCCCTTCTAGACCTAGTGGGGTCTGGTAATTCCTGAAATTCTTCCTCTCCTGGAGTCGATCTTGTTCTTCTTTTGAATCTCTCAGGAGAGATAGCGTTCAAAAATTGATCTAGCTTGCTTGTTCGTTCAAAAATTGATCTAGCTTGCTTGTTCAGGCCCTCCTTCTAGCGCCAATCTATTGATGATGTTTTCTGCATAGCAATAACTCAGACAGAATATGAAATCCTATCTCTCTTGAAAGGTAAATCTCTATCAGCAAGCCTCAAGAGATAACCCCAAGGTCTCTAATGTCAGGTCTTGACAATGCATAAACAACTCAGTGATAATGTGAAAATGTTGGTAATCACAATGGGACCTTACTACAAGCAAAATATTGAATCTCAATTTATCAGATCTAGCAATATGATGATACTTCAATCCTAAATTTAACTCAATAATTAAAGAAATAACAAAAGATGAGGGTTCCAAAGAGATTTCTAAATCATCTAATACTAATCAACAACTTTGCATTTAGACATTCAAGCAATCATCTAAGGAGCACACAACCAATCCAAGCAAGGGCCAATCAAAGAAGTATCAACAAGGGAGGTAAAATTGTTTGCATTTCATTTTATTTACATTCCTTTTCGTTGTATCACTCTTTTGGCTAATCTTGAATTTTGTCATTTCCATTTCAAGGTATCACCAATCAAAACTGATTTATACTTAACAAATAATAAATGCAATAATCTTATAGAAACAGTGCAATCTTCTAAGGTGTTAAGATTTTCAAATCATGATCATTCATGCAAACAACCCTATTGTAATTGATATGAATAAACCCTCACAATCGAACTTAAGCACAATAAATATAAAGGTCCAGGCTAACTTTGCAAAGAAACTAAAAAGCAGTTGGTTGCGAAAAGTATGGACTAGGGATTGTTGCAACACTTCAAATATCAAACCATGAACATCATTGAATCCAATCTAATCTAAATATTAACCTCCTTGAAGCAATTCTAAAGATAGAATAACAAGAACCATGCAAGATAAGAAGAAACACAAGTATGGCACCAAATCACAATGTCATTACTTGCATCAAATTATCCACTGTAGCAACAATTCCAACTTTCTGTTACAATATTTTCTTGAGATCAACTACTTACTAACTCCTGCTCTACTTAATTCACCTCTGACTAGCTCTCTATGTGTCTATGTCTAAAACTTCTTAACCCTTACAACCGAGGTAAAATTCCCAATTTATAGAACCCCAAAACATGTCGGCCAAGATATGATTTTACAATAAAATAAGGCACAACAAGTCGGCCAAGAGAAATTCAAAATAAAATAAAATATGCATTAAATGCATGGATCTCATCCAGGTCGGCCTGGGATCTCCAATGTAGCTCGGACCAATGCATGGAAAAATAATAGGGAAGCACAAATCTCGATGTAGCTAATCATTAACCACCTTCCCCTTTGTCCTTATTCCAATCCAGCATTTCATGAACCTTCAAAAGCACCCTATCCAAGTCGGCCATAGGTGGTAAGGGAAAAACCCTAAGTCGTATTTCAATTGATGCAATTTCTTCCCTTGACTATCTTACCGACTTATCCCAATCCACCCTATAGGTTAGGTATTTATCAATGACAGCAATGTATGTGGCAGCATCATCTAACTGGTGCTCAAAAACAAAATCATCATTACTTGGGGCATAAACATCATGCCACCACCTTCTCAGCTGTTCCAAACTTAAATACTTGGGAGCAATCTTCCTTCTCCCTGTCATAACCTCAAAAAAGATAATGGAGCCATTGTACACACCAGTTAAGGTATCATCAATATGTCTCCTCTATTTGTAAATATTCTTCAAGACCTTCTACCTAATCTGCAATGCTTCAAACCACTCCCAGGGTCTGGCAGCTCTGGATGAAGGAAGAATCTTATCACTTACTAACCTATCCCTGGTGTGCCCCATGATAGTTCTGGTTTTCTGCAGCAGGAGATTTGTATCTTCCTTATCTTGTGCCAACACATCCTTCAACCAATCAACCGCCCTCACATCATCCTTCCCAGTTGACAAAATCTCCTTAATGGCCTCATTACCTTTGGTTCGCACCCCTTGCAACCAATTCGCAGTGACAAGAGGGGAAGCTTTCATCTTTTCAAGCTCACTAATGGTCTCTTGAGGTAAAGGCTTTGAAGCAGAAAATGAAGGGTTAATAGATTGCAAGGGTTTCATAAAATCCTCCAAGCATTTCCTGAGATTCTCATTTTCTTTCTTTAACTCATGCTTGGTCTTTATTTCCTTCCTCAACCTGCCCAAAATAACCGCACTAGAACCCTGGTAATCTTCAATATCTTGCTCAACAGATGTAGGCCCCATATTAAAAGTCTGAAAATTGTAATCCTTTCTAGCCACATCATCTCTGATTTTATCTGGAGCAGGGGTTGCAATATGAACAACTCTGTTATGAGCTTCATCCCTTTCGATCCTTGAAATTACCCTAGCCTTCTTCTTACCTTTATCTTTTCAAATTTTGGCTAGTAGCTCACCCCAATTCGGTGGACTTTCTTCCACCACAACTTGTTTTATCTTTATTTCTTTGTCCAACAAACTAAGGACAGTGAATTCCAACTGCACTTCACTTCATTTCTCCTCCTACTCATCCTTAGGTGCTTCTTCACTCACATTTTGTTTCTTAAGAGTTTCATCTATCTTGATTCCCTTTTCTTCAGCATGTTCCTCTTCTTGTACAAGTGATGGAACCCTTATTGTTTCTTCTACTCCTGGAGGGACCTCTTCCATTCTATCAGGGGAATCCACATAGGCTACCAAAGGAGACTACATTACCTTTTCTACTTCAGTTGTTGCACTGTATACGTCACCCTCATGAAACTCCTCTCCTTCGGTATCTAGATGATCCTCAACATCTTTGGATTCTCCCAGTTTGCTTTGAGCTTCATGAGAAGAAGGCACATCATCATGCTGCTCCTCATGAGAAACAATTGGAGGAATATTTACCCTAGGCACACTATCCTTGGGAGAAGGAGTCCTAGACCTCCTTGTATACAGGTTGGCCTTCTCCTCTAAGCTTTCAACGTTCACCACTAGTGGAATAACTTCTTCTTCTCCCACCTTGGAGCTTGCCTTATCTGATAATTTTAGGACTCTTCTCCTTTTAGGCACAGGAGCACCAACTTCAGGATCATGTTTTTCAGTCCCCTCCTGCCCAGACTTCTTAGTCCTTGTTCTCTTCTTAGCCTTTGGCTTTCTCTGCTTTTCTACTTCCTGGGCTTTCGTTTCTTGAACACCCTTTATCTTGATTTTGAAAGGAGAATCCGGCTTACCATTACCTTTAGGGTCCTCCTGCTCAGTTGATTCCTCAGAAGTGGAGTGAGGGTCCATATCTGCCATCAGATTATAGGTGCATTTCACTCCCACATTTCCCAACTCCCACAATTTGTGCCTCAACCACATCCTGGTAAACTTGATAACTAGATCTATTAGCTGTTTTAACTCTATTTTTTCTTCTTCTAGCTAATCTACATCACCAATTGGCTTATCCTTCATCGCCTCATAGGCATGACCTTGAATCAAGTCCCCATCATCTTCAAGCTGATTAGGCACTGCCTTCACATTGTACAGTTAGACTTATTCAACTGGGAGTCAGGAGAATTTCTTTTTCCTAACCTCAAATTCATCCTTGCAGTTAGCCCAATAGTCCTCCAAATCAACCTTGTGGCTATATTCCCTATTGGCCTTCTTTTGGGCTTCACCCATGATATCAAACCTAGATATCTAGGAGTGAAAAGACAAACCAAGGGTACTCATTTCTTCTTCTGAATCCTGGGAAGAAATAATGGAAGGACGTGCCTTTCCAGTGCCAATTCTCAAAGGGAAGTCCCCACCAAAACCAATCTTATGCTTGTCCCTCGTGACAATGGCATCAAAGTCACAGATCTGCCTAGTTACTTCCAACAGTATGATATGATCAGTGGGATACCTTGGAAGTCTGTATGGGGCCCTCTGGCAACCATCAATTTGAATGTAGGAGAAAGTTGGGAACTGAATAAACCATGCTCCATATTTCTTAATGAGCTCTTTTGCTTGATCTGAAATCCTTACATGTTTTGCACCCTGAAGCAATCTAGTGATGTGCATGGTGAATGAATCATTCACTCTCCTATGGTCTAGGCTTCCTAAATGCAATTAAGGGAAAACCTCATAAATAACATCTTGTCCAAAGGTACCCCTTGTAAATATGGAACCTTGCAAGCACATAGACCAGGTATGAAGTCATTGTGAAGGTCTTGGTCTGCAACACATTGGATAGCTGCTCATCAATCACCCAACTAATGACTCCTGCCCAATGGTAGTCAATCTTCTCCTATTCCATCCTCACAATAGCATGGCACATCCAATTCTCAAACATGCCAGCATTCTTTAATCCGACTACCCTGCTGAGTAATGTGATGGCATCATAGTATTCCTTCTTGAACTTTGCTCTAAATAGTTGCTTGGGCAACTTGGAATAGTGAGACTTGGGCTTCTCCAGCCAGGAATTGATAAACTGTTGTGACTTCACAGTTTGTTCATCGTAGAACTCTTGGGCTTCCTTCATACTAAATGCCACCACATGAGATCGGTCCGACATGTCAAAAGCTTGGGCAATGGAAACAGGGTTGATATTCGCCACAACTCTCCCTTGAGGACCAATTATTCTTTGTGTACCTTAGTCGTAGTGCCTGGCACACTCAAAGACTAGCTCATAACACTGCACTGTGGGAGGGAAACTAGCTACATGTGACAAGCCTGATTCCTTCATTCTTGTAGCCACTAGAGAAAGGTCATCTACTACCATTTTTTCTTTAAACTCCTCATAGTCCAAGAGGCCAACATTTGTATCTGTTACTTCTAACAACAAAAGTGATTTTACTCTCAAGGATCCTACTCTTAATGTCCATTTTGATCCTTTATGCATCAGACATTGAAGATCCCTCCACTGCCTTGCTAGATTCAGCCTGCACTCAACATGGAAATCATAGTAAAAACCACAGGAAAGCAATGTTAATCCATTAAAAAACTGTTAGAATAATCCTCATACAATCAAGGTGTTATTAAAACTCATATAAAATGATCTTGATAAACTTCGAGTTCCAGGACCACCCGCGCAATCTGAGCCAGAGAGGAATTTCGGGAAATTCTAGGCCAGATGGATTCTGGCGAAATAGTCATGAAAACACCTACTAACAATTAAATCTGATCATTATCAATCAATAAACCACATGGGAGATCATAAGATAGTACAAATAAATCATAAAATGCATTAAAATTCACTAACACATCATGCTATTCCATATTCCATCATACTCCATCAGATTTCGGGAAAATCCGGGCGAGGCGGATTTTTGCGAATGTAGAGACATCTTGCAAAGTTTGGAAAATCAAGGTGACACAGGACTTCAGGAAAATCCGGGCGAGGCAGAAATCCACGGGTAAGGTAAAACTCCGAAGGCATGCAGTTTCCGGGAACTCAAAGGAAATCAGGAAAACATAAGAGATCGGGCAAATCCGGGGCCAACAGAAATCCGCGTAATATATGAAACTCCAAAAGTGATAGCGGATTCAGGAAAAGCACAGGCCATTAGGAAAATCTGCCAGAGACAGATTGTCCCGAGGGAATGGAAAATCTCAGACTCAGAACAAAACCCGAACTGTGACACCAAAACATGATTTCGCTCACAACATCAGATTAATCATGAATTTTGAAGATTCAAGCATAGGGAAAGCTTAATATGAGCCTTCTGTGGATTCTCCTAGCACCCTAAGCTAATTCGAGAGCATACTAAAGATAAACGACAATGCCCTAGGTTCCAAACCTTATATATCTGCCATTAGCACTTAGGCTAGCTCAAAACTTAAACACTTCGATTGCCGACTCCTTACTAGGTGAAAATCATGATTCTCAAGCAATTTCACCAACATCCAATAAACAACCAACTCGGAAATTACTTGGGAGACCATACATTAATCAATACTACGCAACCCTAGCCATGAAGTGATCAAATATTCAGGAATTCAAGCCCTAGAAGCTTTATAACATAAAAACGCCATTCATAATCCTCAATTCAAAGTAAGGCAATCGAAAACATACCATTGTGAAGCGAAAATCAATCTCAGAATTGACAAATATGAAATAAATGGTGTCCACAAAGAACAGCAATAGGAAAGCACCAAAGAAATCACCAGCAAGTCCACAATTCGCAAACTCAACGCCTCAAATCCAACCAAGCACCCACAAGAACGCACTCCTCAGCTCAAATAACGGCAAGAAATAAGCATAATAACATAATAATCATCTAAAATTACTTAAATACATCGCTCGCCAAAGGTACAGACGACATTAAATGCAATCGACAAGACAGTCAGAAAACCCGGGAACCCGACAACAGGATGGAATCCGAAAAAATTTGGCCTACGCAGAATTCTGTGAAGACTGAAAATCTCTGAATCGCAGTGCATAGCCGGAGTCCGAGTAGGATCCGGGAAAATCCGCCAAGGGCGGAAGGTCCCGAACAAGGGTGAAAACTCGTACTTGGCTCAAAATCACAGATCCTCAATGAATAACATAGGGAAATCACTAAGGCCATCAAAATAAACATTTTAGCACATGTCAAAGTAAGATAAAACCTCCAAATGAAAGGGCCAAGACACCAAAACCAAAGCGAAAGAGGGTCCCTACCTTCAGCAGGGCATGTGTACAAAAATTGCATAACAACACCTTTCATCCTTAAACACAAGATTATATCCTTTTCTACACATTTGTCCAACACTCAAAATATTATGCCTTAAACCTTCAACATAGTAAACATCTTTAGTATTATGCTTGCCATCAAAACTCATTGAACCTATTCCACAAATCTTAGCTCCTAAATCATCTCCAAATTTAACTAATCCTCCAACATAATTTTCATGTTTAACAAACTTACTTTTGTCTTCGAACATGTTATTAGAGTAGCCACTATCAACAACCCAGTAGTTCTTATCCTTTTTAACATGAAAAGTAGAAACCAAAGTACCTTCTACCTTATCCTTCTTCTACAAAACACATTCCTTCACACAACTTTTAGAGTTAGCAAAAGTAGATTCATCTTTTATAGCCAAGAACAAGCATTCATTTTCATCAACATCTCCATAATCAGATTCATCATCAGAAATATCAGCATCTTCTTTGGCATAGTAACTTCTTTTAATCATCTTTCCTTTATTCTCCTTACTTTTATTGTTCACAACTCTATTTGGATATCTTGAAGCATAATGACCTATATTTCCATAGCTAAAACATTTGAAAGGTAGTTTACCTTTGTACTTACCGGTTCCCTTTTTCATTCTTCTTACAAAGTTAGCTTCCACATCATCAAGATCTTCTCCATATGAATCTTCAACTTTTTCTGATTTTCCAGCCTTGAAAGCAGTCTCCACTTTTGTACCATCTTTCAAACCAAGTTTTCTCATTTTAAATGAAGTTAGTGTACCAATCAACTGATCTCTAGAATGAGTATTGAAATTTGCAACTTCCTCAATAGCAGATACCTTTTCACTGGAAGAATCAGGAAGAGTTATGAGAACTTTCTTTACCACCCTAGGTTCTTTGACTTGAGCACCAAGATCTCTCATAGCACTTACCAATTCATTAACTCTCTGCATGTAGAATGTAATTGTTTCATCTTCAGACATTTACAGGGTCTCAAATTGTGCCTTCAAATTCTACAACTTTTTGTGTTTGACCTTATCATCTCCTTCATAAATACTTTCAAGCTTGTCCCAAACTTCTTTAGCAGTCTTAAGATTCATAACTTTTACCAATTTAGAATTTGAAAGACTATTCATAAGAATAAATCTTGCCTTAGCATTTACCTCATGTGCCTTGATCTCATCACTTGTGCTTGGACCATTTTTTGGTGCAACATATTGATTCTTTATTTCCTTTTCAATCTCAAATCCATGAGATGCCAGATATCCTTCCATCTTTGTCTTCCAGAATGCATAGTTTGTTCCATCAAATATAGGGCAATCCAACTTGTTTGCCATCCTGCATCTACCTCAAGCGGTTAAGCTCTTCTCTAAGGAACCTTGCTCTAATATCAATTTTTGAATGAAAAAGGAAACTAAGAAGGGGGGTGAATGAGTTGTAGAAAATTAAAACATCAAAAGCCTCAACAGTAATCAGATCCACAAAAATTCATTAAGCCCTTATTCTATTAAAGTGATTAATCATGAAATGCAAATAACAAAAAGTGAAATAACAACACCATACACAAGAGAACACCAATTTACATGGAAAACCCAATGAAGGAAAAACCATGGTGAGGATTAACTCACAATATAAGTAATTGCAATACTGGTACAAGGGCTCACTGCCAGAATAGGATACACTATCCAAAAAGGTTCACAACTAGGGCTCACTACCTAGGAAGAAACAAAGAATATAGAAGAGAAATTTTATACAGAGAACAACTTATTAAAGCAATAAGGAATCCGCCACAATTTCTCCAACACTTTTGTAGCCTTGTTTGAAATATTTCAGACACCTTTAGCTCACTTCCTTTATAAGTCCAATACTTTGAATTTCACACTACTTTGCTCAAATTTGCATCTATACTTTTGTATTTCACATCACATTCATCACTCGCATCTATATCGATATATCTTTCCTCTCTCTTACATCTTACAACAACACCACTCTTATTTATATCAACCTCAACCTTGGAAACCTTCTCCAAGGTCGACAACTATCTATTGCATTTAAAATTTAAAATTAGGTCAGCACCTAAATATTCCTGCGATGGATAGGAATGAAGGTGACCATAATAGATTTTTAATTAGGACCCAAATAAATCCTATCACAACTCAACACACTTTCATAAACTTTGCATGTAGTGTTAACACAAGGTCATCCAATACCCATGCTAAACACCACAAAAAATTAAGTAGACACTTCCTTAAATCAATCTAAAACTTTCAAACAACAAAATTCACCTGATCACGATTTGGAATAATCCAAAAACCACTTGAGATCCAACAAATACTTCATCCAAATTTTCATCATGGAAATACTTCAACCCAGAACATTCAATTAACCCTATACACATACTAACATATGAAACACACAATGTCTTGTACTAAATCAAGTGAAACCTTGAATTCTAAAACATACAAACATTATAAGCAACTTCCCATATCCACACAACTTGAAAAAAATGTAGAGAAATATGGAGCAAATACATTTCTCCAAGACAACAAAAAACACCACTAAAAAACTAGTTCACACACTAGTGAATATATCTCACTCTGCACGACGATCCAAAAACCCAAATTCTAGATATAGAAACAACTGACAACCTTGAACAACATATCAAATCCACACAAGCATAGAATCAACATAGAAGAAACACGTAGCACATCCCAGAGCACGTTTTGAACACTTACACAACACTGTTTTCCCTATTTATCAAATTTTCTCAAAAGCACTTGGAAACCAAGTACTAGAGACATCATTTCAACACATTCAACACATCCCTAGACACTACAACACAAAGATAGCTCCATGTACTAAAAAAAATTCCTCAATATCTCCACTATACATGCATAACCTGTAAAAACCTCTTTTTCACAATTTTTTTAATATCCTCGTCATTTTCATCATGCAACAAACTTCCTCAACACGTAGTTGACATCAATGGCAACACTAGCCTATTGAACTTAATGACAACACCTTCATACTTGCAACAATATTATCCACCCCCTTTATTTTCTTCATAGGCCATAAGCCTCTAAATTATTTGATGAGTATACTGATGATCTAGGTATGGTTGATGTTGTTTTAATAATTTGACTTTAAAATCATTGTAAAGCTAAGAAGGGCTAATCAAGAATTGACATATGGGAATATCAAGGGCCTATAGATGATGAATTAATTAGTAACCATATATGTAGAATAAATGTGGTAGTCTCTATGCTAAGAGATATTTTAGAGCTACTATGAACACAAATATTCCTAGATGAGAGAACCCAAAAAGAAGAAATAGGTTCTTATGGTGGTCTTTACCATATACTTTGATTGAAGGACAACTTTAAATTATAGGAAATGATGAGATAATAAGGGGAGTAGTACTTAAGCATGATAGGTAATATATTTTGGGAGAAGAACATGAGTGAGTATTTGGAGCAAATAACTTGGGTGATGGAATAAGAAGGAAAGTGTTATTTGCTAGCATTGGTAATCAAATATTTTTAAAGATACAAATAGACATGTACAAAAGTGTGACCTTTTCTAAAGGGTAGGAAGGCCTATCAAAAGGGATGAAATTCCCTTGCAACAAGTTTTGGCTCAAGTCCCATTCTCATTTTATAATAATTGAAATTGAATACTTGACTATATGGGTAGAAATGGAGGCCAATAAGTATTGTATTGCCAAAAATACCACAAATTATATATATGAGAATATTATAATGTGGTTAGGTTTTCCATTTATTATTACTATTTGTCGAGGTAGGTATTGTTTCATCAAGATAATTATGAAGATATCAAACAATTTTGTGATATCACATAGTAAAAGTGACACATGTACCACTCTCTAAAGACTGGGTACAAATTTTCCAAGCAAAGTACTTGAGGAACAGGAATCCTGGATGTTTTCTCTCTTTGTCTGACCTTCCTAGTGGTTTTGCTTTATGGAATATCTTATTAAATTAAAAAATGTGTTGAAGCTAGGGGTAAGAAAGAGAATTGGGAATGGTAATAATATTGACTTTTGGAAGGACCCATGGATAGAGACTTCTACTTTTTCCTAAATAGATGAACTAAATCCTCTGAAACAAAGCCTAAACAAGATCTGCGGAAAAAAAGGTTTCCAACTATATTAACTGGGAGATGGAGGAACCTAAATGGAAGGAGTTCAAAATGCTATTAAGGAGGGATAATCTAAGAGGCCAGAGATAGGTTAATTGGGACTTGATCCTTCGAAGGCTGCATAATCTAATTGGGGAGGCTAAGTGGTTTGATAGAGAAAGGGAAGATGAATGGCTTTGGAAAGGTAGCTCTTCAGGCCATTTCTTGGTCAAAAAGGCTTATGAAGAATTGTGAAGCATCTAGATGCCATTATTGATCATTTCTAGGATAAGGTGTGGTTAAAGAACTTGGTTCCCAAAATTAACTATTTATGGTGGACTGTGACTCATGGAAAAATTCTTACAATTGACAACCTGGTTAGGAGGGGATTCCAATTGGTTAATAGATGCTCCCTTTGAAAGTAGGAAGAGGAGTCAATTATGCACATTTTCTTTCACTGCCAATTTGCAAGGGAGGTGTGTTCTTACTTCTTGTTGTTGTTTTCCTCTAATTGGGTGTTTCCTCACTCTATGAAGTTGTTTATAGAAAGTTGGTCAAATTGTCCTTTTTCCCATAATGTTATTGTTGACCTTTGGAACCAAGTTCCTCCCTTTGTCACCTGGGGATTATGGAATGAAAGGAATAACGAGATATTCAGGGAAGTGGAGAGAAGCAGCTAGGAGGTAAGTTTGATTATAAAAACACAGATTAAGGAAAACATTGAGGTTGGAAGATATAGTTTTTACAAAGCTTGGCCTAACTACAAAGAGATGAGGATTAAGTAGAATTGGGGCATAAGGAAGGATCTTACTAGAATCAATTGATCAATGATGTTAACTAGAATGGCTACTATGTGGATTCCTCCGTAGAAGGATTAGATAAAGTGTAACTTTGATGGGTGCTCAAAAGGAAACCTAGGATTAGCAGGGGTAAGGGGTCTGTTAAGAAACCACAAAGGGGAATGCATAGTGAGCTTTGGTGTGAATATGGGTGTATGTTCTAATAATAAATATGAAGCTATGGATGCATTAGGGGGCTTCAAAACTCTTAAGGAGCTTGGATTTAAAAATGTCATAATAGGAGGGGATTCCAAGCTCATTGTGGATATTCTGAATGGAGTGGTTGTGCCACCATGTGAATTAAAAAATATAACTGATAAATGCCTAGCCCTGAAGAATTACTTCACTAACTACAGGGTGCAACACGTCTATAGAGAGGGCAACAAAGCTATTGATTGTGTTGCCAACGTGGTGCTGAGTTGTACACATTGGACTTGCTGGACAAATGGTAATATGTCAAAGTGTTTAAGAGACTTGATACTAAATGAAAGTTTTGAAAATGATTACAATATGCAAAGATGATATGTTGAAGTTATGCGGGAAGCATGGGACTCATGTGGTGTTTAAAGGATTACCGTGTAATGATTATATTGGGAGTATAGGGTTGTATTTGATGATCTCGACTGGAAGTAAAATTAATTATTCTTCCTTCCCTAAGGTGATCAATGATCACATGGAGTTATCCAAGTTGTTAAGGGTTGTCATTTCAAATCATGTCAATTTTCCTATTGTCAGTCATTCTTGAAATTATAATGTTGAGCAAGGTATGATAATTAATGAGGATTTTAATACTTGTAAGAAAAATGATGGGTTAATGGTATTGGGAATTGTGTTGCTGGCCTTCACAAAAAGAAACTTCTCGATTTTACATTTTTTATTGGCTCTATTTGTTATTTGGCAAAAGAGTGTTTTTTACATTAAGGAAAGAAAGCAAGAGTGGGAGATTATGAAGAAAAGCTCGTTGCAGCCTAAGAATTTGTAGAGAATCAAAATGGGAGGCCCACGGAAGCACAATGAGCCTCCTAATTTTCATTCCCTTAAGAATAATGTGGATTTATGGATGATTTTCAAAAATGTCCTAATGGTTCCATTCTTTCAATCTCTGAAGGGTTACAATGAGAACTTAACAACAACATTCACCAATTCCTAGAGGAAAGGAAATGTAACCATTGGAGCAGTGAAGTTCAAGGTCATGACAAGGTTCATAGCTGAAGCAACTGGTCTGCAAAAACAAGGGATTAAAGTTGAAAAGAAAAATGGGGTTGATTATCAGAAGTTCATGGAAAAATTCCTACATGAAGGGGAGAACCTTAAACGATTCCATAACGGATATGCTAGGTTTGAACTCCCTCCTCCCTTTGCTTTGGTTAGCCTATTTGTTATGCGGTATTTTGCTTTAGAGGGAAGGTATATATCGGTACATGCATACCATTTTCCTCTACTCAATCACATTAGGCATGGAGAGAGAGTTAATTTACTCTTTTACTTGTTGTCCTCCCTACAACTCAATATTGAGAAGGATGCCAGTCCTCCCCTGCACCAAGGTTTGATGTTAACCTTGTATAAGTATGCTTTGGATCTTAATCCTCATAGTAACCCTTTGACCAGTAGAAATGATAATCCCAACCGTTTTGATGGGGATAATGAGGAATAGCTTGTTGACAAAATTCCTACTATTGATGAAATTCATGTTGTGGAACCTAATCCTCGCCCGCCTCTTGTAGTTGTTGCTAGGAGGCTGCTAATTCCTACAAAGATCTAGTCCCTTATGGCTAATGTCTCGAACCCATCTACTCCTATGTCACAGAAAAGTGAGGAAAAAGGTGTTTATGAGATAGAGCTCATCAAGGCTACGTCAGAGAAAAGAAAACACTCACCTCTATTGCTGGAACTTCCCAAGGAAAAGAAATTCAAAAGAGAAATTAACCCTAGTGATATCATTAATATTTTTGAGGAAGGTGTGCATAATGAGGAGTTGGAGACTTTGCAAGGGCAAGGGAGTGGAGGAAGCGGTGGTAGAAAGTCTACCTACCTAGCTAAAGTTGTCTCTAAGGAAAAAAAAGGCAAACATAAAATTATTGTGTGATGAGGAAGACCTAGATTTTGAAGAGTTTGAAGCCCGAGAGCAAGAAGATTTTGAGGATATGGATTTTGAGGAATCAAATTATGATATGGGGGAAGAAGGATCAGATGAGGAAAAGAAAGAGGAAGAGGAGGAACAAATTGAGAAAATTAAGGAACAAAATAATGATGTTAAGAATGTGTAGGATGCAGGGAATATGAGTATGGAGATTAATACTGAGGACTCAAGCACTGATTTCATGAAGAGTAGACTAAATTTTTTGCAAGTTCAAGTTGATATAGATAAGGCCTTAATTACGTTAATGAAGGTAACTAATAAACTGATGAGGAGGGAAATGCTGGGAGCTGTTTCTGGAGAAACCAAAATTACTAGGAAGTTGAAAAAATAGGGGAAGCCTGATGTCTTAAAGATGTTGGACGAGTCTGAGGGACCTGACTGGAGAGAGTACATCTCTCTCATTGGAAAATATGGGGACCTGCTGAAGAAATCCAAGTAATGGCTTCTTGTTGTTGCTTTGATGACTACTTTCTAGTTTTTTCCTTTTGTTTCATAATCTCAGACTGCTATTTTATAATAGCTCTACTATGGTGGAATACTACTTGGGACACTGTTTTTGATTAATATTGGCTAGACTATGGTTATGCATGCTAATTTGGTTGTTGTTTTTTGGTTCTTGTTGGTGGTGTTGTTTCCCACCTTGTTTTGGTTCCTTTTTGTCTGTTGGCTATAACCATGGGATCAGGGCCCTTCCCTGCTTAACTAATCAAAAACACATGTACCACTTATTGGAAAATGAAGCCAATGAGGCATTCAACAAAATTTTGGGCTCAAATCTCACTAAGATATGTAATAAAAACATAATAGATTGGGATGTTAAAATTCTAATTTTTCTATGGGCATACAATATTACATTCTACCCTACCCATATGAGACATGGTTCCAAGTTTTATTTGACATGTGTATTAGATTGAGTGATGATGAATCCTTTAATGAGAGGTTGGTAGAATTAGAAAATATTGATGAAGGGAGATTATCAGTCACATATACTTAGGAATGAGAAAATAAATTCCAAAAATCTTGGCTATAGAAATATAAAAAATAAACCCTTTTGATTTGGAAACATTGTCCTTATATATATGATAGTAAATTTGAAAAACCTCAAAAATTGAAGATGCACTAGTTAGGGACATACAAGATTGATGATATCTCATAATTAGGGGTAGTTGAAATAAATAATTTATAGGATGTATTATTGGAAGGATATGTGAATGGAGCAAGGAAAAAACATTATTATGTGGGAGATTGAAGGTTTGACACAATGTGAATTAAATTTGGTATGGATACAAGTACCTTGTAAATTATGTATTTTACTTGTATGTTAATGTACATTATTGAAAAAATTTCAACTTTAATAATATTATGGCTGCTTACCATCAAATCACAATAAAAATCAATGGTAAAATTGGAGGGAAGCAAGTAGTTGAGAACATTAAATTAAAAAATTATCATTGCAAGTCTATATTTAGACACAACTAATAGAATGAATTATACAAAATGCCAAGTGTCTAGGTTGAGTCATGTTGAGCTAAGAAAATAATAAGTGAACCTTAAATATGTTAGGATTAGCTAATAATGTTGAAGTAAACTAAGTAAAAGTTGTGTTGAGCTAGTTGAAACTACACAAAGAGTGCTAGAGTTGAGTTCTAAAGAATAGGGAAGAACAACTTAATTGAAAATAGTTGCAATTATAAAACTTATGGAAGCTAAGGAAAACCTCACCCTAAGTATAATAAATATTCATGGAAGGTGATGGAGGTGGATCAAGACGGTGCCTTCTCTAGTGTCCTCATTGATGTACACTACATGAAAGATATCTACAAGTACATCCTACAACCCTAAAAGAAACAGAGCATGAATAGTTTGAGTAAGCATGTCTACCTTTTATAATGATAAATAAGGGAACATGATAATATGAGTATCTCTAATATTATTAGAAGTTTAGAGAACTAAAATTATACATATGAGCATATTTCCTTAATTTTTATAAAGAGGATGCCTAGGTTAAGTTGATTATGAGTTCTATTCATTTAGATTTCATGAAACTTGATTAGCCATATCAAATTACAAAGAAGTCCATAAAGGTAGTCACAATGTGTTGCAAGAGTTTCACCCTTGCTCTCCTTGTGTTGTGCAACACAACGCTTGGGTTTGTGACATGGCTTAACTACCTCTTATGGATCCTGGATCTTGTATAAATCTAGTAGTTGGATCAGGCATTAATAGGTCGATCTTTTGGTGCAATGGAAGCCACCTATGCAACAATTGGTATTAAAGTTGAGGTCACAGGCTCAAAACCATCGCTTGCATTGGGGGGATTGTTGGATCCTTGTAGTGTGCAGTGTGACACTTGGGTTCGTGACATGGCTTAATCGCCTCCTGTGGATCTTGGATCTTGTACAAAATCTGGCAGTTGTATCGGTCATTAATAGGTCAATCTTTTGGTACAACAGTAGCCACTTGTGCAACACAATGTTGTGTGACAAAGGTGAGCTCCCAATAAAGAAGGTGAAAATGATTAGGTGATGGAGTTGGATAACACAACCTCTGATGGAAGAAATTTTATGGTCATGAACATATCAAACCTTGTTGTGTTGTATGCCATGATGGGGATTGCTTATAAAGTATACTACACAAAGAAAGATTTAACTATTGTCACCGCAATCCTCACCACCTATGAGATAGTGATGAAGGGGAAGGTATTTGACCTCTATAAGATATTGTGGGAGTAGTTGCTAGAGAATATGGATAGAACAAAATCAGTGTAGTATACATTTAAGTATGGTTCCCTCATTTTATGCCTTGCATTATACTTGTGATGAAGATACTAGGTGTTCATGGGTGAGTATTCTTGGTTAAATAAAAATAGTAGCTACAAAAATTAATGCACATATAAGGAGTTTATAATAAGTGACAAATATAGGGAAAAATATTAGGGATTTTAAAAAAAAAATGAAATGAAAACCATGGATAGGATTTCCTATGGAATAGTGAGAAAATGCCAAAATGAAATCATCTTCATAATATTTACAAACTTTGTATGTATGAATGTAGTTGAGCTTAAAATGTCTTGATTATTATGGCTACCCTATGAAGTCTCAGACCAACTAATAGAATCCAATGAAAAATCATTATTAACCTTGCTAAAGGATCCCAAGGTTGGGAGGTTCAACAAATATAGGAAATTTGTGGATAAAAGGAGTTTATGACAAGCATCTAAAAAGTTGAGAAAATAAAAGAAAATTATTTTTAAAATGTTGTTAAAAATATGGTCCCACCCTTCATTACATTAATGTTTGGCTCTCCCATAAAAATAAATAGGGGAAAAAAGGAAAGGAAGTAAGAATATTAGACCAATTGAAAGTAGGGTCCCCACACTTAAAGGTAGAAGATTCAAAGACCCATCAAGCTCTTGGAGAGGTAGAATAGGAGAAAAAATAACAAGGTATGGGGCAAGGAGTAAATTACCTATCACACCTTCATGAAAGGATAAACAAGGGGAAGAAAAGTTATAATTTATCTTCTCTTGCTATCTCATCCCAATTATGGATCATGGAGTATGATCCATAATGTTAATGAGGAAAAAAAATTAAGTAGTCAAATCTAGAAATATTACAAGCTAAATCACCTACCAGAGTCATAATACAAGGCCTATTGTAGATGAGTGTAGAGAAAAATGAGGGGTAATTTGGGGCCTCACAAGGAAAAATAAGATTTTTTTTTTTTGCATATATGTAGTTGATGGAGAGGAAGAGGAGGGAGAAGTTTTAGCTCAAATTTATAGAGTGTTGATGCCACTAAGACTAACAAGAGGTAAATTAGACAAAATAAAATAAGGGGGAGAACATGCAACTAAAAATTAAAAACTTGAAGTATCTATTAGACCTTTAAAGATTCCAAAAAATTAATTGGATGGATTTCCAAATCTACATATGCGATGGAGGTGAGGTTCACTGAGGAGAAAACCATTGTGGAAAATATTGTTAGTGAGGCAGGACTAAGTGATTTGAATTTGAACTTGCTTGCTGGTGATCATGGTGACTTCTAGTTTGGTCAACCTATGGACTTAGTGTTTTCTATTGATGCTACTAGGAAGGATGGATTGTGTGGTGTGGATGCAGTCATAGCTGCAAACTCTGAGGGGGAGTGTGTGGTTGAGGCTTACAAGGAAGTGTGTGCTGGTTGTCTATTGGTGGAGGCATCGGTTCAAGATCCAAAGGCCCCTGCAAGTCATGTGGAGGTAGCTGGTGCTACCATGCGGGCCCCTATTGGTGAATCATCAGTGGCTAAACTAAAAGATTTTCAGGTTGAGGATGTTTTAGTGGAAAAGTCTCAACCGGTGGGGCAGTCTTCTTTGCTCGAGCAGAGATGGGATGACCTTTTTTCTTCAAAGCTTAAAGGAAAAGGAGTCACTTCTGAAACAATTTCTTCTTCAAACATGGAAGGTGGTTTTGCGTTGTCCATTTCAGACTCTATAGTAGATAAAAACATAGCTAGAATGGGCTTTTCTTTGGTGGGAAGTTTTTGGGTCCTAGACCTAATATTGAGGAGGTCTGCTCCTGGGTTCGTAAGAAGTGGGATCTAAAGGGCTAGGTAGAGGTTACGGCTATGGCTAAAGGCTTTTTTCCTTTACCTTTTCCTGTGATGAAGATTTGTGGTCAATTTTTTCCAAAGGGTCGTGGATCTTTGGTCGTCTTACCCAGGTGTTATGCCCTTGGGAACTTGGGATGGACCTATCAAAGTGCCTTTTTCATTTGGCTCCTGTTTGGGTGAAGCTTCCTAATCTGCCTTTGGATTATTGGGATGAAAAGGTGTTTAAGGTGGTTGCAAACTCTTTTGGACACCTAGTTTCTATTGATGAGGCCACTCTTTCTAGAAGGCATCTGGTTGCAGCCAAGCTCTTTGTCATGATTAACCAAGATGCTATGTTGCTTGGATTTTTTCAACTAAACTCAAAGGTGGGTTGTTGGATACAATAGGTTGTCTTTGAATTTTTTCCATTTGCATGCTTCAAATAAAAAAAATTGGGCCATTGGGCTAAGGACTACCCTGTTAAGGTGGATCCTCCTATGGTTTTCTCTCAATCTAAGGTCTGGAAGGTCAAGGAGGCTAAGGGGTCTTCTGCTCCTCCTGAGCAAGGTGATTTTGGTGTTGGTAATGCTCTGGAGGTTGCAACCAATAATGAGGATCATATTGCTCCTCATTCCTAGGGGGGTGAGGAGACCAAGAATTCTGAGGACAAGGTTGCTAGACATTCTAAAGATATTGATGTTGATCATGTTTTTAGATACTTTGTACTCCCCAAAACACGTTATCCTAGAGTCAAATGTTGCTCCTTCTTCTCCCTTAGATCATGTGTATAGTCTTGTGGGTGGAGAGGGAGCTTTAGTGGTTGTTGATACATGGAGCAAGGAAGATGAAGGTTATATTCTGGTGTGGGGCAAAAAGAAGAAGACTTCTTCTTCCCCTCCTCAACCCCACAAAGGAGTTACCATGAGAAGGAAAAAAGTGGATTGTGGTTCTGAACAGAGGGGCCAGGGGAGGCCCTCCTTGTAGAAAAGTAGGGAGATGGATTGCAAGCGGGATATTGTGGAGGGTGTTTAGAAGACCCTCTTTGATTTGTGCTCTAAGAGCACCCCCTCTTTGTGTAAATGAAGATCATTTCTGGGAACATCAAGGGGTTAAATAATGTGCATAAGCAGGACCTCCTAAAGAACCTGATACGAGACTATAAGTCAAACATTTTGTTGATTGAAGAAACCAAAATTCAAATTGATAAGTTGGAGGCTTTAAAGAATTTCTTTTTCAAATATTTTGGTTTTTATGGGGTAAGCTCTGACGGGGCCTCGGGTGGTCTTGCTACCTTTTGGAATTCTAGGCTAATTAAAGGTTTCCTAGTTGTGGATGACTTTAATCATGTGGATACAAGGTTTGTTCTTCTTTAGGATAATTCCTCCTGAGTTATTTCCAATGTCTATCCTCCCAACTTAAAGAGGGCTAGGAAGAGATTATGGGATGAGCTTAGTTTTCTTCAGGCTAATTTTATGGTATAGGAGCACCAAGTCAGTTTTGGGTCAATTGATGTAAATAGTTGACTAAGGTTGATTTTTGTGTGTTTAATCACATGTTTGATGCAATAAGGTCTAATTGAGATCATTTTTGGTGTTTTGGGGTCATAGAGGGTCATTTTGTGAAGTTTGTCAATTTTGGTAAAATGTTGCAAAAGTTACTTGTGCAACTTTGCAATTTTTATCATTTTGAGAAGGTGAATGGTCATTTGTTTGAAAATTAGTTTAAGACCATTGTTTTTTTTTTTGGAACAAGTTTAAAAGGGCCTCACAAACTTCGAGGCAGACTTCTGAAGTGATTTTGGTGGACAAGCAATACAATAAGCTCTGTTTTCCTATTAATTTCCAGTGTTTTCTATAGTTTCAGAAGTGTAGTACGGCTCCGTACTCTTGATTCATGATATGAAATGCATGTGAATGGTTAATACAATGTATCTATTGTGATTTGGTGTTGATTGTGTTGAATTTCATCGAGATTTAAGGTAGTTAGAGGTGATTTTCTGTAAACCACCTGTAAACCCTAGGGTTAAGGGTTTGAAGCCAAAAATAATGATTTGCAGTCCATTCCATTGTTGAAATTTGGTCAAACTCAGTCGAATGGAGGGATCTAGTGTGCTTTTAGTGATTTTAGGGTTTGTGAGAGCAAGAGATGGATTTTGGGGTAGATTTGAGCTTGCCCTAGCCTAACATCCTCATGTGTTAGGCTTAGGAATGTTAGGTAGGTTAGAGACTTTGCAAGACAACAAATTGGTGATGAAAACTACATGAAAGGACCCTATATGATGTGTTAGAGCCTCTGGAATAGAGTTTTGAAGATTAGTGTGTGAATTCCACATACTTGCTTTGGAAAAGTGGCCTAATTTGGCCTTGGAGCAGCGTAGCAACTCAAATTTGAAGGATTTGTTACAAAATAACCCTAGTCCCAAATTGGATATGATGAAAAGGGGCCTAATGGGCATCTAAGATGGTCAATTGTTTGTGGGTTAATGGCCTTCTCTAAAAGATATGCAAAAGAAACTAGGTTTGGAGACCTACAAGGTGAAATGAAAGGTTATGTGTGAAGCCACCATAGTTAGGGTTTGACATCTTGAAGAAGTTATTAAATTGTGTTGTGTGAACATACTCCACCCCGCTCTACATCATTTTATAGATCTCCCCTGGCTGGTAATGGGATATTTCAATACTCCCCTATGCGATAACGAGAAATCAGGTGGTACTCAAGCCAATCATGTCACTTGGAGCTAAGAATGTTCATAGATGATAATGCTCTTATCGATGTGAAGATGACGGGTTCCAAGTTCACCTGGTCCAATAGGAGAGTTGGTGTTGAGAATATTCAAGTAAGACTAGATTAGGCTCTTGTTTTGGCCTCGTGGTTTGTGGATTTTGCTTGTTCCCTCTCTTTGATTACAAGGTGTGGTTTGGATCATTTCCCCATCTCGTTTGTGGCTGATAAGATTGAGGGTAAAAAATGTTTTCTTTTCTGTTTTGAAGCTATGTGGTTAAGGGATCCCAAGTTTATGGATTTTATTAAGAGCTGGTGGCAAGTGCGCATTGATGGGAGTGTGATGTTCAGAGTTGCTAAGAAATTGGGTTTTGTGAAGAAAAATCTCAAGAAGTGGAATAAAGAGTCTTTTGGTCACATTTTTTATTCAAAGAAGACTATTATTCAATGGTTGGATCTTGTTCAGGAGGAAATTCAATCTAAGGGTTTGTTGGAGGAGCTTCAGTTGTAGGAGGAATTTCTTTTGGATCAACTTCATGATATTGTTGCAAAGGAGGAAGACTTTTGGAGGCAGAGATCTCACACTATATGGCTTAAGTCTAGGGACCAAAATTCTAAGTTCTTTCATCTTACTACCCTCGGGCATAAATCGTCGAACATGATCTCTTCCATCATGGTTGATGATTCGCTATTGACTGATGAGGATGCTATTAGGAGATGCTGCAAATTTTTTTGAGCATATGGTCAGAGATGACCTTAATTGGGACCAACAGAGTGTGGAGATGCTTCTCTAAGGATTTGTGCTATCCTCTTAGTTGGTCTCGAAGCATCTTTCAGATTACTAGAGAATTTTGACTGTCTGATTCCCTTCTTGGCTAGGCTCTGGAGATTTAAGGATAGGTGATTTTTCTCTTTTTGCTAGGGGGAAGCAAGGCTTCCAGTTTCTGCAAGTTGTCATTTTGACTTGGTTTTCCTTTTTTCTTTTTTTTTTTTTTCTGAATTCGTGTTGGGAGATTGTAGTGTTGAGCTTGATGTGATCAAATGCGTGAAATCAAGACTATTAAGAGGCTAATTGAGGCTTATGAGAAGGCGTTTGAGCAATGTATTAATCTTCCCAAGAGTCATATTTTATTCCTATCCAAATTTCTCTAACTGAAGCTGGCTAGGATCCTTTCCTGCAATAGGAATCATCTACCCTCGACATATTTTGAGACTCTGGTGGATCAGTAGAAATATGGCGGGTTGGAAGGGTGTGCTTCTTAGCTAGGCGAGGAAGGTGCAACTCATCTATTCTACTCTTTAGAATCTCCCCTATGCCATGAGTCTTTTTAGAATTCCTATTAAATTTGAGGAGAAAATGGAATAGATTATGAAAATATTTTTGTGGTCGGGTGTTGAAGCTAAAGACAAAATTCCACTTGTGGCATGGGACCTAGTTTGTAGGCCAAGAAGTGGGGTGTCTACGAATTAGAAATTTAAGAGCTTTTAACAAGGACTATCGAAGAACATCTAGAGGCTCCTCAATGGGGAAGTAGGTTAGGCCTCTCTAGTTAGAGATAAATATCTGAATGGTTATGGGAGATCTTGGAATATGCTTGCTTCTGATGAATCGGTTCTTATTTTTGGAGAAATATTATCCCCTACAAGGAGCTGCTAATGGTGTTAGGTGGTTGCTAGGTGATGGTTCCATAATTCATTTTTGGGAAGACACTTGGCTCGATTTTGAACCTTTGATCAATCATCCTTGGGCCCCCCTATTGTTTCATTATGCAAATGCCTTTTTGGTGACTTGGTGGCAAAATATATTTAGAATGGGGCATGGAAGGATTTTTAGGAATGAGACCTATTGTTGAATGTCCTTCAAGGTGTGTAATGTTAGAGTTCCTCTGTACCTGAAACCGAGTAGTTTGGGCCCCTTATGCTAATGGAAAGTTTTTGGTGGCCTCTACCTTTGTTAATTCATCAAGAAGAAGGCTAAATATTTTCGTTCTGGGGGAAATTATGGAATGTTGATCCCTAAGTTGAATGTTTTCTTTTGGTTTCTTATGCAAAGTAAAGTCTTAACTCAAGATAATCTTTGCAAAAGGGGATTTGTAATTTTGAATAGATGTGTCCTCTATGAAGCTGATGCGGGGAGTGCCTTTAACCTTCTCCTTGGTTGTAGTTTTTCTTCTCTTCTCTGGAGTAATTTTATTGGCCTTTGGAATCTAGACTGGGTCTTCTTGGACTCTCTTTGTAGTTTTGTGGAACAATTGATCTGAATTAGGATCTATGCCAATTGCTTAATGAATGCTTAACGATTACAATGAACAATTACAATGATTAATTTCAAGCTTTAAAAATGAATTAACATAACTGAAATGCTTAAAATGAACAAAGCATTTAAAATGTGATGAACAAAATGAAAGAGAGAAAAGAGAAAGAAGACAAAACGCAGGTTGATAATGGAGTTCACCGAATAGGCTACATCTTTGAGCCCCTCTCCAATAGAGTGACTGATCCTATTATGCTCGAAAATTAGGATTACATAGGCTTCAACAACATTACAAATCCATCTCCTTCCAACACATCGACAACATATTCCCTCGTTGCACAGAAATGGATACAAGTCTTCAGAACATTCTCTCCTTACTCATCACCTGGATACCCAAATCCTTAACTCTCACCCCCTTTTATACAAAAAAATTACTCAATATGGGATTTAACAATATGATTTACAAAATATTGCATATCTCCCTTTTACAAGTAAAAATTTCAACCAATCCCCCCTCTTACATAGATAAATCTATGAAAATCCTCCCTTTTACATAAGAAAATCACTAATAACCCCTTAATAGTTTTAAAATATCTTTTAAGAATCCCTTTTGAAAATATTAATTAAGCCCTTTATTTAACTTGTCTTCGGGCTTATGTTATTTAAGGAGTTTAAGCCTTTTATTTAGGGTTATTAGTTTTAAATATTTTAATTTGGGGTAAATCGACTTGCAAATAGTGGTAAAAAAAGACAGATCTCCCTAGTATTTTGAACACCATTCGTTGGTGTAATGGTGGGAAATATTTTATGTGGTGGGGAGGTCAGGTGGTCGACCCCCTGCCATCCATTTAAAACTGATTCTAACTCCTTGTCAAAACAAACTGTCAGTCGAATATGGTTAAGCAGACATCGCACAGTCCAACGGTGGTGAGTATAAGTTGCACCCAGGAGGTGGGGGGTTCGAATCCCCCCACATACAATTTTGGAAGATCATTCCAACCATGTTGGAGGAAGGAGAAGAGGTGCCATGTGGCGCCACCTAGTTGGGCCATGTGGCAGTATACAATTTTCCTGTCAGAGACTCGTGTCACCAACCAATTTGTTTGATTCCACTCTGTATGCTGACTCACCTACATAGTTAGATGCCATGTGTTAAGCTGTGGTTGGTTCATGTCATTGTATGTATCATACGAACTGCCACATCAGTATGCTGACATCAACATCCATACGGTCAAAGTCAACCTTGGTGCCTGCAACTTTGACTTGGAGTAACTTACGCGTACGAGCTCAGATTTCAGCAAAATGAGTGGTGTTGGGTTCATGTCAAAGAGCTTTTCATTTTGGTGTCGATTCTATTGAATTTTGAGATGATCAATTTTTTTTCTTTTATGATTGGCCTCAGGTGCAAGTTTGACCGAACTTTGACTGGCCATAACTTGAGCATACTGACTCTTTTTGAGTTCGTTCAAGTTGCATTGGACTCATATTTTTGAGTTCTTCAAGATGACGCTGAATTCTAGAGCAATTGAGATAGTTCAATTTTCACTAAACAAGTATCCCCCTGGATTAGTGCTCCCCATTGGAGAGCTTTTGGACCTTTAAAATCTTGATTACCGAAAAGCAAGTGAGGGTAGAGTTCCCTCACTTAAACAATCTCCATCCATTTTTCCTTGCTTGGATTCATCCCCTTCAGTCCCACTTTGAAGTACTCAACTGTGCCTCTTCGTGAAGTCCTGACTTTCCTATCTAAGATGACATCCTTTGGAAACTCTGACATATACTCCAGTGAAAGATCATCAACTGATGGAACCTGAATGCCAGTGTCTTCATCTAGTATCATTGGAGGCTTGTACAACTTCAAATTCTCAACATTGACAACTGAATAGATGTGCATGTATGAAAGAATATTAAGGTGGAAGGCGTTGGTTCCAATCTTTTCCAAGATCTCAAAGGGACCATACCGAATTGGCTTGAGCTTCCTTCCTTCGTCTTGCATTCTTTCCTTGCTGATATGTAACCAAACTTTGTCTCCAACCTGAAAATGATGATCGATGCGATGCTTATCATGTTGAGCCTTGTATTTGGCTTGGCTCTTCTCCAACTATGCTTCCACTACCTGATGAATTCCTTGGACTTTCTAGATGAACTTCAAAGCCTTCTCTACATCATGGTGTCCATCTTCAACATCGTCCTTCCCAAAAGCAAAGTCCATCAATGTTTTTGGAAAATACCCAAAACAAGTCTCAAAAGGAGATCTTTTTTGTAGAAGAGTGTGTTGCATGGTTGTATGCATGTTGCACATAATAAAGATTTTAAACCCACAACTTAGGATGTTTACTGCAATAACCTCGAAGAAGATGCACCACTGTTTGATTTACTACCTCTGTCTGTTCGTCGGTCTACAGATGAAAGGTTGTACTCTTCTTTAGTCTGGTGTCCATCAGTTCCCAAAATGTTGATCAAAATTCCCCCAAGAATTGAGAATCTCAATCTGATACAATAGAAGTAGGTAACCCAAAATGAACCCATACAAATTGAAAGTACATATGAGTTGTCAGTTCAGTAGTGACCTACTTTTTACAAGGCATTAAAATACACATTTTACTAAACTAATCAACTACTACAAACAAATAATCATGCCCCTTCCTAGACATTGGTATCCCTCAACAAAATCCATTGAAACACTTTACCATGGATGGGATGGTACATGAAGAGGTGTGTACAACCCAAATTTCCTATTGCTAGGTTTACTTGTTGTACACATTACACATCCTTTAATATATTTGGATACAATTTCTTCCATATGAGGCTAATAACATTATTTTTGCAATTGAGTCATTGTTTTGCTTACCCCAAAGTGTCCTGTAATCAATGACGTGTGTGATTCTCTGATTACCTATGTCTGTTCACCTTTTCGGAATACATAACTTTCCTAAATGATACAAGTTATCCTGCACATAGTAATCTTTCCCTTCTACATGTTTTCCTGCATTTAGAGCTGAATAGATTTCCTTAAAGTCTTCATCATTAGCATACTGTTCCTGAAAACTTTCATGTACCATGGAACTACCTTTAAGGATAATCAAAGCATTCATAACAGGAGGCCTAGACAACATATCTACTACTTTGTTATGGACACCTTTCTTGTACTTAATTACCAAATGAAACTGTTGAAGGAAACCCATCCACCTAAAGTGCCTACTTTGTTGCAGTTTAGATTATGAGTGAAAGTACTGAAGTGGTTGGTGATCAGTGTGGATTACAATTTCTTTTCCCATTAAGTAGTGTTTCCATTTTTTAACACGTTGAAATAATGCATAAAGTTCCTTATCATAAGTAGGATAGTTAATTACTGCACCTATAAAGGTCTCAGAGTGATAACAGATTGGTTTACCTCCTTGCATTAGCACTGCTCCCATGGAAAACCCACTTGCATCTATATTGATCTCAAATGGTTGATGTAAATATGGTAAAGCCAGAACTAGTGTTGTGCTCAACTTTTGCTTCAAAGTGTCGAAGGCCTTCTGCTGTGGACCTCCCCACTGAAAAGGTATCTTCGTACTAGTCAATGCATGCAATGGTGATGCAATGTAGGATAATTTTGCAATGAACTTTCTCCAATACTAGACTGCACCTAAGAAACTTTTGACTTCAGTGACTGTACTTGGCTTCGGCCATTTTACAATAACTTCGACCTTCGCAGGGTCTACTTTCAATTGACCACCACCTATGACATAGCCTAAGTACACTAAGGATGTCTTAGCAAATTCACATTTAGACATCTTTACAAAGAGTTTTCTTTTCTCAATACATCAAAAACTTTCTTTACATGACTTACACGATCTTCCCAAGTTTGACTGAATACAAGAATATCATCTAAATACACTATGACAAAATCATCAATAAAAGGATGAAAGACATCATTCATGACTCTCATAAATGTAGTTGGTGCATTGCAAATCCCGAAGGGCATGACCAACCATTTGAACAGTCCTTGTTTTGTTTTAAATGCAGTTTTCCAAATGTCATCTTCTACAATTATTATCTAATGATACCCACTATGCAAGTCTAACTTAGTGAAATAAATTGCATTTTTTAATTGATCAAGTAAATCATCAATACAGGGAAGATGATACCTGTTCTTTACCATTATCTTGTTCAGGGCTCGATAGTCAATGCACATTCTCCAAGACCCATCCTTCTTTGGAACCAACACAATATGAGAACCACAAGGAGATGTACTAGGATGGATGAATCCTTTTTCAACCAACTCCTGAACTTGCTTTTTGATTTCTTCATTTTGTAAAACTGATAAGCGGTACATGTCGATGTTTGGAAGAGGCACATCTTGCTACAACTAAATTTCATGTTGTATCTATCTCTTAGGTGGCAACCCCTTTGGCTCCTGAAATAAGTCATCATAAGTAGAAACTATTTTGACCATCTTAGTTTTATGCTCTAGATCACACCCCTTAAATGCTTCAACTTTTTCATCCTATTTGGGTTTTACAAGCATTAATACAAAGTTCTTACTAGAATTGACCAACCTTTTCATCTAACCAACATTAACTAGTGCAAGATTAGTCTTAACTTTGTGTGCACGTACAATGCATTCTATCCCATCTTTAAAAAGATGATACTTATTACCCCTCTATAAAAGATTGATTTTGTGTCATACAGATAAGGACTCCCTAACACAATTCCATAAATATCCAAAGGGACAACATCTACCTCTACCTCATCAACAAAGTTTGCAGTGATATCAAATCTTAATTTACATTGTTTCTTTACCTACAGTTGAGCATCATTGCAAACCCATCCAAGAGGTTATGGCTTTGGATGAGGTGTTTTAGTTAAATGAAGTTTTTTTACCACCTCTTCAGATATTAAGTTGACTTGAGAACCTGTATCAAACAATATGCCAATCTTAGTGTGCTTGGTTACAACTCAAATGTGAAATAGTTCATTCTATTGTTTATCAACTTTAAGAGGATTAGATACTTTACTTGTACTTTCATTTTCATTAGAAAAATTTGCATCAGAAGAGAGAGTTATACCTTTCCCTTTACCTTGGACCCCTACAACAACAATCTATGTTTCATCTCTGGAATAAAATCCAAGATCTCGTTGAATCACTGCAACAGTCTTTTGCTTGCCTTTATTTCCTATGTATCTTTTCGGCCTTAACTTTGGATGCAACTTCCAACACTTCAAATCATCATGCCCCTCTTTCTTGCAATGGGAGCATGTGGGCTTATCACCCTATTTCTTAACTGTAGCTGTCTTCTTCCCTTTTCCTTTATCTTTGTCTTTGTCTTTACCCTTAGGCTTACCCTCAAACTTAGATGGTTTCTCTGAGAAATTATCACTAAAAGTGTTCTTACCCCTTGACTCTAAATGAGTGGCTTGGACTGACACTTCATCCAGATTATTAGGACTCAACATTAGAATAGTATGTCTTAGGTAAGAATGCAAACCACCTATATACTTAAGTAGTGTATCTTGAGTATATAATGGAAAATTTAAAGCAATAGCCCGTTTTCTAAACTCATGGGTGTAATCTTGGATAGACTGACCCTTACCTTGCTTAAAGGTTTCCAATTCATTGTTAATTGTTGCATATAACCTAAAGGGTAAAACTATTTTTTAAGGGCAGCAACAAATTCCATCCAAGTCATATTAACCTTACCAAGGTGAGCAATTTTCTCCCGAGTCCTACTCTCCCACCAGGTGAGAGTTGTACCTCCCAACCAGAGAGTGGCTAACTGGATCCTAGAAGCATCTTCTGCTAGGCCTTGAATCCTACAGTACACTTCTACCTACTAGACCCAATCATCTAACTTTTTGACATTTAACTCCCCACAATACTTAGGTAATTCAAATTTTACATCTAGTTTAATGATAGGCTTAGAATTTCTCTTGAAAGGATTAACAACAATAGAAGTAGAAGAAGGAGAAGAAGGGGGCGATGGAGAAGAGGGAGTAGATGGAGGAGGAGGAATTTCTGAAGTTTCTTTCTCTTTGCTCTTCTGATCTTCCTGCTTTTCTCATTTCGAAGAATCTCCCTTTTCACGCTTCTTCTTGTCCGCATAAAGCTCTTCCACCATTTCCTTCATGTCCAAAAAGGCTCATTGAAAATAATTCTCATCAAGCTCAGTGCTTTTCCTAGCTTTAGTTTCTTCCATCTTTGGCAAGGTTCTTCTTTTTCTGATCTCAGGATTATATTCTTCAAGCTCGCCTTCACCTCGTTGTTTCCTAGAACACACGTTAGCATCCACTTCTGCAATACTAGTCACACAAAGCTCTAATACCAAACTTGATCTAAATTAGGATCTATGACAATTTCTTAATGAATGCTTAACGATTACAACGATTAATTTCAAGCTTTAAAAATGAATTAACATAACTGAAATGCTTAAAATGAACAAAGCATTTTAAATGTGATGAACAAAATGAAAGAGAGAAAAAAGAAAGAAGACATAATGCAGGTTGATAACGGAGTTCCCCGAATAGGCTACATCTTCGGGCCCCTCTCTAATAGAGTGAACGATCTTATTAGGCTCCAAAATCAGGATTACAAAGGCTTCAACAACATTACAAATCCATCTCCTTCCAGCACAATGACAACATATTCCCTCGTTGCACAGAAATGGATACAAGTCTTAAGAACATTCTCTCCTTACTCATCACCTAGATACCCAACTCCTTAACTCTCACCCCCTTTTATACAAAAAGATTACTCAATATAGGATTTAACCATATGATTTACAAAATATTGCATATCTCCCTGTTACAAGTAAAAATTTCAACCAATCCCCCCTATTACATAGATAAATCTATGAAAATCCTCCCTTTTACATAAGAAAATCACTAATAATCCCTTAATAGTTTTAAAATATCTTTTAAGAATCCCTTTTGAAAATATTCATTAAGCCCTTTATTTAACTTTTCTTCAGGCTTATGTTATTTAAGGAGTTTAAGCCTTTTATTTAGGGTTATTAATTTTAAATATTTTAATTCGGGGTAAATCGGCTTGCAAATAGTGGTCAAAAAGGACCGATCTCCCTAGTATTTCAAAGTTGGTGTAATGGTGGGAAAGATTTTACATGGCAGGGAGGTTAGGTGGTCAACCCCCTGCCATCCATTTTAAATTGAATTCTAACTCCTTACTTGTCAAAACAAACTATCGGTAGAATATGGTTAAGTGGACATTGCGCAACCCAACGATGGTGAGTATAAGTTGCACCCGGGAGGTGGAGGGTTTGAATTGCCCCCACATACAATTTTGGAAGATCGTTCCAACTGTGCCAGAGGAAGGAGGAGAGGTGCCACGTGGCACCACCTGGTTGGGCCCTATGGCAATATACAATTTTCCTGTTAGAGACATGTGTCACCTGCTAATTCATCTGATTCCACTTTGTATGCTAACTCACCTACATAGTCAGATGCCACGTGTCAATCTATGGTTGGTTCATGTCACTATTCATATCATACAAACTGCCACATCAATATGCTGACATCAACATTTGTATGGTCAAATTCAACCTTGGTACCTGCAACTTTGACTTGGCGTAACTTGCATGTACAAGCTTGGATTTCGGCGAAATGAGTGGCGTTGGGTTCGTGTCAACAAGCTCTTCATTTTGGTCCCACAGTTAGATGCTACATGTCAAGTTGTGGTTAGTTCATGTCACTATCTATACCGTACAGACTGCCACATCAGTATGCTGATGTCAGCATCCAAGTCAACCTTGGTGCCTGCAACTTTGACTTGGTGTAACTTGCGCGTACGAGCTCATATTTTAGTGAAACAAGTGCATTGGGTTCGTGTTAACGAGCTCTTCATTTTGGCACTGATTCCATCGAATTCTGAGATGGTCAATTTTTTTGCCTTTCAGATTGGCCTTAGGTGCAATTTTGACTAAACTTTGACTGGCCATAACTTGAGCATACAAACTCCTTTTGAGTCCATTCAAGTTGTGTTGGACTCATATTTTTGAGCTCTTCAAGATGATGCTGAATTTTGGAGCAATTGAGACACTTCAATTTTCACTGAAAAAGTATCCCCCTAGATCAACAATGGAAGTGTCTTTCGTCCTCCCCCATTCTTCGACAGTTGTGGGATCTTATGGCCCACATATTACTTGGGGTATCTAGAAAGAACGTGACAACATAATTTTCCACGATTCTAAACTCAAGATAAATGGTCCCTTCATTAAGATTCATCGAGCAATCTTGGAAAACTTTTCTCTTATTGGGTCTGATGCTCCACGTTGTGCTCCATCCTCTTGTTTGGTTGGGTATGACTTGTTGGTGATTTCTAATTGGAAGATTCCTCTTATACTGTTTGAGGCTACTATGTCTAGTTTAAATGCTAGATTGAGTACTAAGTGGAAGCCCCCACCTTCAGAGTGGGTTAAAATTAATTTTGATGGGGCAGCCAAGGGTAACCCTAGTCCTGCTGGTTATGGAGGGGTGTTGAGGAATGGGGATGGTAGGCTCTTAAGCGTAATGACACTCCCACTGGGAAATCAGACAAATCATTGTGCTAAGGTTGAGGCTGCGTTTATAAGTATTAAGTTTTCCTTGGATAAGGGCTACTCTAAACTATGGGTGGAAGGAGACTCTTTAAGCATCATCAACTGTCTACATGGAATCCAAAAGCCTGGTTGGAGTGTCGATCAGTTGATTAAGGATGCTATTATGATGTTGAGATCATGTGAGGAAACTCATGTTTCTCGCATATATCGAGAGGGCAATTCATTGGAAGATTTTTTCACTAATGAAGATGTCAGAATTAATGAGTATAGGGCATGGGAGGAGTACTCCCTCCTTCCTAAGGCTGCTAAGATTTTAATGTGAAATGATGTATTTGGCTGAGTTTATGTGGTGGCTTTATTTTACCATTAGTATTGACATTATACTCACACATTTTGTGGGTATCGCTTGGCTTATTGGATCTCGGTTGAATGCTTCTTTCCGGGGTTTTCTGCTTTGGTTTTTGTGAATATGGGGGTGACCGAAGTAGAATTGAGCCCCATTCTTGTGCTAGTTTGAGGAAGAAGAAGAAAATTTGGAGGATCCTCAAACATGGTAAATTTACGCCTTTCCTAGAAAGGATTCATGGCCATGATCCCAACACTTCAGTGGAATTTGTTTCATTTTCGCACAATCATAAGCTCCAGATCAAGGGAATGGTATTTTCCATCAATGAGGAGCTTATAACTATTGTGAATGGGATGCCTATGGTTGGCCGCAAATTGTTCAAAGAAAAGAAGAGCAATGAGGAGGCAATGGATCAATTCATTAAGGATGATGAAAAGAAAAATCTCATCAAGATCGAGTCTTGGGGCTATGAGTGGAAGTCTCTCAAGAAAATCTGGGTGGATATTGTAGAAATTATCATGCAGTATGTGACTCTGGAAGGAAGGTTTACTGCAATCCTAGGCCACCATTTTACTCTTTTTAATCATTTTAGGCATGGGTTGTTTATTTAATTTCCTTTCTTTCTCTTGTCTTCGATGAAGGTCTTTGTGCATGCACATTTGAAAAATAGGAGGGCATTGGTCTTGCATGAGGGCCTCATCTTGTTAATTATGGAGCATGTGAAATCCCTAATTCTTGCCACCTTAATTAAGGGCAAGGAAAATACTTTAAGTGATGGCTCTAGCTCATCTGGTTCAGATACTAACATGGCTAAGGAGTGGAATGAAGAAGGAGAGGACGGGTCTCCCTCCCCTGCGGCTGCCCCTTCTAAGAAGAGAAAGAATGAAAACCCTAAAGTAAAACAGGAAGCCAAGCAGCTTATTCTTCAAGATTCAAAGTCCTAGTTTGCTAGCAATGACACGAAGGTGGGTTCTAGGGATTCCAGGTCCAAGGACGATGTTATGAATATTGGTCAAGTTGATATTGAGGCAGGAGGTAAGGAGGAGGGTTTATAGTAGAATGTTGTGATCATGGAGACCAAGGAGAAGCCCAGAAGGGCTTCTAAGCACATTGCCAAGATGAGGAACTAGGCCACAAAAGATGTTTTAAAGGACACCACAAAGCATTGTAAGAAGGCTCTTGAGGAGAAGACAGTTGAAATTGATGAATCCCTGATTTGAAACACACCAAGTGTGGAACTTGTTGGTGAGAAACCTATGCAAGAGGAGGAGGGTGTTAAGCAGAAGCATGGGAAGCCAAAACCTCTTAAGGTTAACCCCCTGTCAGAGGACTTCTACTATCTTAATGTTGACTCCACCTCAATGTTTGAACTCATTGACATGGCAAGGGTAGGGGCCACTGGTACTTTCAAATTAGCAAAATGGACTCTATAGGAATATGTAGAATATTCCAAAAGGCTTTGCCTTGGATATTTTGATTGATAGAATTGTTAATCTTGAGTGTTCGTCCTCTGATTTCAAGTCCTTATGTGAATAATGTCTAGCTAGTTTAGAGGCTAAGGTGTTGGATACCAGCACAAATATCAAGAAACTACTCCATGCATGTCATATTTATGTTAAGAATAGTGTGGATTCATTGGAGGTCTTGTTTTGCAAAATTAGTGAGCTTAGAGAATACTAGTTGTATTTTTCTGAGTTGATGGAGAAGGATCAAGTGACTGAAGGAAAAGGGAATTTTTTTAGAAAGGACGATGTTAAAGGCCCTACTACTAGAGGGATGGGTAACTAGATGAAGACTTTTGAGGACGAGAAAAAAAAATTGTTGGACATGATTGGCCTTCATAGGAACCAGGAACTTGAGGTGGCCAACACCTTAAGAAACATGAAGTAGTGTCCAGTTTTGTGTTTTTCTTTGTTTGTTTCTTTGTTGCTAGGTTTCTATTTCTTTCATGTTATTTTGTTGCTTTTTTGTTGATGGTTGCTGCTAATAGTTTATTGTTACATATTTAGAGCAACATTTTGTATCTACTATTGTAAAGGGTTTTAGGTCCCTTCAAAACCTATTTTTCCCATATAATCAAAAAAAGAATTAAATGTATAATTATTTTATAGGTCACTCTTCAAACAAGGGAAACCACATGAGATAGCACAGATGTATATAACTACATCTACATCAACTAACAAGTCATTCTTCAAGCCATTTTGTACTATATTGTTGGAGTCCCTTACCCTATGGTGAGTGTAATAAAATATTTTCTAAAATAATTGGTAGATGTGATAAGAACAAAGAGAGAAGAGGGAACACAAATAAAATAGAGCATAAAAAAAGATGCATTGAAGTAGATCTAAGAGTTAGACTTATCTTTGAACAATAAACATCAATTAAGGCATTTACAAAATGAGGAGTTTATATCTAAGTAGAGAGTTGATACTCTCCTATAACAAACTGAGGAAGACATATTTATGGTGAGAAATGAAATAATTGAGGCCAAAAATAAGGCTTATGATAGCCTAAATCCTAATGAGAAGAAGATAAGTCAATAAAATAGGAGGTAGAGTATTGATTAAAAAATATATTAGGAAAATAATTATTCATGCACATCCAAGATGAGCTATGTTGCAAAAATATTTAGGAGGGAAAATTTAGGAGATGGAAATGGTTAAATTTGACACATTGGGGACCATAGTTAAAGAGGAACAAATTGAGAATCCATAATAAGAGGCATTCAATATGATACTAAATTTTACCAAAAAAAGATGAACAATAGATGGCAAGGATAAAATTATCATGTAAGAATCCATTAGAAAACAAATACCCATAGGGAAAGCTATAATTAACTCCCCTCTCCTTAATTTTTTGATCCAATGGACATGATAGAAACAATTACAACTAGTGGCTCCTCTAGCACTAAATTTTCTCACTTCCACACTATTGGGGACTCAAGTTTACTTAATGTAAATTTGGTCGATTCAATAGTATTAAATGAAAGATATCTTACAAACCAACATTAGGGAGAGACTATTGACACAATACATGAATATTAGTAAAATATTGAAGAAAAAGATGGTAGACATTTAGACACAATTTTTTCAAGTGATTATGGATGCCTCTCTACCTTCAAAGAAATAATTTAGGATAATGATTAGTGGATTATTGGTAAAGATGAGGAATTAGAATGAATAGAAATCCAAATTTAAGGAGAAGATCTTAAAATAATATGATAGTAGGAAATTATAGACCATTATAGATAAATGTGTACAAAACAAATTTAAATCAACAAATAAATTAAGAAAACATGAGATAATTGTAGAAACATAAATACCCTATATCAATATTGTTTTAGATGGCCCACCTCCATAAAAGCATTAAAAATCTAGATTGATAACTTGGAGGCCGAGTTACTGTAGTCATCTAATTCATATGATGCTATGAAATATTTGGATGAAGTTAAAGAGTCCAAATTGAGAATTTTTATTTTCAATTCAACCATTCATAGGAGTAGAGAAATAACATCATCTCATAGATGAAATAATTACTTAAAGTGGTTATTTTGTGGCTAGCACCAATGGTAGGATTTTTTAAGGATGTACAACAACTCTTAGACTCTATTGGAATTCCTTCCTCCATCAATGAAATCAAATTTCTAGTAATCACCATGAATCGACAAGCCCACCACCTACAATAGACTATCCTTTATTGGACAAACACTTATAGCAACCTATGAAGCATTACCAAGAATATTTTATTATAAGGGGGAGTTTGTTCAATTTTGGACATATTTTTTATATTAATATAAATCGAGGGAAACTTTTGACAAGTAACAACCTTAGGTTTTTTTGGCACTAGTAGATATAACCAACATGTTTTGAGGATAAGACATGAGTTGAGCTAGAGGATGCATAATTCACCACTAATTATTTTGTAATCCACCATACTTGTTTTGATCCTCTTCCATATCCATTACATTGGAGTAAAATATAATCTAAATAGAAACATCATAGATTTTTTAATCTATACTTTCTTGTCAACAATTGTTGTGGCTACATGTAGAGAAACTGTTATAGGTTTGGTTAGACATGGCTATGTTTCTACAATTTCTCATGAATTTTAGAGGATATTAATATTTTGTGACCCATCTAGGTTTAGGGATCTCTTAGAGTTTTGCAACCCAACATGGGTTTATTGGAGGGCTTTACATTAACCCTACATGCCATTGATTTCTATTTACACATGTTCATAAATTATACAAGTATCTTATTATTCCTCTCTATGAGAGTAACTTGAGGGGTTCCCATGTAGAATATTATTTGAAAATAATACAAGGTTCTAGTGGGAAGGTAAGAAATCTTGGTTTAGTGAGTGACTTATTATTAAAAGGCTAGTTTCCACTCCTTTAGGATTTTATGAGTAATCCTTTGTGAACCCTTGTATCTAGGATAAAGTAAGGTTGATAGGCTTGGAAGGTGAAAGCTCCTTGTGCCCATTGGGAAAGGAGGGTTTGGTCTATCCAACTAGAGAAATGATACCAATAGGGTATGGTGGTATTCCATCCCTTGAGTGATTGAACACCATATCTAAAATTATTGTTCAATGAGTGATGCTAAAATTGATTTCAATGTGTCTATTTATGTCTATACATACTTAAGGGTGTAGGAAAAGAGATTAATTATTATGTTGGATAATAATTGAGTTTTTGCAATAGTTAATTTTTTTACAGTGCTATTATGTTTTACTTGAAAGGCTTCTCCCATGTGAAAATATTGTCTATTATATTTTTTTTCTATTTATTATGTTATTCTTTTAGGTTGTATATGCTCTACTTTTGTTATACAACTTCATCAAACTTCCTTTTCCCTACAATTTCATGGAGCTAACCTAGGAGCTAAAGTGTATGGATGCATGCTCTATTTATGTATCTATGAGGAGATTTATGATTTTATCTCATGTAGTGTGCTCCTTTTTATGTAATTTAAAAAATATTTAATGATTTCTAAAAATTATGATTGTTGGAATGAGTATTGATTACTTTCTCACATTGTAGTATATAAATGCTGTAATGAACATTTGAACATTTCTAGATTTCATTATTAGTTTACATTAAGAGGGGGTCAATAATTGATAGTAGAAATGAATTTATTATAGCTTATTAGAAAGTAAATGTAATTGAGAAATCTATATTTTATCTTAGGTAAATGATTAGAGGGAAGTAGTTGCTTTGAAAAAGGGAAATAAATTTAAACACACATTTGTTGTCTACAAGTATAGATGTTGAATAAAATTTTGTGACGGTTGAGACACCATTGATGTATTCCCTCTTGATTATTTAAATAAAACTTTAGAATTCCCTTTTATTAGAAAATACCTATTATTATGTTGTTTTTGAATTTGAATACACACACATAAGTGATACTTTTCTAGTGTTGTGTAAATATATTTTTTAATGTAATTTTAAATATATATGTAGGTATGTTTAAGTATGTATCCATATACATCAATCATATTGTATAAATGAGGACATACATACATACATACATACATACATACATACATATATTATAAAATTTAAAATTTAAATGTTTATTTTTTATGTGAAATGTAGAGCACCATAGTAGTGTCACTGAACCTCTTTCCAAGTTGTGACATATTGCAAATAGTCAACATACAATAGGAATGTAACCCTCTTATGTGGAGTGCAAGAATGAGGGAAGGGGGTTGGGACTGGAGATTTCCTCATTTTTTTGTTATTTAGTTTATTCTTGTAGTAAAAAAGAAAAAAATTCCTTAAGAAAAGAATAATTTTTTTCAACTTCCTTGGATTCAAACCAAAGAAAAAATATTTGAAAATTTTTTTTTTCTATTTTTTTCACTTGTAAACCCTCTTTTTATTTGAATTTTTCTTAGAACATTTGAAAGAAAAGAAATTAATCATTTATAGATATATATTTGTTTCCATGGATCTCTTGCTAAATAGTAGATAAAATAAAATATTATAAAGAAATTAATCCATGCTTGCCCAATCCAAATAATTCATTGGGGGCCACAATTGTTTTCCTCCTTTCAAACTTATAATATGTTATACTCCTGAGCAAGCTAATTAACATAAAACTAAAGCTCTGCATAGAACCCTTGAGCCAAGCTTGCTCTGTTAAAGGCTAAGCTTTACGTGCATCCTTCTTATGAGAGTGTTTTGAATGGATTGACCATGGAAGATCCATCTATTTGGATCTCTATTCCCCTTGCTTGTGGAAGAGAAGTAATGGATGAAGCCATTATTGGCTTCCTCTTTCCTTCCTTTCCTCCTCTTAATTTCTTTAAACTTGGACACTTGCAAATAATACAAATATTTCATCACATGAGTTATGTAGAGATGAGATATGGATTAAGGTTAATTTTAGAATGA
This sequence comes from Sequoia sempervirens, assembly GCA_007258455.2. Classification (NCBI taxonomy): domain Eukaryota; kingdom Viridiplantae; phylum Streptophyta; class Pinopsida; order Cupressales; family Cupressaceae; genus Sequoia; species Sequoia sempervirens. The sequence goes on along the minus strand of VDFB02271358.1, from coordinate 1,204,914,109 downwards.
ATAACTTAAATTAATCCTTGTGGAGATGAGTTAGGGTTAATTTTGGAGAATTCTTTTACTTTTTAATTTTTAAATAGTATATTTTGAAGGGTTATAATTTAAAGAATCTGAGGTGTGTATTGAATTCTAAGGGAGGGAATATTCCTCTCTTATGTATATACATGTTTTATTTGTCTTACATTTGAGTAATTTTAGGAGTAGAATATTTGCTTTCAGTTAAATTTATTTTAGGGACGAATAATTCTTATTGTGTTGGAAATTAATTAAACATTGGGGTGGGTTGCCTAGTGGTGTTTCATAATGATTCAATTCAATTAGGATAATTAATTAAATATTATTAATTTGGTTGGGAGCACTAAACCTTGTTTCAATTTTATATATTATAAGAGGTTTGTCTTGCTAAACAATAGTGTGTTCAAACACCATGTTATCACATCTTCAACTTATATTGTGACATAAAATTTATTACTACTATTAATTAAATATATATTTAATAAGAATGTAGCACTTTATCATAATTCTTGATTATTTTGATGTCTATTTTGGATGGGCATTAAGTTTGGGGATTTGCCTTAGTTGAATCCCCAAATTTGATTGAATAAGAGCATTATGGATGCTAGTGAAATTTGTGTAGATTGGATCCTAGGTTTTTGTGCAACTCTAACAATGAAGATTTAGCCTCCTATATTTTTGGTTGGTGATGTTTTTATATGCTTCTATTTTTCTTGCCTTCATTAAGTTTAACCTCTATTTATCAACCTCAAATTTGAGCAAATTAGTGACCATTTAGGCATGGATAAGGATTGCATGCAATCTGGGCTAGAAAAAAGGGAGTAAAATAAGGAAAAAATGGTTTTCAAATGTTGTCGATATACTATGTGTGATCCTATCAAGATGACAAGACCATGGGTGTGACAAAATTTGAGATGGAAAAACATGAGAATAAGTGTGTGTTGGAGGTTCATGAGATCACTTGTGGATGGAAACAATGTTAGAAGCTTGAGAAAACAACATTAACACTCTAGCAACCTTTAGAGAAGGTTGATTCCTTCACTAATCAAAATTTTGTAGGGAAAAGAGATAAAATAAGGAAATGGTTTTAGAGAAATAATACAAAAATGAGGTGATGTACCAATTAATGGATCAATTGAGTTCCCTCTTCAAAGCTCAACCTTTCATCCACTTTGAGCATATTATGTGATTAGGGATGGTTCAATTTACTTCCATGAAACAAGTAACAAAATGAAATGCATAGATAAACAACTAAGAAAATATTCAACATTCATCGATTAAGGCACTTCTATGCGAGGGCCATAAACAAATAGAATATACATACAAGGTTTCAAGTTTGAGGACTCTCTTTGAGGAAAGGTTGTTTGTACAACCAAAAGATCCTTACAAAAAGGGCAGAAACCTACATTTATAGAATGCCTAAAAGAAAAGGTTATCCTTAATTGTTGATCTAAAAAGGAATCTAACAAATAAGATTCAAAAAATATCTATTCAAAATGGGGCTCTTATTAGATTACCTACTTGAGTCATATGGGGGAAGGGAGACATATCACATGTATTTTAAGAGTCCATTAATAATTTTCTCACTCAACATGCTATGTACTTTGTGATATTTCAACGAATTAAAAAAAAAAATATCAGTATATTCAAAATATTCAATACAACGTGACAAAGTTATAAATGATGTAGGGTGTGAGTTTAGGGATATTTGGCACACCAAATTACCAAAAGTAGACACAATTATGCTTAATAAATAAGGACACTAGAAATGAGTATTAAAATGAGAGGTTTTGTCTCTACACTAATAACTATAAATATTTAAAGAGATACGAGTAATGAATATAACACATTTTTTTAGTCAAAATTCATAGAACATAATCTAACCTTCAAAAGGAAGTAATGATTTTACATTGTTAAGATAACTATAACCTTTGTGGTTACATACAAGGTTTTTGTTATTTGTTCTCTATACATATTTGCTACAAATTGGACATTGATATTAGCTCCAACACAACATGAAATGTGCTACTTCTCTTTAACCACATGATCCTACATAGATATATAGCCATGTAAGATCAACAAATGTGAAACTTTTTTAATCATTTAATGATATCAAGTTTCTACAATCCATAATGCCTATTTGCTTTGATTTCTGGATTCAATTGTGTAAAATTTTTTACATCAATGTTTTAGATCACACTCTGTGATCCATCATAGGATGAAAATCATATAAAGACATTTCCAATACCATTTATTATCTTAAAAATAAAATACAAATAATTAAAAAACTAAAAAAGATTCATTTGAAAACAAATAAAAAGTAAAAAACATAAATCTTAAAATTTACTATTTGTATTTAAGTTTTTGAAAACAAATTGCATAAGATCATCCTTATTAAGGAAACACATAATCATAAAAACCCAAACACTACAAACACAAACAAACTTTTTTTTAAGTGTACTCAAAATAAAAATAATTGTCACTCACTTAACTTTTCGGTCTATAATGTGTATCTTTCATTCGATTTTATAACGGTTAAAAGAGTGGGTTGATTGGCTAAAAACTTTCCTAACGTTTATTGTCTCTTGTACTAGAAGATTTTTAAATCTAATCATCAAAGAAGAAGTTAGACTGCAAAGTTTGAAAATGAAATTACAAAAGAGCCGTTGGATATGTTTGACTCGTCGCGCATTTCCCCACAACTTCATTATTACAGAAATAAATTCAATTTTTTCTTTTTTCTCAATTTACTTCGAATTATAACTTTTTATTCGTTATATTGTACGTGACCCAATAAGCGCGCTGATGTATTCAAACGAACCAATCTTCTCAGCCGTCGATCGTCTGATCATTCAAACTTGACCGTCGATTGGTTGCCCTGTGTTCCTTTTCAATAATAACAACAATAAATCTTCGGATAGGAAGTAAATCCGAGTCTTACTGTTTCCTTACTCAAATCAGAAGGAAGACACAATGCTCAGCTTTATAATGATCATCTTCTTCTTCTGATTTTCCTCATAAATTTTCTAGTTCAGAGAGTTTGAATCAGTTGCCAACTAGGTTGAAGATCTGAGCTTTTGTTTTAATGAGGTATTTGGGTTTTTGAATGAGAAATTTGCGTACCCCTCGAAGGAGATTTCAGTTCATGTACAGACGAGACGGATTCAATAGAATTTTACAGCATTTGGTTGGTTTTTTCTAGTAGTCTAACTGGGGCATTACAAGCTTTCTTCTCCAGGTCAGTTTTTAGTATGTAAGTTAAAGAATTCATTGTTTAGATTAAAATGTGTTTGACGCACCCGAGATTTTGAAGTGTTACCCGTTCCTTGAAAGCAGCCCCAGGCCTGAGAAGAAACACCCTCTTACAGGATTTGAACATTGGACCAACCCTCTAAACATAAGCATCTCATCATATGTGCTTGATATGGCCTCTAATGGGATTTGATCACTTCACCCACCGACTGGGCCAGTGCAGAAAAAGCAAAAACACTCTTCGTACGAGACAAAGGACTCCTGCCAAATCCCCATTAATTATTGTTATCTCTACCTGTTAAATAAATCTCTCCCCACGTGGGTATTCGAATACAAGGTTCTTCTTGCACTTCAAGGCATACCAATTTTGAAATCTAAGTCAGTCAGGCATACCTATCAAGACTATTGCTTGCCATAAATCTTTACAGTTTTGTGGGTTATCAAAGTTGGGACTCGAGCATATTTGATGTCTCAAACTTTAGATTCTGTAAATTCTTTTGCAGTTTGATGCACTTTTGCACCCCTGGTTTTGATTTTGTTTTTTTTTTAATTTTTGTCAATCTCCACTGTGGCAACGTAAATTCTTTTGTTCTTCTAGGGGTTACCAAATTTTCAAATCATTTAAACTCTGTTATTTTCTGAATCGAATCAGAGTCAACTATATTGGGCGTCTATTCCTTTTTATAGGATGTAACAATCATGTGACTAAATCAAATCTGTAGTCTTGTGCTCTAAATCATACAATTGTGTCAGTTTCGAGGGCTCCATAATCTTGGGTTTTGAATAATTATAGGGTCTGAATGTCTGTCCTTACTTTGGCTTGAATAGTAGTTTGATTTAATTCTCATAAGTAAATTGTGTAAGATGTTTTTCATTTTCTTGTCTAAAATAGTGGAATCTTTGGTTTAAAAACTTCATATTAGTGAAACATTGCAAGTTGTTCCAGTTTTTAAGTCCTCCCTTAAGTTCATTATTTTGGGTTCTGAACAATTATAGGGGTTGGTATACCCGAGCAGTATTATCTATCTTGTTTCCTTGGTGTTTTCTCTTCTCAAGAACTGTAGCATGATTTAGATCTCATTATCCAATTTTGAAAGAGTGCTTTATATTACTAGCTAAAATGGATGATTCTGTGCGTGAAAAACAGCATGTTGCGCGAAATGTCTTCTCTAAGGATTTTCCGGCGAGCTTCTCAGAAACATGTCCCCCATGAAGAAACTGAGAATGCTTCAGAAAAGCCATCCGATTCTAATTTGCCTTCAACAGCAATGGCTGGTTCTATGAGGGCACCCCTTTGCCCTATTTCTGAACCAGCACAGAAACTGGCAGGTGTTTCTACAGAGAATTTCTCTGGTTCTCGAAGATTTGATGGAACTCCTACCAAAACCAAAGGAAAGGGTTGTGCAAAGGCTGATGATTCAGAATTACCTCCTTTTACATCACCACAAAAGCATGGATCCGTACCATCCTCCACTACAAATGCAAATAACAGAAACAGGTTTGGCTGGCCACAGAGACATGATACTTCTTCCAGAGAAACCAATATAACAAATGGAAGACGTTCTCCACTTCTACGGGACAATCACAGTGAAATCTCTGGAGATATAAATTTCACTCCTCAGTCATTAAACAATACATTTGGAAATGAGGCAAACCATGCAAATGGGAATGGGAATAGAGGCTTTGTTGTTGGCAATGGAGGTTCTAACAATGCAACTCCTCGCCCTATAAAAACTGGAGGGAAGGCCTCATCGAATCAATCAGAATGTGGTTCTACTAGCAGTACACCTACAAAAAGTGTTTCAAGAGCACTCAACAATGGAGCTTCTAATGGCATGGCCACAAATGGTTTTAGATTTCCTGCTTCTCAGAACTCAGTTGCAAGACCTGGTCATGCTTGTAAAACTCTCGTTGCAGCATCGGCAGCACCTACAGTGGTAAATACGGTTGAAGTGCCACATTTTGAACTCAAGGAAGACCCTGCATTTTGGATGGATCACAATGTGCAGGTGATGAATCATTTTGTTTTCTTTACCCTTAAAGCTTAGTGTTTTCGCTATCCAGCACAACTTTGTTTTTAGCTTACATTTCCAGTGATTTTTAATTATACTTTTATTTCTTTCTGACATTCTGTAGGTTCTACTCCGAATACGGCCTCTGAATAGTGCAGAGATAGCTTCTCAAGGGTACAGTAGGTGCTTGAAGCAGGAGAGCGCCCATACTATTACTTTCCTTGGTCCTCCTGAAACACGTTTCACATTTGATCATGTTGCCTGTGAAACTACAACGCAGGTATACATATAGATATAAGTACATATCTGATTGGGATTGGACATCTTATGATTGCAATTCCTTTTGAAAATTGTTCTGATCATGCAGGAGATGTTATTCAAAGTGGCTGGTTTGCCAATGGTGGAAAACTGTATGTCAGGTTACAATAGCTGTATGTTTGCTTATGGTCAGGTGTGTTTGGAATCTTCTCATATGTTTATGACTTATAATCTTCTGCATGCCATCATTTGTTACACAAAATTATGTGACATATTTTTAGTAGATGGCAGGCAAACACTCACATGGTGTTTTCATGCTATATAACACATATCAGTGTGATTTGCTTTCATTCATGCTGATTTATGGAATATTTTTTTTAGACGGGAAGTGGAAAAACACATACAATGCTTGGTGATATTAATGAATTAGATCAGCGACCTAGTGCAAATCGTGGGATGACTCCTCGCATTTTTGAGTATTTGTTTGCAAGGATCAGAGCGGTAATCATTTTTGCTCTTTGATTTTTCAGTATTTTAGCTTTTTTGCTTAATTTGGTTAGTTTTGTGAATGCCTGGCATAATTGCTTTCCTTGTGAATGCAGGAAGAAGAAAGCCATATGCATGAGCAGTTGAGATATGTTTGCAAATGTTCTTTTCTTGAAATTTATAATGAGCAGATAACAGATCTACTGGAGCCTTCATCAACTAATTTGCAAGTAAAACACTAATTTATAATGTTTTTATGATTTTGCTTCTTCTTAATGCTAGTTTTTCTAGCAAATATTCATGCCTCTTCAAACCAGTAGCTACTCTTCTGGACTGCATTTATCACTTTTGATTCTTTTAATGCTATACTTTTTATTGAAGCTTCCTAGCTAGTAAAAAAGAGTTGAGTTTTTGTTCACCCAACCAAATAAATTTTCTCCTGACATGTTTTACAGTGGTGACTATATTCCATAGGACTTTGTTTTCTAACATGCAAGAATTATTTTTTCTTTGTACAGTTGCGAGAAGATGTTAGAAAAGGTGTATATGTTGACAACCTTACAGAGATTGAAGTTAAAAGTGTACAGGATGTTGTTCGGCTTCTGTTTCTGGTACACCTTATATTTCTCTGTGAATTTAACCTGATCAGTTTTTGGTTATGGTAACAGTTTTATTAGTTTGCAAGTTACTGAAAGATTGCTATGATTTCTTTATGATTGTTAGGGAGCAGCAAACAGAAAGGTTGCAGCTACTAATATGAACCGCGAGAGTAGTCGTTCACACAGTGTTTTTACATGTGTTATTGAGAGCCACTGGGAAAAGGACTCTATGACCAACATTCGCTATGGAAGGCTTAACCTAGTGGATCTTGCTGGTTCGGAAAGGTATATTAACTGCTTTTGTTTAAATCTGTGCTTAGTAGTTTTCGGCTTTTGCATTTGCTCTTTTCCTTGTTGTTGTCTTACCTGGCCTATATTATTTTGAAACAGGCAGAAAAGTTCTGGTGCAGAAGGTGAACGTCTGAAAGAGGCTGCAAACATCAATAAGTCCTTGTCAACTCTTGGGTAATTGTATAGAACTTGTACATGAAAGTCTATTGACATATATATATATATATATACGAATGTCTCATTTAATTGAGTATGATGTATGGGTACAGACATCAGATGTTGGGCTGAAGTATATTAGCATTTCCCAGTGTTATGAATGAATGATGAGCAAGATTGAATTACTCTCCAATGATATTTTTCAACTTACAAAATATACATGCACTACATTAATTAATTTTGTTATATTTTTTGACTAATAACTGTAATATAATACCAATTTGGTTTACTTATGAACAATTATTTTAAAATATATGGTTATTTAAGCTTATTTTTTAACATGTGCAGCCTTGTCATTATGATTTTAGTGGATGTGGCTAATGGAAAGCAACGTCATGTTCCATACAGAGATTCCAGGCTTACATTTCTGCTTCAGGTGATTAAATTAATGTTATTGGATTCAAGCTGCCCCTCTTTTCTGTTTCTTTCTTTTTAAAAAAATTTTACTGGCTAAATTGAACTGCAGACTGCAAGCTATCCTTTGGATTTTTCAGTCTAAATTGAAATGCAAGCTACTCCTTTGTGTTTACAGGATTCGCTTGGTGGCAACTCTAAAACAACAATTATAGCAAATATCAGTCCATCATTATGGTTTGTGGCTATTATTTTAAGAGAAAAGCGAACATCCTCATCATAGATTTAGTGAAAAGATTATACAATATCTAAACAACTGACTCTGTATTGGCAGTTCTGGAAACGAGACTTTAAGCACACTTAAGTTTGCTCAGCGAGCCAAATTCATTCAAAACAATGTACAAATACATCCTGCTTCAAGTTCATAATGTGTGAATACATCCTGAATCTATCTTGTTGTCTTTGAACTGATCATCATGATACCAATTGTTTGTTATCATCAGGCTATTGTAAATGAGGATGCTTCAGGAGATGTTATGGCCTTGCAACTTCAAATACAACAACTAAAGGTTTGAATTTTGTTTTGTGAATTATGGCATATTTTATTCTTTTTCCATGCCACACAGCTGAGCAAATTCATTTTCACAATGTCATACAGGAGGAACTGAGTTTCTTTAAACGTCAAAATGTTTCAAGATCTCTAGCATTTCGGTCAACAATATTCTCAGAGAGTAAACCTAGTAATGGTGAAGGAAATATGACTATTGTGCCTGGTTACAATCTTGAGGCTACTGATTGTTCACTTAACTTGCTGCCCAATCTAAATTCTTTAGGGAGCCCTAGGATATCCAGTAAGAAGGTGCGGCTTAATTTTATTTCATATTATTTATGGTCTAACAGTATATATATATAGTGTGCAAATGCCAAAGGCTTATGATGTGTATTTGTATAGAAAACAAGTGCAAAGTCTGATATATTTTTTTGTTTGGGTTCATATGATACAGTTAAAATCATTAGAAGCTACCTTGGTGGGTGCCTTGAGAAGAGAAAGTGTGGCTGAAACTACAACAAGGCGTCTGGAAGCTGAGATTGAACACCTAAACCGACTGGTATGTCCAAAGATGAAACTTTTTATTCCTTTTATGAGTTCATTCTAATGTCAATAGGCAATCTAATGTCAATAGTCAATGTGTGAATGGTTAAAACCCATGAAGAAAAAAATAGTTTAGTGTTTCAGAGTTAAATAATTAGGAAACTCTCTGTTGACAAATCAAATTTTTAATAGAGCTGAATGAATGCCAATTGGGATGTCACTTTTCTACCAAGCAAAGTTGTTGAATATTATCTGAATATTCAATTTTATTCAAAGAAGAATTTGGTTTATGATGACAATCCTGCAAGTGGTTGAAAATGTCTTTTGATGTTAGATTGTTTGTGTATCATATTTTCAACAGAGCTGAATGAATGCAAATTGGGGTGTCGCTTTTCTACTAAGCAAATAAGTTGAATACTATCTGAAAAATGTTATTTGATGTTGTTAGATTATTTTTGTATTCTCATATTTTCAACAGAGCTGAATGAATGCCAATTGGGGTGTCACTTTTCTACTAAGCAAATAAGTTGAATACTATCTGAATATTCAGTTTTACCAAAGAAGAATTTGGTTTATGATGAGAATTTTAATCAAGTGGTTTAAAATGTTCTTTTTGTTCTTCAGATTGTGTATTCTCATGTATAGGCTCATGAAAGAGAGAAGCAAATAAGTCACATACCATCTAAATCTTCAATTTTAATCAAAGAAGAGTTCGGTTTATAATGACAATTCTTCAATGAACATATTTTTGTTGTTTACATTTTTTGCGTGTTCTCATAGTTGCAGATATTTATCATCATTCCTCCATGAAGTCCTACTTAATTGTGAAATGTGCATAATAGGTTCGGCAGAGAGAGGAGGATACCCAGTGCACTAAAATGATGTTACGTTTTAGAGAGGACAAAATTAGAAGGCTGGAATCTGTTGCAGATGGTTTAATTTCATCAGATGTGTATCTCTTAGAGGAGAAAAATGCGTTATTTGAAGAACTTCAGCTTATTCGTGGGCGGCTTGATCGCAATCCTGAGCTCACTCGATTTGCCATGGAAAATATAAGACTCCTGGAACAACTTAGAAAGTACATTTACTTAGCATTTCCTCTCAAATTTATGATGCGCTGCACAATTGCATCTCCTATAATCTTAATTTTTTTAAGATTTATTGTATTTAAATAGCATCTTCAATAATCTTGAATTTATGAGATTTGTCCTGATTTCCATTTATGACAATTTCCATATAGCTTTGATGGTGTTACTAGTGAATTGCACTTTCTGATGGTAGGTATCAAGATTTTTATGAAGGAGGGGAGAGAGAGAATTTACTTGCAGAGGTTTCTGATTTGCGTGATCAGGTTTTAAGATATTTTAATAAAAAAATGCATTTTAAGGTCATTTTAAACCTTTGTAATGAACAGCGATCCCATTTGTTTGAACGATTTGTTTGGTTGCTATGCTTGACAGCTGCTTGAGGTACTAGAAGGAAAGTTTGAGCAAGAAAAAAGTCCACGTACATTTACAACACCTGAGGTAGGACTGTTTAGTAGGTTGTTTAGTGCATTGTCTGTTTAGGTTGCCTTGTTGGCGGTAATCAAACGTTTTCAAAGAATCTGATACAATCTGGAGTTTGGATGCAGGTGGTGCTTGCTCCTGAGCTTGCTAGTGTTACAAGAGAGAACGATATGTTAAGATCAGAAGTCTGTCTCTCTCTTCTGCCTGTGAATTGTTTTGTTTTCTACTGTGTTTAAATGTCTTCTTAAAATTAAAAAAAATCTTTAAAAAAATCTTTTATATATCTTTATACTGGGATGCCTTATTTGATGCAGGTGGATAATACTCGTAAAGAGATAGAAGACTGCAGGAATCATCTGAGTGCCTGCCTAGAAGTAAATGAAAAAATGTCAAGGTATTATGAAGTGTTATTTCTAATGACAACACTTGATGCTCTGAAGCTGAAAAGTTTGATGTCTGCTAATAATTTCTTTTGGAGAATGGTTCTTCATTTGACATTCATTTACTGCTGATGTCTTCAGGGAAATTGATGAATTGCATTTGCAACTTGACAATCTCAAGGCAACTTGCTATCAGCAACAAAATGATCTGGAAACACTAAGGGTATAACTTTCTTTCTGACCTTGCATCTTATGTCTTCTGTGAGATGTAGGCCCACAGTAACATCCTATACAAGAAATCTCCAATAACAATTGCGGTTACTGTTTGTTGCTAATATTTGCAGTCTCAATCAATTGGTGGGGGCACTGTAGAGGAAGAGAATGGACATGAACAGATCATAGATCACTTGAAAGGACAGCTTCAAATGGTTAGCGGTTATCCCTTAAACTGTCAATTAATGATCTGGTTTTACATGTATTGATTGGAATGTGTAGAAGGGGAACAACTGTGTTTAAGTTTTTGGTCGGTAATAAGCTTATTTTAGTAGTTTTTGCAGAGGACTGATTCAAAATAAGAAGGGTATATTTTCAAATGCATTTTTGCAAATATGTGGAAAATAAATTGCTGTATAAGTTTTACAGTTTAGTAACTAGTTTATTTTAGTAGTTTAGGCAGAGGTCTGCTTTGAAACAAGAAGGATATATTTTCAAATATATTTTTGCAAAAATGCAGAGAATGAATTACTGTTTTAGTTTTACAGTTTAGTAACTAGTTTATTTTAGTAGTTTAGGCAGAATCTTCTTTGAGACTTGAAGGGTGAATTTTCAAATACTTTTTTTTTTCTTGCATCATGATTCTTCTCTTTCTTGCTTCTTGTCAGCTACTTAAACCATTCTAAACTACAATTCTCTGTACAGGAAATGGAATTGAGGACAAAGGTTGATGATGCTCAAGCATCTGTGAAGAATAATAGACATGATTTGCAAGAAAAAACACAGAGAGAACAGGAGCTTGAAATGAGACATTCAGAGGAAATCATGCAACTCCAACTAGAGATTGAAACAATGGAAACAATTTTAGAAGAAGAACGATTGAGTAGAAAAGAGGCAGAAGAAAGGGTTATGCAGCTTACCGAGGATTTGGAATCAGCAAGTGAGAAATCTTTGCAACTTAGCAAAGACCTAGAAGCAGCTTTGGAAAAAGTTAATGATGGAAAATCAGTGATTGAAGCATTGGAGTCACAGCAGCTCTTTTCAATAAATGAAATAGAGAACCTACAAGTAAAAAACAGGGAAATTTTAGAGCTTCTAAACAAGAAAGAAGAGGAAAAACACATGCTGGAAAATAAGGATGAGATTTTCCATGAAAACTTGAATAGAGATAAAGAGTTGGGGGTACTGGAAAAACAAAGAAAAGATAATTGCAGTGAAAGTGTAAATAATGAACATTCTTCTATGCAAGTTAAGCTAGAGAGGATGCAAAGGGCTCTTGAAAAAGCCAGGAGGCTCAACATGAGGTTACAGAATGAGCAAGCTTCACAAACGTCACATGAAGAAGAAATGGATAATGTACGCAGACAGGTTGAAACTGAAACAGCAGAGGTGATCATTTGCCTACAGGAGGAACTTGTTGCCCTTCGGCAACAGGCTGACTCAACAACTGCAAGAGAATCTGAAACAAATGAGCATCTGACACATCTTAAAGGAGAAATAGAAGAACTACAGTATAGATTAAAATTTCTTACAGAAGAGAATGATAGACTAGTAAGTATGACAGCTGAGAAAGATTCAGAGATAAAGGAACTAAAGGATGAATGGGAAAAAGCAGCCACAGATCTAACAAACTACCTTGCAGAAGGAGATCAAGCCCTTGAAGATGCATCCGAGCAGATGGAGAGTATTATGGATTCATTTCCCCATAAAAGGCTTAAAATTGATCAAGGAGTAGAGCGAGTGGTGGCCATAATTAGTGAAAAGGAAAAAGTAATTGATACCCTTCAAAAACGACTGCAGCATGCCCATAATCTAGCTCGTGAGACAGAAGGAAAAGTACGATCCTTGCAGGAGGCAACATTGACAATTACAGAGGTGCAGCAACGAGAGAATGATGACATGTCAAAGGAGGCATTTAAGATGAGATCAGAATTGTCCCAGAAAATATCTATCATTCAAGGATTAGAGAGTGAGGTAGCTAACTGCCAAAACAGTGTAAGGGAGGCAGAAAAACGTTCCAGTGCTGCTTTTATTATGGTCAAGAAGCTTACTGAGCTAAATAATGGGATGTCAAATGAGGTATCTAAGGTAAGATTAGAACTGTCTGAAAAAATATCTATCATTCAAGGGTTAGAGAGAGAGCTAGCTAACTGCCAAAGTGACATAAGAGAGGCAGAAAAACGTTCCAGTGCTGCATTTATTGTTGTCAAGAAACATACTGAGCTGAATGATGGGATGTCAAAGGAAGTATCTAAGGTAAGATCAGAACTGTTACAGAAATTATCCATCATTGAAGGGTTAGAGAGTGAGGTAACTAACTGCCAAAGCCGCATAAGGGAGGCAGAGAAATGTGCCAGTGCTGCATTTATTATGTTGAAAAAAACTACGGAGTTGAATGAGTCTCAGAGAGAAGCAGCAAAAAGTGTAGCTTCCCAGCTTGCTGAAGCTTTGGAGGTGAGCAGCCAGAAGGGAAAATTGGTTCAAGATATGCAAAATGAACTGTTGGAAGCAAGGTTGCAGATTGACTCTCTGAAGCAACTGATACTGGGAGCTGAGAAAGAAAGTGATGAACTGAAACTGGTTTTGGCCAGTGAGCAGGATAAGGTGGAAGTAGCTGAGAGAAAAGCTGAAGTCAGAGAAGAGAACATCTGGAAGATGGTGGATGAAGTGGAGAAATCGTGGCAAAAGGTTTTTGAGGTCGAGACTAAACTCTGTTCCTATGTTGGATCTATTGAGACGGAGCTATCTGCTAGTAAAGCTGACTCAATGACAACTTTTGACAATTTCAAAAGACAAATACAAGATCAATTTGAAGAGGTTCATGCATTGAAGGATGAACTCATGTGTAAACTTGGTAATCAAACACAAGTGATAGAAAAAGCTATGCAAACTATTAAGGAGTTAAAGGAGGAAGAAAATGAATTGGTGCTTGCATTTGTAGATGCAATCCTTATTGCCAGAAAAATGCAACATCGTAACAACACAAACACTCAGCAACTCGGTGAGAGAGAATCATCATTGAGATGTGCCTATGAAAAACTAAAACTGGCAGAAATAGAGTTGAAAGAGAGAGATCAACAGGTCCACGAACTGACTGTAGCTTTGCAAGCTCTTGAAGTTGCAAAGTCAAATGTAGAATTAGAAAAGCAGCAACTTGTAATTATAGCAGATCAGGCTACATCAAGGTGTTTAGCAAAGGAACAAGAACTGCACGTGGCAAAGCAAGAATTTTCATGCATTCATGAAAAGTTGAAAAAGCTTGAAGATAATGCTTGTTTTGTTAATGCTAGAATGGACCAGTCTCTAAAGCAACTCAAATATCTTGAAGAAGAACGTTCAAAATTTCTTGTTGGTCAGGAGGTGCTGAAAAGTAAATTGGACAATGAGAGGCAGGGACTTAATTCTGAAAAAGAGTGTGTTGAGGAAGAGATGATGAGAAAACAAGCGACTATAATTGAAGAATTAGGTGCCACACAATGCAAATTATCGGTGATGGATGAAAATCTAATTGAATCAACCTTGACTACTGAGGCTCTTTTAGAAAAAAACATCCTTGTTGAAAAGGAAGCTTTACTCAAAGATGCAGCAATTGCTCATGATAAAGTTTCTAATAAGGAGAAAGAGCTCTTATATGTCCACAGTACATTGACTGAGGTTCAGCAGAAGTTAAAGTTAGCCAAAGGTAAAGTGGACGCACTTGAAGCATTAATAAATGATTTTGCATGTTCTGAAGAGCATTGGAGAAATGAAAGGCAAGGTCTTTCGTCAAAAATTGAGCATTTACAGGCTGTTCTTCTTGAAAAGGAGAATGAGGTGGAACTTCTACGAAATCAGCAAGTTACCCAGATTTCAGAAGCTGTTTCTAAGTCTGCTTTGGCAGAAAATATCAACAATGTAACTCTTGCATCAGAGGTTGAGAAAATGAAAATTGAGACTGAGAATCTTAGAACAATTCTTTATGAAAAAGATCAAACCATTTTATCTGTAAGGAAGGAAATGGAAGCCGCTCTAGCAAGTTTGAAGGAAGCTGAGCTGGAGATGAAAAAAACATTAGATGAAAATGAAGAATTGATTCAGTCTGTCGAAATGGGAAGGTGTAAGATTGAAGGGCTAACTAATGAGATCAAACATTTATGTGAAGACGTAAGTCATAAAGAAAGGGAACTTGAGCTCCTGCAGGCAGAGATGGTCAAAATACTTGATACAATGGAGGAGAGGACAAAGGAAACTGAAGCAACATGGCGAAAAGAGAAAGAGGTATAGCTAGAATTGATTCATGACTCTATCTGTAGATTTTTATCTTGTGGCACTAGCTGCTTTGCAACCTTTATTATTACTGATGGATGACTTGTTAATACATTCATTTAATTCAATAGCATTACTATCAATGATTTGGCTATTATTATTTAAAAAGATATTATCTTTCAGATTTTTATCATGTCATACTAGCTGTTTTCTAACCTTTAGTATTACTGACGGATGACTTGTTAATGCATTCATTTATTCAATAGAGTTACTACTCAATGATTTGGGATTATTGTTTAAGCAGATATTATCTCTTGAGCTAAATGATGCCAAGTTGGTTGCTGCTGAAAAAACCAGTGAGGCAGTTATTATGCTCAGAAAGTTTGAGGAGAGCCAAGAGACTATCAAAGAAGCAGATCTCATGCTCAATACGTTATTGAGAGCAAATGAAAATGCAAAATATGACACTGAAAGGTGGAGGAATGTAGAGGAAGAATTTGTGACAGAGAGGGGGTCCTTGATTGATGAAGTTGAAAGGGCAAAAATTGCATTTACAGAAAAGGAGCAGCAGGTTGTGTCAATGCAAGAGCAGATTCAAATGAAATCACAAGAAACAAGAGACCTGATTTCAGATGTAGAAAAATTTGTAATGAATTCCATAAGAGTTCTTGACGAAGAATTTAAGACCATCAATGCAGAAATAGGCAGCCTAAAGCAGGATGTTTTACATGCCTTAGATGCCAATAGATCATTGTTTGAAGAAATTTGGTCTATTGTTGCTGAAAAAGATAGTACGATGTTTCTGTTGCATGCTTGCCAGGTCGAAGCACTATTAGGAAAGATCCATATGCTAAATATTGAAGTTGTTTCTCTTAATAAGAAACTAACTGAATCCAATGCAAGCATGTGTCACTTGGAGGAAAACAACACAAAATTACAAGAAGAAGTTGATATGCATATCAGTTTATTTGCCAATTTACAAGCTGAAATTAAGATCACTTTAGGCAATGTTATTGAGAAAGAAAATCGATTGGAAATGCTTTTGGGACAATTAAACAATTTTGAAAAGAAAATATCTGTTCTAGAGGTGCAAGAGGACTCAATGATGAGATGGTCCACTGCCAAGGACTCTGAATTGGCTACCTTGATGTCAGAGGTGGAGCAGAAGCACATTGAGTTAGATGCCGCTAGTGATACAATTGAAAAATTACAAGGTGAAAAGGAGGAACTGTGTGTGCAGCTTGATCATTCTTTTAAGAAGATTTCAATTCTGGAAACAGAGCAGGAATCATTTCAACAATCAATTCACACTGAGATTGATTTGCTTCATTTGCAATTGCAAGAATCCAATGAAAGGGCCACCAAGTTAGAGAAACATAACAAAGATCTAAATGATGAGATAAATCAGTATGAAACAGCCATTGCTGAGTTGCAAGAAGATTTAACAGGCTGTCCAGAAGTGACCTTTAACTCAGTCAAGGGAAGAGAAAGTTTGTCTGGACAGCTACAAACATTAAAAATGGAAGTATCTGATTTAAAGATTAAGGAAGAAATTTTAAGGAAAGAAATGGTGGTTAAGGAATCCCAGATGGCAAATCTCTGTCAAGAAGTGGATGGGCATGGTAAGGTTCAGAGCTATCTTGAGGAAACACTTCGACTGATGGATGATTTGCGAAGAGAAAAACAGGAGCTGTCTTTTGAGTTGGATCAGTCTAACAAAATGATTAGACAGCTAGAAAATGAGAAGGTGGCTTTTCAACAGGAGGACTCAAAACTTAAAGAAAGATTAAATTCGTTAGTTCTTGAAAATGGACAGAGCTGTGAAAGTCTAGTTCATTTTCAGAAGCTTTCTGCTGAAGCTGACGAAAATTTGAAGAAGAAGAATGGAGAGATTGAGGCCATGCAGAAGAAGTTGGAAGAGGTTGCTGTCGATTCAATGCGCTGGGAACAGGAAAGTAAAGGATTACAGGACAGAGTAGGAATGCTGGAGATTTCTTTGGATACTCTGCGATCTGATTTTGATGTCAACAAGAGAGAGTTGATTGAGCTTCAACTTGCTCATTCTACAGCTCTTGAGAATCTTGAAAACAAGCACCGAGAGGTTGCTGATTTAATGAGTAAGTTGAATGCTTCTGAAATGGAAAACATTGAGTTAAAAAATGAAATTGATAAACAAATGACAGTCAAGGACAAATTATGTTCTGAGCTTCAGCAAAGCAATGACATTATTGTAGAGATCAGGAGGGAGCATACTGAATCTGCTGAACTCTTAAAGGTGAGAGAAGCAGAGGTTACAACGTTAATCCAACATAAGGAAGATATTTCTAATAAGTTGTATGGAATGGAGAATGAAAACAAAGAGCTGAAGGAAGCATTAAGCAGACAAAAGCACAAACTGCAAGAATTTACAGTTCAGATAGCTCTTATAGATGATAATTTGAAGCAATTAAGCAGAGATAGCTGTGATTCTATTCATGCAGTTGAAAAGTTTGAAGCCAGGCTTTACAGTTTGCCAGAAAAAGTTCTCTTTGCCATGTCAATAAAGAAAGCAGATGAAGAGCAGCTTGTTGACATAGAAAACATTCTTCAATACATATGTGCTCTTGAAGAGAAGACACATGTATTTCTAGATCAAACGGAATTGCTTGAGATGAAATTTGAAGATCTCTTGTCTCAAAATGCTTCACTAAACATAGAGTTGAAACGTAAGGAAGAAGTTCTCAATGGCTTGCAATTTGACTTAAGTTTGTTGCAAGAGTCTGCATCCAAAGCAAAAGATCAAAAGGATGAAGTCCAAGAAGCAAATGCAGCATTGAAGTTGGTTCAAGAAGATCTGTTTGCAAAAAGCAATGAGCTAACTAAAATCAGGTCTGATAATAGCAAACTGGAGATAAAATTAAAAGAAAAGGAAATCGAATCCAACAGATTGAAAGCAGATCTTGCAGAACTGCAGGAAATTTTGGCCTCTGTTTCCAATGAAAACTCTCAGCTTGCAAGAGATGTAGAAGACCTCTTAAAAAAGAGAAATTCTTCAGAAGAGGAATTGGAAGAGAAACAGAAACTTATTGAAGGACTAGAGGAAGAACTTCTAGAAATGAGCTCTTTGGTTGATCACCAGATGATACTTTCTATTGAAAGCATGAAGTGTGAACTGAACAATGTTACTCGAGAAAGAGACCGGCTCCAAGCTGAAACTCTTGTTTTGAATGAACAGCTGGAAATGGCACAGGCTTTTGCAGATGAACGCGAAGCTATTGCTGTGGAAGCTCGACAGGTTTGTTCTCCTTTTATTTGCTGAAGTTCTCTATTTTTCAAACTCTTTTTTATTGCTTCTCTGCCCTTATGAAAACAGTTCTTTCTTTCCTAAAACATCATATGAAGGTTGCCGAAGCACGTAAAATTTATGCTGAAGAGAAAGAAGAGGAGGCGAAGCTTCTGGAACGATCTGTTGAAGAACTAGAACGGACTGTAAATGCATTAGAGAGCCAGGTAGGTCTAACAAATTTACAGAGACAGATCACACATAGCGAGGTAGGTTTTAAGTATTGTTGATAAGAACATCTGCAACTTGGTATGACTTATTTTTGTTTTAACTCACTTTGTTTTGACTTTGTAAAAACAGGTGGATATTGTGAAACGAGAGGCTGATAGGCAGCGACTGATGAGGGAGGATATGGAATTGGAGTTACAAGCATTAAGGCATCAGATGTTAACAATGCAAAGTGTACATACCACTGGAAATAATCAAAATTCAAGTGACTCAGTGGGGAGTGTCACTACTAACCAAAGGTTCAGATTTCTAATACTGCTACAAATTATCAATGCTCTCAAGGAATTGTGCATGGCCAAATGAGATAATTACTAATAGTTGTTTCCTATGCAGGCCTTTAGTGGAGAAACAGCTTGAGCTGCGAGATTTACATAAACACATTAAAAACCTTGAGAAAGAAATTGAAGAAAAGGATGCCGAGGTAACTTGTAAATTTTGATTTTTCAAAAAATCCTTTTAATTCAATGATGGAAGACTTTAAACATTTGCCCCTTTTCACACAGATTAAGAAGTGCAAAGCACATATTGAAGAGTTAACCATGAATGCAGAAATACAGGCTAATGAGTATCAACAAAAGGTATGGCATGCAGGAATCTGGATTGTTGTTGGTGCATTCTTGTATTTGAATGTGGAATCAATATCTGAATTCTCCAGGATGAGGCATAAAAAATATTGCTTGTTGATTAACATGTTTTTCATCATCTGTTTAAAACAGTATAAAGCACTGGAAGCTATGGCAATTCAAGTCAAAGCTGAGCAAACTAATTCTATTGCCATATCTTCATCTAGCAACAAGTCAGGAGAAAAAATTGCTACTAAGCCTAGGGGTTCAGGTTCACCATTCAAGTGCATTGGTTTGGGTTTGGCTCATCAAATGCATTCAGAGAGGGATGAGGAGCTACAAGCTTCCAGGCACCGTATAGAAGAACTTGAAACATTTCTGGCGGCACGACAAAAGGAGGTAAATTGAACATTTGGTGTGATATAGTAATATTTTTGAATTGATCTCTGTTCTTTTGAAACTATTTGTAACTTGCGGAAACCATTCACTTGAATCTTAGTTTCCTACAATCATTGTATTTCTGATGCTTCTCAAATGCATATGCTGAATGCTAAGCTGAATGCAGCAGAGTGTGCAGAACTTTCACCTATATTTTTTCTCAGATAGTGATTGTATTTCTGCTTCTCAGATTTTTATGCTGAATTCTCGCTTAGCAGCAGCAGAAAGTATGACACATGATGTCATAAGGGATTTGCTTGGAGTAAAACTGGATATGACCAACTATGCTGTGAGTTAAAACTCTGAATTCTAGAATTCAGCATAAATATCAGCTAATTATTATTTTTTGTGTATCATAATGTATTGTTCTTTTGCTTTTACGATGCAATAACAGTCTGTACTGGACAATCAACAAGTACAAAAGATTGCTGAGAAAGCTCGGCGACAAAATGAAGAGTCACAAGAAAAGGTTTGGTTATTACTTATATAGGAAGATAATACTTGAATTATTTCCTAACAGTTCAATAAATGGACATTCATTGTTGTACCTTTCAGGAACAAGAAGTTCTGAAGCTAAAACATCAATTGAATGAGTTAATAGAAGAAAGGGAGAGGTATATTTTCTGATTGTATTTTCTGCATGGACATATATCCTTAGTATTATAATACACATTGAGCCCTGGAATTTGGTTCTACAGCTGGCTGGATGAAATTAATCGCAGACAGGCAGAAATGGTTGCTGCTCGAGTTGCAGCTGAGAAACTCCGACAGCGTGATCAGTTCTTGACTACAGAGAATGAAATGTTAAAGGTATATTGAAGATATACTTTTTATTATATTTTGTATGTTGAGGATGCACTTCACATATACACAGTTTGTTAAATATATGTTTTTTAGTTTCGGTTTAATGGTTTTATTGTGAGGAATGTTTGGTGTTATCCAAGAAGAGATTGATTGTTTTAGAAAACAACATTGCAGACAGATAATTCTAATCAAAAGAGAAGGATCATTGAGTTTGAGGAGGAAATTAAGAAGCTCTCGGGCCAACAAAATCTACAGCAAAGAATTCATCACCATGCAAAAATCAAGGCATGTGTGTTTCTAAACTTGTGAAATTATGTCTTCATTTTGGATGTTTTTGGTAATTAACTCGTAGAGGTGCATCCTGAAGTGTAGTCACGGTAACTCCTTGTACTGTGATGTTCATCATCTCACCAGTGTGCCTGGGTCAAGTATAATTTTACCCAAGAATCCCTGTAATGTGATGTTGATTGAATGATCCGCACCAGTGTACATGGTTTAGCTGTATGACTGAGATAACATTGGTAGTTCATAGAATTAACATATGAGCAGGATAGCACAATCTTATGATGTACGTTGGATTTTTGAGTTGAGATGGATCTGTTTTTGGGTATGTTTGCATTGTTAGATATGTTTTATTGTTTATATTTTATATGGATCATTGTAATTAAATGCTTGTTTTACAGGAGGAGAATAATGTACTCAGGACTCAGCATGAGGAAATCTCTGCAAAACTACGACGTACAGAGGTTCTTCTAGCACGAGTGAGTGATGAACTTGCTCGGTATCGAACAGCTGATGGAAAGTCACCATATATTAGTATTGATGAAGAGCAGAGACTGAGGAACAAACTCCAGGTATGTATGAAATTTAGCCCTAGAGCTGTAGCTCCCATTCCTCTTCACTCCTATATTACTAAAACAGTAGGCTTCTTAATCTTTTATATACATATATGAACTTTCCAACAATATATGCATTCAAAATCTTCCTTGTCAAAATGGGGCCACATATACTAAGTTTGTATTCCTGACTAGGCCGTGACCATTACCTTTACTTATTTAGTTCAAAGTTTGCCCTCAGTTTTCAAGCCCATGACAGCCTGTGAGTAAATGGGTTTGGCACCTTGCATGACATATCTGTGATAAGATAGATCTGCAGCCTGCACTAATATTTTCACTGGAGAATATTAAACGTTGATGGCAAACATTCTAGTCTGGACTAGTAATGCAAATAATAAAATATCAGTTTTGTCTGTGTCAATTAACCAGCAAGCTGAATGAATATTTTGCAGGAAACTGAGGAAGAAAGGGTACAAATGGCACAGAAGCTGTTAGGTTTGTGTAACAGCATTTTACAGGTTAGTAGGATAACCCTTGTGTGTCTGTATGTCAAATTATATCTTCACAAAATGCCTTTTAACTTGATGGCTCAACGTGGAATCCAACAGGCAGCTGGAATTGTTAGACCACCAAGGGAAATTGATCCTTCCTTAGCAGTTGAAACGTTGCAGCAACTCAAAGAGAGGCTTGAAAGTGCAGAGAGAGAAATACGAGACCTGAAACTTAAGGTATAGGTTTTTATTCTTCAGATTTATAGAAACAAGTAGTTGTCATGAAAAGAAAATTTAAATCAATAAGTGCTGAAAACTGCTTTTTGTTGAACCAGATGAAAGTTGCTGGTGAAAAGATGAGGTTAAGTGAGCTTCGTCAACAGTCAACTTCTCCCTTAAGTGTGAAGACAAATGACAAGAGTTTCACAAGCGTGCAGCAGAGTTGTCCAAGTCCTTCTCGTCCTAATTTAAGATAAATTGGGGAAGCATACAAGAATCTTTGTATAGAAACCGAGGAAGAAGGGGTTCCATCTAACCAATTACTTGTGCAAGGAATTGGGATTTGTTTGAGTTGAGGGATATTTTATTTATGCCCCTCCTCAATGTAGATTCTTCTTACTAATTGTGTACATATTCCAGACAGATCATTTACAATGCACTCCATTGATTAAGTGTTCTAGAGAAATTCTTGGTAAATGAAAGATTCGTTGTCAAGTTTCATTCTTCATTTGTGTCCTGCTGTTGTGTTTACGTTAAACTTCCGAATCTCTCACTGTTCTCAGACCTAGTTTGTTAAATTGAACTTCAACAAAATGTTCATATTTGTGAATCTCATATTGTTCTCAGAGCTAACTGTTCATATGACAAATATAGAAAATCTTTGTGAAATTCCTTGAAAATAATAGAAAAATATGCCATCATTGATTTTGTGTGGTAAAATTTGGGAGCCTGTAACAAAATGTAAGTCGAATTCTCATTTTCTTAAAACGTTGCAGTTATATGGGATCTGATTTTGGAATAGGGGCAGTACTATAGAGGAAGGGAACTGCGAGTTTGAAAGGTTACGTGTGCTTATTTGGAGCCACGTCAATGAATCGATTGATTATTACTGGATTGATAGTGTGGGTGGAGTTACAAATGGAAATGCCTATTTTTGAAGTGCATGTATGCCAAGGTCATCAACAAATGATCTGCGAACTTTTTAATGTCATTTGTTGGGCTGAGTTTGTAACTAATCTGAATCTATACGGCAATGGGAAACTAATCTGAACCTATGAGGTGTTGCTTGAAATAGAATTGATCACCTAGAAACCATGCGACATCATTATGAATTCTCTAGTTCCTACCCAACATTTGGAATGGATTTTTTTATAATTCTATTTGCAACGCTGCTCTCCTTCGTTGTTGGTGTTTCAAATTGCCAGTTCCCACTTGTTTCTACGGGGTGACCATTGCACGTTTTTGGGTAGTGCTTCTCCTCGTTTGGCGCGTGGTGCTGCTTCCCCTTCGATGTTGGCTTCCTTGGTTGGGTTTATTGGCGGCATTGTGGCTAGGTCTATTGGTGTCATTGTGGCTAGGGTGTTGCTCTCCCTAGGGTTGGCTCGCTTGCTATTGATGGTGTTGTTGTGACCCCCCTATGATGCTTGCTATTGTTGTTGGCCAAAGCTTTGCTCATGTGGCTAGTAATGATGTTGCTTGTGCATTGAGAGAGAAAACTCATCCTATTCTTGATGGTGATTTGTGGTCATGATGTGGCTGAAAATGAGAACTTCTACTAATATAGGAGTTTGGTATGCAGATTCTACAATCTCTGGGCTTCTCTCAATGATCTTCACAACTAGGTGCTAGATTCTTGGAGGCCTCTTGTTGTGGGTAAGATTGAACTCTTCTCACGTGTTAAAGGTTTTTTCATTGCTTCCTTTGCCTCTTTTGAGGACAAAAAATTGGTGTTGGGTAAGTTGTGGGCTTGGGGAGAGAGAGCACTCTCTCTCCATTAAGCCTTGGTCAACTTCCTTTAACTCTAATTGAGCCACTAAATGTGTGCTCGGTGTGGGTTAGACTTTTGAACCTCCCCCTCTTGTTTTGGGAGGTTTCATTTTATGAGGCCATAGGCAACTCCATTGGTGACTTCTTGAAGGTTGATGATTCCACTTCCTACATTGAGCGCTCTACTTTTTCTCACATTCTAGTGGACATTTACATCTCCAAGCCTCTTTTTGGAAATATAGTTTTAATGGTTGGGGAAAGGCCTTGGGCTCAACCTCTTGATTATGAGGGCTTTCCCTTTAGATGTTATTGCTTCTCCATCAATCACTTGGCTATGGATTCTCCTCTCTCACATAGTAAGGGCACTACTACTTGGTCGAAGAATGCTAATGAAGACCACTTGACCATTCATGCTTTTGATTTTTTATCGAATGACTCCTTGTAGGATGACGATGAGCCCTTAGCATATAGTGCAAATTTGGTGTGTCCTTCAAACCCTAATGGGGAACCTCCTATCCATACCTCAAAGGTCATTTTTCCCATCGTCTTGGATCAACCCTTGGCTACTCTTGTGGTAGGTCACCTTTCACCTTGTCATTTTGTGGCTCTCTCTTCATACGTTGACGAGCTCTTTATTGAGGAATCCCCCCTACCCCCTTGTTTTGATAATTTGGAAGATAGTCCCTTGGATTGTTGAAAGAAGGAAGAAAGGCCTTCCTAATCACTCTCCCAAACTCATGCTAAGTGTTGGGGCGAGAGGCGAATTCGTTCTAGACTTGACATTGTCTAAGTGGGACCTTAGGGGTCCCAACTCTTTCATTCATTTGTTGTTTTTGGCAACTTGGTTACAATTATACTACTATCTTTTGGTTGTATTATTTCTATACTGATTTTGGCCAACTTGGGCTTGTTTTGTCTTGCCTTTTGGCAATTTTTGTAAAGGTACTCTAGTTTCCCGCTTATTTAATCAAAAACATTTTGGGATGGCATGAGATTTTAAACATTTAATTGATTCACTAACTAAAATCTTCATCATTAAGGAGACAAACTATAAATTAAAAAATAATCAAGGAGTTTGTTCCTTTGCATTGGGAGTGTGTGTGGTTAGTAAATAAACTTATAATTACTAGTGAAGTAGGAACCCAAGGGGGACAAAACTCATTGAATATCTTTAGCTTGAGGAATTATGAGAATTGAAGAAGGCTTATGTGGAAGTCTATAGTTTGTCAAAGGATGGCCACATTATAGATCATTTTAACACTTTGAGGCCCCATTATGATTGCTGAGTAGTTTACTGTAATTTTATGATCAATAAAATATGTTGCATTAGAGATATCAATGCAATTTTGTGTTTGTTGATGCTATTTGTTTGTAATATCTATTGTGTGAATGGATTGGTGTGGTAGAGCAATGAATTGTACCCTTTTATGAATAAAATGTCTTCTCTCATTTTGGTAAATATTAGGCAAAACCAGCTCTTGCTTTACCCTATTGTCTACAAGGGGGACTATAGTTGCCTCAACCTTCCATATCCCTTCTAATGGATCATCCATGCTCTTATAAATATGGTGGATGTTAACACCTTCATTAGAAATGCAAAAATTGCCAATATTGGTTTCCTTAAATAGAGAGTTAATTGTCCACTTATTGAGTTTAATGTCCATGAAATATCTTAGACCTTAATCAAGCCTTATAGAGTGTAAGGGCTACTTGACACTATAGCCTCTACTATTATAAAGGGTAGATGGATAGGGGGAGCTAGTTTCTCATCATGGAAAGAATTTGCATCATCACACACCAAGAGATGAATGGTTTGGAATATGGTGCCATAAGACAACATGCTATTTGCACTTATGTGAGAAATGCTAATGCTTGCTCATACAAAGATGCTAGAGGGTTTGGGGGAGGGGAATGGTAGGATTGGCTAAATTTTGAATGTAACATGCTCATCAATTATAATGTTTCTTGAGGGTGGCATTGGTAATTGAATTCCTTTATTAAGGTGGTAGAAGTTCAAGATTTATAGATTGTATAAGTAACATGTATGCTTTCAACCCCTATCTTCTATAGTGTGGACTAATTTTCTCAACAATTGAAGGCAAGAGTGACATGATTAGTTCAAGTACCAATAATAAAATAGTTCATCAATAGGGGGCTTAATAGAACTATTATAATGTAGGGTAAAAGTACAAAGCCGTGTCACATTTTTGACCAACTTATCACAAGTGAATTTAAGTATTTCTAACTAAAAATCAATTTTGGTCAAATATGTGATCTTGTAAAATTCATTATAGCTAAGTTAGATATGCCTACAACTTTTCCAACTAAAGTTGTTGGCTAAACACATATGTAGCACCACTTTGAGGCCAATTTACCAAAAAAATAGATTTATTTGAAAAAAATGATGTTTCAACAACTTCTATTCATGTAAATAATATTTTTCTAAAAATATAAAAATACCATGTATATCCATAAGTGTAGTTTTCAAATATCTATATATATATATATTGATAATTTAATTATTATTTATATTATCTTTTATTTTTATTTTTATTTTTACTAAAAGTAGGTTATCAACACAAAATATTAGGTTGATTACCATGGCAAAGAAAAATAGTAAAACTTATTAAAAAAATTGAAAAAAAAATGATGCACTAGATAAAAGAATCTCTATAAAGATGGTATAATTCTTTTTTCATTTTAGATAAATAGATAATATGAAAGCTGGCGTTGAATGGAAACAACTATGTTTTATTACACAAATTTTAATATTTATTTAAAAATATATATTTATCAAATTTGGAAAAAAATATATCCATACACTAAAGTTTCAAGTTATAAATACATACAAAAATTTGAAGGAAAATAAATAAATTAGTATATAAAGATTGATGTCTCATGTAACTTCATTTTTCAACATTTTTTCAGAAACTAAATTATAGTGTTAATTTAAAAAAAAATTCAAATTATTTTTTTATTTTTTTAAAGAAAATACAAGTATAAAATATACTAATATATATATATATATATATATATATATATATATATTTAACTAGTTTACATCATTTCAAAATTCAAAACATATCTTTTTAGTGTTCTAAGTTTAAAAGTTGGATCACTATTAGTTGTTTCCTTAAAGGTGTGACAAATAAATAAATAAAAGTGTGGAAGAGGAGCACCAATAAGATGTAATTTGTACAAAAGGATAACCTAGTGTACTCAACCTTCAAATGGGTGGCATATAGTTACATTTATAGGTTTGTATGACTTGTCAACATGCTAATCAAGAGTGGCTAGTAGAGGTAGAGGTAGAGTTGTAAGTATGGATAAAATATTGGCAATATGAATGAGAGAGAGGTAGGGAAGATGTTGAAGGAATCTATGTCTATTTCTTACAACAAAGACCAACAAGGAAGGTTGAGAAGACAAGAGGGCTTGTAAGGAGACATGATAAGGATTATACATTAGTTCAAGGTAAATATTCCATAAGGATCAGTTAGTGAGTGCAAGGGGGAAAGAAAGCCTCATAGAAGTTGAGACAAGAGTTGTAGTGTAATGGACTACACAAAGAAATAGTTCCAATAGATATGTAGTAAGATAAGTGAAGAGGATACGTTTTTCTCTAGGTGAAAAGTGCTTATTTCGAGGAACAAAGAGTTGAGAGAAGAGGAAGTAATCCTCACATATAAGGAATCAATTGCAGAGATTTTTATGGGAGAGGCATTGGAGGATTATTGTTAATATTTTTTCATGGAGCATTAGTGATAGAAGGAGAATTGAGAAATATGGTGAAGGAAGAATTGTCTTATAGATAGTTGGTTCATAATGACATGAATTGGGAGGCATTTGAGGAGAGACAATTTGATAGATTTTAGGTCAAGGAAGAAGTTGACCATAAAAAAAATGTAGAAGATAAATAATGTAATAAAATGGAGATATCAAAATTTAGATGCATTAGCAATAACACAAAATATCACCAATTCACATTTGGTCATTTTTACAGTCATTAACAAAATATGAAATTGTTAACATTTTACAATTTTAAACAACTATCTTCTAGTCATTTCATTCATTTGATACCAAAAAAATTGTATGAATGCACTTGCCCTTGGTCATTCTAGAGCTTCACTAGCATCTATCCATGATTATTTTTTTGCATATTGTGCAATGATTACCATTTTGTGCATATCGTGCAATGATTACCATTTTGTGCATATCGTGCAGTGATTACTTTTTTCAAACAGTTTCCATGCCTTTGAATTTTACAGTCTTATCCTCAAAATATGAAACAACCGATTTAGCACTTGAAAAATTTAAAAGGGTTTTTGAGAAATGGTAGATTGCTTGCATTTTTTGTTTTGTTTTGGAAAGGCTATATCTCAATTGCTATGAACAAACATGATGATATCATCTACTGATTCTAAACATTTCCTTGTCTATCAATTATGGAAAAATTCTAAAATATAACTTATATTAAGGCTTTGAAAACCTATTGGTAATTTTCTTAAAATTTTTCAAATGAATTTCATTCTCAATTACATCATCATTTTCTCATTTTCTAAATTGATTTCAATGCTCAAGTTGCATTAATTTTAGGTTCTAATCTTTACTACAATATTTAGTGGAGGACTCTATGACAAGAACTCATGGACTTTATGACATAACATACTATGCTCCCCCAAGTTTTTGGGGCGGCGATGATAGTAGATAGGGGGACATGCATTTAGGATGGGTTTTTAAGGACATTTTTTAAGGGATGGGAGGGGAGGACCATTAAAAAATAGGGGAAAATTTAAAATATAATAAAATTTAAAATATTTAAATGATAATATAGATTAGACAATCATCATAGACATTATAAAATTTTTGTGAGCATGAGTAATTGAATAGGCATTATGATGTTCTTTATATATATAAGCATGAGTTGATAAAGACATGCTTGACTGTTGTGTATATTTGAGTGGGGCATTTATTTTTGAATTTTTCCTTAAGCCTTCAAGATTGCATGTTATGTTGTCAGAGGAACAATTACATAAAAATATAGCTAGTTATGTTTCAGTTTGACCTCAATCTAGGATACTAATAGATAAGATTATTCTATGAGTTGTTTGTGTAGGGCATGATTAATACATTTTTGCATTATGAAAGTGGCATTTCTTGCCAATTATGACTTAACTTGTATTCAATAGTATAATTACTATAGCATGCTAACTTTGTTTGTGGTAGTCCTTGTATATTGGATAGGTTTTCCAATGTATGAAAATGGAGAAATCATTGACTATGAAGATGCAAAGTTTTGCAATAGGGGATATGTATTTTGTAGATTTTGTGATCTTGATTAATCATTGGTTAGTCACTTGGTCAAACATTTTTTTGTGGTGATTTAGGGATAGTGTCCCTTGTGGGTTTTGAGGCAACACCCTTGGTGTGTCCTTGCCATAATATAAGGTAGGGTCAAGGAGTGGAGCCTCCAAAACCAAGCCCAAATGAAAACCTTCAAAACCACACAGACCTTCATGGTGCACACCATTTTCATATTTTTTGTAAATCTTATATGGGCGTGCCATAAACCAAGTAGGCATTAAAATTTTATAAGTTAAAAAAAAAACTAAAATGTGGTTGGCTACATTAGGGGACAACTAGCAATCCCCAAAACTGTGTCCCTAGGGAGTATAAAGAACATATGAACTTCAATTGGTAACAATTGTGTACGAATTACTAGTGTACAATTATTTAGGTATTTATTCAAAAAATGAATAGATTTGAATATAGATTTTAAGAAAAAATGTAAAAGATATGATAAAATACAAAAATATAACATATGAAAAAATCTTGAGGCTTTCTACTCACATAATTGACTTAAATATAGTTTTGCTAGAAATATGAAACAAATGAATAACCAATATCTTTCTATGAGAGAGATAAATGAAATAATACAATTACATACCCAAAATTTCAAGAGGTATCATTGTCACATGTGTGATTTACACCCCATTTATCGTCTTCTCTAGTCTAATCCTAATGTACATGTGTCACTTTGTCCCCTTTCATGTGTTTACTCCTTGTTGATTTATTATTATTATTTTTTAACCCTAGTACTATGTGTCATTAACCTTTGCATGACCCCTTACATCCTTAGCTTGTCACAATTTTATTCCCTTAAACTATTTAATGAAATCCTCTCTTACTTCAAATGCAACAACCACCTTCAAGTTCCTAAAATTTCAACCTTTAGATTTTTTTATTATCAGATCCCACCACCCCTAGATGCTAATCTTTCTCTTGAATGGTTCTAGGAAATTGACCATTGGGAATTCACCCTAACCTTAGATGATTGAATTGCAAGCATGTCCTTACATCCAAAAATAAATATATTTGCACAAATAATTCATCTAATGGTAACTGTTAGGGCTTACTACATTCCCAATCCAAATTCCTTCTAAAATCTTATTAAAAACGTATCATAATATCTCATTTAAATACTAAAATAATAGATTTTCAACTTGAGAGTAATATTTGAGTGAGATTTTCCAAAGGAGTTGGTGCATCTTAGTGATAAGAGCATTTCTATGTAAAGTCAACTTTTAGTCAAGCTATTGTAGAAGATTTTATGAGCCCTACATGTAGGTCCACCTATGTGATAGCTCTTGCCTTGTCTTGATTTTCATTATGTTATAATGAAAGGTGTATATTGAGTTGATTAAATGATAAGATGTTTTGTATTGACATTGAGATATTTAAAAATGTATTTGGATGCATACTTTTTGACTTTAAATGTTAAACTCTAGTAGTGTTTTAGCTTCACTATTTATACTTTATATTTGATTATGTTTGCATTAATTAGTTTAGTATTATGAGATGGTTAATGATTAAATGTGATTTGATTATTACCATATTTTGATATATTGATTGACTTATATTTATTTGATATCATGATTGGATTATGACATAATCACGAGATGTTATGTATGCCTTGCTTAATTTCATTTCCCATTGGCTAGATTATATAACCAACTATTTTATTGTGCAGATGTGCTTTACATTTGCATTGAGTGTGCATGCACAATTTCCCCAATGATGATTAATTTGGAGAGGATTTACTTGGGTAAATATGTATGCTTGAATTCCCCACATCACTTGATTAGAGTTGAAATCCATGTAGTTTTATGAAACCTTGATTCAAATTGGTGTCCATTTTGGATTCTTCTATCATAAATAAAATTGTTGTGTGAGTTTATTTAGCTCATATTTTGTTTGCATTTAGTTAGTCTTAAAATTTCTTATTGGAGTGTTTATGAAATATCTAGTATGCTTAGAAGTAGAAAATAATTTTCTGATATTTGATGCTTTGCTGAAGTAAGTGTTATGCAATTTAATAAATTATTGAACTTTGATATGAAAATTTAATGAGGTCAAATAAATTCATTTAAAATAAAATGCATTGGTTATCTAGTATGAAAATACCTATTTGAAAATATCGAGGTGTGGAAAATAACTAATTGAATGTGAAAGGAGGAAAAATGAATTAGGGATTAAAGGATTTTTTGAAAGAAAAGGAAAAGAAAAATTCATTTCATAATCAGTTTGATCCACTTGCTTGTCTCTCCTTCCTCTCCTCCATTGTGAACTACTGATTTACAAAATATTGTTTGAAACTTGCTTGTGCATTATATCTTGAAGAAGGCTTCTTAAGGATTGTGTGTACTGCATTCAACCTCCATTGTTGAGGGTTTTTCTTTGTGAAGG
This sequence comes from Sequoia sempervirens, assembly GCA_007258455.2. Taxonomy (NCBI): domain Eukaryota; kingdom Viridiplantae; phylum Streptophyta; class Pinopsida; order Cupressales; family Cupressaceae; genus Sequoia; species Sequoia sempervirens. The sequence continues at coordinate 1,204,882,776 of VDFB02271358.1, read as the reverse complement.
TATTCTCATTTAATTTATATGCATATAATTAAATTTATTTCATGTATTTCCATGTACCATATTAGGGATGTTGGTTATCTTGTTTGGATTGAGAGATGGATTTAATTTGTATGTTGTAATTTTTGGAAAATATAGAATAGTGTTAGAAATATGATAAAATTTTGTAAAATCATTAAATGTGATTCAAAAAGAGCAATCTATTCATTTTTATTCTCTAAAGGGTATTCTTCATTAAAAAAAAAAAATTATGTAAAACATATTTTTATCTTATAAGACGAGTAGAATCCTTATGGAATGTGTTTATCTATATTTTGTGTTTGAGTGTCTTAGGTTTCGACATTGTTTTCTATATCATATTATTTTTGGTTGTTTTGGATCTCATTGTTTAAGGATGATATCTATAGTTAGGAGTAAAGTGGTTATCTTTTCCATTTGAATTGGAATGAAAAAATCAAGAGAGAAGCTTGAAGGGGATTAAATCTAAAAAATATAAAATTGAATGGGGATAAAAAAGCATAATGAAGACATGATCCATTTCTAGTATTGAATTCCCTTAAAAGGGTTTTTAATGATAATGAAGGGCATAATCATAATCCATTCATGATTATTAGAATATCATTTAAAATCTCCTAGTTTAAGGGGGTACACTTCTCAATCCATGTAGATTTAACACCATTATGATAGTGCTCTACATCCTACATATAGTAGCCCATTTATATGATCAAGTTGTTTGTATCAGATGTATGAATGTGATTCTCTTCACATGATTATTGTTGGTTATCACCATTTCCTTTGTATGATTATAGTTATCACCATTTACATTTGTATGTTACTGATGCTTAATTCCATTACCACTCGATACTATTATTTGATATTGTGTTTATAATGTGTATGCTTATTGGATTCCTCATGTATGAGATGTGATTGGTATGTATGCATGTTCAATTGCTTTGTGTTGGAGTGTTGTTAGACTACTTAGTTGATGACCTAGACTAGTTTATAGGGGCGAGCCTCGGGTTCCCATATGGTTGGGTGGTGTTGATCACCATTGGGGTCAAATAGATTCTTTGAAGTGCTTATTAGAGGGTGTGCATGGATTGTGTGACATACTAATATTTGTAAATTTTAATTTCTAATTTCTTGGAAAATTTCTAAAGTGAGATCATGTGATCCTTTTTAAAAGTTAAAGTTTGTAAATTATTGAACTTTAGTGTATTAATGTTTAACCATCCACATATACATTGGAAATTGATATTGTACCTCCTCTAATGTGGGATATATTATGATCTGAACGGTTACGGGACATAATAACCCGGCCAAAATAACCCTGGACAGAATAACCCGGTCACAATAACCCAGGGACAAAATAACCTAGGGTCATAATAACCCAAGCCAAAATAACCCGTGGTCAGAATAACCCATGGAAAAAATATCCCCATAAGAATATAGAGAAAGGAAAACAAAATTTATAAATTACATGTATGTTGCTAAAAAAGCTTTATTATTCAAAATTTCAATTAAAGTGTCAAATTATGAGTGATGCCTCTTATATAATCTAAAATGTTATGCTTGTCATAACCATCAACCAATATTTTTAGTCTTTCTTTAAGTTCATGGTATTTTTTCCTGCTTGGTTTCCTAGCATATCCAACCATATATTTCTCTATTCTATTCTCTTGGAGACTGTTCTTTTTTCACTACTTTCATGAATTTCCAGAATGAGATGTGCGATGCTTGAAGCAATTCACTAAATCCTCTATGCCATCCCTCAATAGTATTATTGGTTATGGGAAGATCATCTTGAGTAGTTGAATAGCAATTCCACATTGTGATTGGAAACTTGGGTGATCGTCTATTACCTATTCTGGTTAGTCTGCCAATCCATGTGTCTTCAAAATAATCAATTATGGGTTGCAGGGTCTCCTCATGTTCTGTATAATAAGGAGATTGTTGAAGTGTTTCAAATGCATCAATTACGTCTATCTGAGGCATGAAAGCTAATGCAACAAGTTTCTTGATCTCATATGCAAATACTTCATCGACACTGTAACATGTTTGTAGACCTTCTTCTTGAACTTTCCTCCAAAAGCAGTGAGAGAAATGGAAAAAACATCCCCAAATAGTGGCATTTGGAATTTTTTTAGAAATATTTTGTCTAGGTTTATTTTGGCCGGGTTATTTTGTCCTAATACCTATATATCAAAAATTATGAAGAATTTATTGGTTCCCTAAAAAGTATATTGATTTTTTATACACTCTTTTAGAAAGCCCTAGGAAAATTTAAAATAATGTTCAAAAAAATATATTACAAAATATCTTCTTTTATGAATTTGGATTTCTCTTCTTATCACTCTACACACTCTTACTTCTTCTCCCCTTCTTCCTTTCTTTACTTCTCTTAATTCTACCACTTTATATATCTTCTTAATGACTTTTCATTTATATATTTTCATAATAACTCTTAATCAACTAATTCCCACGAAATTGCCTTTATTTTTATAATTATTTACCATTTTATAGGTTATTTAAGCATATTAAAGGTGTTTCAAGGCTATTTTAGGGGTATACAATGGATATATGGTCTAAAAATGACCTAAATAGCCTCTATGGTGCCTCACAATCATATTTATAATTTATTTTATGTCATTTCTAGTTTACTAGCTTGATCTAAAATGACCATGGGTTATTCTGTCCATGGGTTATTTTGACCACAGGTTATTTAGTCCATGGGTTATTATGACCCTGGGTTATTTTGTCCTTGGGTTATTTTGGCCGGGTTATTTTGTCTAGGGTTATTTTGGCTGGGTTATTATGTCCTGATACCGATGTGAACACATCCTAATTTTGAGATAAATAGGCTTAGTACATTGGAAGTTGAAATGATACTTGTTTCTTATGTTATGACTCATGTTTGATGTAATTGTTGAGTTAGAACCATTAGTATGAAGTTGTGTACTTAGCTCTATGGTTAGGAGAGGATAATTCATGTATGCTTATGTTATAGTGGTTAAAAGGAACATTTACTCATCAATAATAATAGTTTATTTTTTATTAAAAATAATTCATTGTTCTATGATAATTAGATGTGGTTGAATTAATCTCGTGTATTGGAAATGATTGGTTTAAAATATTTTATATAACACTAAAATTGAGGGAGATACACCTTTTAGTGTTAGGATGTTTAAGACTTGCTTTAGCCTAACCATGCTCTTGCTTTTGGGCTATGAACTTTGTGTATTTTTTGGGTGATTGAAATCACATTCTAAGGGTTTAATGTGTCATTGGACGTGTTTAGAAACCCTTCACTTTATTTGGTGTCAAGTAAGACCTTAATAGGCTCATTTGGGCTCTTCCCCCACTTAAATCACTTATTTTGCCAAAAGGGTTAGATTGGCTTAAAGGGGAAAAAACAACATCAAGTAGTGGATTACCTTTTGAGAAAAAAAACAAATGAAAGTTATTCCCTAAGACTTTTATTGAAGGCCTATCATCTTGGTTCGGTCAAGTTTGATATTTTTTTATTCTTATTATTTCTTTTATGTTGCAAGTTATTATTTTACCAAGAACAACTAACCTAGTGCAACATTAGAAATTTTACTCCCATGTAGGTAATAGTAAAATTTCATGCTTAGTTTGGACCTATTTTAGTGACCCTTGCATTTATTTTCAACACCTCCTAACTTGGTCCTAATCTCCTAAATTATGTATTTTGAGGCCTATTTTATCATTTAAAACAAACTAAAAGCATTGAAAAAATGCATTTAGTTAATGTTTTGACCTTGACACTTGATGTTCTGGAAAATAGGGCTAGGACCTATACACCCTTGGATGTATGAGTCCCCCTACTTTGCTAGGAACCAATTTTGAATATGTCAATGCTTACATTTTAACATTCAAAATTCAAATTGTAAATGTCGGCTATCAAGATCTAATCTTTAGGAAATTAGAGAAATTCCTATAAATACCTAGCCTTTTCACCATTTAAAGACTAGAACAAAGGAGAAGAAAAAGAGAGCAAGAAGAGGTTACATTCTGCCATAAACATTTGAATTTTCAAGTTTTCAAGCTTATTTGCATTTTTGATTAAGCCATATTCCATGATTGAAGGTTGATTCTAATAGAAGAGCATGATGGATTCAAGGTTTGGGAGATGTGTTCAACTATTTACTTGAATCTAATGACTTGTTTCCTAGTGTTCTCATCTTCAAAGCTTCATCCTACTTGCAATGTAAAGCAAGGTATCATTATGTTTAAGATTTCCTAAGGGTGCTTGACTTCCTCCTAGGTAGATCTTGTCATTTTTATATAGGAATCCTTCTCTAACACACTTGAGTAGGGTTTTATGCATTTTATCTCATTACAACCTTAGATGTACTTAAGGTTAAGAGAACCCACACTTTATCTATTAGATCTTTGGCTATTTATAGAGGTAGAAATACCAAAACAGGGGTTTTATTGAGACAAAATCCTATATATCTAGGTACCTCACCATCTCTTTTGTAGATTTATTGTAGGTTTGGATCCAAAGACGAAGGTTTATAGGGCATGCATCAAAGAGAAGATAAAGAGCTACAAGATCAAGTTTGCAATTTTAGAAAAGGCCTATAAGGACCCATACGCCCCTGGGTGACTTTTTCCTCCATTTCAAGCTAGATCCAAATTTATATGATAGGTACACATCACTCTTCCCTTCCCAAATCTTCTTGCAAGTTACTATTTCATTCTTTTAATCGTCAAAATATTACAATTTTCATATTAGGGCACATAGTCTAATTAGGTCAATTCAAATAAATAAATTCCAATCCACTTCCAAGGCTCAAAAGGATTAGATCTAGGTCTGATTGTCTCACCTTAATGGTTGAAAGTCAATATAACACCTTGTTTATTTGCATCTTAATGTACCCTTGAAAAAGGAAGAAATTCATCCTAGGTTTTATGCACTAAACTTAGGGTTCCCTTTTTCATATGTTACATTTTGGTGAACCTGAAATTTTGACATTATAAACCTTTTAAAATATAAATTAATTCAACCCTAGATCTAGGTTTTGCATTGTATTGTTTTGTATTTCTCATTTAGGGCTTCATTTTTGCATCATAAAAAGTCATAAAATTTCAAAAATTGCATATCATATTGCATCATAGGTTGCAATAGGGTTAGTTTTAGACACTTAGGCAATATTTACATTCAATATTACATCCATATTTGTCATTTATTGCTCAAACATTTGCATTTGAGTTACATTTTCTTCAATTGGGAAAATTTTGGAAAAATAGTCATTATCAAACTTGTGTTCAGATAGAAACAACATCCTAAAAGAACAACATACACATTCATTTTTTTATTTTTTTGAAGCCTTGTCAAGGACTCAAATGCCCTTGGGTGCCTCTACCCTGCTACTAGTGGCTCATAAAAAAAATTGCATATCTTTATCTCTATATTTTTAATCTATTTCTACTTGCAAATGTCTATTTTGAAATTTAAAAAAAGTGTTATTGCAAGTTAAAGAAAGGTGTCATTTTTCTCAACTTGTTACAAATTTTGAAGAAAATTGTTGCATTTTAGTACTAGAAATTATTAGATTTGTAGGACAATTGTTTACATTTTTTAAAGCATTACATAATCTAGATAAATTAGTTTTAATTTTGCAAAAATTCAAAAACCATAGGTTGTTACAATGTATTGAAAAATATTGAAACTCACAAAAAAATATATATAATCAATTCTATATTTGGGTTTGCACACTATCACACCATTTATTTTTGTTAATAATTCCTTTGAAAATGAAATTTCAGAAAGAGCCCTACAAGGACCCAGACACCCTTGGGTGCCTCGGTCATCCAAAAATTGCCTTAGAACTCAGGAACAAATTGGTACCTATTGTTAGTTTACAAATCAAGAATCTAATTTAAAGGTCTATAATAGGTCTATAAATCTATTTTTAACCTTAGTTAACTTTAACATGTATTTGAATTTAATGGTTAGTCTTGGAGAAAGCACAATCATCTAATCATGTTATATCTCTTTCTACAAGTACATTATATACTATCAATCCCTTTAGTTACGATGACTTTGATATGTTAGATGAAGCCCTTGAGGAATTCATCTCACCTAGATTATCTACTAAGGCTTGCAACAATCCCACACAAAAGAAAACAAATCAATGCAATCACACCTCAACTTATCATTTACCCACCTATGCAACAAACTCAAGTCCAAACCAAACTCGTGCTTATCATAGGACCACCTCAAAACAAACAAAAACCTTAGGGTCATATATTAAAATCCACAAAATAATTCACTAGTAATCATGTGTTGCAACAACCAAGTTACCACACAATTTCTCAAACATATAACACAAGGAATAATAAACAACCAAGACAAACACAAACCATTCCATCATCCATACTGCCACTCATTTACCTCAATGTAGTGGAAAGGAGTATGATCTTGTAGAACAAATTTGTAACACTCTTGCAAATATTTCCTTGTGGGACATAATTCAAATATCATCTACTTACCATAGAATGCTTCAAAATGCTTTGAAAAAAGTTTGGGTCCCTCCTAGTGCACAACCAAATGATGTGGCAACCTTAATTGAAGGTATGAATTTAGTTAATGTGGATATTGTCTTCTATTAAAGTGAATTACCTCCTCTAGATACACAAAAAGAAATGATGCTTTGATGATATTGGTTGTTATTAACAAGGTTAGGATTAGGTTTACCCTTATTGACAATGGTTTGAGGCTTAATGTTTGTAGTGTAAATATTTTGGACAAAATTGGGGTAGATAAGACTAAAATTCAACTAGATTCTTTGTATATCTATGGTTCTAACAATGTGGGAAAACAATCGCTTGGTGTGATAACATTACATGTCAAATTTTGTAACATGCCCATTGTTCTACACAATAACTTTCCTATGTTTTAACCTTAAGGAAATTGTTTAAGCATCTAACCATTATGAACAATTATTTTTTTCTTTTCAAATAAAAAGATAGCATGCACATTTGAAAGAAATATCTTTCCAAACTTTCGCATTGCATTATATCAAATTATTACAACTTTCCAAAGTATTGATTTCATAATACATAATTTCATGATAACATTTCTCTTTACAATCTTTCCATAGAATTGGATACAAAAACACATATAAGTCTCCATTAAGCTTACTTGAAATAGATGTATGAATGGTAAAAGTTTCCTCCATCAAATATTGGTTTCCAACTGATGAGGAGAATCATCACTCAAGCACTTTCCCACCAACCTTGGACTAACTACAGTTCCCCACACATCTACCAAACTGGTAGATGGACCTACCCTTCAATGAAGAGATTGGTTTGGTAACCTCATAATAATAATGACCTTCCCTGAGCTTGGTGGTGTGTCCTATATGTTTCTAGATATATCACACAGTGGCTACAACCTACACATATGACATTACCTTCCTAGTACGTAAGCTCAAATCATAGTGAACTAACAATGTAAAAAATGGCAACTTACACTACTTTGGCCAAAGTATTCATCATCCCTAATTTGGAATAGATGTCACACACTCAACCACCTTCCTAGCTCAATTTTTATTGACCATTCATAACCTATGCATATGCCATCCCCTTACGCCATGGAGTAACCTTAACCCCAAGAATAACCTATAACCTCTAGAATATTCAAAGACAAATACTAAATTATGATTTGAACAATCTATTATCTCAGATATACTAAAATAATTGTCTGACCTTTGTTTTCCTATACCTTCCATCGACAAAAAATTTCATCCTAAACACCTTTTTGGGAACAAAAGTTCCTCCACTTCCACAAAATCATTGCTACAATTATTCTAAATATATTTGAAAATTCAATATTCAATTCACATGTTGCTCGAGGAGGTTAACTGAAACACTTCTACTAAGTAAATCAAAGTAACTCTAAGACTCAACTAAGTTAAGTATCAACTATATAATCTCTATCTATAATATAGTATTTAATGCTACTATAACCACCCATTCCTTAACATGGAATATATACAAACACTAAAGCAATAAAGATCCTTACACTAGGTACATCAAAAAATATTTCACTTGCACATAAATAAGAGAATAAATTTTCCCTAAAAAGCAATTGAATTTTTTTTCCCAAACAAGGCAAACAATGTCACACAATCTTTTCAAATACATAAAAGGTATAAAAGAGTAGAAATTAGAATGGCTATTTATGCAAAGCTCCAATTAATCAAATTGGATTCCTAGCTCAGCTTTCCCAAATCAGGAAGTAATTCCCAACTATCTCTCCTCCACTCACCAAAAACTAACTCTCAAAAACCTCTCACAAACTCTCAATAATCTCTCTCAACTCTCAGCTCAAAAAATCAAAATAACATCAACTCAAAAAATAAGCATCAAGATTGCATAATGCATCCCAAATGAGGGAGAAAGCACTCTATTTATACACAAATGTGAGCAATTGTAGGCTAGAAACAAGCTATCAAAGATGACACTTCTCAATCTAAAAGGTTTGACTCAGCAAGAAAAAGAAAAGGTGGTAACTAAAAACATTGTATAGTAAACACATGCTCAACCAGATTTCACTATGAAGAATGAGTCGCTTACTCAAATGGACAACAAGAATAACAATTAGAAATGCAAGGTTAATTTCTTCTATAGGTCAACTCATTTTGGCCAGCTTATCATTTGACCAATTCTCATATTTCAATTTGCTTCATAAGGTGGAGTTCATATTGCAATCTAGACTTCTATTTGGTTCACACCATTCATAAGTTTGCACCACATTATGTATCGCATGCCCTATTCCTTTGGTTGCTGCTTGCTAAAGACCAAGTCAAAGTTTCCTGTACATTACATATCCACTTTTCCTTCAAGTTTGACTTAGTCTTGGCAGAATTAACTTACACGTTGGTTTTCTTTGTTTTCCTACACTTTATTCCAGCATTGACCATGTTTCATGTTACTCAGAATTTAAATACTTTAAACATTGTTTATGTTTATGCGCTACCTAAACTTAAGCGCTATTCTCTTTTTAGTTATGCATCATATACTATATGTATATGTTGTGCATTATACATAGTATAGGTTGTGTTTATTATGCTATGTGCATAATATCATTTTAGAACTATTGAAATCATTAACACATATATTTAATATATACAATATATATATACACAATGTAATTTATATATACATATATATATATATATATATATCTCAACTTACAAGTTTATAAAATTCATCATTTGATATATGAATACATATTCACATATTCTCGTATTTCGCATATTGATGTATGTGTATATATATACGTATGTGTGTATATATATATTAATATACTAATATGGATGTTTCCTTTTCGTCAATACATACACATATATTAATATATATACATATATATTCATATACTATATATATCATACCTTGATAATTAAACACATATATTCATAGTCATAATGATTGACATATATACACAAAGTGTGTATATATATATGTATATATGTCACCTTTGTCCGATTGATATTCCCATGCATATGGATAATCCGTCCATGAGCATTCATAAATGCATTCTATCTACCTATAGTCATGCACATTTTTACTCATGTGTATGAGTTTATCGTTGACACATACATATATACATTTTATGTATATATCCCATTGATTAAATATAGACACATAAAGAAGAACTCACACTTCACAAAGAGACTCAACACTTTTAACCCCCAAGACAAAAAAATGTTCATAAATAAAACCACATGCAAGACTAAAGGTAATGTACTATTTCCCTAGCTATTATCTCGACTCGACCAAACTAAGTGTGTTGTGAAATCTTAGTTTAGGTCTTATTAAAGGGTTACCAGACCAAGTTCTTCTCCTGAGTGATACTTCCCTCTCTTCCAGAGGCTTGATTCTATCTCTGTATCCAACTTAGTACATTGCAACATTAGTCAACTAAAAACAATACATTCATTTGCATCATATATTTCACAATTAGATTCATTTCATAACATCAAATTAAATCAAACATTTAATCATCATATTTCCAAAACACATAAAGCATAAATACACTCATTTAAAGCATTTTTCACCCAACAAGATAAAAGTAAATAAGTAGTAACACAACAGGGGGTAACATACCCCCCCTTGTGAATCATCGTCCCCGATGATTGTAAGTAACAAACATAGACATAAAATATAAACATAAAACATATCATCATTTTTTTTCAAGAACTATCAAAAGCACGTAAGACATGAGGAAACTTCTGCTTAATCTCAACATAGTCTTCCCAAGTGGCAAAATCTTCTGCATACTGGTCCCATTGGAATTTGCATTACACAACCTCTTTGTTATGTAAGTGAAACTTACATGTTCTGAGCACCTTGAGAGGCTCGATTATTACCACTCCAATCAATAACATTCCTATACCTGTAAAGCATTCCAATCAATAACATGGTTATCCCATGGTATATACTTTTTAAGGTATGAGACATAAAATACATTATGCATACTGGCAAGAGCTGGTGGCAACACAATTTGATAAGCGACAAGGTTTACTTCCTCAAGAACCTCGAAAGGACTTACATAAAATAGAGCTAGTTTGGATGACTTTGCAAACTTGATGGAAATATTATGACGTTTAACCCTCAACAACACCTTTTCCCCTACTGGAAAATTTTTGGGTATCTGCTTAGAATCTGCATAGCTTTAATGTCTATCATTAGCTTCTGCTAGCCTTTGCTTGATAATTCCTACTGCTACTCCATCTTTGATAACATCTTTAGCCCAAGACTTATCCTATCCTCTAGCTTATCCCATCTTATAGGAGTTTGATATTTTCTGCCATACAATGCTTCGAATGGAGCCATCTTGATTGCAGAATGATAATAATTGTTGTATGAAAATTCAACCAATGGAAGGTAATATTCCCACTTGTATTGTTGATCTATGCAATACATCCTTAGTAGATCTTCAAGCACTTGGTTAACCCTTTCAGTTTGTTCATTTGTCTCTGGATGATACGTTGAAATTATGTTCAACTGAGTTCCAAGTGAGGAGAACAAGGTTTTCCAAAACCTAGATGTCACACGAGCATCCTTATTTGAAATGATATTCTTAGGAATCCCATGCAATCCTTTTAGTTTGTTCATTTATCTCTGGATGATACGTTGAAATTATGTTCAATTAAGTTCCAAGTGAGGAGAACAAGGTTTTCCAAAACCTAGATGTCACACGAGCATCCCTATTTGAAATGATCTTCTTAGGAATCCCATGCAATCTAAACATCTCTTGAATAAATTTCCGAGCTATGACATAAGCTCCATCGATTAAATTCCCCAAAATAAAATGTCTGACCTTAGTTAGCTTATCCACCACCACTAAAATGCCATTGTGTTTATTCCTTGGCATATGTAAACCTTGCAAAAAGTCATGCTAATGACTTGCTAGTTACTTTTGGGAATATCATGCAGATACAAAAGACTTGCAGGGTGATGATGTTCTACTTTTACCCTTTAACACACTAAGAATCTTGCAACATCCCCCTTCATTCCCATCCAAAAATATAATGTTTCACTTCTGCCAACATCTTTGTCACACTAGGATGTCCAAAGTATGGTGCATTGTGAACTTCTTTCCACACTAGATTCTTAACTCCTCTAAATTAGGAACATAAAATCTCCCTTTAAACCTTAGTGTTGCAAGATTTTCTCCCTTGATCTCCTTGTGATGTGCAGTGCAATGCTTGGGTTCGTGGCATGGCTTAACCGCCTCTTGTGGATCTTGGATCTTGGATCTTGTATAAATATGGTGATTATATTGGGCATTAATAGGTCGACCTTTAGGTGCAACAGTAGCCGCTTGTGCAACAATTGGTATCAAAGTTGAGGTCACAAGTTCAAACCCCTAGCTTGCACTAGGGGGATTGTTGCAAGAGTTTCACCCTTGGTCTCCTTGTGTTGTGCAATGTGACGCTTGGGTTTGTGACATGACTTAACCGTCTCCTATGGATTTTGGATCTTATATAAATCTGGCAATTGTATCAGGCATTAACATGTTGATCTTTTGGTGCAATGATAGCCACCTATGTAACACTTAGTAGTCCATTGGTTTCAAAGTAAAAACCTTCGTACCTTGCATCTTTTGGATTATCCATGAGTGCTTGCTTAACTTGCTCATAAAATTTATCACCATGGATTCCTATAATACATGTCCCTTAAAGTCGGTTTGAATTGTTACCATAGAGGCAATATGCCTTCTATGACTTAGGGCATCTGCAACCTAGTTCTCTTTTCCCTTAATGTAATTGATGTTAAATTCATAGTCAGATATCAACTCCAACCACCTCCTTTGTTGTGCATTCAGATTGGGTTGGGTAAATAAATACTTCAGATTGTGATGATCGGTCTTTATTTCAAAAGGATTTCCCATTAGATAATGTCTCCACATCTGTAATGCATGGAAAATAGTTGCTAACTCTAAATCATGCGATACATAATTTTTTTCGTAGGGCTTTAGCTTCCTATATTAATAAGCTATGACTTTCCCTTCTTGCATCAAAATTCCTTCTAATCCTTCACTTGATGCATCCGTGATGATAGTAAAGTTTCCCTCTGGATTAGGTACCTTCAATATTGATGTGGTAGTCAACTTCTCCTTGAGTAGGTCAAATGATGCTTGAATTTTTTCTGACCACTCAAACTTCTTACCTTTCCTTTGCAATGAAGTAATAGGAAAAGCTATCCAATAAAAGTTTGCAACAAACTTCCTATAGTAACTAGCCAAACCCATAAAAATTCTAACCTTTGGTACACTCTTGGGCATTGGCCACTCAAGCACTGCATTTATCTTAGCTAGATCAATTGCAATCCCTTTAGCTAAAATTACGCGACCCAAATATTGTACTTCCTTTTGAAAGAATGTACACTTAGAGAGTTTTCCATATAACTTGTGCACTCTTAACCATTGGATAACTATCTCTAAATGTTTACAATGATCCTCTTCATTCTTGGAATAGATTAAGATATTAGGGTAAAAGCAAGAAGTTGGGTACACAAAAAGCTCAAAAAGTGGAAGTGTTTTTGCTGTTTTTCAGAATTTATCACACTTGGACTGAAAATTCGAGGCACTTCCACAATGAATCTTAAAAAAAGTCATTAATATGAAATTTTGAATTTTGAATCTAGTTTCCAAATATGTAAATTATTCAAATACCTAGATTATATAAATTAAATTTTTATAGGGATCTATAAAAACCACTTTTTAAAAGTCCCTGTTTTTTTACCATACCAAGCATGTGTACGAACACCACTCTTTGACCCAAATAAAAGTATTTTTCTAATTCCTTTTAGGAAAAGAGATCTAACAACATGAAGATTTATGTGGAATTTTTTTTGTAATTTTTGGTCGAATATATTTTTTTAATTGACCTTAATTGTTGTTTTTAAAAATCAACGTGTACGAACAACATAATTGGACCTAAACTAAACATTTTTTGAATCTTTTTTTTTATTGTGTAGAGAATTGTCTGAAGTTTGATGCCATATAATTTTTTTTACAAGAAACTTAACCAAAAAAAAGTTATTAAAAAACAAAAAAAGCCTGATATTTTAAGTTTAAGGACTAGTTTGCTTAGAAATTAATTAAAAAATAGAAAACATAATCCAATCTTAATAAAAATTATATATTTTGAAAGTAGACATCGTTTTCTCTAATGGGTTTTAATTTTATAGATTGATTCAGAAAAAAAGTCCATCTGCCATATTACCAAAGTTGGACATTCTTTTTCAATCTGCCTTAGTTTTTTAGTTGCAGGTCCAAGGGTAAGGGTCAGGTTGCTAAGCCTTTCTCGAGTCTAAAACCGAGGCAGCATGTGGGTTGGGAATTTAAAATTTTAAAAATACATACGTGTTTTTTAAAAACGCATACGCGTTACAAAACACATACGTGTTCTTTATTTTCTTGATTATTTAAAAAAAAACTTTTTAGAAACGCGTACGCGTTTAAAATGCATACACGTTTCTAAAAGGTATTTATTTTTTAAAATAAATGACTTGTATGTGTTATAAAATGCGTACACGTTTTTTAGTGCATACACATTTTTTTAGGCTTGGGTACCCGAAGCATAACGCATACATGCTTTCTACGAGATTTTTTTTTGGCCGAAACTTCCCCTCTTCGTGTACCCAACTTGCTTTTACCCATCATCCAAACAAACTAATAAAAACCTATCCAAGAAATCTCTATTTTACATTGTTCATTAGGTTCATGAATGTTGCAGGTGCATTCATAAGTCCAAAGGGTAGGACTGTGAACTCATAATGTCTTTATCTAGTCTTGAAAGTAGCTTTGAAACTATCTTCATCTTTAATCCTTAGTTGATGATAACCGGATTGCAGATCAAACTTAGAAAACATAGCTACTCCTTGCATCCGATAAAAAAGATCATCAAATACGTGGCAATGGGTACTTATTCTTTAACGTAGCTTTGTTAAGCATCTAATAATCTATACATAAGCATAGTGTACCATCCTTCTTTACGAAGATCACTAGAGCTCCCCAGGGTGAAACATTGGGTCTTCTTAATCCCTAGGACAACAACTCTTTGAACTGTTCCTTAAGCTCCATTAATTCCATTGTGGTCATCCTATAAGGTACCTTGGATACAGAGTTCGAACCTAGTACTAGGTTAATGGAGAAATCAAATACTCTCTTGGGAGGCAATCCAAGTAGTTCTTCTAGAAGGACATCCACAAATTTCTATAAGATGGGATACTTCTCCATATCTATTTCTCCAGATTCCACCACTTCTTCTTCAACTTCTTGTGATTCTTTAGGTTCACAATACATGACATCGTCTTCCTTGAATTCTTCAAATTTATCCATTTTGACTGTGAAGAGTTGGCAACCTTTCTTTTTTTCTTTATGCATTTTCACAGCTGAAATCTGTCACAGGTTCACTTCCCTAGGTGTTCCTTGCAAATACACTTATTTACCTAGATCATCTAAGCATTTATGGTTTTAGCATGGAAATCCACTTTATCTCTATGCTTCCATAGCCAATTCATACCTAAGATGACATCATAAGAACCTAATGAAGCTAGGTACAAGTTTACTTTTGTTGAGAAACTTGGAATTTCAACCCTTGCATCAAATAAACATTGATTCACTGTTGCTCTTGCCTAGTTTTCATATTCTACAACCCAATATTTTTCCATAAAATTAGCCTTCCTAGAAATTTGGTTAGCTACTCTAGGTGAAACAAATTTTTTTGTGGCTCCATTATCAATAAGTATGGAAACAGGTAAAGCAAACAAAGTACCTAGAGTTTCCATCAGGGTGATCTGGTATTTAGCTTGTCGATTGTCCACTAATTGCATGGATCCTTTCTTGAAATGCAGCCTGTTGAGGAGGAAGTGAATTACCATGTGGTTGCAAAATTGATGGTTTATTGGGACATTGATTAGCAAAATGATCCCCACCACATGTAAAGCATCCTCTCACTGGTCCCCTCCTTTTCCTTGGCCTTTCAAAGTTACCACCATTCCCTCCAGCTTTGTTATAGTTACCACTATTGCCAATGTGGAAATTTTTGAAGTTGTTTCCTCGATGATCCTTCCTTGGCTCATTCCAATTATTACGAACCCCTTTGTCCCCTTTCCTTTGAAATTCCTGCCCCTCATTAAAATTCTTGAGAGCTTGATTAAATTGAGGCCCATTAAACTTCATTGGATTCCTCTCTTGATAGTTTGAGATGGCTTTGAGCTTTTGCTCTTGCTTGATTTCCTTCTCATATACTAGGTCCATAATGGTCAGACCATGTACATCCAACTCACCACCAATTTGGCCATTTAGACCCATAATGAACTTCCTAATTTGAAATCACTCATCTTTGTGGTACATTGGTACATACCTCAAGAGACAAGTGAACTCTCAATATTCATTCATTGAAGATTCTCCTTGCTTAAGATTTTGGAAATCTATGAGCTTTTGATTGAAGAAGAGTTGGGGTAACAAACTCTTTCAGAAAATCTCAACAAACTCATTCCAAGTCAGCTTTAAGGAACTAATTCCAAGTTCCATCTTCTTGTTCATCCACCAATTAGAGGCTTCTCCTGTTAATTGGAATGCTTCCCACATAGCTTCAACGACCTCTGAATAGTTCCTTATTTCAAAGTACTTATCCATTTGAATTGACCAAGCCTCAACTTCTTCTCCAGTGGTGCTTCCTTCAAATTTTGGAGGGGTAATATTTCTCATGTCCCTAGATAACTTAGTTTCCAATCACTTTCTATTGGTTCCCTCAAAGTATAATTGTGTCCTATCACTTTCTTGATCACTAGATTTAGAATGATTTTGAGAATCCTTCTCTTCTTCCTCATCGTTGGGAACTTCTTCTTCTTCATTGTCTGGGACTTCTTCTTCCTCTTTTTCTTTTCCCCTCACTTCTTGTTCAAGGTTTCCTATCCTTCCTCTTGTTTTATCCATGATTTCCAAAATATAGTCCAACTTAGCTTAGGCATTATCCTGACCTTGTCCAACTTCTTAACTCCCTCTAGGATTAGTTCTTGTCCTATATCCATTGTATCAAGTAAAAAATTATACCTGGAGGTTCATATTTAATTAGATCCTATCATGGATTACTTTACATATTGAAAATATTCCAAAAGAGCATAATATTCATACATAAGAACTTTCATTGAGGGCCTCATACACAAGTTTTGATAAAAAATATAAATTTTAATTTATTCATGAGAACAATATCCTTTCTTTTACATAGAATGACTATTAAATATTTAAGAGGAGAGTATCCATTAGAGTCACTCTCAGATACATAACTATGTGGGATGTAACCCTCTGATTTTTCCTCATCTCTATCCCAAAAAAGATAGTAACCCTTAGATTTATCTTTTGATACATAGCTTTAGGGAACATATCCCTCCGAATCACCACTAGAGGCTATAACAATAACTTCAGCCATAGGTATAACTCAAGGGTCCCTAAATATCAATGCTGGACTAACACTACATTCCGAGGGCATATCCCTAGAAAGTGGTAATGAGTCTGACTTGGTTGGAGAAACAGATGGTAAGTAGTTGAAATTGGCATAATTTCTCATCCTTCTCTTCTCTTGACTAATTCACAAAAGGGCGTGATTGATAGTCTCAATGTCTCTTAGCCAAATGGTGTTGTCATGATTGGTTCCCTCAATGGTATGAACAAGGGCTTCTCTTTCATTCTTGGCCCATAGGTAGCACTCATTTTTTTATCACTGACTTTCTTGTAGTTAACCTGAGATGCACCATCCTAGCACAAGAATTTCCAAACATTAGACTCATAATGTTGGAGGGGAAAACATAGTGAGCACATAGGTTCTAGAGCTAAACCTGATAGCTTTGATACCACATGCAACATGCCCACTGTTCTACACAGTAACTTTCCTATGTTTTAACCTTAAGTAAATTGTTTAAGCATCTAACCATTATGAGCAATAAATTTTTTCTTTTCAAATAAAAATATAGCATGCACATTTGAATAAATATCTTTCCAAACTTTCCCATTGCATTATATCAAAGTATTACAACATTCCAAAGTATTGATTTCATAATACATAATTTCATGATAACATTTTTCTTTACAATATTTCCATATAATTGGATACAAAAACACATACAAGGCTCCGTTGAGCTTACTGGCAATAGATGTACGAATGGTCTAGGTGTCCTCCATCAAATATTGTTCGCTAATTGATGAGGAGAAGCATCATGCAAGTTATTTTCTGCCAACCTTGGACTAATTATGGTCCCCTGCACGTCTACCAAACTAGTAGATGACCCTACCATTCGATAAAGAGATTGGTTTGGTAACCTCATAATAATAATGACCTTCCCTGAGCTTGATGGTGTGTCCTATACATTTCCAGATCTATCACACAGTGGCTACAACCTACACATATGACATTCCCTACCTAGTACGTAAGCTCAGATCACAGTGAACAAATAGTGTAAACAATGAAAACTTACACTCTTTGGCCAAAGTATTCATCACCCCTAATTTGGAATAGACGTCACATGCTCACCCACCTTCCTAGATCGATTTGTATTGACTGTTCATAACCTATACATAGACTATCCCCTTATGCCATGGAGTAACCTTAACCCCAAGAATAACTCATAATGTCTATGTTAACTGAAACAATTATACTTAATAAATCAAAGTAACTAGATAAGACTCAACTAAGTTAAGTATCAACTATATAAGCTCTATCTATAATATAGTATTTAATGATACTATAACCACCCATTCCTTAATATGGAATATATACAAACACTCAAGCAATAAAGATCCTTACACTAGGCACATCAAGAAATATTTCACTTACACATAAATAAGAGAATAACTTTTCCCTAATAAGAAATTGAATTTTTTTTCCAAACAAGGAAACAATGTCACACAATCTTTTCAAATGCATAAAAAGTATAAAGGAGTAGAAATAAACATGCTTGTTTATGCAAAGCTCCAATTAATCAAACTATATTCCTAGCTCATCCTTCCCAAATCAGCAAGTAATTCCCAACTATCTCTCCTCCACTCACCAAAAACTAACTCTCAAAAACCTCTCACAAAATCTCAATAATCTCTCTCAACTAAGCTCAGAAAATCATAATAACAACTCAGAAAATAAGCATCAAGAGTGTATAATGTGTCCCAAGTCAGGGAGAAAGAACCTTTATTTATACACAAATGTGAGCAATTGTAGGCTAGAAACAAGCTATCAAAGATGACACTTCTCAATCCAAAAGGTTCAACTCAATAAGAAAAAGAAAATGTGGTAGCTAAAAACATTATTGAAATGGACAACAAGAATAACAATAAAAAATACAAGGTTAATGTCTTCTACAGGTCAACTCATTTTGGCTAGCTTATCATTTGACCATTTCTCATATTTCAATTTGCTTCATAAGTTGAAATTCATATTGCAATTTAGACTTCTATTTGGTTCACACCATTCATAAGTTGGTGTCACATTATGCATTACGTGCCCTATTCCTTTGGTTGATGCTTGCTAAAGACCAGGTCAAAGTTTCCTATACATTGCATATCCACTTTTCCTTCAAGTTTGACTTAGTCTTGGAAGATTTAGCTTACACATTGGTTTGCTTTGTTTTCCTGCACTTTATTCCAGCGCTGCCCATGTTTCATATTACTCAGAATTTAAATACTTTAAACATTGTTTATGTTTACGCATTGCCCAAACTTAAGCGCTATTCTATTTTTATTTCTACACCATATAATATATGTATATGTTGTGCATTATACATAGTATAGGTTGTGTTTAATATGCTATGTGCATAATATCATTTCAGTGCTATTGAAATCATTAACACATATATTTAATATATATAATGTATATGTATATATATACATATACATAACGTAATATATAACTCAACTTACAAGTTTATAAAATTAATTATTTGATATACGAATACATATTCACATATTCTCATATTTCACATATTGATGTATGTGTATACATACATACATACATACATACATACATACATGCATGCATACATATATGTATGTATATATATATATATTAATATACTAATATGAACATTTCCATTTCGTCAATACATATGCATATGTTAATATATACTATATATATATATCATACCTTGATAATTAAACACATATATTCATAGTCATAACAATTTACATATATACATGAAGTGTTTATATATATGTATATATATGTCACCTTGTTTGATCGATATTCCTATGCATATGGGTAATCCGTCCATGAGCATGCGTAGATACATTCTATCTACCTATACTCATGCACATTTTTACTCGTGTATGAGTTTATCGTTGACACACACATATATAGATATATATACATTTTATGTATATATCCCATCGATTACATATAGACACATAAAGAAGAACTCACACTTCACAAAGAGACTCAACACTTTTAACACCCAAGAAAAAAAACATTAATAAATAAAACCACATGCAAGACTAAAGGTACAACTTACTATTTCCAAAGCAATTATCTTGATTCGGCCAAACTAGAAGTGTGTGTGTGTGTGTAAAAGATAGGTTTAGGTCTTATTAAAGGTTTCCAAACCAATTTATTCTCCTGAGTGATACTTCCCCTCTCTTCCAGAGGCTTGATTCTATCCCTATATCCAACTTAGTACATTGCAATAGTAGTTATCTGAAAATAATACATTCATTTGCATCATATATTTTCACAATAAAATTCATTTCATAACATCAAATTAAATCAAACATTTAATCATCATATTTCCAA
The DNA here is from genome assembly GCA_007258455.2 of Sequoia sempervirens. Lineage (NCBI taxonomy): Eukaryota > Viridiplantae > Streptophyta > Pinopsida > Cupressales > Cupressaceae > Sequoia > Sequoia sempervirens. The sequence goes on along the minus strand of VDFB02271358.1, from coordinate 1,204,862,455 downwards.
AACACATAAAGCATAAATACACCCATTTAAGGTATTTTTTTCCCAATTAGGTAAAAGTGAATAAGTAGTAACACAACGGGGTGTAACAAAGTTCGTAAGGTTACGTTACAAACTCCTATCCATGTCATGCCCTATGATCTTTCATATAATATTCTCTTGTGTAGACCACAAATTCATGAAATTAAAGGAGTTCCTTCAATGCTTCATCATTTAATGCAATACACTTACAACAATAAGGTTTGCATGATAAAAGCTGATCCAAAATTTGAAAATTGCTTGCAAACTAAGAAAGGAGGTCCTTTGAGAACATTCATACCAACCTCAAAAGTGGAACCTTCGCAAAAAGAATACAAAGATGAGTGTCTTTCATCGGTGACAAAATTATTGGAAGATAGTTGGGGCTCACTAGATTTTACACCTACATTCATGGGAGAATACAAGATCACACAAACAAAATCAGGAAAAGGACAAGAAGTCATGGTGGTATCAACACAATCTATCACTGAATCATCAAAAACATCTGAATTGACAACTTCTAGCAAAGAGGAAGACACAAGTTACACATCGGCTTATGATGAAACTGATTATGGGAAACTTCCTTCCTTGAAAGAAATGGAAGCCATTTACAAAAGATGATATCAACTCTTGAGAAAATATGACTATAATGGAAAAGGATGTGGTATAAAAGAAAAAGGTATTTGTGTCCCTATAGAACCTAACATGCAAGAAACAACAAGAGGTCATGGTTATTGTCTTTCAAAAATAATGAAAACATCAAATAGACCTTCACTTAATGGAAATTTCATCACACAAGATTCCCATAAGACAATACTAAACTTGGTGCATCTTGAAATGATAGATATCACAAGAAATGATATGTCATTGGACACCTTTCAAAATGATGAATCCCTAGCATAATTTTTGGGAGTGTATGATACTTTACCAAGCCACCATCATAATCATAGATTTACATATTGTTTAAATATTAAGGGATACTTTGGGGAAGAAACTAAATCATGTGATGATGAACAAGACAAATCTCAAACAATTCCTAATGTTCCAAATCAAAATATGTTACTTGTAGTAGACACCATAAACATACCAATGGATCCATCCAATTAGGAGAATGTGATTCAAATGGGAAAGTGTCTTGATGATGATGAATAAGAAGATCAATTTAACATTAATACATGATTTTCCTAAAAACATTTCTTGGACTTATTCAGATATGCCAGGTATTGACCCTAAGATAGTCACGCACAACATTGTTCTTGAAAAAGATGCTAAACCCATGAGACATAAGATATGCAAGATAAATCCTAAGGTAGCTTTATTGGTCAAGGTTGAGATTGAAAAGATCTTACAAGATGGTTTCATCCACCCTATTTATTATTCACCTTGGATATCTAATTTTATTGTGATTCCAAAATCTAATAATTGTATTAATATGTGTACAAATTTTTGTGATCCTAAAAAAGCATCTTTAAAGGATGATTTCCCCCTTCCTAATATTGACATGATAGTGTATTTAACTATGAGACATGCCCTATTATCATTTATGGATGGTTTTTGGGGTATAATCAAATTTTTATCAACCCTTAAGATCAATATAAAACAACTTTCACTACACCTTGGGGAACATTTTGTTGGGTTGTTATGCCTTTTGAATTGAAAAATACCGAAGCAACATATCAAAGAGCTATGACACTAAAATTCCATGATTTCATACATAATATTTTGGAAGATTATGTCAATGATATTTTGGCCAAGTCTATAATGCATCAAGGTCATGTCAAAATCCTTCGTAAAATCTTTAAAAGAATTCATAGGTACAACTTGAGGCCAAACCTGAAGAAATGTGTCTTTGGTGTGAATAGTGGAAAATTGTTGGGATTTATAGTATCACGTAGAGGAATTGAGGTGGAAACAAAGAAGATTGATGATATTCTAAGCATTCCACCTCCTAAGAAAATTTCACAATTGTGTAGCTTACAAGGAAAGATTCTAGATATTCATTGTTTTGTGGTATCATTGGCAGATCAAACTCTTCCCTTTACCTAGCTCCTAAGAAAGAATCAAAATTTAGATGGACTACGGATTATCAAAAAGCTTTTGAAATTTCAAAACAATACTTAGCTAATCCTCCCATCTTACAACCAACCATTCAAGGAAATCCTTTTATCCTTTACACATCAACTTCAACCCATGCTCTTGTTGCATTATTGGCACAACAAGATGGGAATGGCAAGGAGGATCCTGTTTATTACATTAGTCAAACATTGATTGATTATGAAACCTGTTATATAACTATAGAAAAATAATTTTTGGCTCTTGTGTTTTCCACTAATAAATTGAGAGATTATTTGTTAAACACAAAAGTGTGTGTCATTACAAGATTTGATCCTTTAAAGCACCTCTTTGCTAAAATAGATTTGTTAGGACACCTAACTAAGTGGGTTATGTTGTTGACTGAGTTTGGCCTTACATTTCCCCTCCAAAATCAATCAAGGTCCAAGTGTTGACTGACCATTTAGCTGAGGTGCCTTTACCATTAGCATTACCAAATCACAACTCATATCCTAATACAAATGTGTTTAAATAGATGATAATGAAACATGGGAATTATATTTTGATGGTTCTAAGTATCAAAGTGGCTCTGGAGTAGGTGTTTACTATTACTTCCTTTAGAAAATCCAATTACCTTATCTTAGTGTCTAAATTTCCTATGTACAAATAACAATGTAGAGTATGAGGCCCTTATCATTGGGTTGCATGCGGCCTTGTCTTTAGGTGTTCAAAACATTCATATATTTTGTGATTATTAACTAATAATTAAACAAATTAATGGATCTTATCAAGAAAAGCATGATAAATTATCTCAATATAAAGACCTCATGATAACATTATTAGAATGTTTTATGTCATACACTATTGACAATGTTCCATGAAAGGATAATCAAAATGCAGATGCAATGGAAAGTGTTGCTTCCCTTGTTTCTCTCAAGGATTCTTCCACAAATTTCACACTCATTGTCTACACTCTCACAACACCATCAATAGATGAAAAGATGAAGGAAAAATTAGTTGCCAATATTGAAACCTCTAATGAATGGTATATGCCAATATTTAAATATCTAAAAGAAGGTACTTTTCTTGAACCAACCAATAAGAACACTAGAGCTTGTATTCAGAAACTTGTGGCTCAATATATAATCCTAGTGGGCGTGTTTTATAGGTAGTCATTCAATGGTCTTCTCCTTTAGTGTCTTAAACAAACTGAAATCCCTCTAGCCCTTGAAGAATCTCATGCGAATTCTTTGTGAGGGGAATTTTAGAGGAAGATCATTAGTTTAAAAATTAATATGTATAGGGCATTATTGTTGAAATATTGAGCAATATTGTTTTGATCATGTTAAGAAATGTCCTAAATGTCAAGAACACAACAATTTGATTCATGCTCCTACTTTTGAACTTCATGATCAAGTTTCTATTTAGCCATTTTCAGTATGGGGCCTTGATCTTATTGGAAAAATATCACCTCCTTTTTCTTCAAGACATATGTTTATAATCACTGCTACAAATTATTTCACGAAGTGGGTAGAGGCATTTCCTCTCCATTATATAACCACTGATGCAATCTATTGTTTTATCTTAGCAAACATAACAAGGATTGGTACACTCAACTCTCTTATGCATTATGGGCTTACCACACAAGCATTTGCACATCTACACGAAATACATCATACAACCTTATTGACGGTGTAGATGCAATAATGCCCTTAGAGTTAGAAATTCCCTCCTTGATAATCTCTCTTAGTGACCTTATTAATGATAATACTTATAGAGAACAATGATTGCAACAACTTGAGATGCTCAATGAATAACGTATAAATTCTCCCAAACATCTCCAAGCTTATTCCAAAATAATGCAACATAAGTATAATGATAATGTCATTCATTGTTCTTTTAACAAAGGGTATTTGGTCTTGTATGAAAATCAACGTAATGTCATGCTATTCTAGATGAGAAAGGAAAGTTTAGCCTAAATTGGTTAAGACCCTATATCATCGATGAAGACTATGGATCTATTTTTAGATGCATAGGACAACTAAGAAGTGGGGATGAATTAGTTGTACATTAAAACATGAAAACCCTCATTAACATTTAGATCTGTATTAGCCCTTAAACCCTTAACAACCATTAAACCCTTATCATGCATTAGCAAAATGTAAACATGATAAATAGTAATGAAAACACATCCAAACACATAAGAACACTAGATTTACGTGGAAAACCAAAGAAGGGAAAAACCAAAATGAGGATTAGCTCACAATATAAATTAATAGCAACACTGAATATAATAGGATCACTACCATAGGGCTCACTGCCCAAAAGATAGAAGGGCTCGCTGCCAAAGGACTCGTCCAAAAGAAAGAAGAACCTAAGAAGGGGTGGCTCAATACCAATTTTAACTACTAACAATGCATCTCTCTTATGTCAAAGGTACAGTTCCACTAGAGCACAAACAACTCATTCAATAGACTAAAATGTAGACACCTTTTGCTTACTGCATCTAGGAGTCATAGGTATTAAAGCTTGCATTCAGATCACCGAACCTTATCACTTTCACATATTTTGCATCACACACACTCTCTACTTAATTCACATAAAAAATCACCTTGTATTTATACCAACTGTGACCTCAAAAAATCTCAATTAGGTTGGCCTTAAGGAAATGTATACACCTTAACCATGCAACATAAAATAGGTTGGAACCAAACACTTCCAAGGTATAAAGAAGTGAAGGTACGACACACCACAACTTAATTGGGACCTAAATCTACAATGACACATTTCTGAACACTTCCACAACAACAATCATCCACCGTAATTAGTGCTAGCACGCCAGGTCAGCCAAACCTACACTAACACTAACAAGCGACTCCAAAAACACCTCTATAGGTCTAGAAACATCTCGTGGACCACAAAAAAACATTCCAAAACATCTCAAAATATTCCACATCATCAGAATATTTTCCACTACTACTGAAACCACTTGAAACTTAAGAACACATTCATTCTACACAACTAGACACACTGGCATAGGCATCCAACAAACCAAACAACCTTGTGGAGCACCAAAACACCTAAAACTTCAAGGGAAGGTAGATACAAACAATATACGCATGTTCCTAGATCTGCAAGAGAAGAAACTTCAGTGCAAAGAAATGCGAAGCAATCTCATTTCTCCTAAAAACCCTATTTTACTAGACAAACATATTGTCAAACATATCTTCTACTACAAAATGATCTAGAACCTAAAACTTTGGATATATCACCTCTGAACACCTTTGATCATCACATCCAAACCACATGGGAATATCTTTAATCATGAAGAAATGTGAAGCAAAACATTGAGCACCACTCTATCACACTAAAATCTCTCTCATTCAAAATTTCTCAAAAGCACTTGGAAACCAAGTGAACCAACTTCATTAGCAATATTACTTATCACATACATCAATGAAAACATTTATGACAACACCACAACATATTACAATTCTCTCCAACATCAAAAATATCCCCCAACACAAGTGACCAAATTTTTTTGCAACTATATTGAAGTAAACATCAATGGCAACACTAGTATAATGTGTTGACACCAATACAACTCTAGGATTGAAATCATCAACACCATCAGTATTCCAACACTCTCTTCATACAAGGGGTTGACATCAATGAAAACACTTAAACAACTCACAAACAACTCAAGCTTCCAATAATATCCCCTTTGTTTGATGGCAACACCGTTTCTGAAAAACATCAACAACAAAATCATACCAACAAAAAATCTACAACAAGCAGTACTCCCCTTGATTGGGGAAGCTCTTTACTCTTCATACTCTTATTCTCTTGCTCCTTAACACTCTCTCCAATAATTTTCTAAACTATTGTTTTTCAACCACTCTAACTTTCTCCCCCTTTGACATCAATGGAAAAGGGCCATAGAATCATCCAACTCTCTTGCTCCCCCCTTTGACAATATTCAAAGGGAAATACTTGCATCTCTCACACATCACGTACAAGAAATTGCACACTCTCTTTACTGCACTTAGTTTTCTGCACTCTCTTCATAGACTTCTTCTTCTGCAACATCAACTACTACCTACTCTCCCTGAGAGGTAGCTTTCATCATTCTGAAATAAAAGAATAAATCTTGAATTTCTCCACTTGACTGATGCACACTCTTATGTATCTAGTTGAAATAAGGAGGGGAAATAACCCCTAACTTCTACTGGAGATACTCAAAAGTATCTTTAGGAAGATCCTTCATGAAAATATCTGCAACTTGATCCTTTGTAGGCACATACTCTAGCTTCATCTCATTTTCTGCAACCTTCTCTCTCAAGAAGTGATACCAGATTGATTGCACTTGTATTGTCACATAGGATAGAAATAGGTTCATCGTATGATATTTTGATATCCTTCAATGTTTTCTTCATCCACAACACCTGTGTGTAGCAAGATGCTACTGCAATGTATTCTACCTCTGCAGTAGATAATGACATTGAATCCTACTTCTTACTCAACCAAGAAACTAATTTGCTTCCAAGAAAGAAAGAACCTCCACTTGTACTTATTTTGTCATCCACACAACCTACCCAATTTGCATTAGTATAGGCACTTAAAGAGAAATTAGTATCCTTTGGATACAATAAACCATAGTCCAGAGTGCCTTACAAATATCTGAATATCCTCATTTTTTCTTCCACATGTGATTCTTTGGGATCTTCTTGAAATATGACCACAAGACAAACTACATGCATGATATCTAGTCTAGTAGCAATTAGATATATTAGTCCACCAATCATTGTTCTATAATTATTCTGATTAGTCTTGAGAGATTCATCATTCTTGTTCATCTTGCAACTAGTAACCATAGGAGTACATACTAGTTTAGAGTCTTCCATTCCAAACTTCTTCAACATTTCCTTGATATACTTTTACTGTGAAATGATATTCCCTTTTCCATCTAATTGATTTGAAGCCGAAAGAAGAATTCATCTCCTCAAACATTGACATATCAAACTCTTTTTGCATTTATTTTGCAAATATCTTACACATACTTTCATTTCCTCCAAAGGTTATATCATCAACATACACTACTACAATTAAGATTTATTCTCCTTCAACTTTGAAATACAGATTGCTATCTACAATACCTTTATTGAATCCTTGCTGCAACAAGTGACTATCCAATCTTGCATATCAAGCTTTGGGATCTTGCTTGAGACCATACAATTCCTTCTTCAATCTACAAACCATATTAGGATCATCTAATAGTTGAAAGCCTTTTAGTTGTTCAATGTATACCTCTTCTTCCAATTCACAATTCAAGAATGTAGACTTCACATCCATCTAATAAACCTTGAAATCCTTATGTGATACAAAGGCCAAAAACATCCTAATGGCCTCCATTCTTGTCACAGGAGTAAATTTTTCCTCAAATCTATTCCTTCCACATGTGAGTAGCCCTTACACACAATTCTAGCCTTATTTTTGAAAACTTCTCCATTCTCATTTAGCTGATTTTTGAATACCCATTTAGTTCCTATTACATTCTTGTTTGTTGGTCTTGGGACTAATTCCCAAGTATGATTCTTCTCAATCTACATCAATTATTCTTCCATAGATTTGGTCCAATTCTCATCCTTACATGCTTCAATCACTGTCTTAGGTTCTACTTTGGAAATTAGACACACATTTACCTATTCTTCTATCATAGTAGCCTTTCCTCTTGTCAACAAAACTCTGCTATTATCACCAATGATCTGATCTTTAGAATGATTCTTCTACATATACTTAAGAGTCTTAGGAATTATTTCCAGAGCATCTTCCTCTTCAACCTATATTTCATTTTCTTTTTCTTCTTTTGTTCCTTCTTCTCTACAAGAAGACTCGTCAGAATCATATCTTTCTATCAGTACTGAGATTTTATGTGGTTCTTCATCTACTTTGACACTTGCACTTTTAACTATCTTCTTTAGCCTCTTTTGTAGCATTGGTAAGCCTTGATTCTTGTATAATATCCAAGGAAGATTCTTTCATCTAACCTTGCATCAAACTTTCCCAAGTTTTCTTCATCTATTCTCATATATAATTTTCTTCCAAACACTCTGAAATATTTGATAGTAAGATTTATTCCATACCATAGTTCATAGGAAGTCTTTGAACTGTTTACTCTTACTTGTACTCTATTAAGTATGTATATTGTAGTATGAATAACTTCTCTCCAATAGACATCCAGTAGATTTTATTCCTTCATCATTATCCTTTTTTCTTCATGAACTGTCCTATTCTTTATCTCCACAACTCCATTCTATTGAGGAGTTCTAGGGGCTGACAAATGCCTCTTTATTCCATGATCTTCACAAAAATTGTTAAGCTCATTGGAGGTGAAATATCCACCTCTTTTAGACCTTAATCACTTTATTTTCATATCCATTTCATTCTCAACCATAACTTTAAATTCTTTAAACTTGTCTAGAGCTTCTAATTTTTCTCTAAGAAAAGTTACGCAAGTCATTCTAGAGTAATCATCAATCAAAAACATGAAATACTAGTCACCTTGAAAGATTCATATTCTTGTAGGTCCACATAGGTCTTTATGCCCAACTCCAAAGGTCTTGTGGAAGAATATTATTTGATATTGAACCTCTTTCTTTCTTGCTTCCCAACTTGAAATTCCTTGCAAACTAAATTGATAGGCTTTGTAATTCTTGGAAGATCTCTCATAGCTTGAGGAGAGCTGATCCTCACTAGGATACCAAAATTGATGTGACACATTCTTCTATGCCATAGCCAAATTTCATTGATTTGAGTCATAAAACACTTACCATTGGAACCTTTGAGTTGATAAACATTCCCATCTATCCTTGTTCCTGCAACAACCAAATTTCTAGAGCTTCCTTTTTTGATTTCACAACAAACATCTTGAAATATAAGATTATATCCTTTTCTACACATCTATCCTACACTCAAAAGATTATGCCGAAGACCCTTAACATAAAGAATATCATCTATATTATTCTTGCCATCAAAACTAATTGAATTGTTTCCACATATCTTAGTAGATGTATCATCACCAAACTTAACAAGACTGCCTTTAAACTTCTCAATTTTAACAAACTTACTCTTATCACCTGTCATATGATTTGAGCATCCACTGTCTATTATCCAGTGATTTTTCTCCTCTCTAGCATGAAAATTAGTCACAATAGTTCCTTTGATGTTGTGACCTATTTTTCAAGCAATTTCCTTCAGATATATTTTAGAGTTAGTAGAATTAGTTCCAACATTCAGATCCATGAACAATAATTCATCATTTTCATCATCCAAGTAGTCGAATTCATCATCAAATATGCTAGCATCTCCTTTAACATAATAAATTCTCTTGAAAAATTTACCTTTTCTATCCTTATATTTATCATTTAAAACTTTGGCTAGACATCTTCAAGCATAATGATCTATCTTTCCACATTTGAAAGGTAACTTGCCTCTATATTTTCTAGTCCCCTTTTTCAATCTCCTAACAATTTTCTTCTGTCTCATCAAGATCATCTCAATATGATCTATCATCCTTCTATGTTTTGCTAGCTTTAAAAGCAATCTCTTTTCTTGAATAATTTTTACCAAACTCTCTCAATTCAAAAGTAGTTAAAGCACCAAACAACTAATCTCTAGAATAATGATCTAAATCCTAAACTTCTTCAATAACAGAAACTTTATGACTGTAAGATTCAGGAAGAGTTCTTAATACCTTCTTTACTACCTTATCTTCTGGTATATTTCCACCAAGGTCATTGATAGAATTGACAACTTCATCCACTCTATGCATGTAGCCTGCAATATCTTCATCCTATGACATCCTTAGGGTTTCAAACTTAGTCTTCAAATTTTGCATCTTTGCTTGCTTGACCTTATCATCTCCTTCATAGACACTTTCCAACTTCTTTTAAATTTTTTTAGTAGATTTGTAGCTCATAACCTTCACAAGTTTTGAATCAACAAGACCACTCAAAAGAGCATTCATTTCTTTTCCATTGTTCTTATATGTCTTGATCTCATCATTAGTTGACAATCTATTAGTAGGTGTGGTGTATCCATCTTCAATTGACTTCCAAAACCCTAGGGAAACAAGGAAACCTTCCATCTTGGTTTTCTAGAATGCATAATTCATCCCATCAAACAAGGGAGCTTCCTTCCTATGCGCTATCTGGATATACCTCAAGTGGTTAAGCTTCTTCTAAGGAACCTTGCTCTGATACCAATTTTTAGATGCACAAGAAAACTAAAAGGGGCATGAATCAATTGTACATTAAAACATTAAAACCCTCATTAACATTCAAATCTATATTAGCCCTTAAACCCTTAACAACCATTAAACCCATATTATGCATTAGTAGAATGTAAACATGAGAAACAGTAATGAAAACACATCCAAACACATAAGAACACTAGATTTATGTGGAAAACTCAATAAGGGAAAAACCACAGTGAGGATTAGCTCACGATATAAAGTGTAGACACATAAAAATGACCTAGGCCTGCAAGTTCTGTTGTCACCATATTTCTTCTTGACATAATTGAAATATTTATGTCCTTGGTCCACTTTCAACTATTAATTAAATAATTCATAATTATTTAATTAATTCATGTCTTTATTTCTCTTGATTATTTAAATAAATAAATTTTATTTATTTATTTAAATGCATCACTAATTGTCTAATGTTTTTCCATAATTAAATAAATTCATAAATTTATTTAATTAGTTTGTCCATTATTTCTTCCTGATTATTTAAATAAATAAGTTTTATTTATTTAAATACGTCATTAATTCCTAAAAGTCTTCTTATAATTAAATAAATTCTTTAATTTATTTAATTATTGTCCACCTTGGCGTTTCCCCCCATTTTAAATAAAATTATTTATTTAAAATGGTCCCACTTTCTAAATTCCCCTCTTTTAGTAAATAATTCAAATTAATTATTTACTGTCACATGACCCCATCTTTTGAATTAAATTGATTTTTAATTCAAAATAGCCTTTTTCCTTCATAATTCAAGTAATTTCTAATATTATTTGATTTTCTAGCTCTCTCTTTTTCTGTGCCATTCTTGTCTCCTTGTCAAGTGCATTGTCAACCCTTGATTTGATTTTCTCAAATTGAATCTTGTCCACTCATTTCAAATTTGATCTAATGTTTCCCTAACCCTAATTGTGGGTTGTCACATTAAATCCCATCCATTGATTCTAGGGAATTTGTCAATCTTAAACCTTGGCCATTCATTCAAAATTGCATTTTCTATAAAATGGAAATTTTGGTCTCATTTGGACATCTCATGCAATCTTGTTTTAAGCATCTCTCATATCTCTTGCAATCTTGTCATCTTAGCTCTTGTTTTAGGCATACTTCATTACTCATTGGCATTTTGGCATACTTTAGTCATAGTTTAGAGTTGCTTACTAGTTGCATAGTTGCATAGTATTGCATTTCACATCAAATCCTTCAACATTTGTTTTGGTCTTGGCATTGTCACATATTGCTCACAAAAACTCTGAGGGAAAACTTCATATTGCAGCAAATAGAGAAGGTGTAATGGATGTCAATCATGGAGGTTGAAGACTCAAGGTGATATCTCTCTTTGTTTTTCATGTTTTCCTCCTTTATGCTTCATTATTGCTTTGGGTTGTGATTTATTTAGCTACTAATCTGCTAACCTGGAAATTTCTCATAGTTACATTGGTGAACCTGACGTGAAAATCGTGCATGTTCATTTTTTCCATACGATTTTTTTTGTGTTTTGCAAGTACAGGTACGAAAAGCCGCATTCACAGTTTCTAGGACTGCAATCACTGCGTCATGACACATTCGGACAGTAGAATGACACATACACAGACTCGAACCACATTTTCTATTTGCAGAGATGCATTCACCCAACATCAAACGTATTCAACATCCATAGCGACACATTTGTAGACCACGACACATTTGTTTTGCATATCGATGCATTCGCTTGACAGACTCCAACATATAGAACTAAGCCACATTTGCTGTGCAGAGTGACACATTTGCTCTACTGCGACGCATTCGTTTGGTAAATTTTTGCTTTCGGTTTTTTTCCAAAATTTTCCTAATTTCTCATTCCAACCTAGTAGTGTAGGGGTTTTTCTGGTTATTAATCTATTGTTGCAACATGTGGCTTTGAATTTTCGTGGGTCCAAGACATCTTTTTGAGACTACTAACAAGTGGTTTTGTAGGTTTGAATGTCCAAGGAGTTTTGTTTTTGAAACCTCTTGTGTTTGTTTTAGATTAGAAAACACTTCCATTGGTGCTCTAAAAAGAACATTTGCTTGTCTCATTTAGGTTTAATTAGGAGGTTCAAAGAACTTTGCTTGATTATGCTTAAAGGTGGTAGGTGATTATGCTCTCACCTTGTCCAAACTAGGTGATTAGAAAACCAGACCCATCTATTTTATATTTTTGGAACCTTAGAGGGGCCTACCTCGAAAGAGGGAACGACTTTAACTAGTTTTTTGCTCGGGCCAGTATATAAAAGGATGGGTCTAAATGGTCAATTCCTCATGGTATGTAGGCCTTAGTTGTGTAGTGCCTTTTGAAAATGAGTACCTACCTTTTCTTTTAAAGGTATAAGAGCCCCTAGCAGATTGGTTAAAGCCTTAAGTGGCTTGCTATACGCTCATGAGGTGCCGTGTTCCTGAGTATTAACTAGAACCCTTTTGTGTAGTGGCCAAAATTCCTTCTATTTGCTAGCGTAGCAACAGTCATTGTGAAGGCATCCACATTCTCGTAGTTCTTAGTAGAGGAGATCAACTTTCTGTGGGAGATTTATGGGGGTTGGAAGCTTGGTCTTCGTCACACAACCCCTTTGAATCATTCATGCATAGAGATGAACATGGACATGTGTTTATGGAAGACTTAGAAGTAGTAGCGCAAAATCCTGACGTAGCCTCCTTTGTGGAAGACAATCTTACATAACCCACAAAGATATTTAGCCATGCTCTTGGACCAACGGGTTAAATTACCACATGGATTTGACATTAACACTTTGATACCAGCCTCTCCTAATCACAATACTAGCAACAACAATACAAACAACATGTCCAACACTAGTCAACATCAAAAAAATGCAAGCAATGCTTTCGTTGGTGCCACCTCACAAATTGCCACAAACACTATTAAGGCTACCTCTAATGAAACAACCAATCAAAACAATTCCAATTCAATCAATGTAACATCTGCTGGAGGGACACCAACTATGTCACAAGCCATGTCACAATCAATGCCAACAATGTCAACGACATCCTCACAATCAATTGGAGCTACCTTTAGATCCTCATCAATGGGGGAAAGTTCTTCAAACCCTCTATTTGGAGCTTCATCTAGCACCATGGGAGCATCATCATCAAAATCCTTTCATTGGATCTTCATTCAATCCCTTAGGGGGAAGTAAGTGGTTTATCTTTATTCAAGGACCACAACCAAATGTCAACACGTCATCACGACTTAATACCAATATTCCCAAGGACAAAACACCAACATTCCCCATGGACAATTTCACCAATTTGGGAAAGGAAATCAGAATACATAGCATATGACCTCATTTAGACACCAAAATATTCAAGGCCAACACATCCCACAAATATCGACTAATATGGCTAGAGGGCACATTCCTACATATGCATCACACATCCATACCCATCAACATGTCCCTAACCAAAACTTGCAATACCAACAACAATCAAATCAAAACATGTCATATATCTCACAACAAAATCAAAACATCTCTTCACATCAAATAGGGACACATGGGATACCCATCACTCCCATGTGTGATGCAACAAACAATCCTATAATTGATTCCTTGACAGCTCAAGTGGCGAACTTGCAAAAAACCATAGAGACTATGCAAATGTTCAATAAAAAGTCACACATGCCCTATGACCTATGTCCATATCCTTTTGACACAAATTTATACATGCCACCATTCCCTCCTAGGTATGTGGTACCAAACTTCACCAAGTACAAGGGCAAGACAAACCCCATTGAGCATGTTTGAGAATTCACAACCAATTGTGTGGATATTGCCTATGAACATACCTACTTGATGAGACTCTTCCCTAAGAGTCTTGCAGGCCCCGCACTTGAATGGTTTTCCACTTTACAAAAGGGAATAAAATCATGGGACAAACTTGCAGACAAATTTGTGCAAAATTATGCCTATAACATTGACATAGACACGTCCATTACCAGTTTATGCACACTTACACAAGAAGACGTTGGTGAAACTTTTATCCCATTCTTCCAAAGATGGAGAAGCCTAGCAAGTCATTGCCACATTGACATACTTGAGAAAGAAAAAGTTGATATGTTTGTCCAAACACTCCTAGGACCATTGAAATATGGCTTGCAAGTTCACTGTTGCACAACCTTCACAGACTTAGTCGAAAAGGGTGTCCAACTTGAAAAGGCCCTTATTGCTAAAGGAGAATTAAAATATGGCCCTAAGAACACGAACACAAATCCACCTGTAGACAAGAGTAAATACTAGGTCAAGAATAACACATTACCAATGATGGCGTTGTTGACGCTAAGATGGAAAACACGACAGGTCCAATGCTTACCCTTAAAGGAGATCAGCCACAAAATAGATCAACAACTACACCGACACCTCCTACCAATGTCATTCAAAATAAGCAAAATAGTCAAAATAGTCAAAGTCAAGGACAAACTTGTTAGCCAAGGCAATTCCTGAAAAGACATACATACACTGCCTTGGGGGAACCAATCAAAGAAGTCCTTAAGAAGCTCCTTCAAAACGGTCTCATCACACTAGAGGACCCTAAGCCATATGACCTAGGACAATTTAAACCATCATGGTGGGATGAAAATGCTTTCTGTGATTACCACCGGGCTAAAGGGCATAAGACATCCTCTTGTTGAAAACTAAGAAATATTGTGCAGGACCTCATTGAAAATCACACAATTAAATTGGGTGGGCCACAATTTGCATAAAAAAAAGACCATACTATTCACAAAAACCCACTACAAGACCATGGTTCAAATAACCCCTCAATGTAAGGTCCTAAGACAAATAATAATCGTGCCAACTATACCCACACCACATTTGACTATTCAGGTGGAACTATTATCAATCACGTCTGAATTGATGATGAATATGTCAATACCATAACTGTCAAAAGAGCACCTGAATGCAATGCCACTACCCCTGGTGGAAAAGTCACCATAGCAGCTCCTCCTCCTCCTTGGAAACCAAAAATTGCAATACCTAGTCCATCTGCTAAGCAATCACAATCAGGCCCATTCGCCAAGTAGTCACAACCTGAGGGATAGTTTAACCTTATTGATCAATTAGGCAAAACCCTTGCATAGATTTCCATACTCAAGTTGCTTCGCATTTCTCCCGCGCATAAAGCTATACTTGACAAAACCTTGCAAGAGTCCTCAGTCCCTCAAGACATTGATGTCAACCAGTTTGAAGCCATTGTGGGATACCTCACTACCCCCCATCATGTAACATTTTCAGATCAAGATTATTCGTCACCAAAGTCCAATCATAACGATGCACTACACATTGAGGTATTTATCCATAAGCATAAGGTCAGAAAAGTTTTAGTAGATGGAGGAGCAGGACTAAACATATATTCCTTAAAATTTGTTAAGGCTCTAGGATTTTCTGATGCTTGCGTAGATGCTACAAAGAGCATAGTTATAAAGGTGTATGATGATGAAGAATTTTCCTCTCAAGGTGTTATCACTCTTCCTATCAGAGTTGGGCCAGTCATTGTAGACACAACTTGCCAAGTCCTAGATCTTGAATTACCCTACAACATCTTACTTGGTCAACCTTGGATCCACGCCCTCAAAGACGTTCCATCCAACTACCACCAGTGCCTGAAGTTTCCCTTTGATGAAACATAAATTACCATATATGGAGACCCCAATCCCTTTCAGTATTGCACCAATCTAAGGGGTATTTCAGAACATCAGGTGCCCATCAACCGAGAAGCTCCAAGTTCCTCTTCCTACAAATTCATTGACCCATCCACACTTGCCTCTTCATCCACGTCCACTCCTTCCACGTCTTTTTCCATGCCATCATCTTCTTCCCTTCCTAAGGCTGAATCCAATGTCAAAATCCAAGACCTAGGCTGTGGGGAATTTAAAGTAAGTACGGCCTACTGCATCACCAAAATGCCCGTCTCCTAAGGTCGATGGTCGACCCTATTTTAGAATGGAACCTAAGGAAATTTTTAGGGTTCCTCCATCACACATTTTTATAAAATAGGGTGAAATGAGCAAAGAAGACATTAAGGATATATCAACACGGATTTATAAGCACCAAGAGGAAACATCCCCATTACCAGTTCAGATATATGAGAAAGGCCATGATATAATGAAGGAAAAAGGCTACAATGGAACTAGTGGCCTTGGCAGAAATAAAAATGGAAGGCGTGAACCAATAATGCCTCCCCGAAGACCAAAATTTCTTGGGTTAGGGTATGGACTACCCGAAAATGATGATCGACGCACCAATGTACTTTCGAGTGAGAGCCTGAATGCTTCAGAAAGTGTCAAGACTATTGAGGAATCCCTTACTGAAACTGACTCCCATGAATGGGAATTTGGCTCCCAATGATTCCTAAGTGACTGTTTCCTTGACGAGTTGTTCCTTGAACCTGGAGAACTTACTTCTGAAGAAAGATTTTGGAAAATGTTTAAGATTGAACCAACAAAGGATATTGGCAATCCTAAGATCCCAAGGAAATGAGAAGACTGGGATAAACTCTTTTTCCCAAGGAACAATGACAAACCTGAATCATCTTCCAGTCCTATTAGCCATAACCTAGACATATCTGTCCAACCATCTGACAATAACAACCATCATTTAGATTCATCCGAATTGCCACATGACACTACCAACCCTAATGATAGTCCTTTTGTCCCTTATTTTGACAATGAGGATGAATCAAGTGAAGGAGAATATTGGATAGAGTCCGATTGGGAGTTGGATGATGAAAATTTTATCTTTAACCTCTCTAAATCCATCTACATGATTTCCACATCCTCCCCACCATTCACCAATATTGATGATGGTATCTCCTTAGTCTATCCGCAACTAATTGATTGGGATCAACAAGGCCCACCAATTATGGGCATATTTCAGAATGATGAGGCCATTGCAGAATTCATGGGACTATGTGAGGGCATACCAAGTGGAGATCACAAGGCTAGATTTACTATTGACCTAGATTGTGCAACTTACTTTGGGGAGACTATTCTATCCTCTAGTCACAAAATGAAAAATAAAAATAAAACAAAAAATGACACGTCTTTAGGTGAAAACCGAAAGTCACCTTTTGATGATAAAAAAGTAAAAATAAAGGACGTATCTACAGGTGAAAACCTCTCTGAGGCGCCCAAAGATGGAGAACTGGACTTTCTCCCTATGACTCAAGAGAGATTAGAAATGCTCATAAAGGACACCATGGAAGTCAACATATCTACAACAAAAGATCCTAAAATTGTCCTCTTTGTGGCATCCTTGACAGAAGAAGAGAAACCTAAATTCCACAAGTTCTTTTTAGAGCGTAAGATTAATTTTGTATGGTCATATGTCGATATGCCTGAGTCAAATCCAGAACTTGTCTTACACCATTTTCCACTACTTCCAAATGCCAAACCAGTAAGATAGAAGCTACGTAAAATGCATCCTCAGATCGCCTTGTTAGTCAAAGAGGAACTCAAGAAATTGCTAGATGTGGGATTTGTACAGTCTATAGACTATGCTGAATGGATATCCAATCTTGTACCAGTCACAAAGCCAAATGGTCAGATCCACATCTACACAGATTTTAGAGACCTGAACAAAGCATGTCCAAAGGATGACTTTCCATTTCCAAACATAGATATCATAGTTGAACTTACAGTAGGATACGATATGTTGTCTCTTATGGATGGTTTCTCAGGTTATAATCAAATTTGTATTGCCCTTGAAGATCAACATAAAACAACATTCACATGTGCTTGGGGTAAATACTGTTGGAACATCATGCCTTTTGGTCTTATGAATGCAGGCGCCACATATCATAGAGCCATGACAACAATATTCCATGACATGATGCACAAGCTAATGGAAGATTATGTGGATGACCTTTTGGCCAAATCTTTGACACGAAAAGATCATTTGAATTTGTTAGAAAAAATATTTAAGAGACTGGAAGAGTACAAAGTCTCCTGAATCCCAAGAAATGTGTCTTTGGCATGACATCAGGGAAAATTTTGGGATACATAGTTTCTTGAAGAGACATTGAGGTTGATCCTACCAAAGTGAAAGCCATATTAGACATGCCTCCTCCAAAAGGGATAAGTGAACTTAGGACATTGTAGGGCAGGTTGCAATCTATTTGATGCTTCATAGTGTTGTGTAGTTTTCACACTAACGCCCCACTGAAAGTAGGGACCCTCTCTTGCTCTAATTTTTGATGCTCTGGCCCTTTTTTTTTGAGGATTTGGTTGCTTTGGCATGCACTTGAATGATTATCTTGCTTGTGAAAATGTCCCTTTTGAAGAAATATTTGGAAAATCCTAAGTCTTTGAGGTAATTTTGGGTTTTTCTTTGTTTTCAGGAAAATTCCCTTTGGTCGGAATTCCCCGAACACCTTGGAAACCTGACGAGGCCAGTTTTGCATTATTTTCAGAGATTTCGGTCCTTTGCGGAATTTTGTGGTGATCATATTTTTTCAAAATTCCACCAGGCCCTCAGATTTCTGAATTTCTTCTCAACCTTGAATCCCCGAGCTTGTTGTCATACAAATTCTATAGCTTATGTTTGTTGGTCTCTTAGGGGAATTTGTGCCAAACATCTATGCCATTTGTCTTGCTTTGCATTTGGGAAAGCTCAACCTCTGAGTGTTGCGTGTGAGTTTGGTGTTCGAGCTCTGGGATTGCTGACTTCGTTTGTGTTTTCCTGGTGTCTTTGCATTTTCTTGAGGTTTGGATGTCATGCCAGTCGCTGCCCTCTTGAATCATTCTTCTTCCATGGGTTTCGATCCTTGGCCTCTTGCATTCGATAGAATTGATATTCTGGATAGATTTGAGCTATTGATTTTCATTTGCACCCGATGACAGCTTTGCTTTAAAGATTTTAGAGGAATTTCTCTGGGTTGGTTGAAAATGAATGAAGAGTGGGGTGTCGATTCTGTGCGTTCATGGCAGAACCTTAGGGTTTTGACTTTGGAGCCACCACCAACATCGATCGAATTGTCCTTGAGTGAATTCTGAGTCTGGATCCATCAATGAATGATTTGAGACAAGTAGCATTTGAGCCTAGGTCCTCAAATTTGTGATCTTTCGATCAATTTGAGTGAAGTCGTGTGAGAACGTTGACATTCAGGTTTTCCTTCAGTTTCAGGATTCTCCTTCACTGGCGGATTTCCCCGATTTTCCTTGTCCTCTGCGTTTTCCTAAAATATGTAGTGATTCGGAGTTTCGCCTGCTTCACGGATTTCCGCTCTCCGTATTTTCCCAAAATTTCCGCTGTCTCTTCATTTTCCTGAATTTGTAGACCATTGCTATTTTTCATGGATTTCCATCCTGGGCGGAATTCTCTGAAACTTTTTTGAAAATGAAGGATTGTGAGATAGCATGAATTATTAGCTACTGATTGTGCATCATGTGATTAATTTGAGTAATATTAAGATCTTTCATGCTATTTCTTATCTGATTGTGATTGATTGAATGATTATTGGATACTTGTGTTTATTTTGATAAAATCTTCCTGGCTGGGAATTTTTCAAAATTCCTCTCTAGCTTGGATTCCGCGAAGGGGTAAAAATCCCGAGTTGTGAAGAAAGTATGCGTTAATGATATTTTAGGGATATTTTGATCTTTGTTTGGATTTATTTTAATGATGAATATATTGTTGGTGATGAGCTAATTCTGATCCTCATGTTAGAATGGATACTGATGGTAGTTTTTGCTGGGTGCAGGTTGAATTTAACAGGGTCATTAAGGAATCAAGAGGGAGATTAAATTGATTGAAGGAGGGTTTAAAGTATTTATTACTCCATCTAAGGCTGACCTGGAGGGGATTTTTCTTAAGATGCCAGATAAATTGGATCGAGACAAGGATGAAGGGGCCAGTTAATGATCGATTGCATTGGGAGTTGTGCTTCCCTTTAAAAGGGCCTTTTCTACCTGGCCTTTTCCATCCTTCACATGCATTGGATCGAGTTACATTGTAAATCCCAGGCCGACCTGGATGAGTCCCAAGCATTTAATGCTAATTCATTTTGTTTAGAACTTCTTGGGATGACATATCTTGGGGGTTTTTATAAATATGGCATCTTGCCTCATTTGTAAGGGGAGATAGTTCTTGGATTAGAAGCAATTAAGGTAGTAAAGTAAGAATTAGGGTTAGAACTTAGTCGATTTTGGAGCAAGTGTTGTAACACAGAACATTAGAATTGTTGCTGATATTGGATGATTCAATACAATTGAAGATATTGTGATTTCTGGTGATCTCTTTGTGTTGACTTATCTTGCATGGTTCTTGTTGTTCCATCTTTTGAAATTGCTCAAGGTTATTTGATACATGTTAGATTGTAGAGTTAGATCTGATTCAATGGTGTTTATGGTTAGATGCTTGAAGTGTTTGCAACAATCCTTGGTCCATACTGTTCGCAACTAGCTGATTGTTAGTTGCTTTGCAAAGTTAGCCTGAACTTTAATATTCATTATGCTTAGTTCAATTGTGAATGCTTATTCATTTAAATTGCAATAGGGTTGGTTTGGATGAGTGTTCATGATCTAAAAATATTTAATACCTTAGAAGATTGCACTATTTTTGTAAGATTACAGATTTATCTGGGTTAAGCAGTAATTAGTTTATGAGGGATTGGTCCATTTCAAGTATCTCATCATTTGCATTAATGGTCTTAGAAGTGGTTTTAATTTAGGAATCTCTCTAAAACCCTTACCTTTTGCTATTAATTTTATCATTTGGGTTAGATTTAGGATTGAAGTATCATCATATTGCTAGATCTGATAAATTAAAGATTTAGTATTCGCTTGTAGTAAGGTCCCTTTGTGATTACCAGCATTTTCACATTTATCACTGAGTTGTTTATGCATTGTCAAGACCTAACATTAGAGACCTTGGGGTTATCTCTTGGGGCTTGCTGATAGAGATTTACCTTTCAAGAGAGATAGGATATATTATGTCTGAGTTGTTGCTGTGTAGAAAACATCATCAACAGATTGGCGCTAGAAGGAGGGCCTGAATAAGCAAGCTAGATTGATTTCTGTTTGTCATCTCTCCTGAAAGATTCAGAAGATGAACCAGATCTAATCCAGGAGAAGAGGAATTTCAAGAGTTGCAAGCTCCTACCAGGTCAATAAGGACCAGAAGAAGGGGTGAATCATTATCCACCCAGTCACTTCCATCATCTCCTTCATCCTCACCTTCATCAAGTCCATCTTCATTTGATTATGAAGCCATCCCCATTTAACAACGCCAACATGCCATAAATCACCCTTGACCACCTCCACCTCCACCAATGGATTTCCTAGCTGATAAGCCATCTCCATTGACCTTTGCTAATTACAATGTCATGCCTAAGAACCCTGAACACTTTTGTTCAAAATTCCATGTTAATGACCCCAATAGAACCACTAAGGAACACATTAGGATTTTTAAAACTACCCTTAAGGATAGGGGAATCTATCATGAGGATGTTGCATGTAGACTTTTCTCATATTCCCTAGGGGATGAGGCATTTTACTGGTATAACCATCTTCCTGTTGGGTCTATCACTACTTGGCTGCAGCTGGAGACTGTGTTTTTACAGAAATTTGAGACCCCAATCAATGCTAATGAGTTACTTCTGCAGTTTATTAGGGTCAAGAGGGAGGCAAATGAACCAATAGTGGCTTTCAATAATAGATTTCATAGGGCTTATGCTAGGCTGCCACCCCCTTATGCTGTAGACGATGCCTCTGCCAGGGAGGTTTATTATGAGGCTCTGGACAGTTTAACATCTACTTTCATGAAATGGAAAACAAACCCTCCTGACAACTTATTTGAAGCTTATGATGTGGTTGTTAAAGTAAGTACGGATTTGAGGCAACACTTGTCTGGACCCTTGCCATTAGCTAACCAAACACCTATGTTGAGTCCAGTCCCTCAATCACCGTTGGTTTCACACTGAGGTCAACCCTTGAGTCAAGCTCCACTCATGCCAAATTACCATTCAAATGTGAACCAGCGTGCATTTCCTCATCAACAAGTTAATGTACCCAGCTATTTGCAGAGCTTTGAGATATTTAATCAACCCTTGAACCATGGGTCACATACTGTTTATATGAAAAATTCAGCTGGTATTGTTCCTCCATCAAACAGTGCAGACAAGGAGAGACTGGATGCACTCACAAAGCTAGTTGAGAAGCTGAACACCGAAGTCACCTACCTAAGGAATCAAAACAGTCAATCCCAGGCAGCCCAAAGAGGGATTCAGTCCAACTATGATCAAAGCAACAAGGATATGATGCAAGCTCAGGGGAAGAACTTTGATAGGGGACAACATTTTGATAAATATCATGGAAGGCATCTACCACGTCAGAATAGGACTTGGGATACAAGGCCTGACAATGAAGGAGTCCTAACATCTTTGGATCTGCCAAATAATCAAGAGAAATCTAGTGGAGTTTACCTGGAAAAAACAACTTTGTCAGGATGGTGTAGGCTTCATAACACTAATCAACACTCTGAGTTAGACTGTCAAGAATTCCAGACTGTTGCATCTATTTTCCAGGAGAAAGTTCAACATGCCAGCAACAATTTAAGTGGAAAAGAGATAGTGCCATCTAATCCTTATGAGCTATCAGTCATGGTGGTGAATCATGTCCCATTTCCAAGAGGTGAAGAGAATGGACCAGAAGAAGAACAAGACAAGAGTGTTGAAGCAGGGTATGCATACAGTGAAGACTCTATAGTTCAACCTTTTGGAAATAATGAGGAGAATGACAATGGTCCATTAGATGAAGAAGAGTATACAAATGAAGAGGTTCAAGCATTCCATCATGTGCCTACTCAGTATTTCGTAAATGGAGAACAATCTGATGCTGATAAAGGAGGAAGAGTTAAAAGCAACAGGGATAAATTTATGGTTAGCTCTGAAGATAACTGTTCTACCATGACTGTAGAGCAAATAGGAGAATGTGTGGTAGAAGAACTCAAGAAAGTCAAAGTAAGTCTCTCTTTTCATGAGTTGTTAGGGGATCCTGCAATCAGGGGTGCAGTACTAAGATCTCTTGAAAGAGATATGCTTTCTGAACAAAAGGGTGCTTCAAGCCATGCTGATACAAATACTTTAAAGGAGGTACTCCTGTCTGAAACAAGCTTGGGAAATTATGTACTGGAAGTTGACCCTTAAGGATGGGAGGCTGAGGAAATCCTCATGTTACATGATATGCCTATTCATAAATTCGACAATGCTGAAGCATCGGTAGAATCAAAAAAAGAGGTGGAGGAGCAGGCATGGTTGTCATATTATACAAAGAATGATCATCAAACTACGAAGAATGAGTTTCCAATAAAATAATTTCAACAAGCTACTGGTGAATGTCTAGTAGAAGAGTCAATTGGCATTGGATCTGAGAAAGTCATAGCAGTAAATGCTGAGGCAGCCTTGGAGGAGGTTGAGCTTTCAGATGAGGAGCCTCAACAAATTGCTAATGAATGTCCCATGAAGCAAATTGTAGGATCTGATATTGTTGATAAAGAAGCTAAGGTTCTTGGGGAATACAATTACAAACCTGAACCAGTACCAATAAAAGAATTCAAGGAGTTTTCTTGTTCATCCAATTCTATTTTTTCTCTATCTGTTGGTGGACTAAATATTGAAAATTCACAAATTTTATGTATTAAGAATGAGATAGCTGATGTGATTCATACGGATGTGCAGGAAAATCTGAATGATGCTCAGAACAACATTGCTGCAGTCATATTTGATGGGCTTAACCACATTGCAGTATGTGAAGGCATGCTTAAAGATCAGTCTGTGAGGCCTCCTAACGAACATCATGATGGGGAAGTTACTATACATGACATGGTTTCTGCATTTTCATCATTGACCCTTCACAAAGACATTCAAATAGGTGAAAAATTCCATGTTTACACTTCTGAACCTGTTCAATATGATTTTCACCCTAAATTATTCATTGAAGACTCCAATTCTGTTTTGCATGTTTCAGATGCAAGAGGGATATTGCATCATCAGTTGAGACCGCCTGAAGACAAGGGGATCAACTCTTCACAATCGAAGAAGGATGAATACCACATTCATTCTACATCAGTGCAAAATCAGGTTGTTTCTTTCCTTGCAAATTTTTTTGAAGCTTATCAATTTGATTATGGTAGTTTAGGAAAGACAACTTGCATATGGATTGATCATGGTTGCAATGAATTGCCTCAATTGCTGATTATTAATGATTATGAGATTGAGTTTGAATGTTGCATTATTGAGCCTTATTGTGCTGAGTATAAAGATAAATCTGCATTTTTGAGGACTGTTACCATTACCTTGTTTCTTGTCCATGCATTGATGAACCATATGGGGATGAGTCTCAGCTTGCCTCATCTGATCAACAACCCCTTTGAGTCTCTTTGTACATAATTCAGATTTGAATAAATGCAGCTTGCTCTTCTTTTCTTTTTCTTTTGTCTGTTTTTTGTTTTCTTTAGGATTGGTTTTCTTTGCTTAGTTTAGATGGCTTTTGGTTTGCTTCTGTTTTGGTTAGTTTAGGTTTTCTTTGGGTTTTGGTTTGGTTGTTGCTTTTCTTTTTCGACTTGGGTTTTTCTATTTTCTAGTTGGGGAAGTGTCTTTCCTGCACAATAATTATTCATTATCTGGGACTATTCTAAGTATTTCATTGATGGACTTTAATCATGTGTCTTGAATGGATGGTCGAGATCTTTTGTTAGTGTCAAGCGGTCTGAATGTTTTATTTAAAGAGGATCGGTCATTGGTTGGATTTGAACCTGAAGTATTCTGAAATCTTATATCTTTCATACATCTTAAAAATCTTGAGGTTGCTTTGGGATCTTTGTGAGGTCTTGTTAGGTGAAAAATCTTATTTCTGCTTCAGCGCCACTATGGTTCTCAGCCCTGAGTGTGAACTTCATTGTTCACAAGTTGAAACGAAAAAGTGAAAAAGAAAAGAAATATCAAAAAAAGAAGAAAAGAGAAAAGATTGAAAATCAAATGAACTCAACTTATCGGGAGTATCTGAATATCTCTATCAGGGCTATGGATGCCTGGCTAGCAGTAGAGCTATGTTCGAGAGAATCACAACGATAACCTCATTGGGGCTATGGACGCCTGATTGGCAGCGAGGCTCTATCCAGGTTGCTTTTGGAGTTAGAATCTTTACGTAGCCTAACTTGACTGAGCTTGGATTTTACGGTAGCTCAAGGAGGGAAATGAACTCACGTGCACACACTCAGATTTTCAGTTTATGGAAGGTTCAATCTACCTTTGATTCTGATTTTCTTTAGTCTTTCATTTTTTATTTGTTTGCCTAATTTGGAGATCGAAACCAAAGATTCTGGGTTCATGATTCCTATTTGTCATCAAAATGCTCTGGAGCATTTTCCTAGCGGGAGTTGCCATTTGTTGTGTAGTTTTCGCACACACGCCCCACTGAAAGTAGGGACCCTCTCTTGCTCTAATTTTTGATGCTCTGGCCCTTTTGTTTTGAGGATTTGGTTGCTTTGGCATGTGCTTGAATGATTATCTTGCTTGTGAAAATGTACCTTTTGAAGAAATATTTTGAAAATCCTAAGTCTTTGAGGTAATTCTGGGTTTTTCTTTGTTTTCGGGAAAATTCCCTCTGGTTGGAATTCCCCGAATGCCTTGGAAACCTGACGAGGCCAGTTTTGCATTATTTCCAGAGATTTCAGTCCTTCAAGGAATTCCGTGGTGACCATATTTTTCCAAAATTCCGCTAGGCCCTCGGATTTCCAAATTTCTTCTCGACCTCGGATCCCCGAGCTTGTTGTCATACGAATTCTACAACTTATGTTTGTTGGTCTCTTAGGGGAATTTGTGCCGAACATCTATGTCATTTGTATTGCTTTGCATCTGGGAAAGCTCAACCTCTGAGTGCTGCGTGTGAGTTTGGTGTTCGAGCTTTGGGATTGCTGACTTTGTTTGCATTTTCCTGGTGTCTTTGCATTTGCTTGAGGTTTGGATATCATGTATGTCGCTGCCCTCTTGAATCATTCTTCTTCCATGGGTTTCGATCCTGGGTCTCTTGCATTCGATAGAATTGATATTCTGGATAGATTTGAGCTATTGATTTTCATTTTCACCCAATGATAGCTTTGCTTTAAAGATTTCAGAGGAATTTATCTGGGTTGGTTGAACATGAATGAAGAGTGGGGGGTCGATTCTGTGCGTTCATGGCAGAACCTTAGGGTTTTGACTTTGGAGCCACCACCAACATCGATCGAATTTCCCTTGAGTGAATTTTGAGTCTGGATCCATCAATGAATGATTTGAGACAAGTAGCATTTGAGCCTTGGTCCTCAAATTTGTGATCTTTCGATCAATTTGAGTGAAGCCGTGTAAGAACATCGACATTCGGGTTTTCCTTCAGTCTCAGGATTCTCCTTCGCTGGCGGATTTCCCTGATTTTCCTTGTCCTCTGTGTTTTCCCGAAATATGCAGTGATCCAGAGTTTCGCCTGCTTCGCAAATTTCCGCTCCCTCCGGATTTTCCCGAAATTTCCGCTGTCTCTTCATTTTCTGGAATTTGTAGACTGTTGTTGTTTTCGTGGATTTTCGTCCTGGGCGGAATTCTCTGAAACTTTGTTGAAAATGAAGGATTGTGAGATAGCATGAATTATTAGCTACTGATTGTGCATCATGTGATTAATCTAAGTAATATTAAGATCTTTCATGTTGTTTCTTATCTAATTGTGATTGATTGAATGATTATTGGATGCTTGTGTTTATTTCGCTAAAATCCGCCTGGCTGGGAATTTTCCGAAATTCCTCTCTGGCTTGGATTCCACGAAGGGGTGAAAATCCCGAACTATGAAGAAAGTGTGCATTAACGATATTTCAGGGGGATTTTGATCTTTGTTTGGATTTATTTGAATGATGAATATATTGTTGGTGATGAGCTAATTCAGATCCTCATGTTAGAATGGATACTAATGGTAGTTTTTGCTGGGTGCAGGTTGAATTTAACAGGGTCGTTAAGGAATCAAGAGGGAGATTAAATCGATTGAAGGAGGGTTTAAAGTATTTATTACTCCATCTAAGGCCGACCTGGAGGGGATTTTTCTTAAGATGCCAGATAAATTGGATCGAGACAAGGACGAAGGGGCCAGTTAATGATCGATTGCATTGGGAGTTGTGCTTCCCTTTAAAAGGGCCTTTTCTACCCGGCCTTTTCCATCCTTCACATGCATTGGATCGAGTTACATTGTAAATCCTAGGCCGGCTTGGATGAGTCCCAAGCATTTAATGCTAATTCATTTCATTTTGAACTTCTTGGGATGACATATCTTGGGGGTTTCTATAAATATGGCATCTTGCCTCATTTGTAAGGGGAGATAGTTCTTGGCTTAGAAGCAATTAGGGTAGTAAAGTAAGAATTAGGGTTAGAAGTTAGTCAATTTTGGAGCAAGTGTTGTAACACAGAACATTAGAATTGTTGCTGATATTGGATGATTCAATACAATTGAAGATATTGTGATTTCTGGTGATCTCTTTGTGTTGACTTATCTTGCATGGTTCTTGTTGTTCCATCTTTTGAAATTGCTCAAGGTTATTTGATACATGTTAGATTGTAGAGTTAGATCTGATTCAATGGTGTTTATGGTTAGATGCTTGAAGTGTTTGCAACAATCCTTGGTCCATACTTTTCACAGCTAGTTGATTGTTAGTTGCTTTGCAAAGTTAGCCTGGACTTTAATATTCATTGTGCTTAGTTCAATTGTGAATGCTTATTCATTTAAATTACAACAGGGTTTGTTTGGATAGTGTTCATGATCTGAAAATCTTTAATACCTTAGAAGATTGCACTATTTCTGTAAGATTACAGATTTATCTGGGTTAAGCAGTAATTAGTTTATGAGGGATTGGTCCATTTCAAGTATCTCATCATTTGCATTAATGGTCTTAGAAGTGGTTTTAATTTAGGAATATCTCTAAAACCAGTACCTTTTGCTATTACTTTTATCATTTGGGTTAGATTTAGGATTGAAGTATCATCATATTGCTAGATCTGATAAATTAAAGATTCAGTATTCGCTTGTAGTAAGATCCCTTTGTGATTACCAACATTTTCACATTTATCACTGAGTTGTTTATGAATTGTCAAGACCTGACATTAGAGACCTTGGGGTTATCTCTTTAGGCTTGCTGATAGAGATTTAACTTTCAAGAGAGATAGGATATATTCTGTCTGAGTTGTTGTTGTGCATAAAACATCATCAACACATAGCACAATTGGCTGACAAGTGTCAACCATTTCAGTATCTCTTGCACAAGGGTATCCCCTTTGTGTGGACAGATAGATGTCAAGAGGCCTTCTAACTAATAAAGGATTATCTATTGTCGCCACTTGCTTTAATGCCACCAATGAAAGGGAAACCTTTATTTTATACATTTCTACAACAACTTCAACACTAGGGGAATTACTGGCACAAAACGACCATGATGAGAAGGAAATGGCCATATATTACATCAGTTAGACACTGGTCAGATATGAGCTAAACTACACATCCATTGAACGTGTTTGCCTAGTGGTTGTCTTTGCTACCCAAAAGCTAAGGAACTACATGTTGAATCACATGACACATTTGGTAGCAAAGATTTATCCCTTGAAATACGTCCTAAGTCGTGCAACATTGATAGGTTATCTGGAAAAATGGGTCATGATTTTGAGTGAGTATGACATCCAATATGTGGAGTGAAAGGCTATAAAGGGACAAGTGATAGCAGATCAACTGGCGGACGCACTTGTGCAAAGTGATCACCTATTGGTGGCAGACTTCCCTGATGAGTCCATATTTCATACAGAACCTAAATCACCTTGGAGGCTATACTTTGATGGGTCTCATACTAGTCATGGCTCGGGAGCAAGAATATTGTTTATCACACCACAAGGAGACTCCATCCCTAAGTCATTCCACATTGCTTTTCCATGTACAAATAATGTTGCAGAATATGAGGCACTTGTTATAGGACTCAAAATGGACAGAAAATGGAAAATTAAAACACTTCATGTTTATGAAGATTCTTAGTTGGTCATCAACTAGGTCAATGACGAATATGACACCAAGGACGATAAATTAATGCCTTACAAATGAATGATTGATAACTTTCAGACATATTTCCACATGTGGACTTTTGAGTAAGTTCCGAGAGCAAAAAATAAGGCAGCAGACACAATGGCTACAATTGGCTCTCTCCTAGACATTCCAAGCAACGTCCCTCAATTTGAATTCTTGGTAGAACAAATTTTGGTTCCTACATATGAAATACCAGAATTAGAGATGGTTTGCGAGCTTGTTGGTCCAAATTCTCCATGGTATCAAGACATCAATGACTATCTCAAGTCCTAGATCCTTCCCCCCACCCTATCCAATAACCAAAGAAATTCTTTTATCTGAAAAACTGCCTGATACACCATCATTAGTGACACCCTATATCACTGAAGTTTTGACAATACCCTTCTTCGATGTCTCGACACTGACGAAGCACAAACAACCTTACACAAGGTACATGGGGGTATATGTGGATCTCATTCGAGTTGTCCTACTTTAGCCAAGAAGATAGCAAGACTTGGGTATTACTGGCTGACCATTGAAAAGGATGCACTTGAGCTTGTCAGGACATGTTGCCAATGTTAGATAAATAGTGATTTGATTCATGCACCAACACAAGAACTTCAGCTGATTACTTCTCCATGGCCCTTCACACAATGGGGACTTGACCTTGTGGGAAAAATCCATCCTAACTTTTCCAATGACCACAAATTCATTATCACCGCCACTGAGTACTTCACTAAGTGGATCGAAGCCATCCCCCTTACATACATAATCGGTAATTTTTTTTCCAAATTCATCCTCAACTACATCATCTGTCGGTATGGTGTACCCCAGTCCATCATCACAGAAAACGGGCATCCTTTCAAAAATCAAGATGTTCATGAATTATGTGAACACTTCCGTATCCAACATCATTTCTCTACACCATACTACCCGAAAGGAAATGGTCAAGCTGAGGCGTCCAATAAAACCATCATCAAGATTCTTAAGAAGATAGTCAATAATGCTGGCCGTGACTAGCACATCCAACTCAACCCTGCTCTGTGGGTCTACTGTACCAGCATCCGCACGCCTACCAGAGCCACTCCATTTTCCTCAGTCTTCGGATTTGAGGCCATCCTGCCCATCGAGGTTGAAATTCCCTCCTTGTGAGTCTCCCTGAAGGGTCTAATTGATGATGAGGAGTATAGACAGTCATGATTGCACAAATTGGAAATGCTAGAGGAACATAGACACAATGCCTTGAATCAATTACAAGCATATCATAATCGACTCTATCACAGTTATAACAAAAGAGTCATGGTTAGAAATTTTGACATTGGTGACTTGGTCCTCATGCAAAATCCAAAGAATCAATCTGATAGAGAAAAACCTAGCAAGTTCAAACCAAATTGGTTGAGTCCTTACATTATCACATCCTCTTTTGGTTATGGAGCATATAAGCTAGCTACTCCAGATGGTGAACAATTGGCAGAGCCTATAAACAGTCTACATCTTTGAAAGTTCTATGCATAGCATCAAAGAGCTAGGCTGGAAACCTTAAAAATACAAAAAAAATTGAAAAATATAAAAAAATTGTCACCGTGATGAAAACTTGGAAAATAGGTGTCTTGGTGACACAAAAATAAAAATAAAAATAAAAATAAAATAATAATAATAAAAAAAATGACAAAAAAATAGTAAAGAGAAATAATTCATCC
The DNA here is from genome assembly GCA_007258455.2 of Sequoia sempervirens. Classification (NCBI taxonomy): domain Eukaryota; kingdom Viridiplantae; phylum Streptophyta; class Pinopsida; order Cupressales; family Cupressaceae; genus Sequoia; species Sequoia sempervirens. The sequence continues at coordinate 1,204,831,305 of VDFB02271358.1, read as the reverse complement.
AACAGTGAAAACTTGGTAAACAGGCGCTTTGGATAAGTACCGTGGTGAAAACCTGGCAAATAGGTGCCATGCATAGTCGGTTTTGCTCTGCCATCTACTGTCATTCTATCTACTTTAGTCCATAATAAAACACCCACTTTTTTGCCACCACCTTGACACCCCCATCGCGGGACCCTGCCATTCCTTTCATGGTTGACAATGGTTGACATCAAGTCCAGTATACCATCCATCTATCACCCCAAGCACATCCTTTATGCATCCTTCAAACTAGGCTAGTCTGGGACCTAACTGGGGGCATTCCTTTATCATCTGACTGCAATGGATATCGCATATGGTTCTGTCAATCGAAAATGTCTTAAAAAAGACAAAAAAATAAAAAAATGTCCTAAAAAAAGACCTAAAAATAAAAAAATGTCCTAAAAAAGACTTAAAAATTAAAAAAAGTCCTAAAAAAAGACAAAAAATCATAAAATGTCCTGAAAGAAGACCTAAAAATTGAAAAATGTCCTAAAGAAATTTAAAAAAAACAAAAAAACAAAATAGAGTCATATTTTGTCGAGTCAGTCATGTTAGTCAATCTTTTTCCTTTCTTGAACTACGTTGTCTTTGCACATTTGCTATGTAGGCAAGGCTCATCTTTGGGCCCCCGAGACATTAGGTCATTCCTTTTAGGTTTGTCAAAATAAAAATCATGACTCAATATTTGGTCGTTAGAACAAAGTCATTGGTCGTGTCGAACTACGAGGTCTCTAAATGTATGACGTAGGCAAGGCAATCTGTCGATGAGCCCCCGAGGCTGCACTAGGTCAGTCCCTTAGGGTTCATGGCACTGCACACCCGTCAAAAGTCTTCAATTCAAACATGTCACTCCAAAATAGACAAACTCCTAAATCAAACTCCAGTAATCATTTAATCGACATGTCAATCATATTAGCATGTCAACATTGACATGTAGTCAATTCTGTCAACACACGACAGCTTGGTCAAAACAAGTCAATTATGTCAACAAAGGTCAAAATCAGCCAACTTCAGTCAAACTCTATCATTGTCAACTCTTCGTTACTCTTCATATGTGTTATTATGAAGAATAGCCCCTATCATTTATTTATGCCTTAGGATGTGTCCTTCCTAGGTATCGTCACTGTCATCTATCATTTTGAGGGATTCTCTTGACATTTGAGGATCGATCCTCCCAACATCGACATTATTCAGGATGTGTCCTTCCTGAATTTGACACCCTTTGACAATTGACATCTCGACATCGTCAAAACTTGACACTTGACATCTGGAAAATTGAAGACACCTGACATCTCAACATTTGGACACCCGACATCTTGACATCAAAACACTTGAAATTCAAATGTACTTGGAAAACACTTGGAAAATGATATCTTGGCATTCTGTCTTTTGATTGTTCATCATGTTACTAGTTTCTCCACGATGTCCTGACAACATGATTTAGAGAAGTAGCGACGTATCATGATGATTAGCTTGTCTTGTCTTTTTCAGGTAGTCATGTTGCTAGTTCCTCAAGGATGTCTTGATAATAGGATTTAGAGGAGCAACGACGTTTCGTGACTTGTCTTTATCTTTCTTTTCTGTCTTATGCTTGTGGTTGGTTGTGAAAAAAATACTGGGGCAATTGTGCTCTTATTATGATTCATGATCATCCTTGTATGCAACTACTTGTTTCATGTGATGGTATGACCTTGCACACCTTGATCTATGTCATATCATGGTGTTTTTCGACCATTACAATAATCCGCCCAATGATGATTAAGAGCAATAATTGTTAAGTCCCGTGGTAACATGTTGAAGGATTTGGTCTCTGCACTAACATTCATCTCCTTCTATCTTGTCGCCTTGTCTCGTCCGTCTCATGATGATATCCTGTGACATACAAAAACCTAAATGCATACATAATCATATAGGCATTGCATTAGGATTTTACACATTCACATAGCATGTAGGTACATACATCATCTATCTCATTAAAACACATATATCACATCATAAGATTGCATTGTCCATACATATATAGTCATGCATTAACATATCTATAATCATAAACATGGCATCCATTACAATCATACATTATGCATCCTTATAATCATCATTAGAATATAACGTTGTCATGACATATAAGCATACATAACCAACATATCATCATGGCATCTCATCATAAGTAGATATCATAAAATGCATACATGACATAGCATATACAAGACATCATCATAGGAATCATAAATGCATAAATCACATCACAAAGGAATCATATAGTCATCATAATTGCATCATCATAATCATCATCAAATAAGCATATATCATAAAACATAATCAACACATAATGCATCATCACATAACATAAAGCATATAGGCCACATCAAAACTGCATCACATATATAATCTCAAAAAATATATGTCACAGGATAGTCATGAGATATCCCAAAAATAGAGCTTGCAGGTTCGATAGTCAACATATAAAGTGTCATAACATGAATGTTTGAAACATGATGTAAAAAATAACCATGTCAAATTCCCCTATGATGTGCTCTCCTGATCCCCTCGTGAAGAAGAGCGTGGTGACTGATGATGTGTAGCTGGCATTGACATAACCTGTAAAGACATGATAGCCTGTGTCTATGAGGCTGATGGAACTGCTGCTGATGGCATCATCTCTATAGTGACATGTGGTTGCGAGGCTACTACAACATGAGTCTGAGAGGCTGATGGATCAATGAATGGTGGCTGACTATGCTTTGATCTATGCCCTAACCTAGACAACCCATGGCTGTGACCCGACCTGTGACTGGAAGAATTCCTGCAACTGTGGTGGGAGCGGTGACTTGATGAATGCCCTGAAGCGGTGGAACCCCCCACACTGCTTTGACTGCAGCTACTGCTCTTTGTCTTGCTACTGCTACCACTCCCTATCCTGCTACCATTGTATGCCCTCATTTGAGACCATGTCAAAGTAGGATCCCATCTCTCAGGTGGCACAACCTGCTCGTATAGTATTCGGTAACATCCATGACTGGCACTAACCCTGACTAGCTCTCTCGCCATGTCCCCTGATGGTCCTTAACACAACTCTGTAAACTCTATACACCATCTCGTGGGCTCCTGCTATCAGATCACCACCTGATCCCTCTCTACCCTAGCAACCTTCAACTCTTCCTATAGGGACCTGACCTGTGTTGCACTCTCGTCAAGCCTCCTCTGCATATCAGCCAATTGTTGGTCTACAGTCGCATCATATGGCAATGGTGGTCTTGTAGGTATGTCATCCTCTCCCTCCACCATTCGCCACCTCATTAGCCGCTCTGTCTCATCTATGGCATCCTCACCATCTGGATCCTCGTCATCCTCCTCGCCTCCAATGAATCCTTCCTCTCCCAACATCTCCACCTCCATCTCTCCCTCTGGCCTAACCTCCTCCTCCTGCCGAATATCCTCCTTTGGTTGCCTCTCCTCCTCATATCTCCCCTCCTCCTGTCCAACCCTGACACTTGGAGCAACATCAGGCTTCTCTACCTCCTATCTCAACCCCTCCTCCTCTCTCTCCTCCTCCTCTGCTGCCTCAGGGATCGATACTAAAGGTACTCTCTCCACGTGCTACCGAACTCTCCTCCTATGTCTCTCACCATCTCCCCCTCTCCTCCTCCTCCCACCATCTCCATTATCATCTCTGCCTCCTCTGTCATCTCCGCCGCCTCTCCCTCCATCCCTCAACCTCCATCCCTACCCCTCCCTTTTCCTCCATCCCTCTGCCACCATCTCTACCTCCCTTGTTGCCTCGTCATACTCAGGGTATCACTGATCTGTGATCGACTGGTGTTGATCCATCTGGATTTGTCAATGGTACTGGTCAATGTGTCTGCCACTAAAAGTCAAAATCTGCCATCATCCCAAGATTTGTAGGACCTTTGCTCCACCCCCATGGTTGTGCCACCAACTCGTCTATTTGCTACTTAGAAAATAGAACTGATATCACAGGGCCCCACATCGGCTCTTGTGACGATCGGGCATACTCAACAGTCCCCATAGGTACACCTTGCTGCTCTCCAAACTATTGAAGCACCCGTTGGGGTAGGTACATCTCAATGATCAATTGGCTTTGAATAGTGCATCCAATCAAATACCTGAACTGTAGGAAAAATTTCAAATGATCGGCCTCATCAGCCCACTACACACAATCCTTGTATGGTCACTAGACAAATGAAGTCATGGTATCTATCCTGTGTCGCCAGAAGCCTGTCTCTTCGACCCTGGTCTGCTGTAGTGCTCCTGCATATAGATATACATAAGGCATCCCATCAGCTAACTGTGGCCTTTGAATGGGTGGACGAAAGACGAGAATATGCTCCCAAGCCTAGATCATGAGTAGGGTGGTGTTGCAGCTAATACTCTGAGCTCCTCTATACGCCACCTCATGGAGCTGATGGTAAAGCATCCATAGCAGACAAGGCCCCCATGCAAGGACAATCCTGTCATGCCTCATCCGCAAAAGCACATCTCTCCATCCAATCGAGAATCCGTGTCCCCAACGATTTGGTATCAAAACTCCCACAATCAATGTGCATAACATGGCATCCCACCGAGGGTAGTGCTCCACCATGAACTCCTAGGGAATCTCGTAGCCCTCGATGCCTAGTCCTGCACCAGTCTCATCCTTGTAATAACCTATAAATGTATGATATCCCTAGTGTGGATCATATACAACCCACTCTCCTCGGATCAGTAGGCACAAAATCTGGTACACATCCTCCAGAGTCATTGTGGCCTCTCTTGTCAGCAAAGGAAATGAACTTGTCTCTGAATGCCACCTCTTGCAGGGTGCGGTTAGCAATCTCCTATTTTCCTGGACAATGGGCATATAGGTGACAGTACAATCCAAGTCGCATCAAATTCCTCTGCTCTCGATCTCGCAGTTGGTCCTTGAATCCGTATGTCGATGGCCTACTCTCCCGTGTGTAGATCGGTGGTAACTCTCTCTACACATGTAGAAGCACGCATTAGCACATTATTGAAAATCATTATTACCTTCTATCTACTCAAAAGCATTTAGAAACTTGAGCCTAAATTAAAGTTAGCCCTGGTCAAAGTCAAATGTGTTGCGTTGACTTCATTTGCTTCGTGCTTTGACACTTGCATCGTTCCGTACTGCACTTGCATTCCGATCTGACGATTGCATTGTTTCCGCTCATGTTTGCATCTTAATATGGCACTTGCATCATGGTTTTTTTCAAATGCATCATTTCATTCAAATGTGTTGCCCGAGTACACAAATGCGTCACAATATTTCAAATGTGGCATTGTGCCTATCATTTGCGGTGTGACTTGGCGAATGCGGCTTGATTTCCCGCAAATGTGTTGCACCTAATAGACTTTCCCTGCAAACTTCTTGTGTTTGCATTGTGACGCATCAAATGCATTGAATGCAAACACAAATGCAACTTTCGTGCACACATATGTGTTGCGGCGCATTCATTGCCTACCCTAAAAACCCCAAAATAACATGAAAAACGACAAAATGACAAAGTGGGTAAGGCGTACTCACTAGTGGGTCCACGCCCTCTGGCTGTCTAAAAGTACGAACGATATCCCCATGGTGCTCAGTCACTAGAATCACCATCTTCACGCATGATCTCCTAGCTTTGAGCTCTCCAAATTGACAAGTGTGAAAGTGAAAATAAATTGACTTTTACCCATTTTCAACCTATTTATAAGGTCAAATTGGGATTTTATTCAAAATTTTATTACTAGAAGCTCTTTTGACTGCCTTTGACTATCCCGATGTCCAATTACACATGTCGATATCCGAAACCACTTGTGCCATCACTTTTTTGGTCATCAAATTAACTTGTCAGGACACTTTCCAAATTTTTGTCACCGGGCCAAAATTTAAAAATTTTCCCAAGGGGGCATAGATACTCTGTACCTTCACTAGGGCATGTTTTTGACTAAGTTTTCTTTGTCACAATGTGACAGGCTGCATTATGACAAAGAGGGGAAAAATGTAGACACATAAAAATGACCTAGGCCTGCAAGTTCTATTGTCACCATATTTCTTCTTGACATAATTGAAATATTTATGTCCTTGGTCCACTTTCAACTATTAATTAAATAATTCATGTCTTTATTCCTCTTGATTATTTAAATAAATAAATTTTATTTATTTATTTAAATGCGTCACTAATTCTCTAATGTCTTTCCATAATTAAATAAATTCATAAATTTATTTAATTATTTTTGTCCATTATTTCCTCCTGATTATTTAAATAAATAAGTTTTATTTATTTAATTACATCATTAATTCCTTAAAGTCTTCTTATAACTAAATAAATTCTGTAATTTATTTAATTATTGTCCACCTTGGCGTTTTCCCCCATTTTAAATAAAATTATTTATTTAAAAAGGTCCCACTTTCTAATTTCCTCTCTTTTAGTAAATAATTCAAATTAATTATTTATTGTCACATGACCCCATCTTTTGAATTAAATTGATTTTTAATTCAAAATAGCCTTTTTCCTTCATAAATCAAGTAATTTCTAATATTATTTGATTTTCCAGCTCTCTCTTTTTATGTGCTATTCTTATCTCCTTGTCACATGCATTGTCAACCCTTGATTTGATTTTCTCAAATTGAATCTTGTCCACTCATTTTAAATTTGACCTAATGTTTCCCTAACCCTAATTGTGGGTTGTCACATTGAATCATGTCCATTGATTCTAGGGCATTTGTCAATCTTCAATCTTGGCCATTCATTCAAAATTGCATTTTCTATAAAATGGCAATTTTGGTCTCATTTGGACATCTCATGCAATCTTGTCATCTTAGCTCTTGTTTTAGGCATACTTCATTACTCATTGGAATTTTGGCATACTTTAGTCATAGTTTAGAGTTGCTTACTAGTTGCCTAGTATTGCATTTCACATCAAATCCTTCAACATTTGCTTTGGTCTTGGCATTGTCACATATTGGTCACACAAAATTTGAGGGCAAACTTCATATTGCAGCAAATAGAGAAGGTGTAATGGAGGTCAATCATGGAGGTTAAAGACTCAAGGTGATATCTCTCTTTGTTTTTCATGTTTTCCTCCTTTGTGCTTCATTATTGCTTTGGGTTTTGATTTATTTAGCTACTAATATGCTAACCTAGAAATTTCCCATAGTTACATAAAGTAATAGCAACACCAAATACAATAGGCTCATTGCTAAAGGGATCATTGCCCAAAAGAAACAAGGGCTCACTACCAAAGGACTCACTATCCAGAAGAAAGAAGAAGGAGAAGGGGTGGCTCACTACCAATTTCAAATACTAAAAATGCATCTCACTTATGTCAAAGGTATAGTTCCACTAGTGATCCAGGTGGATCCAGAATACCTAAAAATTTTACAGTCTCAGAATTCATCCAAATCAGCATCATTGGATATAGCTCACCAAAACGGTCTTGATGCAACTTGAACGAGCTCAAAAGGAGTCCATATGCAGAAGTTATGCGTAGTCAAAGGTCCGGTCAAATAGGCAAATTAGGTATTAAAAAAGGAAAAAAATGATCATCTCGAAATGAGGAAAAAATGATGCCAAGTTGTAGTGCTCGTCGTGCTGATTCTGGAACTATATTCGGTTTCAAAAATGGAGCTCGTATGTGAGAGTTACGACTGGTCAAAGTTGGTCAAAAATTTGACTTTGGTTGACTTTGATGACATCAACATGGTGATGTGGCAGGTGGTGACGTGGCAAGAGTATATGACATGGCATAAATATGGATTAAACCATATTTGTTAAAGAAAAAATATATGGTTTAAAAATTAAAAGAAAAAAAGAGAGGATTTGGTGGGATTTTATCCCTTAAAATCCTCTTGCCTTGCCCATAAAACAAGGAGAGGAAAAAATCCCGTAAACTCATATTTCAATAATATAACCCCTAAATTATAATCAAAACCCTTTTTATTAGTAAAATCCCAAAAATATGGAATTAAAAGGGGCTTAAAATGAAATTTAAAGATATTTAAAGATTTAAAATAATCTTTAAAGATTATTTTATTATTTTTAAACGAGATTACATGAGGGAATTGGAGATTTTTATGTAATTAAGGGGAATTGGTTGGAATTTTTACTTGTAAATGGGAGATATGCAATATTTGCAAAATAATATGGTTAAATCCCACATTAGCAAATAAATTTGTATAAAAAAGGGTTTTTAGCTAAGTATTTTGTAAGTAATTTTTGGGGAGTTTTCTATGCTCTTGGTGAAAGGTGGAGAGTTAGAGTTTTTTTTTTGAGATAAAATTACAAGGTGTTTGCATACACCAAAAATTGTAAGAGTGAGATTGTGGAGAGATTATTGTAGGTTCTTGGAGCTTGGGTATTGTAACAAAGCATAATTTTGCTTGGCGATATCAATAAAGCGGTCCCAACATTGAGAAGCGGACCCAGAGACGTAGTCCACATTGGACGAACTCCTTTATCAATCTATGCATTCTGATCCTTCTATCTTCTGTCTCATTCTTCTCTCTTCTATCTCAATTTCTCTCTAGTTCAATTCAGTTTATTTTTTAATAATTGATTTTAAAATGTACCTTATTGCAATTTCAACGGTTAAAAAGCATAATCACACAATTTTGTATTAGATCGAGAAATTACTGTAATTAGATTTAATTTACAAGTTAATTTTGTAAACTCTAGTTACAGATCAAATTGGTATCAGAGCAGTTTAACAGGAAAATTGCAAGTGGTGAATGTTAACCAGGTTGAAATTGAGGCAAGGAGAAGGTGCACTTACCGAGTTCAATCCAGAGATCGGAAAATGAAGGACTTTTCTACAATCAAAGATGGCAGCTGAACAAAGTTCTACAGAGCTTGATGAGAAATATTTCCAAAAATATTTTCTCGAGATGAAGTCAATGGTGGAAGTTCTTTTCCAAGAGAGGCAAGAACGAAAGAAGAGAAAGAAAGACAAGGATAGAAAGAAGAGGGAAGTTGAATCCTCTTCAAAAGATGATAAAGGTAAAGAAGTAGGAGGTGGTAGTGACCCTCCTGAACCTCCATCCCCATCTTCTTTTTCATCCTATTCTTCTTCTTCATCTAACTCTTTTGAGAAGAAACAACCTGTGCAAGCTAATACACCTTTGTTAAAACTGGATGTTAAATTCGAGTTGCCTATATATAACAGTGAATTGGATGCAAAAAAACTGGATAACTGGCTTAAGCAAATTGAAGTGTATTGCAGGGTTCAACATATCTTGGATGATTCTTCCAAAATCCAGCTAGCTACTCTTAGAATGGGAGGCACTGCATTGGTTTGGTGGGAGAGTAAGATTCAAGATGATCTTGCTATGCATAGTAAAATTATTTCATCTTGGTATGAATTTACTTCTACTTTAAAGAAATAGTTTTATCCTTTGGGTTATATGCAACAAGTTGTTATGGACTGACAAAATCTAAGACAGGGTAAAGGACAAACGGTGCAAGAGTATACACAGTTGTTTAGGAAGAAAGCACTTACTCTTGGTATTCCTCTTTATACACAAATTTTTTTATTAAAGTATATAGGTGGTTTGCATTCACATTTGAAACATACAATCCCGATGTTTAATCCATCTAACTTTGATGAAGTGTGTGTACAAGCAACCCATATTGAAGCAGGTGAAAGGAACATAAGTTTCAGTTCAAAGAAGGAATTTGTTCCTCCAATTGAAGGAAATAAGAAGGGTAAGGAGAGGAAAATAGCTACTGTGAAGAAAGAGGAAAGTGAAAATCCTACTTGTTCACATTGTCAGAAGAAAGGGCACGCGGATGCGAAGTATTGGAAACTGCATCTGGAGTTGAAACCCAAGTGGTTTAAAGAGTCTAAACGAAAGCAAAAGGCCATAGCTGTCGTTCAGGATCTTGGATCGTATTATGATGACGAAACAAAGATTGTAGTTGTGGGTGTGAAGGGTAAGACTTTTGTTGATTCTTCCACTGATGTTTCATGTGCTTCTACTTCTAAAAGTCATGTTGTTCTTGAAGATAGCAAAATATGTGAATTGTTTCATATAAGGGTGATATCTAAGAACACTAAAATCGATACACTAATTGAAAGTGGGTCCCAAGTTAATCTAATTTCAGAAGAAGTTGTTAAACAGTTGGGATTAAAATCAAAGCCACATAAGAAACCTTATCCATTAGGTTGGGTGTGCAATGATAACAGATTGCGGGTAACTAAGCAATGCAATCTAAGATTGCAATAACATCTAAGTTTATTGATGAGGTTGAATTTGATGTGGTTCCACTTGATATATTTGGAATTGTGTTGGGTAGCCCGTACTTATATGATAGGAAAGAAATCTTCTACAAGGAACATAATCAATATCACTTGTTTAAGGAAGGAATTGAATACATTGTGCATTCTCATCCAATTAAGACTAATAAATCTTTTGTGACAACGAGAAAATTGAAAAGGGTAGTTAATGCAAGCAATAATTTGGCACTTATGTATGTACCACAAGAAGTGTCATTGCATAAAAATATATCTGATTCTAAGGTTGTTCCAGTTATGAAAGATAAGTATGATGTTGGTACATTCTTTTTCTTGTCCGCAAATTCAGTTTTGATATTCAGCCTTCTACTTTTCAATAGTGTATGGTTGGTAGCAACAACATTAAATGTGGATGTGTATATGGCTAATGTACTTAATAATATCAGTGCGGTTTTGATTGTTGTTATGATGAGTCAGATGTGCAGGTTCTAGAAAGGAAGGAGATATGATACTGGGCAAGTGGGGAAACATTTCCCTAGCTCAATTTATACATAAAAAAACCTTTTGGAGGTCCAAAAGCTTCTCAATGGGGAGGAATGATCCAAGTGGATCCAAAATACCTAAAAATTTCACAGTCTCAGAATTCATCCAAATCAGTATCATTGGATAGAGCTTGCCGAAATGGTCCTGACGCAACTTGAACAGGCTCAAAAGGAGTATGTATGCAGAAGTTATGCCTAGTCAAAGGTTCAGTCAAATAGGCGAATCAGGCATTCAAAAAGGAAATAAATTGATCATCTCAAAATGAGGCAAAAATGATGCCAAGTTGTAGTGCTCGTCATGCTGATTCTGAAACTATATTCGGTTTAAAAAACAAAGCTCATATGTGAAAGTTACGGCTGGTCAAAGGTTGGTCAAAAATTTGACTCTGGTTGACTTTGATGACATTAGCATGGTGATGTGGTAGGTGGTGACATGGCAAGAGTATATGACATGGCATAAATATGGATTAAACCATATTTGTTAAAGAAAAATATATGGTTTAAAAATTAAAAGAAAAAAAAGAGGATTTGGTGGGATTTTATCCCTTAAAATCCTCTTGCCTTGCCCATAAAACAAGGAGAGGAAAAAATCCCATAAACTCATATTTCAATAATATAACCCCTAAATTATAACCAAAACCCTTTTTATTAGTAAAAGCCCAAAAATATGGAATTAAAAGGGGCTTAAAATGAAATTTAAAGATATTTAAAGATTTAAAATAATCTTTAAAGATTATTTTATTATTTTTAAACGAGATTACATGAGGGAATTGGAGATTTTTATGTAATTAAGGGGAATTGGTTGGAATTTTTACTTGTAAATGGGAGATATGCAATATTTGCAAAATAATATGGTTAAATCCCATATTAGCAAATAAATTTGTATAAAAATGGGTTTTTAGCTAAGTATTTTGTAAGTAATTTTTGGGGAGTTTTCTATGCTCTTGGTGAAAGGTGGAGAGTTAGAATTTTTTTTTTGAGATAAAATTACAAGGTGTTTGCATACACCAAAAATTGTAAAAGAGAGAGATTGTGGAGAGATTATTGCAGGTTCTTGGAGCTTGGGTATTGTAACAAAGCATAATTTTGCTTGGTGATATCAATAAAGCGGTTCCAGCATTGAGGAGCGGACCCGGAGATGTAGTCCACATTGGACGAACTCCATTATCAATCTTTGCATTCTGATCCTTCTATCTTCTATCTCATTCTTCTCTCTTCTATCTCAATTTCTCTCTAGTTCAATTCAATTTATTTTTTAATAATTGATTTTAAAGTGTACCTTATTGTAATTTCAACGGTTAAAAAGCATAATCATGCAATTCTATATTAGATCAGGAAATTACTGTAATTAGATTTAATTTACAAGTTAATTTTGTAAACTCTAGTTACAGATCAACTAGAGCACAAACAACTCATTCAACAAGCTAAAATGTAGACACCTTCTGCTCATTGCATCTAGGAGTCAGGAATTAAAGCTTGCATTCAAATTAAAACACTTGATCACTTTCACATCTTTCACATCACACACACTCTCTTCTTAATTCACACAATAACTCACCTTGTATTTATACTAGCTACGACCTAAAACAATCTCAATTAGGTTAGCCTTAAGGAAACATATGTACCTTAACTGTGCAACATCAAATAAGTCGACACCAAACACTTCCAAGGTATACATAAGTGAAGGAAAGCCACACCAAAACTTAACTAGGAACCAAATCTAGATCAACACACTTCTCAAAACTTCCACAACAATAGGCATCCACTATAATTAACACTAGCATGCTAGGTCGGCCAAACCTACACTGACACTAACAAGTGACTCCAAACACACCTCTCTAGGTATGGAAACATCTTGTGGACCACACAACAACATTCTAAAACATATCAAAATATTCCACATCATCAAAATATTCACCACTAATACTGCAACAACCTGAAACTTAAGAACACCTTCATTTTGTGCAAATAGACACACTGGAATAGACATCCAACACACCAAACAACCTTGTGGAGCACCACAACACTTAAAACTTCAAGGGAAGGTAGATATGGATAATATAAGCATGTTCCTAGATCTACAAGACAATAAACTTCACTGCAAAGAAATGTAGAGAAATCTGTTTTCTCTCAAACATCCTGTTTTATAAGACATACTCTCAAACACATCTTCTACTACAGAACAAACTAAAACTTGAAAATATGAATATAACACCTTTGAACACCTCTGATCATCATGTCTAAAACACATGTGCATATCTTCAATCATAAAAGAATATGGAGTAGAACATTGAGCACCACTCTATCACACTGAACTCTCTCTCATTCAAATTTTCTCAAAAGCACTTGGAAACCAAGTGAACCAACTTCATCAACAACATTACTTATCACATACATCAATGAAAAAAATGATGACAACACCACAACATATTGCAATGCTTTCCAACATCAACAATCTCCCCCAACACAAGTCAAACCAACAACTTTTGCAACTATATTAAAGTAAGAAATCAATGACAACACCAGTACAATGTGTTGACACCAATACAACTTCAAGATTGGCATCATCAACACAATCAGTATTCCAACACTCTCTTTGTACAAGGGGTTGATATCAATGACAACACCCAAAAAAATCAAGCTTCCAACATCTAGAGATTATAAGCTTAAGGCGATGGATGGTACACCTCTCAAAGAACCTATAAATGTTGCACATTTGCACAAGTAATACACTTAACAATCATTTTGAATAGTATGTATGATAAAGCATGTTGTTAGATTAAATAGATAGTTTCTATTTTATCTCGCATTGCTTATTTCTTGTCAAACATGTTTGTGTGTCTTAAATTGTTTTGAGTAATTATGTATTTACTTGAATTATTATTTCTTTATGCAGGGTGATCCCACAATAGTGGTTTACACTTTTTGGCCAAACTAGACATTGAATTATTTTTTAAAACTAAATCTTCACTTTCAGGCACCTATAGCTACTAAACCATGAGAAATTTGAAGATTATGCAAACTATTGATTTGTGACATTTTTTCTATAGATTCTAAATATATATTTAAAAAAAAATTGGAATCAAATTGCATTTATTTTTCCATCTCGTTTGAAATCTAGTTTTTGACAGTAAACACCATTTTTAAAGAGTGGCGTGTACTTGCTAACACAACTTTTTTCTATGAAGGATAAAATTCTAATTTTTTCGAATTTAGATTTGTAACTACAATATCTAGTGCATGCAATTGGTTTCATAGTGTTTTATTGAATATTTTTTTCTTAATTAAGTTTTGAAGTCAAACTAGTTACAATTTAGACATAGGTTTAGTTGCTAACACAACTTTTTTTGGTATGTATTGAAATTCAATTTTTTTTGTTGGATCAAGGACATCAATATCTAGTGCATATATATATATATATATTTATAATGTGCTATTTTTCCATGTGTAGAACAAAGATCTTGATTTTCGGTGAGAAACCTATGTTTAATTAAACTAAAAATATATATAATAAAACCAAAATATATTAAAATTATATTTGATGGATAGCTTGTTCCAAGAACTACCATCATCCAATTGGGTCTGTGAAGTTGATTCCATTTTCATCTTCAACCCAAGCTTAGAAAGGAAAAAAATTGCAAAAAAATGCTAGAGGAGAGGGAGAAGGGAAAAAAAGGGGGGTTTGAGCAAACCCCCTAGATCCCTTTGAGTGAAGGGGGTTCATTGAAGGGGGGTTGCTCGAACCCCCCTTTTTTGTAATTTTCCTTTGTTTTCATTAAAAAAATGTGCCAAAAAGGGGATGGCATCACAAAGGGGTTTGCTCGAAGGGGGGGTTCAAGTGAACCCCTTTTTGAGTTCATGCAAACCCCCCCTTCGAGCGAACCCTTAAAAACCTATTTTTTTCTTTCTTTGGAGCATTTTTGCAATTCTTCTCTATGAAGGGAATTGTAAACCAATATTGTGGGATCACCTTGCATATTATTCAATCATGTGTGTGATGTGTTAAATTAGATCATTATATGCATTTAATTTTAAATTAGGTCATAAGGGTATTTAGTTTAACATGATTACATTACTAAAAATTGTAGCATCTAAGAAGACATAATTGTTTAATTAGATCACATTCATCACATAACAATTAGATCATGGAGACATTTATTAAATAATCTTATCAATATTTCTTAATAGATCACATTGGTATTTAATTCAAACAAGACACAAATGTGTAACTCATAAAAATAAGAACATTTCCATACATAGATCATAAGGTTCATATACATCATAGTCACCACAATGTGGTGTATAATAAAAAAATACATCTAGGTAGGTCTATGACTACTGGACTCCTCAGGGCATAGTGGTGGTCCTCATCATGAGAAGGTAGATCGAGAGTGGCTCCTAGATCTCATCTTCTCTTGTAGGCCCTATAGCTGGCCTACTATTGTGGCCTCGCGTATGAGTTTCACGATGCCCTCCTACTCGATTCAGTCTCTATTCACCCACACTCTACTAAGTTCCTCCTGTAGAGAGGCATCTACCTAGCTCTCAGTAGGAACTCGAGAGGATCTGAGCTCCTTGTATTCAAATATCATAGTCTCTTCTCTTGCTTGGACATCCCCAATCTCATCTCTAATGTCATCAATAGTCCTCATCACATTATCATAAGATGTCTTCCACTGAGATAAGGGCTCAAACAAGTCAACATGGCACCCCACACTTTTTAGTTGCCTATGGTCGACCCATATCGGCTAGTGTGGGGGCATAGGTAGAACCATATATGTGATGACTCAATTAAATAAGTCCATCCAATCTCATGTACCAACTATAACAAATAAATCATTACATAATCATATGTCAAAAAGATAAATAACATATCACATCACCTGGATCACCAACTTTCCAATCGATATCTCGATAGGACACTATGAGCATTGTATCGAGACTCCTTTGATGGGTTGGTGGTGTGGTAGGATTTGCATGGATGCTCCCTCCACGGTCATAGGATTGGATGCCCTCTATAGTCATAGGATGAGCTCAAGTGATGCGAGGAAAAGATGTAGGTCTCTCCTCAGGGCATCTCTAGCCTTTGTTGGATCCTCAGGATTGTCTCCTACCATTGTTGATCCTCCTCCTATAAATCCTCTATTACATCATCATTGTTACCTATGGAATCCCCATTTATGTCCTCATCCTCTCTCTCATCCCCTCACTGATGTGGCTAATGCCCGAGATCGCCCTTGGGATGATCACCAGGGAAGACACAATGAGGTCATATTGTCCTCCACCACCTATCATACGTGGTTGTCGTGCTAATATACCTTGTTAGATTTTGGATGTGAATATTGCTCCTCATCCTTTAAGTCACTATAGGTGACGTTGCTAAGTGTTGGATGACAAATTTCCTGTGGTATAACACCACTACATGCATATATTAGATATGTGGGCCATGACCTAGGTGTTTTTTGTAGCTAACTAAATTGTCTCATCATAAAATCATACTAAAATGGCATGATTATGTAGTCATGACACCCAACCAATAGCCTATCTTGCTGCATCCTAGACAACTACTATGTTAGACTTGACCACTGTTGTAGAGTCATATGATCTCCATACAATGTCATTTTCCTCTGGATGATCAAATGTGACTCTCGAGTGCATCTAATCTCCACGCTACCAAGGTAACCTAAGTGTGTAACAAGAACTGTGGATAACTATAAGGTGTTGTTGCAAGAAATTTGGTGGGTCTAGTACATGTGATATGCTTGAAAGCCCACACCTAAAGAAGAGTGCAAAATATAATACCATGACCCACTCAATAGATGAAGAAACTAAGATCATAATACAAGTGTGCCAACATACTCCATCCCTAGGAATAAATATTTGATGCTACTCCATAGCCTGTATCGTGTGAAGTAGGCCCCCATCAAGGTGTGTACCTTGTCCATCAGGCACTAGAGATAAGATGACAGTAACACACATAATGCATTGAATCAATAGTACAGTAGAGTGAAAAAGAAACTTAAGCTCGACATGGCTCCTAGAGTCAGAATCTATGTAGAAGTTGGTATAGTAGAGTATATCTCTCCTCATCTCTTGTGGGGTTTAGAACTCATTAGTGTATAGTCTCACCTCGTACAAGAAGTCTGAAGATATGGTGTATATCCTCGAGTGTAACTATCATCTCCCTCGTTGGGAGATGAAATGTGGAAGTATCTAGGTTCTAGTGCTCGACAAGTGCCATCAACATAGCATCGTGATATCTCATAGGTGACATGAGATACACCCAGTACAATCTAGTGGTACGTAAATTCTACTCATCCTCTTGTGATAGTTGAGTAACTTGATCTTAAAGTAATACAACGAGTATCCTCTTAAATTTTATTGAGCATGTGGTGAGACCTATAAGAAACAAGAGGAATCATCAGCCACACAAAAAAGTCAATAACTAAATAGTCAAAATAAAAGCAATTGTAAATTAGGACATAGGCACCATTCTAGGACAAAGTCACCATCTTGGGACAGGGGGACCACTTTGGGATAGGGACACCCACATTGGACACTATCACCCAATTTGAATAGGAATTCCATGAATTCTAAGAAAACTTTGAAAAACACACAAAATAATGAAACAAACTATAGGGAAAAGGAACAAGCAACTCACTACTAGTGCCACTGCTCTTCGTGCAACATTTTCTCGCAGGATCTCGAGTCTCAAGGGTTAGTATGGTCATCAACTTGACATCTTCCCTCCTCAATGCAATGGTATCTCTCTCTAAACCTTTAAATAGTAAAAATGAAAATGATGGTAAAAAAATTGATTTTAGTCTAGCATATAGTACTAGCACATCTAATTTAATTCACCACAGTGGGGGCTAGAGAACTTTGATTTTGATGATGTCTATTGCTTTGGATTCATAGTTCCATCCCTAATCATATCCAATTTTTTCTAATAGTTAGTATTGTGATCTCATGAACCTATCACAAGCATTTCCATCACCAATATTAGCAATTCGATGCGCTTAGATTGCTACCTTGATTCCACCTCCATAAAGCAAGTGAAATTAGGGGGCATACATCTACCCTCAAATTTGGTTCTCCTTAGAGGATGACATGTTTTTTCGCAAGTACAAGATGATTATTGAATATCTAACAAATCAGTTTTGTAAGATGTGGTTCCTAATGTTATGGTTTTGTAGATGAACAGATTGGGGGCTTCATTCTCTTGTTCAAGAATGATTCATAATATCCTTATGAGTATCCTTTTTATACAACATGATTTACTTTTAGTGCTTTAGCTTGCATATGCATGTAGTGTCATATGGCCACTAAAGTGGGGGCTAAATATAGTGTAAAAAATTATACTCCTTTGTAGGTGATAGTACAATTTCATGCTTAGTTTGGACCTATTTTAGTGATCCTTGCATTTATGCATTTTCAACACCTCCTAACTTGGCCCTAATCTCCTAAATTATGTTACTTCGGAATTATTCAAAAATAATTAGTTCCCTAAACATGTTCTTCCTCTACCTATTTCTACAAAAAACATGAGTTTCATTTTTCTTTGACATGAAATTAACCCCACATTTTTTATTTGCAAATATACTCCCTTCTCCTTAATATGCCTTAGGCGGTTTCAATGTTTTCAATTTTTTTTATAACATGCAACATATGCACCATTATATTTATCAATCCACCATGAATTTGGTGAAAACTAATCATGTTCTAATTTTCTTCAACTATTAAATTGTGCTTCACTCTTCTTCTTCTAACTTTGGTTCTTGCAATTTATTTTTCTTCCTTTTATATTTGACATCTCTTTCACTAGGGTGCATTCACAACTTGATTTTTGCTACAAGATAACAATATCATAGCTCCCATACCACTACAACGACCCTTAGTTAAATATTTGCGTAAAATACTCAAAGAAAAATATTGTAATGAGCCTCAACCAAAATAATTAAATCTAAAATATTGTAATGAGACTCAACCTAAATGATTAAATTTAAAATATCCATAACACATCCATATGTATTGCTCATATAAGAACAAAGTATTTCGTTCAAATAACTCATTCAATGACTATGAAACTTGGTTGCTTTAGATGTTTGTTGATACAAAATATTACGATGATCAAAAATATATTTGAAAAATACTTAGAATATTAAAATTTTCAAATGATAAATCTTCCTAACTATTGAAAGTCCCAAATTTGAAGCACAAATGCAACCTCTATGTGAAGTTTCCCTCAGGAATTAATTCTCTAAACTACAAGAAATAAATGAGGTACCATCTATTGATCTCCAAAACCTAAATGTTTTTGTCCTTAGATTCAATAATTGAACACATGTGCTTGACTTTGCAATTTAATTTTTGTTGATAATAATGTCAAAATATTATCTAATTTGAAGTTGTCCACCATATAGAGGTTGAATTCTTAGAATGGGCCCAAATTTTCTCATCAATTTATCACATTCATTTTTTTCATTAATGATGCTCTTGGTCAACTATGAAAATGGGTGAAATACTCCATTTTGTTGCAAGTATGAAGGTGTTATCATTGATTTCAACATGAAGCCTACTGAATGGTGTTATCATTGATGTCAGCTATGTGTGAAGGAAGTTGTTGCATGATGAAGATGTCGAGGATATTGAGAAAATTGTGAAAAAGAGGAAAAGAGGTTGTTGTAGGTTGTGCATGTATAGTTGAGATATTGAGGAAGTGTTGTGAGTACATGGAGTTATCTTCTTGTTGCAATTTCTAGAGAGGATTTGGAATGAAGTAATGAATAGAGATGATGTCTCTAGTACTTGGTTTCCAAGTGCTTTTGAGAAAATTTGATAAACAAAGAAAATTGTGTTGTACAAGTGTTTAGAGTGTGCTCCGGTATTGTGCTCCATGTTTCTTCTGTGTTGATCATATACCTATGCAGATCTGAATGTTGTTCATGTTTATCAAAGGTTGTTATATTCAAAACACGGGTTTCTAGATCATTGTATAGTGCGAGATATTTTCACTAGTGTGTGAACCAGTTTTTTAGTGATGTAATTTGTAGCCTGGGAGAAATCTATTTGCTTCATGTTTCTCTGCTATTTGACTTCAAATTGTGCGGATTTTGGAAGTTGCTTATAATGCTTGGATCTTTTAGATTTCAAGGTTTCACTTGATTTGGTGTAGAATAGAGTGAGTTTTATTTGTCAGTCTGTAAATAAGGTTTACCAGTTGTTCTGAGATGAAGTATTTTCTTGGATGAAGTGTTTGATGAATCTTAGGTAGATCGTGGATCATTCTAGATCATGTTCAAGTGAATTTTGTTTTTTAAAAGTTTTGGATTGATTTAAGGAAGCATGTACTTAATGGTTATGGTGTTTAGCATGAGTATTGGTTGGCCTTGTGTTAAAACTACCTATGAGGCTTATGAAAACATGTTGAGGTTTGTTCAAATCTATTTGGGTCCTAATTAAGGATTTATGTAGGTCTCCTTCATTCCTAGCCACTACAGGAATGTTTAGGTTCTAACCTATTTTGAATTTGTAAGTGTAACAGATAGTTGTCGACATTGGAGAAGGTTTTCAAGGTTGAGGTTAATATAAATAAGTTTGGTATTGTTGTGAGAAAAGGAAGAATCAATAAAGAAGCAAGATAGGTGTGAGATCGATGCGAGTGATGTGTGTGATGCGAATTTGAGCAAAGCAATGTGAATTTCAAGTGTTTGGATTCCTCAAAGCAGTGAGCTAAAGGTGTCCAAAATCATTCAAGCATGACTACGAGATTGTTGGAGCATTGTGGTGGATTCCTTGTTGCATTGAGAAAGTGTTCTCTATGTAGCATTTCTCTTCTAGCTTCTTGTATTTATTTCTATGACAGTGAGCCCTGGATGTGAGCCTTTTTGGACGGCGTGTCCTATTATGACAGTGAGCCCTTGTATCAGTTTTTCAATTACTTATATTGTGAGCCAATCCTCACCGTATTTTTTCCCTCATTGGGTTTTCCACGTAAATCTGGTGTTCTCTTGTGTATGGTGTTGTTATTTCAGTTTTTGTTATCTGCATTTCATGTTTAATCACATTAACATAATAAGGGTTTAATGAATGCATGTGGATCTGATTACTATTGAGGGTTTCGAAGGTTTAATTTGCTACAAATGATTCACCCCCCCTCTCAGTTGTCTTGTTCATTCAACACATTTAAATGGTGATGTTAAGTAAAAGTGCATGTCTAAGTGTAGGGGTTTGGGGAAATGTATACCCAAAGGATGCAATTGATAGGGAGATAAGGAATTAAGGGTTGGTGATATCAAGTACACAAGGAAATGAAAGTCTATTGGTCCACCAACAAGAAGGGAGTAGGAAGTCAAGCATAAAGGTGTTTGGATCTTTGATACTAGCAAGAAAGTAGGGAATGGACAAAAGGTATGATAGTATTTGAAAGTTTGAAATCCCACCCAAGGTTGGGAAATGACTTTGATAGCCTCATACTCAAGATAAGGGAAATTACACTAGTGGACTAAGAAAATCTAGAATAATTGAAAATGAAATAATATATTTTAGAAAATGAAGATGAAAATAAGAACTTGGAGAATGTTGAACATGGTGAAAACTTCAAAAGAAAGATATAATACAAACCCCCATATAATTCATAGATGACAATGTAGTTGTGTTAGTTTCTAAGTACACTATTTTACTCCATACATAGAGGAATACAATATATACATGACCTTAGAGACATGGAAGACAAGAACCATACACATATTGGATATCGAGAAATGATGATAAAAATGCAAGAAATACCAAAATAAATGATATTGCTTAAATTAAGTGAATGACATAGAAAACAAATTTTTACCATAATAACTTATTTTTCTTTAGCTAAGTGAGTGAAATACAAATAAACTTTAAGAAAATGTAGAAAATATAGCCAAGAGAAGAATGCAAAACTTATATGTGATGAAGCCACCAAAAGTGCCTATAGCTAAATTTAAGGAGAAGGGTCGATTACTTGGGAGCTTGTTAAAATGGTCAAGCCTCAAATATGATATTTTCTATAGATACTCATAAAAATATTTAATTGGATTTGGTGTGCTTTTAGTCCTAAGTGCATCTAAAATTAAATGAACATAAATGTAATGATCTATGAATATTAATCACCCAGGTCTATAGAATTGTAACATCATATTGTGTGAAAAGGAGATATAAGAGGTGGATTCATCAAGAACATTTCCAATGAAAAGAAAGAAAATGAGATAACACAAATAAACTAGGGAACTACCATGACCTCAAGGGAAGAAAAATGAAATAATTCTTTGAAGAAACTCATGAAAGAGAAAATAATATCATAAGAAAGAGTGTTACAACATGGTTAGATATCTCAAGAAATATAATTGTATAGAGAAATTTCATTAGAGAATCAAAGGGACATCATAACAAAAAACTTGCAAATGAAATAGGATTGATTATACTAGCATAAAGACTCAACAAAATGGGAGTTCCATCCAAAGAAGAAGTTTCAATCTAGAAAGATGCAACCAAAGAAAAAAATGATCTTTTTATTTCATGCATTTAAATTTTACAAGTATCAATTCTCCAAGGGGTTGGGGAAGGATAGGGATGTTGAGATTTGTGAGTATAAAAGTGTGATGAGAATAAGTTACAACCAACACTAATAGTAAAAAAGTGGGAAAATAAATATTTTCAAATTTTCAAATTTAGAATACAACAATGTGATTGTTTAGATATCAACATAAATTGTGCTAGCATCTAGAAGAAAAAGACAAGAATGACGTTAGAAACTTGAAGAAATTCAAGGTATATCAAAACAAGATGAAATTTTGGCAAATTGGTAAAAGAGAAATGTTAAAATCTATAGGTTCAATGTATCCTAAAACATGTTGGGGGTAGATGCTAAATCAAGAGTTGAACATAATTCAATAATTACAAGATATACAATTATCAACATTACAAATAAAAAAGTGATGGAAGGGGGTCTGAAAGGGTTAAAACCGTCTTCGACAAACCTTGCATGCTTGCATCAATAGTTTTTGGATGACACCATTCTTTTGGGTAGCTCAACAATTGGAGAAGCTAGAACTATGAAGAGTTCACTTTTTCTTTATGAGGAGGACTCAGGGCAAAAAATTAACAGGGAAAAAAGCTCCCTTTACTTTTTTAACACCCCTGATCATGGGCAAAGAAAGATTGCAGACATTTTAGGTTGTGCTGTTAATTCTCTTCCTTCCATTTATTTGGGGCTTCCTTTGGGTACCAAACCTCCAGATTATTTTTGGATTTCTCTTGTGGTACCAAGTTGGCTGATTGGAAAGGGGCCCTTTTGAGTCAAGCAGGTAAAGTTATGTTGCTAAAAGCTTCTCTTCAAAATCTGCCTGTTTATGCTATAAGTTTGTTTAAGATCCCTTCCAAGTTTGCTAAAATTATTGAAAAGATAAAAAAATGCTTCCTTTGGTCTGGAGTTGAAGAGAAGAAGAGGATTCTGTTGGTTTCCTGGGAGAATGTGTGCAAACCCAAAAAGTATGGGGGTCTTGGGCTGAGGAGCATAAGAGTTTTAATAAAGCTCTTCTGGCGAAACAGGTCTTGAGAACCTTTGCTGCTACCCGTGAATGGAATGCTATCTGGCATAGTAAATATTTGCGGGGTGTTGACTCCATCAGAGATTTTATTAGTTCTCAGAATCTCCCTATAGGCTCAACCCTTTGGAATAATTTCATTAGGGCTAGGGATCTTGCTGGTAAAGGTGCGTTTTGGAAACTTGGAGATGGTAAAAATATCTTGTTTTGGGAAGACGAGTGGATTGGAAATGAACCTCTGTGCAATATCCCTATCTTTAGGAATCATATGGAGGAATGTAAAGCTAGTTATGGCATCTTGGTTAGGGACTATTGGAGGAATAATTAGTGGGTCAGTATCTCTGCTATTAGTCTAGATCTTTGACCCCTGCAATCTCTCCTTAACTCTGTGGTGCTAGTTCACAGGGCCAGGGGGACTCTTTGGTCTGGAAGTTGTCTTCTTCAGGGATTTATTATGTTTCTTCAGTGGTGGCCTCTTCTTATCAGTTCTCTCCTTCCCCTATGTGGGCGAAGGCTTGGGTGCACAACCTTATTCCTAAAGTTAACATCTTTGCGTGGATCCTTCTTCAGAATAAACTGCTCACTAA
Organism: Sequoia sempervirens; assembly: GCA_007258455.2. Classification (NCBI taxonomy): domain Eukaryota; kingdom Viridiplantae; phylum Streptophyta; class Pinopsida; order Cupressales; family Cupressaceae; genus Sequoia; species Sequoia sempervirens. The sequence continues at coordinate 1,204,807,350 of VDFB02271358.1, read as the reverse complement.
TGAAAACCTTTGCAAGTGTGGATTCTCTTTTCCCAATAGATGCTATCTTTGTTGTGCGGAGGCTAAAAATATTTCACATATTTTTCTCCTTTGTCCTTTTGTCTATGAAATCTGGTGCAAGATTTTGCAATTGTGGGATCTCAACTGAGTTTTTCCTAGAACCGTCTTCAATTTTTATAGCCAGTGGAAGGCTCCTTCAAGCAACCAAGTGATGAATCTGCTTTGGAGATACATATTCCCCCACCTTGCTTGGGGTATATGGAAAGAGAGAAATAATAGAATCTTCTAAGATTCGGCTCTTTCAGAGGAAATTGTCTTTGGTAAAATTTTCAGGGCTGTGAGAGAGAATTTCAATATGCTCAATAGTAAATTCAAGTCTAAGGGAAAGGTCAACTACCAAGATTATGAGCTTAGATTTATTGAGGCTTGGAAGATTAATGTTGAGACTTCTTCTACTCCTAATTCCACTAAGGGGCCTAGATATGGTATCCATTGAAACGTCCCTCCTCCTGGTTGGGTCAAAATCAACTTTGATGGGGTGGCCAAGGGTAATCCTGGGCCTGTCGGGTGTGGAGGAGTAATAAGGGATGAGAATGGGTGTTTTATTGCTGCAATTGCTCTCCCCTTGGGCACCTAGACTAACCACATTTCCGAAGCCATAGGGGTGTTTCAAGTTTTGAATCTCGCCCGTCAATTGAATCTTAAAAATGTGTGGCTTGAAGGGGATTCAAATAATATTATTCAATGTATAAAGGACCTTTAAAAACCTTCATGGACTATAGAGAATTGGATTAATCTCTCCAAGGGGATTATTAGTAACTTTGAGAATTGTTATATTTCCCATGCTTATAGGGAAATTAACATGGTGGTGGACTTTTTTGCCAACAAAGGAGTTCAGGCGATGGACAAGGTGATGTGGTAGAGGAGTGATGAGTTGGAGGCTTACGTCACTACCTTAATTATGTATGAATGAATTCACGGGAAGGTGAAAATTATCCCTATCAATGAATGATTGTGGAGTGTCATGTCATGCAGTCTTGGGACAACTGTTCAATTATTTCTCATTGCTGGCTGAAGCTCAACATAAGTATTTTCTATTTTGATATTTGGTGCTTCACATGCTTTCTGGGTATTTTGTCGGCCAACTTATTTGGTGTTCCAGAACTCTTTGAACAGGTCTACAATTCTACCAACATGGGTGGTGAGAGTCGCAGGGTGGAGCTGACGGATTGTGAGCAACTAAGAAACGACATGAAGGTTTGGGAGATGCTGCAGAAGGGCGGGATAACCATTTTCATTGAAAAACTCCATGGTTGGGATCCGAATATCACTAGGTTTTTTTTCCAAAGAATGGAAGGATGGTGAGATTAATTTTTTTGGGAGAAAGGTTGTCATTAATGAGTAGTTAATTGCGGAGGTTATGAGGCTTTCCAGTGAGGGCATCAAGTTTTATAGGGAGAGGAAGCTCTCAAACCAGGCTGTGTATAAATTTTCGAAGACTGAGAAGGAAAAGGAGGACCTGTGAAGGACTACCAAAAGATATTACAATTCTGTGAGGATTGTCTCACATTGGAGGAAGGTGCTGAATGTGCTCATGGAGTACATTACCTTGGACGGTCGTTACACTAGGGTTTTTGGGTACCACTTTGTGCTCCTCAACCATTTCTGGCATCAGGTTAGGGTTTCTTTCCCTTTCTATCTTGCTTCTTCTCTGAATGCCAGTCTAAAGAACTATAGTGAGAATCTGATTAGGAATTCTATTCTTCATGAGGGTCTGCTTGTTTTAATCCATGATCACTTTAAGGCTATTTCAGCTCTGTTCCACCAAACTCCTTCTAGAGGAAAGGTAACAATTAAGGGGAAAGGCAATTCTAGTGATTCTCCCAAGAAGAAAGGAAAAAGTAAGGTTTTGGAGGATCCTTCTTATGATGTTAATTAGGAGGATTTGCAGACTACCCCTTCATCTAATTCGCAGATGACCCCTTCGTCTGAGTATTCCAGTTACCCTGCCACTGACAGAGAGGATAGGCCCCATTTTCCCAACGATCTCAAGGTGGAGGACCATTAGTTTAAAGTTGAATGTGAATTTCTTGCTGACATTCTTGCTATTGCTCGCAATGGGTCTGTGGATTTCTTTTGGTTAATCAGATGGATGTTTTTTGGGATTAAGGAACTTAAGTTGAGTTATAGGGCTATGAACAACAAAATGGATAAGGTTGACAAGAATGACAGTAATAACAGAGAAAGTGTTAAGGCCACTGATTTGTGGACTGTTGAAGAAAATAAATATATGGTGGAGTGCCTTAAGAAAACTGTTGAGGATTTGTAGCATTTTAAAAGTAACCATGAGGGAAAGCTTTCTAATATGGAGGAAAAAATGAGGAACATAAAATATTTTATCCATAAAGTGTTGGAGATGAGCCACAAAATTTTAAAATCAATGGCAAAGACCATGAATACAATGGTTGAAAATTTAGAAAATGCCTATCAGGTCAGAACGACAGTGTATGTAGATGATGAGAAAGAGAAAAGCCAGGTGCAAGGTGGCGGGCCGAGTAATAGAACCAGAGCAAACCTGAAGAGGAAAGCTGATCGGGCCCTTGTGAATATTCAGGAAATTAAGAAAGCCGTTATAAACATGAACAAACTTGAGTAGGAGATGGCGGAGATCCCCAGGCATCTGGCCTAGTTGTTGGACTTCTGGTGGCTTTTTGTTGGCTTTTGGAGTGCTACCTTGGTTTGTTTATTGTTCTCATCTTTTTTGGCAACTACTTGTTTTTTGTTTGGGTCCTTTTAATGTTGTATCTTTATCTTGATGATTGTTAAGGGTTTCGGGGCCCCTTTAAAACTTGTTTGTTCCTTAATAAAAAACATTACAAATAATTATTTAATAGTGCCAACATTATCAAATACAAGTGCAAGGAGAAATTCTATTAGTTACAATATGCAAATAGTATATAAACTACATGTTGCACAGGCGGCTGTCGTTGCACCAAAATATCGACTTGTTAATTCTCGATACAATCGCCAGATTCATACAAGATCCAAGATATACAAGAGGTGATTAAGCTATGTCACGAACCCAAGTGCCACACTGCACAACACAAGGAGACCAAGGGTGAAACTCTTGCAACAATCCCCCCTAGTGCAAGCGAGGGGTTCAAACCTGTGACCTCGACTCTAATACCAATTGTTACACAGGCGATTATTGTTGCACCAAAAGATCGACTTGTTAATGCCCAATACAATTGCCAGATTTATACAAGATACAAGATCCACAGGAGGCAGTTCATCCATGTCACAAACCCAAGTGTCATGTTGCACAATGCAAGGCGACCAAGGGCGAAACTCTTGCAACACTACAAGCTAAAAATGTTCTCAAGTACAAACACATACACATCATTAAACTCACTTTTTTACAATAATTTTCAACATAAATCAACAAGTGTACACACATATAAATTTTAAAACTAAGAAATCTCATACTAAATTAATCAACATTACTATTATAAAAAATATATCATTCTACCAACCAAAGTAGTCAATTTTAAAGATTTCTTTAATTTCTTATCATATTTTTAGGTGCTATTTTTACTCATTGTTATTTTATCATGAGAGAAAATATTATATTTCTCATTACAAGTTATAAAGAATGTAATTTCTCAAAAAATATAGAACTAATCAAAACAAAATAATCAAATCATCAAGAAAAATAGAAGGTTCTTCTATGGTAATCCATTCTCAATTGTATTTATCATATAACTACTTTTGTGGAGACAATATTCGTATGCCATTGATTTGTATGGGAACTCATATTCAATATTCTATAGAAAGGATAAATAGCATTCATCCTTAATATGAATTAATCCTCTATCACATCCCCATAAAATTTATACTTCTTTTGTATTAAAGGAGTAATGGCTAGACATAATTTGGACTAAGGCATAAACCTTGATTTTGAAACTGTTATTGTGCTTGACATTTTGAATGTTGTATAGATTCCATGATCAATGCTTTAGATTTATCACTTTAATTGTTAATTATTATATTGTCAAGCAATTGAAAGTTATGAATTAATAGGTTTCATTTTAGTTTATAACATTGATATACATTATGTTTTTGACCAATCAAGTACTGACGTTTTGTGGTGATGTGTGTATGAGAATTGGAATGGTTTTGTAGGTTCCAGGGGTGCAACAAAAGCAGACCTAGCAACTTATCATAAGAATAATCCTTATGTATTTTACCCTTGCATTTTAACTAAGAGGTCAAGTCACTCTAAATAAATCACTTGACTGTGAATTTTTTCGTCAACTACAAGTAATATCTTTGACCTATAGTTGGTCACTTCACTCTAGATGGATACTCAATTAAACTTCTCAACTCCCTATAATTGTTCTATAGGAGCCATTAATGATAGGCTAATGGATTCACAACCTCTATTGATTGAGTGTTAATAAATATGCGAGCAATAAACACCTTTGTCTAATCAATTTTTAAGGTGCAGAAAACAAAATAAGTTTATAATGAGAGAAATTTTAATCAATTCACATTCCTAAATATTCATATTAGAAAGAATGTTATAAAAAAATTAAAAGTAAATGACAGAAAATAAAATCAAAATAAAAATGAAATATATATATATATATATATATATATATATATATATATATATATATATAAATGATTAAAAGAAACAATTAAAATTACGAATTGAGTTGGGTCGTGGCATTTATACTAGTGACCCAACAGTGGAGACAACCCAAATTAAATGGGCATGGTTTTGGTATGTAAAGGTTGGGCATAGGTATGTTAGAAGGGCATAGCTTCCAACCTCTAGCCATCCAAATTCATAGGTCAAAGACCAAGTATGGTGAGTAGGATGAAAATTTGAACCACCACCTCCATAAAAACATGATTTTGGGAAGTTTTAGGGGCATACAAACCATAAAACATGAGCAAAAAGGGTTGAAAAATATTGGAAGGGGAGAAGGGAAAACTAGACCTAGGTGTGGTCATTGGATAGTGCTATTGGAGGTAGTCCATGGAAGTCCTCACTATCAATTGAAGAGAGTAGGTGATGCACCAATCTATTGTAGTTACTTATTCATAATTGTTAATGCACATATTCATGCAAGTTGGGGTGCTTTTGTTATTCATGCACACAAATTTACATACAAAAAATTGCAACCATTATTTTTAATTAATGATTTGTAAGTCGGTGTCCTCTATTTTGATGAAATAAGATGTTTACAACAATCATAATATTGATGCTAACTACAACTGCAGCCTATCATGGCATTGCTTTGGATAAGAATCAAGGGGTTTCTAAACTTTGGTTGGAGGGGGACTCACTTAATTTTATAAATTGCCTCTTGAAATATTCCCTCCTTCGTGGTCTATAGCTCATTTTATCAATGATTCTCTCTCCATCTTAAATTCTTTTGAGGAATTTAAAATCTCTCATGTCTTCCGAGAAGCTAATATGTTGGCTGATGGTGTTGCCAATGTGGGAGTGGTGGCGAGATTTGATTGGGATTCTTTTGAATCTTTACCTATTAATATGAAGTGTGTCTCCACTGATGACAAGCTGGCGTGTTTCTAAGGTTGTTGATTTTGAGGAAAGGTTCTTCATTATGTTTTTGAGTTGGGATATGCACGTTGAACCTTTGCCCTGTCTGTTTCATTATTAGATCCTTGGTTTCCGTATTTTGAAGGCTTGGTAGCGCAGGCAGGGAAGTACCTTGAATGATAAACCCACACATATTGTGGGTGTTATTTGCATTGCTCTGTGGAGAACCTGGTTTATTTTGTTTTTACGAAACTTTCTAGTGTCATTGGGTTTTGGAACTTTTCATGCCGCCATGGGTGGAGACCGTTGTAGAATTGAACCAAGCTCTTGCAAGGAGTTTCAGAATAATACTATTGTGTGGGAGAATTTGGAGCTAGGCAGGGTGATGCAGTACATGTAGAGAATTCAAAGCCCAGATCATGATGCTACTGAGTTCTTTGTGAAAGGTTGGAATGGAAGGACTCTGCATTATAAGGGTGTGGAGTTTAAAATTGATGAGGATTTTATAGCAGAGGTAACTAGTCTTTCGATTTATGGGAGGAAATTCTACAGAGATAGGGGTGCTGCCAAGAAATCCTTTGTGAATTTTTTCAAATTCAATGAGAAGAAGAAGCTACGGTAAATTGGGACTGGTGGCTATGCCCGTAAGTCTCTGAAGCTGTTATGGAGGGATCTCGTGTTGGCTATTATGCACTATTTCATGCTTGAAGGTAGATTCTCTATTGTGTACAGTTACCATTTCATGATTTTAAATTACTTTTGTCCCAAGGTGTTGGTCTCCTTCCCTTTTTACCTTTTACTTTCTATGGAGAAGAGTATAGAAGATCATAAAAAAAACCCTAAGAAGGTGGTTTTGCATGAAGTTCTTATGAGTCTGTTGTTTGCTCATAAAAATCCTGGTAAGAAGGGGGTTAAATTTTTTGGATATGATACTGGGGACTCTACTGGGGAATGGGAAGGTAGTTCTGAGGAAGAAGACTCAGATTATGAGGAAATGTCTGTGGATGATGGTGGGTCCGAGGAAGGGGTTGTTGATTCAAAAGAGTGGACCAAGGGCTATGAGACGGATGTGGAATTGAGAGAAACCATGGCCAAGTCTGTGAGGAAGACTTCTAAGGGGAAATCTAAAGGCCTCAAGAAAGATAAAGCTTCGGCTAAGAGGAAGATTGAGTTAGTTTCTGAAGTGGAAGCTCCTGATGTGAGTGTGAAATCCTCATTGTCTCAAGGTAAAGGTGGTGTGGAGGTTAATTCTTCGAGGAATGGTGGTGAGGTTCCTTCTGTCAATATTGGTGTTGAGAATGCCTCTGTTGGGGAACTTTTTGCTGGGAAGGTTGGTGTGGTGGAGAACTCTCCTACATCTGGTTTCAAAGTTCCTGAAGATGTGGGTGCACTTAAGAGTGTTCCTATTGGTGAGGTTAATATTGGTTTGGATGAGATGAATGGGTCCAGGCCGATGGAGGTGCAGGGGTTGGAGTCAATCAAGTTTTCTCAAGATTCTCTTGTTGGCAGGGTTGTGAAGATGGAGCGGTTGGAAGTGCTAGCTGATTTGGCTAATTTTCTTGACAAGGAGTGGATTAAGGTGGATGTGGTTGAGGTCGAGGACTCCCCTGTTAAAGAGGATGAGGAGAAGAATGTGGAGTGTTTAGATGCCCCTGAAAACCTGGAGCCAAATGTTATGCCTCTTGTCAACTGGGATGATGTAAATATGAGTATGTTCTACAAGATGGCCGAGGATGGTATGCAAAATTTTATTTCCCTAGTGAAGTGGTTGTTTTCTAAGGTGAAGGAGCTCAATATCTAGGTGAAAAATTGGCAGGACATTTGTGTGGCTATGATCCAAGGCAACCAGAAGGCATGGGCTATAAAAGGTGAAGTTAAAACTATGAATGTCATGCTGGATAAATTAGTTGTTGATGTTGATCGCCTGGGGGTTTCTCATGAGGAAAGGATTTCCTCTTTGGAAATGATTGCCAATAAAATGTTAGAGGATAGAGTTGTGAGTATTGAGGATATAATCAGAAAGATGTCAGAGGATTTGAAAATAGTGGTAAATATCAACAATAATTCTTTGAAGACCACTACTAAGGGTATTTCCGTTTTAAACAAGAAAGATTTGAATTGGACTGGTAAAACTCTTGACTTGGGTGAGTTGGAGAAATTTATTGATGAGGTTAATTGCTCAAACCAGGTGGAGAAAGCTGAGGATTCTGCTCCAGTACTGGAAAAGGATGTGCAGGCCAGTCTGTGTCTTAGGACTATGCGTAAGACTAAAAATAGGGTTGTTGTTTCTATTGATGAGCTTAAAGATGTTGTGGATATGCATGAGGAGGTCATTAAGGAGAATATGGCCTTGGTGAATGTCTTGGATAAATTTCTATAGTTGACCCTTTCCTTTCTACTGGTTCAGCCTGGGTGCTGATGTTTTTTGTTGTTGGTGTATTGACGATTAGCTAATGTTTTATCTATTGTCAGCTTCTGGTTTTTTGGGCTGCTGGTTTTAGTTGCTTTGTTTCTTTTGCAGCTTGTCGTCTTTGTAAAGGGTTTCGAGGTCCCTTCAAAACCTAATTTCCTTATCAAAAACATTGATGCTAATTGTCTAACTACACTAGAAAGATATCAATGAGGGTAGAAACAAAGCAAGAACATGTAACACTATGGTATCTTGAAATTGATCTTCATCTTTAAGACAGATAAATCGCATGGATTTGTAATCTCTAGCTCAAATATAATAGGGAAGAAACTAAGCAACTAGTTCTAATGTTTCTAACAAAATTTATTTTTCATTTTTAGTCATAGACCAACTAGTGATAAATTATTCGTGCAGCTAAAAAAAAAATCTTTTAGGTATAGGAAGTTTGAGAAATTCACCCATCAATAGAGGTACTACTATTGTTTCAAGGGCTCCAAAACCTTTGTAAAAACATAAGATGGGGTTAACTTTATTTACTTGGAAGGTCCTAAATTCTCACTTAATACTATTTACTTTATAGGAATAGATTTGCAACTACATAGTGCCATCATTGAAGTGGCTTTTCTAGTTCGTGACTGTTAAAAAAAATTCTTGGAGTGCAATCACTAGTGCCATCATTGAAGTGGATTTTCTAGTTCGTGACTGTTAAAAAAAATTCTTGGAGTGCAATCACCTAATAGGAAAATGAACTTTTCAATTGTTTTTAAATCACTTGTTTGTTCACTAGTAGTAAAATTTTGGAGCTTAAACTAACTTTAGAGGGCCATGGGCATTGGCACATAAGGCCTAGCTGATTATCAATTTTGTGCTTCTTCTCAATTTCTATTGTTCTTGTTTAATGGGTGTTTGTTGCCATGTATACTTTATGCCAAAATAAATTAGGGGATATTGTTACCTTGTATTTCCTTAAGTCACCCAAATTATTAAACTGAAAGGAAAAAGTTTAAATCTAGCATTATAATCTGAGTTAAACCTGATGAAAGGAGTGAGATATGTGTATGTGGCTTGTCAAAAATTAAATGGAGTCTCAAAAAAACACTATTTCTACCATAGACTATGGCTCACCTCTCATAAGCCCACTAATTTTCTTGTAATAGAAGGAGGGATATCATAGCCTTAGTCCTTCTCATTATGTCACTATGTTGATTATGTATACACTTGTGGTGATAAACATAGAGAACAATAAGGTCAAACTGAAAATATAAGGGTTGAATAATTCCAACCTATGCCACCGTGTATTTGGAAGGATCTATAACACTCTATATCTAGTTGCCTTAATCAAATTTGCATTTAATTTAGAATTCCCACCATTTTGATTCAATTATTACTAGAATTATTAAAAAATAGGCTATAGATGACCTCAAGTTTGAACCTCCAACATATCAAAGTAGTTAGCAGGCTATCCTTGGATTATGCCAATGAACCATGCCTAGAGCTATTACTATAACTTAGGAACTAGCCAACATTTTCTTGTTTCATCTAGGTGAAATATTTCCAAGGGCTATCCTAGATATGATATTGGAGTGATTGAGCTAGTTTTTACCCCTATCACGCATGTAATAAAAACCAAAGATTACTGGTGTATCGAGAGTGTTAGAACACTATCACTTATAGCACAGGGGTGATTGATGCTAGGTGTTAACCATATTATGATGGGATTGTTTGAAAATATCACTAAGGTCACAAGGTAGTATATGTCAATGATATTCCTCCCTAGGTAGACAAGTCTGTCATTGGTGGCCTAGACACAATTGAAGTTGGAATCTATTAATCTAGAAAGGTTAACTACTTGTGGAAATCTCTTTTGTGTTATATGACCATTTGGGATTGAGTATGGAACCTTAATGTAGTATGGGATGCACTGTAATACTCTTCCTAGTTGTCTAATGGCATGATTGACCCCATTGGAATGAGGGAGGACCCTCAATGTAGTATGGGATACATCAAAGTCCTCTTCCTAGCCATTCCTTGAAAAAAACCCAAACTTCACCCCTCACCTAAGCCAATGAATTGGAATTCATCACTAAAAGATTGCTCTCCAAGATAGATTGATAGATCCACTTGGTTGGGTTTATTGCACTCATGAGATAGGTAAATGGGAACCCAATCAACCAAATTGCTACACATAAGCAACTAAGGTCTTATTCTCCACTAGGTACTCATAATTTATGATCATTGCACTTTGATATGCTATTGTACATTGTGGTATAATTTGAATAATCTCACCTTCATATTCATGTTGTTGATAAAAAATGGTTTCTATATTTACTTTGCTAGTTCTGCTTTTTTTAAATTACTCCATAGTTGGTTTGTACATTTCTATCATAGAACTAGGCTCCAACCCTAGACCTTGGTATTGGCATGTTCTACAATTAATAAAAAAATTGTATCTTAAAGTCATGGGACATGAGAAAAAAGGATAATGTACAACTTCTAGAAAACCACAAGAAAACCTAAAAAACCAACCTGTCTTGGAAGGATTTGAGAAGACTATACTATTAGTGAAAATAGAAAAAAATTCAAACATAGAAACTTTAGCTACCACCTTGAAGCAAGATCAAAATCAAGAAGGGAAAGGACAAGGCATATTCATTCCAAGTTCAAGAAATAGTAGTCAAACTAAAGCCATCTATTGTTAGGGACTTCACTTTTGGGTGTGGGCATTAAACCCCGACCCTATCCAAAGTGGTCATTGCAGAGTATGATCGTCTACATTCAAAAGCCAAAATGGATGGGGAAGCCTCAGAGGAGAAAGATTGTATTGAAGAATAACTCAATTTTGTGAAAAGGTAAATTATGTAACCACAATGCTTATAAAGTACTAAATAAATGACATCGTGCCAAGATAATTTATGTACATGTAAAAGGAACATATATATATATATAATGGGATTTGTGTTTTATGGAATGGAGAATCATTTAACAATGAATAATGGAGAATCTTGGCTGGTGGCTTTGATCTATTCCAACATTCTTGGAAATTCCAACTTTCTTGGAGAGTGCCAACTTTTTTGAAGGAAATTCTAACGATGGCAATAGTTAAGACATTATGTGTACGAATCCAACATTCTAGGAGGACTCCATACTTCTTGGAGAAGTGTGTCATCTTGGGAGAGCACTAAATTTCGTATATATTAATATCTTATGCATTTAAAGTATTGGTGGTGTCATCAAAATTCATATTTGGACTATTTTAATAATTTCTATAATTTTGGTGGTTGTGAAGAATAATTAAATAATTAAATGGTTAAATATTCAATCTGTTGAAAAAGTAAATTAAATGACAAGCTATATTTAATTATTTAAAAGGGTGTTTGAAATGTGCTAAAGTGTCATAAGGATCAAAAGTGTTGGAAAGTGGTCATAAGGAAACTTTATATTATTTTATTAAGATTTTTTTAAATAATGAAAAATCGACACATATTTTGGAAAACACACAAAAAAAACATTTTTCTATAAAATAATTCTAAAAAGGTTATAAAAGGAGGTCGAGTCTTGAAAATAAGGGTTACAACTTATTCATTTCATTTTCTTTAGTGATAGAATGTGAGTTATCCCTATTTTACTAAGAATGAAAACCCTTGGGTGAATCCAATTTTGTGGACAAAAAGCCTCCTAGTTGGCTAAGTGATTTCATCCAAAAATAACTACTAGGTTGAATGTTGAGTTTTTTCCAGTTTGTTATTGATAATAGAGATTTTGGAAGTGTTATGAGAGATTTTGGTATGCAAGTTTTATTGGTGTTTTCTATCTTAGTTTTGGCTTGAATTTAGGAGTGTTTTTTATTTGTATATTGGTCATAGAGTAGTGTTGTTATTTCTATATTAAATTTTTGTTATACAATGATTTGTGATATTAAATAGGGTGGATTGAACATATTTTTCATACCCAAACAATCTAATATGATAGTTCTGAGTAATGTTCAGTGACTTTGGAGGTCTACAATTAACATCCTACATCATCCTTCAACCCTCTTTGGCAATGCACTTCAATTTATTAAGTCAACATGAATGGTATAACATAAACTTATGATTTTATGGACTAAGTTATATATATGCAACATTGTGTTTGTTAGCTTGAATTATTAGTGTGTGCAACTTTCTTCTCTTATCAACATCATTCTTAGTTGTACTTAGTGCATTTCATGTTCATATTGCTGTAACATTGGATGGTAGTATCACTAGAGAGTTGTGCATTTCATGCTCAAGAGATTTTAAAACTAGATGGTATATTGTTAATTAATGTATTTATCATTGAAGGTCTTGGTCAGTTCACCACTAGACCCCTCTACATTTCAAGCTCATTTTGGAATTGATCATATCCGCATGTAATCAACCATTTTTGCTTGATTGGATTTCGTTGTAATTTTTCAATGGCTTTGCATTCTCTACACATGCTTGTTTTTCAAAGATGTATTGATTTGGGTTGGCTCTACCACCTACATGCTTTGGTCATATTGTCATCTTTACATCTCAACAATGCATTCATGTAGATATAACAAGTGTTTTCAAAACACTATACGCTCTCACCTTACCCACATTAGGAACTTGGTGATAAAAAAGGCACAAACTTGTATTTGCATTTTTTATATTAAAAAATAAATTAAATTAGTGTGGGGTTATAAAAATGGTATCAAATTTGATGGTCTTGCCAAATTGTTGAGGAGCTAACACTTTTTTGTGAATCTTCACTTGCATGCTTTGAGTTAACCACTCTTTAGTTGTGATAGAAAATTCAAAAAAAATTGAGCCTTGGTTTCTATATCATGTGAAATCATGGCACTAAGCAATTAGGGAATGAGACTTTATAGAGCAGAGAAGAAACTTGAGTAGTTGCCTCAATCAAAAGATGTTCTACTCAATAGTTTAGAGGAAGTGGAAGTTTGTTTTTCCATACTAAAAGAATCACATGCTAAGATTTTGGGATGTGTGATGAATCCGTTAATGATTGTTTTGGTTAAGATACAACTTATGAGACACCCTGATAAAGATGTGAAACTTACAGTTATTATTTGATTTAGTGAAATTATGAGTTAACTATTCCACAAATTCTATATGACAACAATATCATCAGGGAAATATTTCGGTTGATTGTGGAAAGTTTTCAAGGTTTGGAGGATATCAAAAGTCCATCATTTGCTAAGAGTAACAGTTCTTTAAAATGTTGTTAAAATCAATTTATATGTTATGATGTTAGATTTAGAATATGATATTATTTTTGAAATGTTCCAACATTTCTTTGTTACTGTTATTATGAATCATGAAGAAAATGTTGTAAGCTCAATGGAGACAACATGTCTTTGATTTTGATAAAAAAATGATGATATTTCTCAACCACTCATATCAGTTTTGTTGGTTAAAGTGAGAAAGGATGAGAAAAAAAATCACCAGTTGCACATGCTCTAGCTAAATATGTTGTGAAACAATGTGAGAATAAGTTGAAGCCATACTTATCAATTGAATTGATAGTTGAAGAATTTACTCTATGTAATCAGAAAATTAAGAGTTCTATTGTAAGAAAGGAGGGAGATAATAGAAAAAAAGAACTTAGAAGACAAAAAAAATTCTTATTATGCAAAGAATATTGGGATTCAAGTCACAAGTGTTGGAGAGAAAAAGAGGTGAAATGCAAAGAAGTGTTGTAATGGATTTTTTGTTGCACAAAAAGATCGACCTATTAATGCCCGATACAAATGTCAGATTTATACAAGATCCACGGGAGGCGGTTAAGCCATGTCACAAATACACGACGGGCTAGACAGGCACCAACCCATCCAAGGGGATGAAGGTGCCAACCTTCCAACAATCACCCCAACATGACTATGGGATTCAAACCCATGACCTCGCTCTGATACCATTTGTTGCAATGAATTTTTTGTTGCACCAAAAGATCAACATATTGGCACTCGATACAAACTCCATATTTATACAAGATCCATGAGAGGCAGTTAAGCCATGTCACTAATTTGCGATGATTTGGAAAAGCACCAACCCATCCAAGGGGATGAAGGCACCAACCTTCCAACAAGAAGATCTAGTAAAGAAGGTGATGGATACTCCTAAGCTACATACTTATTAAGAAGAATATTTTTTACTTCTATTAAATGCTTATTCCAACATAATGGTGATGAGAACAAGAAATTTTCACAAAGGAGTATAAGCAAGAAGAGAAGATGACATCAAAATTTTCTAAAGTTGTTAAAGAACCTGAATTTGAGAAAGAACACTCAGGATACTCATGTGAAGAGGAAAATGGTTTAAACTCAAGAATCATGTGTAATGGAGCTATAGAATGACTTTGTTGAAATATATTCACATGAGATAAATGATTTAGGAGTTTCTAATGATGATATTAATCTTGCTGAAAATTTTAGACTAGTAGCTAATAATGAATGCTTAGATAAAATTTATAAAGTTCATTCAGAAAGTGAGTGGAAGCTACAAGAAAGCTTTCAAAGTGACTTTCAAAATGAATCTAGAAAAAGGTATGTCTTAGAAGATAATGTTGATTTTTGTGTTCATTCTAATAGAAGTTTATTATCTTTGCATGACTGTGTTTTATGAGGGTGATTGGAAGAAATAGTTGATGGTAACAAGAGAAAATGAAGTGCAAGTCCTAATAGATTTGGATAGCACAAAAAATCATTGAAGGATTAACACGAAATTTAAAGAGAAAATGAATTTAGCAATCAAATAGAGTAAATCTTGTTGGGAGTAAGAAAATTATTTCTATTGTATATTTACAAACTATTAAGAATACAATGAAAGCAATGAAATCAAAATATCAACATAGTATTAATGACAAAGATGTGGCTATCAAATTTGTAGATGAGGCCTTAACTGTGTTTAAGGAATTAAAAGTAAAGGTTGATGAGCTTTCCCTTGAGCTTAAATTAACCAAGAACTCATTAAAAAGAACCCAAACGACACTACTAGAGGTAGAAGATCAAATAAATTATATGAATCACTTCAGGGAGAAAGAGAATGAAGCAAGGGCTAAGGAAATGAAGCAAACAATTGATGAGCTTGATAAGCTTCAAGAGGATTATGATTTAAATCAAATTCTAAGGAAACTAGAAGATGCATGTACAAAGTTGTGTCAACATGAAGATTTGGCTAATTAGGTGAAAAGGAATATGTTGAACACACACCAGAATATTGAGAGGGGGGGTGAATTAGTATTTTATCAAAACTTAAACACTCTGGAGAAAATTTAAACTTAAACTTTACACCACAAAAAAAATCATGAAAGATGGAAAAAATGCACAACACCACACAACACCAAATGTACATGGAAAACCCAAAACGGGAAAAACCATGATGAGAAAAGTTGCTAGGAGCTACTTTCCTAATCCATCCTCACAAATGAATCACAATTACAACTTTTTTTTAGGGCTTCAACCCAAGGAAGATACTACTCCCTATAAAGAGGTTTTAGGGTCACTCCCGAGGAAGCTACAACTCCCTATAGACTTTGTTTTAGGGATACAAACCAAGGAAGCAACTACTTCCTGAACTGAGAACAAGATAAAAAAAGATTACAAAATGATAGTCCTTCTACTCTTTGAATTTGAAAAATGAAGCTCAATCCTTTTGATGATTGCAATTCTACTTTGACAACTCTTCAACTTTTTCAAAGTCTTCTTTGCAACTTACTATCTCACTACTTTTATCCTTCAAGATTTTTTTTTCCTTTGGCTCACTTCCTCCAACAAACAGTTAGGAACACTCTTCACTTCCCTTCTATCACATAAATGTCTTCAAGATGAATCTAGACATGATCTATCACTTCTACTCTTTCTCTTTCAGTCACTTACATAATTCTTTACATATACTCCACAACTCCTTTCAATCACTCTTCACATAGATCAACTAGGTTTACAATATATAAATGTTATTATATTGATTACATTACATGTTATCCAATCACAACAAAATAATTACAATTACAAGTCGGCCAAAGATCAAACAACAATAAATGTGTAGAGGGAAAGACCAAAAATGAACTACATGCAACACTAGGAAAAGGAACACGCCTTGCAGATTCCAACACGCGCTTAACTTGGTCCTAAAAAATATTTATAGCATTGTTCTTCAATGAACAACATCTGCATGCATCACACATTCATATTAGGTCAACCTTAAGCAAGAAAATATGAAACTTGTAGCATGTCAGTTATTACAACATTGGTGATATTCATTGTAATACCCCCTTGTTTCTGATACTATTTGCTACTATTGTTTGCTTTTATATGTTAATGTGATACTGAATGGTGATGGTGATTGATTCATCGTTCTGTTGTGTGTGACATTATTAGTATGACTTATGATACTCTGTGTGTTGATTGGATTATTGTTTATTCAAATAGTTGTCATTAATGTTTTATAGGTCGATGTGATGATTCTATGGTGATCATGTTATTTGAATTCAGTATTATTTTATATGATGCAATTGTTTAATAATTAGTTAAGATGCAGTAGTTTAATATCATGTTATCTTATGTCAATTTGGTTAGAAATGTTAGCTCATTATTGATATTATAATTGTTAGAATAGATTAGGTGAGAGGACAGTGTAGCATCACTCGTTCACGAGTGCCCTGCTACACTGCAATTCCTTCTCATGATAGGATGTTGATTTTATGTATATATGTACATGTGCTACTTGACGTTTATTTGGATGCAGGATTGCAGGAATAAGTCTCGATTCCACCTGCTTCGGCAGGACAGGGCGAGCAATAAATTAACCCAATGGGTAAAAGTTGAAAAAGGGAGTAGGCTTGGAAGTGTCCCCGTCCCAAGTCCGTCGTCTGTTGTGAGTCGTTGTGTTATGATTGAAGTTTTGTCTTGTCTTGTATGTAGTTTTATTGTTGAGTATTTATTTTTTTCTTGGGTAGTGTTTAATTAATTAATCATATTGCATAAAATAATTAATTAATGTTGCATCGTTATTTGATTATTTGAGAGTTAGAAAAATGTTAAGTTGAAATAGATTGTAAATTAAAAGTGATTTAATTAATTAAAAGTGAAAATAATTATAATTAAATTTAATATTGATGAGAATAATTAGATATTACCTTTTTATTAATATTTAATTAGAAAATCATGTGAGGATAATATCTGAATTAAATAAATTATTTTAATTAAAATTTTAGATAAGTGTGAGCTTTTAAAAGCTGGAAAAGAACCAATAAGAAAGGGGGCTTTTTGGAAAAGAAAGCGGAAAAAGATTTATTGATTTTAATTAGTGATTTATTATTTTTGAGGGGGAAATTATTCACACACAAGTTTTGCTTTGTGTTTTTGGATCTAAAAAAAAAAGGAAGAAGATAGTTTTAAGTTTTGAGGTTTTTCTGTGGGTAAATTTTTTTGGTGAGTTTGGAAAGAACAAATTGTTCAGAAGAACGTTGAAGGCGGAAGATCGGGAAAAGAGTTGAAGGCAGAAAGTCGAGAAGAGGAGTCAGAAGGATTCTTCAGCAAACGAAGGGTTTCAGGTTCCTTTCAAGTTCATTGTTTCTTTTCTGAGTTATTCTTCTGTAATAAATTTTTGACTGCCATGTTGAAAGATTAATTTCTCTTTGTGTTTTAAAAAGAATTTCCTGTTATTGGGATTGATTTGTTATGAACGTTGTGTTCTCTGTAGTGAAAACCTTGTTTAAAATTCTTCATAATTTAATTATAAAATTATTGAAAAGAAAATTATATTATTAGTGTGATGAATATTTTGCATGCCTGAATTTATATTAGACCTTTCGAAAATCTTTTTGTTTATATTATTTGTTTTGAATCTTTGATAGATACATACATATATCTCTTATTATACTTAACTTAATAAATAAACATATAATTGTTTAAGTTTCGAATTTGTATATATTAATAGATATATACATAACCTATTTTATTTTATTTTATTTTTATATTCTGAGTTGTGTAAATTCTTGTTGTTCTGTTCTTTTGAAAGAAATTAGATTTCATTTAAAAATTCTTAAGTTTCGTAATTATTTTATGACAGATTTAAATTTAATTGCTATAACACAGTAAATCGGATTCCGTGTACCAGTCGTGTACCACGAGAAACGATTAAAATTTTATATTATTTTAAAATATATATATATGAAAGTTTTTTTTAAAAAAATATAATTTAAAAGTTAAAGGGGGGTGGGGGTCGGCCGAGGCCGTACCACCCACGGCCCCCACCAACGTTTGCTGCGGCCACCACAGACTGTGGGGGCTACGGCCACCACAGACTGTGGTACGCGCGTACCACAGCCTGTGGGGGCTGCGGCCACCACAGGGTGGTACGCAGTACCACCGCCTGTGGTGGCTGCGGCCAGCACAGGGGGGGTACGGGTAAATAAATGTATTTTGTTTTTTTATATTCATTTTTATTTTTATTTTGTTTGGTTCTATTTTATGTTGTTAAATTTCAATTTAAATTTTAATTCATTTTATATATTATAATTATATTTATATATAAAAATTTTGCAATAAGATTTGAAGGGAGGATTTTATTAGATGTGGTTATAATATATTTTATATATATAAATTTTTTTATGTGTTAATTTTTATAACATAATTTAAAAAGTAAGATTTTGATATATGGGGTTTTTAATTTATTTTTATTGTTATTTATGTGTGCTTCCGAATATATATATATATATATATATATATATATATATATATATATATATATATATATATATATACATATACACATTTTATGGATAGATACATATGTTGGGATTATAAATGTAATACGATAATTTTTCAAGCCACAATATTATAGTTTAATTGAGGAAATTGAATATAAGCTTTGTGACTATAATTTAATTGATTCGTTAAAATTAAAAGATGCAATGTTATAGTGAAATTGTGTGAATTTGAAATAAACGATATGTTTTTGGATTTGAATCGAATATTCTAATGATGTTGAACTATTTGTTTGGTGAAGTTATTGAGTATTAGAAATATTTTTATATGGAGTTGTTTTTAAGTAATTGTGTTCTTGAGGTTATTCGTTAAGTCTGTTGTGGTGTTCGCTTTATTGTTTTATTGTGTCGTATGGGAAAACCCTAAATTTACCTTACCTTTATTAAGAGTTTATGTTATTGTTAAGGACTTCCAGAGATGGAATGCTTTCCTTCCATGTCTCTTTTATTTTCCATGTCGGGAAAATGGAGTTATGGGTCTATGTAAGTCTTCCAGAGAAGTTCTCTTGAGTGGGATGTTTGGTGTAGAGGTTCATTTTGTGAATCGCCTTGATGTATTGTACTATGATGTTATACCCGGTTTCCACGAACGGGGATTTGTGCCTCCTACGAAGTAGGAGTGGGTAATGAGATTTGTACCTCCTTTGGAAGGAGTGAGAATTCGTATTGGTTTCCTCCAGTGTTTGGAGTGAGTTTCCTTGTTTTGTCTCCTCCTTGGATTGGAGAGTTTGTGATGTCTAGTTTCCTATTGTGGTATTGTACCTTGTGTGTTGTCGATAGGAGAGTGGCTCTTTGTGGGGGTCCGGCACACAAAGGGGCGCCAGGGTAACCTACCTAGAGTTTAATTAAGTGATAATCTAAATGAATTAATGGGGGGGGGCTTTCACACTAATAAAGATAAAGGATATCTCTCTCGTGAAGCAAGTGAATGATAAGGCTCGAGATGAGATGGGACGCATAGTTTTGCGTGAGGGTCCGGCGGCCGGTAGAGGCAAGCCAGGGTAACCCAGGATGGGGGTCCGGTAGCCTAGGAAGTTTGAGCCAGGGTAACTCATGGCAATTTATGCATGACACTCTTCCTATGTCATCAGTTAATCAGTTGTTGTGTGATGTTCATGATCTTTGTCCTCTGGAAGCATTGTAACCTCGTGTTAAGTGTTACGGTGTTTGTAGTTATTAAGTGACTTTGTGATTGTAGTTGTTAAGTGATATTGTGTCTGTAGTGGTTAATTGATTTATCGGTTCCTCTTTGGTTATTGATGGTAATTAGTCTTTGATATTACGTCTTGAGTTCATCGATGTTGTGAGTTGGACTTGTTGTTATGTTCTGAAGTGGTGTTGTTGTGCCTTTGGATTTGTTGTTGTTGAGTTTGTAAGTGGTCTTTGATGTTATGTGTCTGTTGGGAGTTAGTCTTTGTTATTATTAGGCGTACTTGGTCGGGGACCCTTCCTTGTCTACTCTCAGCACGGGGGTGGTTGGGTGGAATGTGCTTCGCACCCCATTGGGTTCCCTCTTTTGTTGCAGATGTATCTTTTACTTGCAGGTTTTGGCGGATGTTGATGATCCAGTGTCCTTATGTACCAGATTGATGTATATACTTCATATGTAATGTATTCATTGATGTATTGTCTCCCACGTGTGTTGGGATGACCTCCTTGTAAATTGTATATGTGGTTATTGAGATGTATGTTCCGACAATTGTATTTTACTATCGTTTGGATGTAATAACTATTCAGGCCATGTATTTATTCAGGATCATTTGTTATAGTTGGTTATGTTGATTTATATCTATCGAAATTATGTAACACTTTATATCTTTATAATTCCATGTATTGCCATATGTGCGTATGTTATTAATATGGTTATTGTTTAATGGATATTTAAATGATGATATGGGAATGTATAGATTTACGTAATGGATTAACTATTGTTATCTTATTATCGTTGTTATGGGTTAGTGTAGTCATGTCACTTCGTGTACCCCATTGGAACTAGTTGTGCCTCTTAATACATTGTTATGTTATAATACTTAAGTATGTTATTATATTCTTTTTTTTTTAAAATAAAAATAAAATTGTTCTGTTGTTATTAGTTCCTTTGGGGTTCGCACGGCGGGGCGTGACATTCATGAAAGATTAAACTTTACTTGTGTTTCTCCTAGATGAGTCGAAATGACCCATACAATATCTTCAAATGCTTCTTGAACTCTGCACAACCAAGAACTTGTGGCGCACATCTTCAACATACCTTAGTCGGCCAAGCAAAAGCATAACCCAACAACATCTTCATTTCAAACCACATCCTATTCTAAAGAAACCAAAAAAAGTCTTGCAAAGCAACAAAAAACATCACAAGATCTCCAAGAACACTCTCATACAACTCTTTCACAACTTCATGCAACAACAAGTTGGTGCAAGCCAACAAACACTGAAACCAGTCACCGAACAACATAGTCCCACACTGACATTTCAAACTTTTTTTGCAAAAGGACTAATGATTTGAAAATTTGGATATAGCACCTTCACAACACACTAAACTTATCTTCTGATCTGCATGACTATATCTACAAACGTGGAAGAATGCAAAGCCAAACTTCACACCTTTGTGAGCATCCTCACAGAAATAATACTGTCTTCAAACTGTAACATACACAAACACCTTTTTGGTAATCCAAACAACATGAAACTTGGATCACACATGCCCTAACAACATATGAAGCTAAATTCCAAATAGTAGGAACACAACATCACTAGCAGAGAAATGTGGAGCATCTCTCAAAGACTCTGAAAACCAATCAACCAGACTACAACACTAATAACCAAACTGCAACAACCACAAAGATACTTTTGACACCAATGACAACCAAACTCACACTTTTGAAATCAATGACAACCAAACTACAACAATCTCCCCCTTTGGCATTGATGGAAAAACTAATCGAACATACACTCTTCTCCCCCTTTGACATCAAGGAAAAAGGGTAACTTTCTCTCCCCCCTTGGGACACAAACTTTTCTCTCCCTTTTTGAAATAGCTTACAAGCTACCCTTGCCAACAACAACCACTACCTACTCCCCCTGAGAGGTAGCCATCATCAGTACAGGAAAAGAGATATGGCATGGATTGCTCCCTCTAGATAGATCCACCAATTATGCATCTAGCAGGAAGGAGGGGCAATTACCCCTAACTTCTACCAGAGATATTCAAATGTATCCTTTGCCAATTTGTTTGTAAAAATATCTGCAATCTAATCTTTTGTAGAAATATATTCCAACTTGACTTCTTTGTTTGCAACTGTCTCCCTTAGAAAGTGATATCAGATCGATATATGCTTGGTTTTAGAATGCATCACTAGATTCTTGGAAATATTGTTAGCACTTGTTCTATCACATAGAATAGGAATAGGCTCACCATACTTGTAGTGTAGGAAAAAGTATCCCCTTTTCACACTTAATTTGGGGAATAATTAATATTAAAATGAGGTAAATGATGCCTTAATTTAGTGTTGTAATATGTATTTTACATATTCACATTAAGTTTAGGGCCTTATTAAAATAAAATGGACTTAATTGTGCCTTATTTTTGGTGTTGTAAAGTGTACCTTTACACTTTAACACTTATCTAAGGATTTATTAATTAATTGAGGTTAATTTTCCTTAATTGGCCCCTTTAATTCAAATCTAAGCCTAATTAATTGCAATTTCTGAAGAGGAAAACCTGACATTCATTAATGTCATAACATAATATTTATCATTGGAGAATGTGTATCCTAGGTAAGTGACCTAGGACCCATTCACCCAAGGGAAAATGGGTTCTCACTTAGGCCTAGGAACTAAATTTTTATTATGTTTTTTGGAGGTATTTCAGTTATTTCAAATGTATTCTCACATGTCGTCTTGTGTTATTTGATTTTTGGGAATTAATGCTAACATATGTATAAATATAAGGCCATTCCACTATGTTTCACCTAGAATATTTTTATAAGATAAAGAGTACTTTCACAAGAGCATTATTACAAAAATATAAGAGTATTTTCAAGGCATTCAAGAGTAGATTTATAGAAGAATTATTCCAGCAATCAAGATCCTATTATTATGTCAAAGTCTTCTTGCATCATGCATGTTATTGGAGCTAATATCTTGATGTAGAGTTCAAGACCTATTCAAGCATTCAAAGGAATTATTTCAAATCAAGTTTCAAGATCAAGATCCACATCCATTGAAGTCATTTCATACAAGTTGCAGATCCATAATCCAAGGTTCAAAAAAGGTTTGGTGAGTTGTGACATAGGCTTGTTCATTCATCATCCCTTCATGCAATTTCATTTCATTACAAGGTTTAATTACCACAACGGGTTTTGACCAAGGAAAACCCCCATTCACCAACAACAAAACATCTTTCCCTCTTGATTTGTGTTTGCATATTTTAGGTGGAAGATCTATTGAAGAGAAAAATGGCCAAGTTGTCAAAGTTGCATTTGTTGTCATCATTCTTTCAATTTCACGGAAACTCACCTACAAGACTTATTTTCAACTGTCTAATTACGAAAATCAAGGATTTGGGAGTGTAGACACAATAGAAGAGAACCCATAAACCATTTTTATAGAGCCATAGCTAGGACCCATTCACTATAGGGAAAATAAGTCCTCAGTAAGCTTTGAAAAAACACTTTTGGTGACAAGTACACATCATTTTCCCATTCTCAGATCTGCATTTTGATTTTTGGTTCCATAAAAAATTGAGGTTAATCTATTAGATGCATTTTATATCTTGCATTTTGGAGTTTTTTTGCTATTTTTAATCTTTCTCCCCAAAGTGTTGCTTAAATCAGGACCCCAAACCTTGCATAAAAGGAAAATTTGTAAATTCACACCTTGATTTGACTCACCTTTTGGGTTGATAGTCATTTCATTGTTTGGATCTCATTTCTTGAATGAAATTGGAGAAATAGGTCCATCATACCCCCATTTTGCATTATTCCATTTTAATAAAACCCTATTTTTCCACATTTCATTGTGGTGAACCTAAGTTTGAGCATTGTAATTTTCTAATTTTGGAGTCCATTTGCACCCTAGATTTATATCTTGCATTCATTTGCATTGAATTGAGCCTCATTTAGGTTTGTTTAGCTTGCATTTCTTTGCATTCTTTAAATCTGAAAAATACAAAAAAAATAGTCATTTTTCAAATCATTTACATAACAATGCATCATCATTCATTTGCATTTGAAAATTTAAACAAAATTTCACATCAAATTAGGTCTCCTAGTTTGTCATTTTGTCATATTTTGCACTTGCATTCAATATTAAATTCACAAAAAATTCAAACTGTAATTTGTTGTTTCTGATTAGAATCTAGAAACCACTGGAATCATCTCAAAAATATTCAATTTTTTTTTAAAAACCATAACCTAGGACCTATTCTCCCTAGGGAAAATAAGTCCCTGATCAGGGTCATTTCCTGATTTTCTGGGCATTAAAACATCTCTTTCTGCATTTCATTTTGTTGTTTTTCAGTTTACAAATTTTATGTTAGTTGACATTGATAATATTTAGCTTAATTTGATAAAGTTAATGCATTGTGTGATTTCAAAATTGCATTTACAAGATATAATTTTTAGGTTTTTGCATTGTGTAATTAGAAATTCCCTTGTTTGAAATCTAAAAATTACATTTACATATTTGCATTCTAGCTCATTGCATTGCATTTCACCCTCTTTCCATTTTGGGTTTACACTAAGTTTGTGAATCTTGTATGAGCTTTACAACTTGGTGTCCTATTAGTAATACTATTGTGAGACATAGTTCAAGACTCATGTCATCTCGTGATACACCATTCATCGTGGATCTTGGGTTCTCCAACTCTTTTACTAATAGTGTTGATAATCAACCCTCTATGAATCATAGCCTTCATACCTCATTTCCAATGACTTCCCTCCCTACAAAAAATGTGCATGATGTTGCTCATATCCCACAAGAAAACATAAGAAGGATGGATGAAGACATAGAAAAATTGCAAAATCTTGTAAGTCTTGATGTAGTTCCTATGATAGTTAACATAAGAAAGTTGCTTAAGAATGAACAAGGAATACAATTTTTTTGTAGCCTCGCTTACATCCTTAACAAGAACTTCAAAAATAAAAAGAATGATAAATACATACCTTGGTCAAATTTATTGATGCTAAACCTCGTAAGGGCCTAAATAATAAGTCACTTGATATTGCTTTCTCACAACAAGACAAACTTAAACGTGCACCCAATGGTCATGTTTACATAGATGGAAGAATCAATGACAAGCCTACTAATGGGATATTAATTGATCCTGTCTGTGTAGAGAACATGATCACTGAAGATTTTTTTTTTGCATGAGCTCTATCAAGATACATATGAAAAACCAAAAACATGGATCAAAAGGCATAAAGTTTTTTCTTTCCCTACGATTGGCTCGATAAATCTCCCTCTAAATGTTGGACCAAAAATATTAAATGTCTCATTCACTAGCATCTCGTTGTCGGACCAATTTTTTGTGAAGTTAGGCTATCCATGGCTTCGCTCCATGAATTTTGTCCTATCAATTGTGCATAAATGTTTAAATTTTCCATTTGGAAATGAGATATTTACAGTGCATCAAAGTGGCTTTAATCCTATGTCTTCCCGTAAGAAATTTTCATTGGATTTCTTTTGGCCCGAGCCTATTAAACCTATTAGACCACGTGAAGACTTATTTTTCAAATTCTATCAAAATTTTAAGGCACAGTGCATAGAAAAATTATCCCTTAGCAATATGCCTCAACCTATGAATGAGCCACCCATCCTTGACAAACTATGATTGAACGCAAAGCCCTTCCAAATATCCAAGACCAACCTATTACAAATCCTTCACCTATTTCCTATAAGAGACCACGAGATAATCAAACAAATCTCATTGTGCCTCCTAAAGTAAAACAAGTCTACAAAGCTAAAGAGAAATTGGTTGAACATCCTCCTATGGTTCCTTCCATTCCTCCCTTAAGGGAAGAAAAGAAACCTATGGTTGATAAACCCACTGCTACACAAACACAACTTGAAAACTGCATGAAAAGAAATCAAAATGCTAGAGAGTGTAGGTGTAGACGTCGTGCTATTGCTCATTTGTTACAAACAAAAGAAGAAAATAATAACATAAAAAATCAAAATCCAAACTTGTCTCCAGCAAGGCATGATGCCTCTCCTCCCTCACCGCAACATAAACAAACTTCTATGGATATTGTCATTAGTTCTCCCGTTGTGATTAATCTGGATGATGACATTGAAATCAATAAGATTGATGAGGAAGTTCATAATGAGATAAATCTAATGTTTTCCTCTTCTTTGAACTTAAATGATGATTCTACTAATAGGAGTGTTGAACTTGGTGCATGTCCTAGTTTGGCACTTGATGTTGTCCCTTTGGCTAGTTGTCCTCCTTCCGCATATACTGAACAAGATTGGGATGCAAACGACCTACTATAGGTTGACTCGCATGTGCCTTACTAGTATTTTTCTTTGTTTTCTTTTTCATGTTTTTTTTTGTGATTGCATGTGCATAATGTGATCTCCCTCATACTGTTTTGTTTGATGTATCTCTCTCTTCATGTGCATTCCTCTATTTGTATCTACATTATTCTATATGTCGTAAACATTTATCTTTTCTCTTGTCTTGTGCTTTCCTTTTGGGGATGATGCAAGGTGTCGAGACAATTAGGTCTCTTCCATTTTGACCCAAAATATTTTCTTTTTTTCTCACTCTCTATGTGTCATTCTTCCTATTCTGCAAGTATTTGTGAAATGATGACATTTTCAAGCTCTATAATCACATTGTAGCAAAGATATATTGACCCCAAATCCATAGATCCCTTATGTGTTTTTGGAGGCAACCTCTTCCCCTTTCATGATGTAGTTTGATTCGGGAACATATGACTTGGCATAGGGCTTTCCGAATAAGCTCTCATTTCTTCTTTATGGTTAGCATTGAATATTTGCTAATTTAAAGCCGATTGCTCACAACAATTGTGTTATCAATCACTTTAAAGTAGGGGCATACACCAACACTCATATTTCACTATGTGATTTTCTTACTTCTTGTGATGCATCCTTTTTCTTGGTGGTGTCATTGGTTTTTATGTCCTCTGAGAGTGTGATATTTCTTAGCATACGAATTCCCTCTTAGTGGTGATGTTACACATTGCATTCCCTAAGTTTCAATTCTCTTATTCTAGACTTGTCCTTTCTTGGAGACATTAGGCACGGTGATCCATAAGAAGAAGACCTTACATGAACTAAGTGAAGTCCCTTTGAAAAAATCTACATATATATATATAATTTTCATAAGTTTTTAGCATAATACAACTTGTTAACCTTGTGAAGCTCAAAACCCTAAATTCAAGGCCACTAAGCATAACACACCTTGCTTGCCAATGGAGCCTTGCCCATTTTCATGAGTTCTTAGCATAACGCATCTTGTTAGGCCTTATGAAGCTCAAAACCAAAATGTGTGTGGCACCCTATCTGAGTTGTTAGAGGGATAGCTTCAGTATGGTAAGTATAATGAGAGTCAAGCAAAGGCATGAATTTCTCACTAAGACTTTTTTGGGGGCTCACCTAGTGGATGACCCGAGGTTCCATTAGCCCGTGGGAGGGTATGTGTTGTTTGCATAGTGGACATCAAGTTCTACTTGTGAACATATTGGACAAACAACCTAGACTTGATCCACATCGAGTTGGAAAAATAGTCAAAGCTTGATCTGCCTCCCTTTCTCCTAGACTTTGATAGTGTATGATTGAGGATATTTTTCATTGATGCATACATATGTGTCTTGAATGTCTACTTTAGTGTGATTTTGTGCTTGTGCTCATCCTCTCACTAAAGTGGGGGCTAAATGTAGTGTAGGAAAAAGTATCCCTTTTTCACACTTAATTTGGAGAATAATTAATATTAAAATGAGCTAAATGATGCCTTAATTTACTGTTGTAATTTGTATTTTACATATTCACATTAAGTTTAGAGCCTTATTAAAATAAAATGGACTTAATTGTGCCTTATTTTTGGTGTTGTAAAGTGTACCTTTACACTTTCACACTTATCTAGGGCTTTATTAATTAATTGAGGTTAATTTTCCTTAATTGGTCCCTTTAATTCAAATCCAAGCCTAATTAATTGCAATTTACAAAGAGGAAAACTTGACATTCATTAATGTCATAACATAACATTTATCAATGGAGAGTGTGTGTCCTGGGTAAGTGACCTAGGACCCATTCGCCCAAGGGTGAATGGGTCCTCCCTTAGGCCTA
Organism: Sequoia sempervirens; assembly: GCA_007258455.2. Taxonomy (NCBI): domain Eukaryota; kingdom Viridiplantae; phylum Streptophyta; class Pinopsida; order Cupressales; family Cupressaceae; genus Sequoia; species Sequoia sempervirens. The sequence goes on along the minus strand of VDFB02271358.1, from coordinate 1,204,779,292 downwards.
GGACCTAAATTTTTATTATGTTTTTGGTAGTATTTCAATGATTTCAAATGTATATTCACATGTTGGCTCGTGTTTTTTTATTTTCGGGAATTAATGTTAACATATGTATAAATATAAGATCATTCCACTATGTTTCACCTAGAAGATTTTTATGAGATCAAGAGTAATTTCACAAGAGCATTATTAGAGAAATTGAAGAGCATTTTCAAGGAATTCAAGAGTAGATTTATAGAAGAATTATTGCAGCAATCAAGATCCTTTTATCATGTCAAAGTATTTTTGCACCATGCATGTTATTGGAGCTAATATGTTGATGTAGTGTTTAAGATCCATTCAAGCATTCAAAGGAATTGTTTCAAATCAAGTTTCAAGATCAAGATACACATCCATTGAAGCCATTTCATGCAAGTTGCAAATCCATATTCCAAGGTTCAAACAAGGTTTGGTGAGTTGTGACATAGGCTTGTTCATTCATCATTCCTTCATGCTTTTTTATTTCATTACAAGGTTCAATTACCACAATAGGGTTTGACCAAGGCAAACCCCCATTCACCAACAACAAAACATTTCTCCCTCTTGCTTTGTGTTTGCAGATTTTAGGTGGAAGATCTATTGAAGAGAAAAATTGCAAAGTTGTCAAAGTTGCATTTGTTGTCATCATTCTTTCAATTTCACAAAAAATCACCTACAGGATTTATTTCCAACTGTCTAACTGTGAAAATTAGGGATCTAGGAGTCCAAACACAACATAAGAGAACCCAAAAACCATTTTTACAGAGCCCTAGCTAGGACCCACTCACCATAGGGAAAATGAGTCCTCAGTAAGCTTTGAAAAAGCACTTTTGGTGATTGGTACACATCATTTTCCCATTCTCAGATCTGCATTTTGATTTTTGGTTTCATAAGAATTTAAGTTAATCTATTAGATGCATTTTACAGCTTGCATTTTGGAGTTTATTTTTCCATTTTTAATCTCTTACCAAAGTGTTGCTTAATCAAGACCCCCGTCCTTGAATAAAAGGGAAATTTGAAGATTCACACCTTGATTTGAATCACCTTTTGAGTTGATAGCCATTTCATTGTTTGGATCTCATTTCCTGGGTGAAACTGGAGAAATAGGTCCATCATACCCTCCATTTTGCATTATTCCATTTTAATAAAACCATATTTTTCCACGTTTCAATACTATATCTTGATATCCTTCAATGTTTGGTTCATCCACAAAACTTTTGTATAGCAAGATGCTAGTACAATATACTCTGCTTTTGTAGTTGATAAAGATATTGAATCTTGTTTCTTACTATTCCATGAAACCAATATGTTTCTTAAAAAGAAAGCACCACCACTGGTACTCCTATCATCAACACAACCAACCCAATCAACATTAGTGTAAGCACTCATATCAAAGTCATCACCTTTTGGATACTACAATCCACAATATGGAGTACTCTTCAAATATTTGAATATTCTTTTGACTACCTTCACATGATTTTCTTTAGTATTAGCTTGAAATCTTGCCACCAAACACACCACATGCATGATATCAAGTCTTGAAGCAGTTAAATAGAATGAGCTTCCAATCATAGATCTATATAGTTTCTGATCAGCCAAAAAAGACTCATCATCTTTACTCAAATGATAGCTAGTAACCATGGGAGTACTAACTGGTTTACAATCCTCCATGCCAAACCTCTTCAACATCTCCTTGACATACTTTTCCTGAGAAATAAATATACCATCATTTAACTGAGTAATTTGAAGACCAAGAAAGAAAGTTAATTCACCAGTCATAGACATCTCAAATTCCTTCTACATCTCTTCAGAAAAATTCTTGCACATCTCATCATTTCCACCAAAGATAATATCATCAACATATACAACAACAATAAAAAAAATCATCTTCAATCTTAAAGTAAAGATTGCTAAATGTAGTACCTTTCTTGAATCCTTGTTGAAGCACGTACTTATTCAACCTTGCATACCAAGCCCTAGGAGCTTGTTTTAGACCTTACAATGCCCTTTTGAGTTTGCACACCATACTTGGTTCTCTTGATAACTGGAATCCATCAGATTTCTCTATGTAGACTTCTTCTTCCAAATCTCCATTCAGTAAAGCTGACTTGACATCCATCTGATAAACTTTGAAGTCCTTGTTAGAAAAAAAGAAAGAAAGAAACATTCGGATTTCCTCCATCCTTGCAATTAGAGCAAGAGTTTCCTCAAAATCAATACCTTCTACTTGTGAATAGCCTTTACAATCTAATCTTGCTTTGTTTTTTATAACTTTTCCATCCTCATTCAACTTATTCTTAAAAACCAACTTTGTTCCTATAACATTTTTTTCCGCAACCTTTGGAACCAATTCCAAAGTTTGATTCTTCTCAATATAATTCAACTCTTCTTCCATTGCTTATATCTATCCTTCATCCTTGATGGCATCTACAAAACCTTTTGGTTCTATCTTTGATAACAAACAAAATTTTACTTGCTCACTTACCTTTGTAAGCTTTCTTCTGGTCATAACTCCTTCATTCTTGTCACCAATGATCTGATCTTCTGAATGGTTTCTTTGAACATACTTTGTAGGGGTTTTTCTATGCTTTTCTATTGTCTCTTCTTTCTCTTCAACTTCTTCTTATTATTCATCTGAGCAGGGAGGTGCATCAAAACTGCAATCCTCAATTTCATTCAAATTCTGATGTAGATCTTCATCAACCTTCACATTAGTTCTTTCAACTATTATTCCCAACCTTTTGTTGTAGCATTTGTATTCTTTACTCTGAGATGAATATCCCAAAAATATATCTTCATCAGCCCTGTAATCAAATTTTCCTAACACATCTTCATCTCTCCTGATATAGCATTTGCTTCCAAAGACTCTAAAATACCTGATAGTTGTAGGTCTTTCATACCATAACTCATAAGGAGTCTTGGTGTTGTTCAATCTCAAAAATCCTCTATTTTGAACATATACTACAGTATGAAATTCCTCTCTCCAATAGACATCAAGACAATTTACTTCCATCAGCATGGTCCTTTCCATCTCTTGAACAACCCTATTTTTCCTTTCCACAACCCCATTCTAGTGAGGAGTTCTAGTAGCGGATAAATGTCTCTTTATTCCATGTATTTCACAAAAGTCATTGAACTCATTTGAAGTGAACTCACCTCCTCTATCATACCTTAAACATTTTATCATTACATTCATTTCATTCTCAACCATAGATTTGGAAATCTTGAATCTACTAAAAGCATCAGATTTATCTTTTAAGAATGTTAACCCATGTCATCCTAGAGAAATCATCAATAAAAAAGAATGAAATACCTTTCTCATTTTATACTTTTTGTTCTGGTAGGTCCGCACAAATCAATATGTACTAACTCCAAAGGTCTACAAGAAGAATACTCTTTACAATTGAAACTTATCCTTGTCTACTTACCAAACTAACATTCCTTGCACACTATACTAGTAGGCTTGATTATCTTAGACATATCTCTTACCGCATGCAATGAGTTGATCTTCACAACCAATTGTTCAACCAATTGTTCAAGCTTTTCTTTCCTAATTTCACACTCATTTTCCTATCCTAGAAGACAAGTTCTCTTGTGGACATCCCTTAGACTGTATATCATTCAACAACCAATTGTTCAAGCTTTTCTTTCCTAATTTCACATCCACTTTTATTGAATAAGAGATTATAATTTTGCACACTTGACTCACACTCAAAACATTATTTCAGAGGCCTTTGACATAAAGAATGTCTTTTGTTATTCTCTTACCATTAATGCTTATTAAACATTTTCCAAAAATCTTCACTAAAGTGTCATCTCAAAGCTTGACTATGCAACCATTCCACTTCACAAGTTTGATAAACTTGCTCTTATCTCTTGTCATGTGGTTGGAACAAACACTGTCAATCACCCATGAATTAGCTTCATCTTTTGCATGAAAATAAATACACATGATACTTGTATCTTTAGCTTTGTCTTCAGTATTCTTAGTAGCTAAGAACAAGACTTCATCTTCATTATCCGAACCACTGGAATCATCATCTTTTGTAGAGAAGGAATCTTCCATGGAGTAGAGACTCTTCTTAACCTTATTTCTTCTGGGCTCTTTATTTCTCTTATCAAAATATTTCAAGGGACATTTTGAAGCAAAATGACCAACCTTTCACACTTGAAACATTTGAAAGGTAGCTTACCTTTGTACTTGTCGGTTCCTCTCTTCAACTTCCTTACAAAATTTTCTTCCTCTTCATCAGTGACACTATTTGGATAAAATTAATCATATATTTCCTTCTTGTAAGCTTTCAAATTTGTTTCCTTCTTAGGACCTTCTTTATCAAACTCTCTCATTTCAAATGCAATAAGGGTGCCATATAATTGATCCATTGAAAGCTTATCCAGATCTCTAGCTTCCTCAATAGAAGATAATTTAGAACTATAATATTTAGGAAGAGATCTCAGTACCTTTTTGACTACCACAAATTCTTCAAGATCTTCACCAAGTCTTCTGATTGCAATGACCACTTCATCTTTCCGGAGCACATGTCCAACAATATCTTCATCCTCTAACATTATCAGATTCTCAAATTTTCCTTAGTATATTTGCAACTTGGCTTGTTTCACTTTGACATCTCCTTCATAAATACCACTAAGCTTATCCCAAACTTCCTTGCTAACTTGCAGTGCATTACATTTACAAGGTTAGAATCTGATAGCCCACTCAAGATAGCATTCTTTTCCTTTCCATTTTTTGCATAGGCTCTTTGATGTAAGCAAGGTGGTTAAAACTCCCTATCCAACTCAAAATGACCAATCTTAATCAAGAAACAACTCTCTACAACACAAGCCTCTCACTTGACTCAAACACTCTCCTTAAGGCTTGTAGCCCTCAAAATCCAACTCTTGGTGATATATTTTAGAGAAGGCCATACAAAGGACAACTCAACATCAATTGAGACTCACTTAAGGATCTAACACCACTTTCCAAAAGATCCCCTAAGGTTTCTTTGAGAAAAACTTGTGAACCACTAGACTGCCCCTGTCCTAAAACCACCAATTAGCCCTCTTTTACAAAGGAGGTGCCTCCAAATCACCAAATTTCCACACAAACTCAATGGAAAATCTTTAATTTTGTATCAAAACGACAAAATCCACCATTAGTTCTCAAGTTTTTGACATCTAAACTACTATTCCATGAAACCCCCACTCTACATGCCAAATACCAAGGGTTTATTCAATATCACATCTCCCAAGCTTATAGAACCAAAAAATTGCATCCAAAAGACTCTAATTGGTATGGAAAAACTCACAAAACCAACACATAGACAATTCTTCCCCTGTTTTATCAAAACCCAGCATTGACACCTTCATTTCACATGGAGAAACACATTGCTCTGCCCTAGGGAATCACCCATCCGCTTACAACTTATCTCCTTAGCCTTCAAACCTTAAGAAGATCTAACCCTACATAAAACAGGTCAATCCACTGAATTACAAGGTTTGATAGTAGGTGGATTGACTAATTCATCATTTAACTTCTATCAAAACCCTTAATTCAGTGTAACAGGGTAGTTTTAGGAAAACTAAGAGTTATCCCTCAAATCTAAATATTAAAATCTCAAACTTGAAGGAAATGAAAGGTATTCCATGTATCTATAGATTACACAATGATTCAAAGCATCTACCACATGTACGGGTCTATATAGATCTTGCAAATTTCAAGAAAATAAAGAAATTGCAAAAAAATGGACATTGTATTATATGAAATCTTTAGAACAACCTTCAACCACATTTTGTTCGAGCCTTTGGAGGATTTAAATAAATTTTAAAATCAATTTCCAACTACCCAACGTTTATAACCACCTTTCAAATTCTATGACCTTTCAAATTCCTAGAAAGTTACAATTTTTTTTTTGTCAATTTTGTCTATGACAACATTTTCACATTTTGTGCAACTTTTCCTAATTTGACACCTAAGACTCAAAACCACCTAATATCCTCCAAAATGACTTATTTAACATCAAAATGGTCATATTGACCTTGTTTAGACAAATAAACACTCAAAACCTATAGCCTACTCATGATCAACATAGATTGACAATTTTTGACCAAAGGTGCTCCTGCACCATACACCCCAACATAGAACTTTTCCAAGTCCCTTAGAAAGAATCTTGCAACTTATCCTCCATTGTTCTTCACTTGTCTTTGGCCTTCATGCTTTCCTTCAATAGGTTCACTTTGCATTGATTCTTCACTGCCTTTAGCATTCTTGCCTTTACCATCACTTGTACTCTGCTCCATCTGTTCATTCTACTCTGTGGGGTGTTTCTCAACTCCTCTATCAACAAATACCGATGTCTTTCCTTCTTTTACATTTGTACTCATATTCTTACCAATTTCCATCACTTCACTTTTGGCTTGTTGCACCATCCACTGTCCAATGCTCTTTCCACCTGCATCTTTACCACTGTCCACTATACTCTTGCATGTACTAGTCTCTATCAGACCTGCCACTATATTTTCCATTGTCCTATCATCAACACAAACCTTTGTCTTCTTGTCCTCTATCTTTTCAACCTTATAATCTTCTGTATTGACAACTTTTGACTGCTTCTTCTATGTGCCAACAACCTGAAAATCCACTGTCACATCATCATCACAATTCACTGTTCTCTTATTCACTATCTCATCAATTCCATCATCCCTTGACTTTCTTTTAACTTTGTTCCCTATTATAGGGCACACAACTGCCCCAACCATAATGTTATCACTCATCTCTTGCATTCTCACAAGCACTTTACACTCACACTGCTCTGTCTCAAACCAAGACACATTCCCATTCACTCTCTTATGCCACACAAAAGCATTCTTCTTCCTCTCTATCTGCACATTACCTTTATCCTTCGTATTCACTGTCATGATAGTATCAAACTTGGACATAGCTACAAACCTCATACTCTCACCTTCCTCATTGCTCACATATTATTTTATCCCTATCATTATGATCTCACCTTGCTCTCTTACCTCTTCAACCAATGGAGTTAGTATGAACAATCTTCCATCCTTTTCTACGGTATAAGTGTTTTTCCTTCCATTATACATAGCTGATCTATCAAACTTCTAGGGCCTACCTAGCAAAACATGGCAACAACTCATAGGCAGAATATCACAAACAACTTTATCTCTATATGGACCAATTTTAAATTCAACAGTAGCTTGCTCACTCACCAAAATGGTTTGATTTTCACTTACCCAAGACACTTTATAAGGCCTCTCTCTAGGTACCCTTTGTAAATTCAATTTGTCCACTAATTCACTAGAGACCATATTGTCAGTGCATCCAAAATCAACAATCACTTTACATGCCTTATTTTTGCATCTACAAGCTATCCTGAACAAGGCTCTTCTCTGAATTTTCTCTCTCCACGAATGCCTTCAAGGTTTGTCTTTTCATCATCAACATCTCACCAACTTCAAGAGTAGCACGAAGAGTATTGGAGTTTGAACTTTCAGCTTCATTTTCATAAACAATTTGGGCTCTCCTATCAAGTTTCCTTTCTCCTCCACTTGATGTGGTTCCAATCTTCTCTAGACACTTAAAGAAAGGGTGACCAAACTCACCACACTTATAACACCTACCTAAAAACTCATTAAAATATCTTCTTTTCCTAAAGCATGTTCGTCCACCTCTCCATCCTCCTCTTGATTCAGGTGCTTGTTCTTTGCTCTTATCAACATCTTCAAGATCTTCTTTGGACTGCCTTGGTGTTGAAAATGTACCTCTTCCCCTAGAATTACTGCCTCTTCCCCTTGTTTCCTTCTCTTGTATCCTCTTGAGTTTTTCTTTTTCTCTTATTTCCATTTGAAAACATTGCTCAACTATTTTTGGTGCCAAAAAACTGATTTCATCTTGAATATTATACCTTAGGCCATTGAGATATCTAGCTACTCTTTCTTCCTCATCCTCCTCATGCTTTGTTCTTATACTTAGCCTATAGAATTCCTCAGTGTATGCTTGCACATCTTGTTCTTTTTGCCTAATATTTTGTAATCTTTTAAGTAATTGAACATTATAATCACAAGGAAGGAACTTACCTTTTAGTTTTGTCTTCATTCTCTCCCAAGAAGTGATCTTGTTCTTTCCTTTTCTCTTCCTTTCATCTTGCAAAAAGTTCCACCACAACAAAGCATGTCCTTTCAATTTGGTTTTGGCCTTCTTCACTTTTTGTTCTTCATCAATCTCCTCACTGTCAAAATAGTTCTCCAAAGCCCCTATCCAACCCAAGAGCTCTTCTCCATCTAGTTTCCCCCATACATAGGCACATCCATTTTGCTATGTCCATATTTCTTCACATCCTTCAAAAGCTTCATCATCCTCACATCATTTGGTTCCATCTCTTCCTCTTCACTAGAAGTCTCCTCCTCTTCACTAGAATTCTCCTCTTCTTCAATATCACTCTCATCCATATCAACTCCAGTTTTTTATTTCAATGCAACTATCTCTCTTTTCAAGGCTTCTATTTCTTTAGCTTGCTCATCCATCTTTCTTGTAGCTACACTTCCTTTGGGAGGCATCTTGATAGTATTTACTCTTCACCTTCCAACTTGCAAAATCCAACCAAATCACCAACAAGAGATCTAATAACTAAGCTTTGATACCACCTGATGTAAGCAAGGTGGCTAAAACTCCCTATCCAACTCAAAACAACCAATCTTAATAAGGAAACAACTCTCTACAACACAAGTCTCTCAAGTTGACTCAAACACTCTCCTTAAGGCTTGTAGCCCTCAAAATCCAACTCTTGGTGATATATTTTAGAGAAGGTCGTACAGAGCCCAACTCAACATCAATTGAGAATCACTTAAGGATCTAAGACCACTTTCCAAAATATCCCCTCAGGTTTCTTTGAGAAAAACTTGTGAACCACTAGACTGCCCCTATCCTAAAACCTCCAATTAGCCCTCTTTTACAAAGGAGATGCCTCCAAATCACCAAATTTCCACCCAAAATCAATTGACAATCTTTAGTTGTGTATCAAAATGACAGAATCCACCATTAGTTATCAGGTTTTTGACCTCTAAACCACTATTCCATGAAACCCTCACTCTAAATGCCAAATACCAAGGGTTTATTCAATCTCACATCTCTCGGGCTTATAGAACCCCAAAATTGCATCCAAAAACTCCAATTGGTCTAGAAAAACTCACAAAACCAACACATAGACAATTCTTCCACTTTTTTTTATCAAAACACAACATTGACACCTTCATTTCACATGAAGAAACACATTGCTCTACCCTAGGGCATCACCCATCTGCTTACAACTTATCTCCCCAACCTTCAAACCTTAAGAAAATATAACCCTACATAAAACAGGTCAATCCACTGAGTTACAGGGTCTGATAGTAGGTGGATTGACTAATTCATCATTTAACTTCTATTAAAACCCTTAATTCTGTGTAACAAAGCAGTTTTAGGAAAACTAAGAGTTCTCCCTCAAATCTAAATATTAAACTCTCAAACTTGAAGGAAATTAAAGGTATTCCATGTATCTACAGATTACACAATGATTCAAAGCATATACCACCTGTACGGGTCTGTACAAATCTTTAAAAGTTCAAGGAAACAAAAAAATTGTAGAAAAATGGACGTTGTATTATATGAAATCTTTAGAACAACCTTCAACCACCTTTTGTTCGAGCCTTTGGAGGATTTAAATACATTTTCAAATCAATTTCCAACTTCCCAACATCTATAACCACCTTTCAAATTCTATGACCTTTCAAATTCCTAGAAAGTTGTATTTATTTTTTTGTCAATTTTGTCTATGACAACATTTTCACATTTTGTGCAACTTTTCCTAATTTGACACCTAAGACTCAAAACCACCTAATATCCTCCAAAATGACTTATTTAACATCAAATTGGTCATAGTGACCTTATTTAGACAAAGAAACACTCAAAACCTATAGCCTACTCATGATCAACATAGATTGAATTTTTTTTACCAAAGGTGCTCCTGCACCACTCTTACCTCAGTTGGATCAGTTGGAGGAGTAGCAGGAAAAACATAACAATCTTTGAAAGATTGCAAAAAGCCAATCCCTAAAGAGGTCAAATGAGTTTCCATCCAAAATCTCTAGAAAGTGAAATATGTTCCATCAAATCTAAACACCTTTTGAGATCCTTCTTTTGTATTCTTGGATCTTCCTCAAGATGTTAAGCTTCTTCTAAGGAACTAGGCTCTGATACCAATTTTTGAACACAAACCAAAATAATGAGAAGGGGGGAGGGTGTAAATTAGTATTCTATCAAAACTTAAACCCTTTGAAGCAAATTTAAACTTAAATTTACACCACAAACATAATCATGAAAGATGGAAACAATGCACAACACCACACAACATCAGATGTATGTGAAAAACCCCAAAAGGGAAAAAAACCACGATAAGAAAAGATGCTAGGAGCTACTATACTAATCCAACCTCACAAATGAATCAGGATCACAACTTTGTTTTAGGGCTACAACCCAAGGAATCTACTACTCCATGTAAAGAGGTTTTAAGAGTCACTCCCAGGGAAGCTACAACTCCTTGCAGACTTTGTTTTAGGGCTACAACCCAAGGAAGCAACTACTCCTTGAACTAAGAACAAGCTCAGAAAATATTAAAGCATGAAAATCCTTCTACAGTTTGAATCTGACAATGAAGCTCAATCCTTTTGATGATTGCAATTCTACTTTTCCTCTTCTCTTCTAATGATTGCAATTCTGCTTTGACAACTCTTCTCCAACATCTTCAAAAGTCTTCTTTGTAGCTTACTGGTCACTTCTTTCAACCTTCAAGAAGTTTTGCATTGGCTCACTACCTCCAACAATCAGTTAGGCGCACTCTTCACTTCCCTTCTATCACAAAATGTCTTCAAGATGAATCCAAACAGGATCTATCACTTCCTCTCTTTCTCTTTCAGTTACTTACATAATGCATTACACAACCTTCACAACTCCTTTCAATCACTCTTCACCTAGATCAACTAGGTTTACAATATATAAATGATATTACATCACATGTCTGCCAATCACAACAAAAATATTACAATTAAAAGTTGGCCAAAGATCAAAGAACAACAAGAAACATGTAGAGGGAAAGAAAAAAAATGAACTACACGTGACACCAAGAAAAGGAACACGCCTTGCAGATTCCAACACATCCTTAACTTGGTCCTAAACAATCCTCACAACATCTTTCTTCAATGAACATCTGTGTGCATCACACATTCAAATTAGGTCAGCCTTAAGCAAGAAAATATGAAACTTGTAGCATTACGACCATTACAACATTAGCAGTATTCATGAAAGATTAAACTTTACTTTTTTTTCTCCCATATGAGTTGGCATGAACCATACAATATCTTCAAATGCTTCTTGAACTCCGTGCAACCAAGCACTTGTGGTAAACATCTTCAACATACCTCAATTAGCTAGGAAAAAGCATAACCTAACATCTTCTTTTCGGGCCACATCATGTTCCAAAGAAACCAAAAAAAATATTGTAGAGAAATAAAAGCATCACAAGATCTCCAAGAACACTCTCATACAACTCTTTCACAACTTCATGCAACAAGAAGTTGGCGCAATCCAACAAACACTAAAACTAGTCACCGAACAACACAATCCTACATTGACATTTCAAACTTTTTCTACGAAAGGACTAATGATATGAAAATTTGGATATAGCACCTTCACAACACACTAAACTTATCTTTTGATCTACATGACTATATCTACAAACGCACAAGAATGCATAGCCAAACTTCATAGCTCTGTGAGCATCCTTACTGAAACAATACTACCTTCAAACTATCACATACACAAACACATTTCCGATAATCCAAACAACATGAAACTTGGATCACACATGCCCTGACAACATATTGTTGTACCCCAAATTAAAAAAATTGCTACACTTAGGCATTTTGAAGAAATGCATGAAAGTCTTGTTAAATCAGTCAAAAAAAAAAGGTCAAAATTTGGGTGTGCATGTCTTGCATGAGGGGTAAAAACTTGAAATTTTCAAAATATGATGATCTGGGTCTGCTCAGAGCGACCTAATCCACAAAACCCAGATCTCAGTTTTTCATCCCTACTTTTTAGGAAAACTGCTATTTTTAGAAACTTTTTGAAAATGGTAACTTTTTCTGGGTTTCTTTTGAAACGGATACTGACAAAATTTTCTAAAAATAGAAATTTTTTCCACCAGGGTTCAAACTGATTTTGATTGGCTCAAAATACTTCCTCATCAGGCTGGTCCAGTCAGAATCAAGAAACGATCAATTTTTCCCTAGTGGGTCTATTCTTCTTTTTTTAAATTTCAGAAAGCATTTCGGGAGCTTCAAAAGTCATTAATGGAGGCTAGTCAGCTGCTAGGCATCAGATTCAACGCGCAAGAACTGAACATAAGATGGGATGGTGAACATGCACGAAGAACAAAGAAGGAAGTTGAAACCTGCAGAAAATGACTAAGTTTGCCAACCATGGGCGCCTCAGAAGGAGATAGGCACCCATCTTTTCAGGGCATGAAATGATAGAATTAGGGTTTGTGCTTCTAGGAAAAGTTGTTTAGATTCCTCCCACCTCCATAGCGAGTCTGACAGTGTCATCATTAGATCATTCAGTCACCCGGAATTCAAGATCAAACAGAGAGGTTTCAACTAGAAGATAGAATGTAAATCATGGAAAATATGGGAACTTTCAGTGCCTCAAGTGCCCAGGGGCACCCAACCTTTTGAGAGGTATAATTCAGTAGTTAGGGTTTGCAGATGAGCTCAATCTCTTCAAAATTCAATCAGCTTCATAACGGATGTCCTCATCAGATCATCAGACTAGTCAGTCTCCGGAAAATCCAGATCAAGCTAAAGGCATAGAATGAAGGATCAAGCTTGAAGATGAAAATATTCAAAGTCTGGAGGAGTTGGGCGCCCTAGAAGGAGAAAGGCGCCCAAGATTTTGAGGACTTAAATAGAGGAATTTTCCAGAGGTTCCCCTTGTATGTCTTCTTCGGATTCGAACCAACTTTCCAACGAGACCACCAACTCGCCAATCTTAGTTGGCAGTCGTTAGATGTCGAAGGCAGAACAAAGAGGAAAAACAAGAGCTAAATGTCAAAATTCAAAAGCAAAGGTGAAAATCATGGAAAATATTCTAACTCTAGTGAAGTTGGGCGCCCTAGCTTGCCAAGGGCGCCCAAGCTTTTGATGCCTCAGATTCAGCTTTCATGGGATGCAGCTCCCAAGAGAGCCCTCTCAGATTCTTCTCAGCTTCACAACGAGTCCAGTCGTCAATCCATCTGAGCTTCGGATCATAAAAAATGATAAGATCATCTGAAGGAGAGAAGTTGATGAAGAAACCTAAAAATGGCTAAGTTTGGTGAACATGGGCGCCCCTGGTGAAGAAGGGCGCCCAAGATTTTGAAGCTTGAAATGATAGAATTTGTCGATATAGTCTCCAAGATCATCTCTTCAAATTCAACCAAGCTATCCAGTGAATTAGACGGTCAGTCAATCGGATTAGTGTAGCCCCCGGAATCGAGATTTCATTAGAAGATCAAAGAGAAATGAAGAACTTGAAAATCATACAAAATGGCTAACACTGTGAAGGTTGAGTGCCCCAGAAGGAGATGGGCACTCATGATTTTGAAGGATCAAACAAATTTTTTAGCTGAAGGTGCCTCCAGGATGATCTTCTCATAATCACTCAGGCTTCACGATGAAACATTTAGCTCGTCCATTGGATCAACCTGGAAGCCGGAGATCAGAATCAAAGTAGGGTTTCAAAATTGAGAAAAGTTGAAAAACTCGGAAAAATTGTTAAGTCTGGGAGAAATTAGCACCTCTAGCCAAGAAGGGCGCCCAAGTTGTCTTGCCTTAGTCAAATTTTTAAATTTTCAAAATTGCAAGATGAACATGAATTTCCAAGTTCGATGAACAAGAAGATTTTAGGGTTTTGAAGATAAAAGCAAAAAGAAAGCAGAGTTATCTCAAGCCTAGAGCTTATTTAAGAGGCTTTTATCATTCAAAATTCATTATTCTTTGCAGGTGGCGTCCAAGTTGAAGAGGAGCAACAACTTTGAAGTTTTAATTTCAAGATTCAAGAGTTCAAGGTTGCTGATTTTCAAGAAATTCTCCATTAATTTTCAGATTGACAACATAAGACCTTTGTTTTTCATGCTTTTTTCATCCAAAACATCAAATTTTTGAAGAAGGTCAAAGTCTCCAATTTTCAGCCATCTGGGTCTCTTCATCTCATCTTTCTGAAGAATTTTTGAGGAATTTTCTCAACTTGCAACAACTACTTTTTCCTTGCATGTCAAAGAAATCATTAGAGTTTGCAAATTTTGATCATTTGGGTTCTCTTGAAACGTTCTTCTGAAGAAAACCCATATCACAACTTTTTTTCTAGAAAATTTTAGATTGTAGGGTTGGTTGCTTTTTCAATCATCCCTTAGTGTTTTTCAAATCTGATCATCCCAGGTGCCAACTTTTTTGGTGAAAAATTGAAGAAATTAGGGTTTGCTGCTTTTTCAGTCTACAATCAAAAATTTCAAAAACGGATGATCTGGGTTGTCTTGTAACGAAATTTTGAGCAAAACCCATATCTCAGAAAATTTTTCAAAAATTTGTCCAAGAAAACTAGCATTCTAAACATAGTAAGTTGCTCAAAACTTGAATGAACCTAGGCGAGTTTATAGTCATTCTTCAAGGTTTTCAAAATGGAATACACTCCCAATGATTTCAAGACCAAATCAACTCTCTACCATGACTTCATCAAAATAGCTGAGATGAACTTGCATCACATCAAGCCGGTGTTCGATCTACATGCTTTGGAGAGCGCAAGCAACACTACAATAAGAAACCTGGGACACTCTAGACTCCTCGCAACAACATCCATTCCTATTTCAGTTTAGAGTCTCGAATTTGTAATCGCTTGCATCAAGCATTACAATCCAGCAACACGAGAGATCCAGTCAGTAGATGGCAGATTGATTTGCAGTTTGAAACCTAACATGATCGAGAAATGCTTCTCAATTCCCCCTTGGCCTGAAAGTGTGACTATCTCTAAGGGAAAATGTGAAAGGATATGGGAAATGCACAAGGACAAGTATAGTAGGAAGATTGCTCATAAATGGATGAAAGAAAAACATAAGACTCTGCCTAAGAACATCGGGTGAGGGGATTTCAAAGATGAAATTGCTATCATAATCACCTTGCTTAACAAGGTCACCGGACAAGAAGATGCTACAAAATCTCAACCCTGGATGTTCTATGCTATACCTCACATCATGAAGAAGACTACGTTCTATGATTGGGTGACCCTAATCAGTGATAGCCTCCATCAACAAATAACATAATACTTCCAGATTCATGAGTTCCATATGGTCTCCTACCTAGTCTACCTAGTGGCCTACCAAGGTCAATTTAGAGGGTTGAACATCAAAGGGTCTCTAAGCATACAATATATCTACAACTACTACCCTTAGCTGGAGTTCACGAAGTCACTACATCATTATAAGAGGTTGAATGAGGCTTTCTTGATGCACAAAGTCCAAGACCTGGAAAATGAATTGCACGTTTGTATCTCATCAACTGCCAAGGCAACGATGGCGAAGTGGGCAGATTGGTTTATACAGTTTCCAACTTTCACCTACCTCAGAGTCTATGGCTTCTCTGGTGCCCCACTCATGTTGCCGAAGTAACCATCAGATGAAGTTATTTTCATGGAATTATTAAGGCAAGCACATGATGTCCACACAGTCTCGAGGAATAGAAAGAGACCCACCCTTAGTTTTCCATTGGGGTTGGGAATCTATACATGCAGATCATCAACAGATGCTAAGACCATGAGAGATGAGTTAGATAAACTTGGTCTCAAGCCTTATAGCGAGAGATGATCATATGACCCTCATGGCGTCTTCGCTGCCCGACTTGAGAAGAACTATGCTCATTTACTTGCTCTTGAAGATTTTTGGGAAAATTGCAGAGATGAATTCAAGGTACGGAGGCGTAGTTACAACAGGCTCACTCTTCATCGGATGAAAGACTGCTTATAAGAGGATATCGAAGGGTTATTAGATGGTGATGAGGATGTGCTTCTCCCAATGTATGCTCAGAAGTGAATTAAAGATCAGCTCCTTCCTCAGGTCAATTGGGCTAACAAAGAGTCCCTCTCAGTTGAAGAAAGGACAAGACAAGTCCTCAAACACAACAAGGTTTTCCTAGTCCTCAAAAGGAAGAAATCCATACCAGCAACAGAGCCGCCAAGGATATAGTCATCACTTCCCTCCTCTTCCAGAGCACAATCAAAAGGGAAAGGCGTAAGTCAGTCTCAAGAAAGTGTGAAGGGCAGCAGATCAACTAAAAACATAAGAAGAAGGTTAGACTTCTTAGGTATAGTCATATAAGAGCAGCCAACAATTGAAGCAGAAGCTCCTCCAGAAGAGCCCATACCTTAGAAGGAAACAAAAGAAGTTCCCTTAATACATGATTCTATACCATTGACAGGGTCTTCACCAATTCACATCGATCTAGATATTGAAGAAGATGAAGAAGTTGCAATTGTACCTCCCAAGGAAGTTAGTAAAGATACTACTGTGTCTTGGCTTGAGAGCTCCTTGGGAAGGGTAAGAAGAAGACCTTCATATTAGGTGAATTTTGATGACCTTGACAACATCTATCAGGAACCGCCTAAGAAAGCAAAAAGACAAATCCACTTTGAGAGAAATCCTGATGGTGGAATGATCATGGAGACTACTACACCTCATGAAGATAAGAACAAAGATGAAGTAGATATGGATGACTTCGTGATGGTGAAGGCTAATCTCGAAAAAAACACCAAACATGCGGATGTCAGTTTGTTCAAAGTTGTATCTAAAAGCCTTCAAGAAAGAGTGCTCAAGGATGGAGAAGACAAAGCAACCCTCAAGGCTGAAATACAACAACTCAGGCTTTATATTTCTAACCTTGTCCATGGAACTTCACAAGAAACTCAGTTGCTGCCCTAGGTTCTAGAGACACCAGTTGATCATCATTAGTTAAGACAACTGGTAATATGTGGGAAGGAAACTCAAGAATGGATTGAGAGTTTCATCATCAGAGGAAAGGAAATCTTGGCACGAATGTTTCAGCTAAGGGAAAATGCTCATGAGCTACATCAAGGTATTCAAGGGTTTGAACAGTGAATAGCTGAAGTGAAACCAAGGCATGAAATCATCATTGCAGATTTAGATACAACCTATGATTCAACGGTTTCAAAAGAACACAAGAGGAAAATCCTTGCTTGGAGAGAGCGTCACGTCTTCAAGATTAGAACCTACAAAAGGATATCTGAGGAGTTTATCACCTACATACAAAGGGTGATTGCAGCTCTTCTCTTCATCAGTGAGTTTGTTGTAGAGATTCCTTCTTGATATAGTCTTGAAGATGGTTCCTATGTCGGACTTGATGAAGTGCAAACTCAGTTTCAGAATGTTGTTCACAACTATGATGGCAGCAATTCAGTTGGTGGTAGAATGAGTCACATTTCCATGATGTCAACAAAGTTTGAAAAAGTGTCCAATGAGGTTGAAGATTTCCTGAGATCAATTGCAGATGGAGAGGATATGTTAGAAAAGCGCAACTTTGCTATTGATGGTATAGATGCACCTGACAGGGACACAGTTTCTTGCTTTTTAGCGGATGTGATCGAGATTTAAAGCAGCTTTCTTCTAGAAGCTTTCTTTTCACTTTCTTTCTATTCTTGGAACAATTCTTATCTATTCTTTGAAGAAGAGAAAGAAGATAAAATGTAATAGTTGGCATTTCCTACTTTTCCTACTTTCTTAGGTGTTAGATGTTATCTTCTTTTAGTTTTAGAAATAAAGTTTGCTTGTTGTGCAAGCCTTAGTTGTAAAAGCAAGGAGATTTTACGATTCCCTACTCCTCTTCTAGGCTATAAATAAGAGTAGCCTTGCTCATTTATTTTCAACCATGCTTGTGATAACAAACGTTAAGCCTATAGTGCCTTCTATTGTTATTCAGTGTTGTTCAATTGTGCTTATGATAGTGAATTGTTGAGTCTCTTTTAGCCAACAAGTTGTTGTAGTTTCTGTTCACTTTGTGTAAGGACAAGGTTGCAAGTCTCTTTTAGCTGCAAGTTCTTGTTTTGTGCATGTGTTTAGTGTAATTTTTGTTCTAGAATTTTGAGAAATAAAGTCTTGAGGCTATTTTTCCCTGATATAATGTCTCAGATTTCTTTTATTTGTGTTATGCTTATATGATCTTTAATTTCAACTTGCATTGAAAGTAAGTAGATGTGTGTTGGAAGGAGAGTTTATTTAAGTATTTTGTCAGAGAATCATA
The DNA here is from genome assembly GCA_007258455.2 of Sequoia sempervirens. NCBI lineage: Eukaryota > Viridiplantae > Streptophyta > Pinopsida > Cupressales > Cupressaceae > Sequoia > Sequoia sempervirens. The sequence continues at coordinate 1,204,760,893 of VDFB02271358.1, read as the reverse complement.
CTTCGTCCATTTCTATTTCTCTTGCTCTGCATTTACTTGAGAAAATAGAAACGTCATTAGCGTAGGCTAGTCGTAGTTGAAATCCCAAATCAGAAAATCTCAACTACGACGCTTGAGTTTTATAAACCTTGTGCTCTTAGCTGATCAAAAAGATAGGAAACTTAGTTTTAGTTTACTTTCTTAAACACCATCAGCAAGAGGGAGCTTCCCCTCCTAATTTGAAGAGCAGTTTATCTGTGCATAGTTGTCGGTTTCAAATCCGCATTCCAGAGGTATGAATTTAAACACCAATACATATGAAGCTAACTTCCAAACCATAGGAGTACAACATCACTGATAGAGAAATGTGGGCAATCAACCAGATTATAACACTGACAACCAAACTGCAACAACCTCAAACATACTTTTGACAATGATGACAACCAAACTCGCACTTTTGACATCAATGAAAACTAGACTACAACATAATAGTTTTCAATATTTTTTAGATATTCCACTTTTTAATATGGATGCAGAGGTATCTTTTGATAACCCACTTTTTGAGATAGATGATGAAATATCTCTTGATTCAAATTTTATAGTTAATCATAATATGAGAGTGGCACAACAAAATATTCCTTCATCATAAGAGGGGTCAAGGATTGAGAATTACAAATTCTCAATATTGATATGGGATTTGGGTGAAATTTTTAGTTATGAGAAACATTCTTTACTAGATACTAACATTGATTTTGAGCTTAGTAAAAAATTCAAATCAACAATTAATGATAAGAATTTGGGTCATTTTGGTGATGAAAATTTAAAATCTGAGTAGGATGTTCCAACTCAAGAAATGTATAAGATTGATTTATAGAAAGAATCTATAGAGGAGCATGTTCTAGAGAAGAATGTTGATTTTGAGCATGCTGAAATTATCAAATCAACAACTAATGAGAAGTAGTTTGACTACCTCTATGCTTGTAGTATTGATACTAGGAGAGGTTTGATGACATGGAAAGTCTCATGCCATCATGGAAAGCATTATGAGATTGGAGATAAGGAAAAGAATACAACTTGTACCAAATGACACATATTTTTTATCAAGGTTGTTTATAGATAAGAATATGGGATCTAGGTATTTGTTTGAGACATTAGACATTATGGGAAAAGGTGGAATAAGTAGTGGGGTTTCATCAAACACATCTTGTTGGTTTATTCTTCACAATCATTCAAATATTTAGCAATGTGAATACTCTCAAGATATTTGGAGGGAGGCATTTCATGGTCAAACATACAATGCTTTGATAGTTGTGAATTCACGAGATGTGCAATTTCCCTTAGAAGTAGATCAAATCCTTTTGGATCAAAATCTAGGTGAGAAAATTGATATCAATCGTGTGGGTTACAAATATATTGAAGAGAACAATCATTCAAACTGTGTTTACATTGATAAATGTGCATTACTTAGTGGATAACAAGAAGTTTTCAAAGGGTTGTCCTCCATACAAGATTTACAATTTGCTAGATAGTGTAGGAGCAACACTCTCTTCTTGCATTGATATTGATTCAATTTTATCTCCTAACATTGGCACGATACCTTCCATTTATAATTAGTTGAATATGTGTGGAATTGACAACACTTTAAGGAGAGGATTGTTTAGTAGAATTAAGGAGGATAAAAATAATTTACCCCCACTTGTATCAGAAAAGCATAGTGTAAACTAACAGTGATTCCATCTGGTACATTAAGGAGTTTCTAGGTAAAGTTGAAACTTTGAACTACTGATCACACTAATTCACTATTTATTTGGGATCCAAGCGAATGTTGCTTCAAAGTTAATTCTAGGGAAATACCTCCTTGGGGTATTTTAACTGATCAAAAAATCATTTGGGATCCTAGTATTTGGATAAAGCATTAGTTGAAAGGAGTTAGAAGGTTGATCTAGCATTGCTTGAGGACAAGCAATATTGGGGAGGGAGGACTTGTAGTGTCCCCTTTTTTCACCCATTCCAAAATTCTTGGAAACTCCAACTTTCTTGAAGAGTGCCAACATTTTCAAAATGAAATTCTAACAACAACAAGATCTTGGAGCCAAGATGTGCACAACGATAGTTTCCATGTTTGAATATGACATTCTACGAGCACTCCACACTTCTTGGAGAAATATATCATCTTACAAGAGTGCCAATGTTCATAAATCCTAATATTCTATACATTTAAGGTATTGGTGGTGTCACCAAATTCATATTAAATAATTAAATAATTAAATGGTTGAATATTAAAGCTGTCAAAAAAGTGAAATTAAATGACATCTTATATTTAATTGTTTAAAAAAGTGTTTTTAAGTGTGCAAATAAAGTGTCACTAGGCTCAAGGCGCTAAAAGAATGGTCATAAAGACACTTTATATTATTTTCTAAGGAAAATTTACATTTTCAAAAAAAAGTGAAAAAGCAACACATTTTTTGGGAAAAACAATGAAAAAGCAAAAAAAAATCATAAATAACTATAAAAAGGTTATAAAAGGAGGTTAGGTTTTGAGAAGAAAGGATATTGCTTATTCAATTCATTTGATAAAGAATGCGAGTTCTCGCTATTTTCCTAACAATGAAAACTCTTTGGTGACTCTTATTTTGGGAACAAGAACTCTCCTAGTAGGCTGAGTAATTTCATCTAAAAATCACCATTGTGCTAATTGTTGAGATTTTTCCAATTTGTTATTGATAATAGAGATTTTTTATGTGTTTTGAGAGATTTTGGTATGCAAGTTTTATTGGTGTTTATTGTCCCAATTATAGCTTGAACTTAGGAGTGATTTTGGAGCTTTGAGAGGGTTCTACTTCCTTATTTCATGCTATACTATTTGCTACAACAATAATTAGAGTCATTTCGAAAGGATTTTTCTCTACATATTGGATTATACAACAATGTTGTTATCCTACAATTAAATGGTGGTTATATGGTGACTTGGGGTATTAAGTATGATGGATTGAAGGCATTTTTCATACCTAAATAGTCTGATATGACAATTTTGAGCAATGTTTAGAGGGTTTGGAGGTCTACAATCAACATTTTACATCATCCTTAAGCCCTATTTGGTAGTGCACTTCAATTTATTAAGTCAACATGAATGGTAAAACATCAATCTATAATTTTATGGACTAACCTATGTATATGCATTAGTGTGTGCAATTAGTCTCTCTTAGTGATATCATTCTCAATTGCACTTAGTGCATTTCATTCTGATAATATTGTAACTTTGCATGGTTGTACCACCAGAGAGTTGTTTATTGCATGCTCATGTGATATTATAAAACCGGATGGTATATAGTTGGTTAATGCATTTATCATTGAAGGTCTTGGTCAGTTCACCACTACACAACCATCTACATTTTAAACTCGTATTAGTATTGATTGAATCTACATGTAATCAATCATTTTTGTTTGATCAGATTCTATTGTGATATACCAATGGTTGTACATTATCTACACATTCTTGTCGACCAAAGAAGTTAATTTGTGTCAACTCTACCACCTACACATTTTGGTCATTTTGTTGTCTTTACATTCCAGCATTGCATTCGTGTATATAGAGTGTGTTGTCCAAGCATCATATGTTCTCACCTTGCTCACATTGAGAACTTGATAAAAAATTGCACATACTTGTATTTTCATTTTCTATATTAAAAAATAAAAATAAAATTATGCGGGTTTAGTATATCAACATAAGGCCTAATATGCTTCATGAGTATGACCAACAAGTAAAGATTATCAGAGAAATATTAAATGATTCATCGGATCACCAAAAGAGTTATGTAGATGCAAGGAGAACTCCAATAGAATTTGTAGTAGGAGACAAGGTGTTCCTTCATGTCAAATCTCAGAAGAGTTCAATAAATTTTGGCAAGGTTACCAAATCATCCCTCTAATTTATTGGATCTTTTGATATTATAGAGAAGATTAGTCATGAGGCTTATCAACTTGCTCTTCCCCCATCTCTCTCACATACATAATGTATTTCACGTGTCATTGCTTAAGAAATATGTATTTGATCCAACCCATGCAATTGATTGGCACACATTGCAAGTAGAAGATGCTAGAGAAATCTGCCCAAGTCCACTTGCAATCATGGATAGACATAGTATCACAATGCAAAACCAAACTATGCAACACGTTAAGGTCCTTTGGGTCCAATATGGGGAGTATGGACCCACCTAGGAAGACGAGGAAGTAATCAAACAAGAATACCCCCACTTATTTGACTAAGTTAGGATGACTTAGCCCTAAGGGATAAAGGATGTCACATCATCACAAACTTTATCTTTTTGGGTTAAAGGCTTAATGTCTCGATGTAATATGGACAAAGACAAAAACCCTAACTTTGAAACTACTATCATGCTTCAAATTTTTTAGTGTTGTATGGATTTCACGGTTGATGTTTTAGACTTAACACTTCAATATTTAATTAATATAATTGTTGAGAAATTGAAAGTTATGAATTAACTGGTTTGATTTTACTTTACAACATGCATATCATTATGTTTAAAGACTAAGTATTAACATTTTTTGGTAATGTGTGTATGAGAATTAAAATGGTTTTGCAAGTGCTAGGGGTGCAACAAAATCAAACCTAGCAACTATCTTGAGAATAATCCTTATGCCTTTTAACACTGCCTTGTAACTAGGAGGTCAAGCAACTCTAGATAGATCACATGACTGTAAATTCCCCCATCAATTGCAAGTAATGTCTTTGACCTATAGTTGGTCACTTCATTGTAGATGGTTGGTCAATTAAACTTGTCACCTCACTATAAATGTTCTAGAAGAGCCACCAGTAGTAGATTGAAAGATTTGCAAGTTCTATCAACTAGGTGTCAATAAATATTTGAGTGATGGACACCTTTGTCTAATCAATTTTTAAGGTGTAAGAAATAAAGTAAGGTTGTAACGAGGGGATTGCCAACTGACATGACTTATTCACATTCCTAAATGTTCATATTAGAAACAACATTATAAATGAATTAAAAGTAAACAAAAGAATAAAATCAAAATGAAAATGAAAGAAAAAATATTAAAAAAATATAATAAATAAAAGAAAGAATTAAAATAGTCAACTGAGTTGGGTCGTGGCATTTATACCAACAACCCAACAAGGGAGATAACTTGAATTAAATGGGCATGGTTTTAATATGTAGAGATAGAGCATATGCATGCTAGGAAAGGGATGTACAGTCCATAGGGCATGGTGTCCCACCTCTAGCCATCCAAATTCGCAGGTCAAGAACCAAGTATGGCATTTAGGGTGAAAATGTGAGCATTGACCTCCATAAATACACAGTTTTGGGCAATTTTAGAAGCATACAAACCATAAAACGTGAGCAAAAGGGGTCAAATAGGATTGGAAGAGGGCAAACCAGAGCTAGGTGTGGTCATTGGAAAGTGCTTGAGTGTTGAACGTGGCAATACTAGAGGTGATTTAAGAAATGGCAGGATTGTTGGAGGCAATCCATGGAAGTCCTCACTATAAATTGAAGAGGCCAAACACTATACCTCAAAGGTAAGCCCTTGTTGTAATCTAGTGAAAATCTATTGTAACTATACCTATTCATAAAGTGTCAATGTACTTGTTCATGCTAGTTGAGGTGCTTTGTTATTCATGCACACAAATTTACACTAAAAATTGTGAACATTATTTTTCATCAATGATGTGTAAGCTAGTGTTGTTTGTTGTTACGATGAAGCTGTTTACAATATTCACAACATTGATGCTAGTTGTCTAATTGCAATAGAAAGATAGCAATTAAAGTAAAAATAGAGCAAGAACATGCTAACACTATGGACTCTTGAAATTGATCTATCTTTAAGACAAAAACCAATCACATGGATTTGTTATCTCTGGCTCAAATATAATAAGGAAGAAGCAAGCTTTCTTTTCATTTTTAGTAATAGACCAACTAGTTATAAATTATTCCTAGAGATAAAAAGCATTTATCTTTCGGGTATGGAAAGTTTGAGAAATTCATCCATCAATAGAGGTATCATTGTTTCAAGGGCTCCAAAACCTTTGTAAAAATCGATGGGGTTACCTTTATTTTCTTGATAGGTTCTAAATTCTCACTCAATACCTTTTACTTTATAAGAACAACTTTGTAGTTGCATAGTGTCATCATAGAAGTGGCTTTTCCGATTCGTGGCTATTGGAGGGTTCTTGGAGTGCAATCACCCAATAGGTCAACAACCTTTTTATAAGCCCCTTGTTCCCTAATAGAAAAAAATATGAGCTCAAACTAACCTCAAAGGGCCATAGGTATTAGCATATAATGCCTTGTTTCTTTAACATTCTTACTACTTTCTATCTTCTTAGTGATTTAGTTTTACATTTTCTTTGGTTTCATGGGAATTACATTCTATGCATTGCCACATTGCAATTATCTCATGAAATTTAAAATATTCTAGCTATATCAAATTTGTGCTTCTTCTCAAGTAAGACTAGCTAAAGTTATGTGGTCCTTAACAAATGGTTGTTCATTGCTATGCATACTTTATGCCCAAATAAATTAAGGGGATAGTGTTACCAACCATTAAACTAGGGGAAATGTTTAAATCTAGCATTATAATCCGTGAGTTAAACCTGCTCAAAAGAATGCAATACACATATGTGGCTCATTGAAAATTAAATGTAGTTTCACTATAACATCATTTCTACCATGACTATGGCTCACCTCTCATAATCCCATTGATTTTATTTTACTAGGAGGGATATCATATCCTTAGTCTTTGTCACTATGTCATTACCTTCACATCTTGTTGACTATGTATATACCTGTGATGACTAAACATGGTGAACAAGGTCAACCTTAAATATAAGAGTTGGATAACTCTGATTCATGTCATCGTGTGTTTGGAAGACTCCATAACACTCTTATCTCTAATTGCCTCAATTAGCTCTCCATTTACTTTAAAATGCCCACAATGTTGAATCAATTGTAGATAGAATTCCAAATATTCCAAGCTATAGATGACCTCAAGTTTGAATCTCCAAGTTACTAGAGCAATTAGCACAACTCATTTGACCATGCCAATGATGCCTAAAGCTACTATTGAATCTTAAGAACTAGCCAACATTCAACTATATCATTGAGGTAAAAGATTGTCAAGGACTATCCTAGATGTGATATTGGAGCATTTGAGATGGTTGTTACTGTGAGAGTAAATGGTGACTCCCCAACACCCCCAAGAACAATTGCTAGACCAAAATATCTTCCACAAGAGAGAGAATGGCTAGAAAGCTTGCTTCAACAATGCAAGTTGAATAATGGTTGAATATGCTTGAATGCAAATGTACATGAGATGCCTTGCTTATAAAGGCAAGGTAGAGAGATAGGATTAGACAAGATTATGACAAGTGTTTTAATCCTATGACATGAGACAATTAACAAACTAACTTCCTAGGAATCAAGCAATACAAGCTAGATAAGATAAGTTCTAGAAAAGCCAACTAAGACTTTTAGAAAGAATCTTTTATCCTAAGTAAACTTAACATGTGACTTTACCACTTCATGATTTTTCTCCAAGATGGCTTCCTAGGTACACTTGGTTGGAGTGGATGTGGTAATGGTTCACTTGGTTGGGTTTATTGCACCCTTGAGACAACAAGAACCCAATCAACCAGATTGCTACACATGACCAACCAAACTCATATTTTCCTCCAAGTACTCCTAAGTTATGATCATTGCACTTTGATTTTCTATTGTACATTGTGGTATAAACTAAATAAGGTCACCTTCATATTTATGTTGCTGATTAAAAATGGTTTCTGTATTTACTTTGCTCGTTCTATTTCAAACAAAACAAAAAGAATTGCTCCATGGCTGATTTTTACATCCTAACACAAACTATTAAGGCTTGTTGTTAGACTTAAGGAATTACAAAATAACAGCTGTTGAATCAGTGGGAAAGTGGATAGAACATAGATATGTTGCAAACTTTATACGCCTTCCATCAGGGAATGTGTTTTCCAACATCTAATTGTTTTAAATTGCGGTAAGTCAATACCATGATGAATACAATTGTCAATCTCAATTGGATAACTTTGTGAAGGTGGGTTTCATTTAGCCTCCAAAATATCTTTGTGCATCTATTCCATCTGATCTCAAGAACTAACATATAGACAGCGTAGCATTATATATTTGAAACAAGACTAGAAACTAAATCTCAAGTATTTTCATCCATACATATTGAATACATTCAAAACATTGATTTAAAGAATATTTGCAATTCTGTTCCTTGCCCATCACGAAAATCCCAAAGTCCGATGGAAGTTACTTGACCAATTCTGCTCACAAGGCAAATATTAACATATGCTATGATGCCAAAATTGCCAGATCCATTCAGTACAAAATATTGATATAATAAGCATGCGATAGTAGATTTTGTTATACATTGTTTACATAGTGCAAATTTTGCACAAACCTGTATTCCTCACTAAGGCACTTAATAAGAGGATGACTTTGGAAACTGTACTGAAAAATATTGCAGAAAATAAAAAGATGTAACCAACCTATATGCTCTTTCCAGGATCCTGTAATATCATTGAGAAAAATGTATAAGATAACTAAAACAGACACAATTTTAGATATAAAAATCTAGTGATAGCAGAATTAAAAGAAAAATTAATTGATATAAGGCTGCAAACCAAGATACCTCTCCTGTTGATTGATCTCTTGTGACTGAAGCCTCAGTGGTTGTATCGTTAACACCTTTAACAACTTGCTGCTTGCGCTCTGCCTGAAGTGAGCGACAGAGGGACTCAAGCTTTTCTTTTTGATTCTTTGTTTTCTCAAGTTGTTTCTTCAGCTTTGCTCTCTTTTACAAATAGAAAAGTGTGGGCACTTAGTACAACATCTCAATTAGTGCAATAGAAAAAATAAATTTATTTGAATGCATGCATAAAAAAGTTCTACCGTATGCAACAAAATAGGAATCAAACACAGAATCTACTCACCTCATCTACAAGTTCTATAAGGGAAACATCTGAATTTTCACATTTACTCTTCAAGAAGTTATTTTCTTTGTTAAGGTCCTTGATTGTTTTTGCCATCTGCATGCATCTTATCACGACTTACATCAGTATTGAGAACATGAATACATTTCATAAAATGAAGATAAAATGAAGATTGCAAACAAGGAAATCCCAACCGCTTGAATCAAGAGCACCACATTTGCCTAACTTTTTCTAGAACCAAAATTTCATTTTTGAGAAAATAGGAAAACTACCTGATTAAGCCGATTGGAAGAATCATTAACCTTCTTTATTTTCTCAAAAAAGAAATTATCTCTCTTCTTTGACTGCCTATATATAAATGATAAAACATTTTCAACATTTGAATAAATTTGAAAAGTCAAAACAATAGGTATACCTTTTCCATCTCCTTTTTGAATGATTCAAAAACTTCATTGCTCTTTGTCAGTGTATCCTGCAAAGAGAGCAGGATTTCAATTAAGAGATTTGCAATTACTAAACTCACACCCTCACACCCTTAACAAGTGATCGGTCTAAACTGATGTCAAGAAAATGTTCTTCCCTCTTTCATAAAAATGTGTACAAGAACGTGAATGGTGTGATGCTTGGAAATGATTCAACTTAGGATTATTTACTACAAAGTAAATAAAACAGGTAACAGAATGTACTGGAGAGATATCCATATTTATGCATTCAATTCAAATGATAGACATTTCCAAGTCCTGACAAACCGTTTAAAGTTTAAGCACATTGAAAAACAGCATATTGCTTAATTTGATAAGAAAGGGTGAAGGATTTCTAAAACAAGCCTCTCTTTCCACTTAAAAAGCCCAAGAATGAAAGACACAGAAAATGAAAACAATGTTTCTTGCAATATCCTAATTCAAAGTATAGCAGTCCATGTAAATAAATGAAGTTCAGAGGCTACAAATAGCAAAGTCCTCCCTCCACACAGGCACTTAAGTGCACAAATAGCTGTAATATAAGAAGAAGACTCTTAAGGATTAATGGATGGGTTTGTGTCCTCAAATCAGCCACAGCACTCGGTTTTTCTCTCGAGTATTAAACTACATGAGAATATGATTCTTGATAACTAATCACTAGCTTGATGGGTCCATGAGTTCGGTCATTTCCATAAGAGTTTACTGAAACATTATGAAAGTGATGAATTTAATTGTAAGGCACAAAAAAAGATTTCAATTCAGAGGTTTGGCATTTCTTTGGGACAAGCATCACAAGCCAAAAGAGATGCAGGGTAATTTTGTTCATTATGGCTAGGAATTTTCAAGCTACATCACTTAGAACTTAGCAGTGATAATACCTACTATTTGGCTTATATGGATGTGACTCACTTCTACTGCCCTATAGTGCACAATATTTGAAGCATTGTATTCCTTAACTCCACAGGGAGTTTCCTGCAGATTTGTATATAAATAGCTTTTGGTGTTGTTTTGTTAAGTTCATCAGTTCTATCAATCCCCTTTTCTTTGTCCGCATTTCATTTGTTTGCCAAATTAAGTTGTGCATCTTATGAGGGTTACATGGTGGGTTCTACTTCTCAAGGAACCAGCATTGGTCTTTCATTTCCCAAGAGATTGTTGAAATTCTCCTCATCCACATAGTCCAGATCACTAGACAAAGTCAATTGTTAAACCACTAGAAAACTCTTCCTCTTACCATTATGAATAGTCATTTGTCTCATTTTTCTGCTTGTGTCATATTGTCATGCAAATTTATAATTCATCTATTGCTTGTATTCATCTTTCATTTTGTTGTAGTGTTTTGGCAATGTCTCAAGGAGTTTGTTGTACCCATAGTTGATTTTTTTTTGTATTTGGCAATAACTTGGCTGAGCCAAAATTTTCAATCATTGGGGACTCTACAATAACTTGGGAAAAAAATCTGACAATAACTCGACAATCTTTATCAACATTAAAAAACACAAATATGAAAAAAATTCTTCAAAAGCATGCAATACTACAAAATTTAGGGAACATATTACTAAGTTCCTTTATATATAGATCAAAATTAAAGTTCAATACACATCAACTTTGAGTTTCAATATAAATAAAAATTACTCAATGTTCATAATCTATAAGTTTCTCCTATGACTAAAGCTCAAAAAAGGTTGCCATTGTGTAGGTATCCTTGAACTAGATGGTCTTGCTATAGCTTCTCATTGAGGAACTATATCATCCTCAATAGGGGCATGTTGTGAATGTGATGAAACCCCCACTAATGGTCCACTTTATCCCTCCTCATATGTTGCCACTTCCAATTGCCATTCTACTACATCCCTCTACATATTAACCATATCATACATAGTTATCAACAGTTAGACATTGTCAACTACCCAATCTGAGTACGAATCAATGTCATTGAGGTTACATGCCTCATGTGTCTCCTACCACGCTACCTTATTTATAGACAATTGAAGGTTGTAAAGCACAAAGACAAATTCATGCAAGCACTTTTGAGTCATTCGTTGCACTTCTTTGTATGAATGGCCTCAAAAACACTCCAATTGCACTCCAACTTGTGCAAGGTGTTAGCACTTTTTACTTCACTAGAGACATTAGTCAACTTCAAGAACACTAATTGTCCTCTTGAAACCATGAGGAAGTTGATAAGGTTCAATTAATACCATCCATCCACCTGTCAAACAAAAAGTTGCAGCCCTTCTTTTGCCAAATTAATTTGTGTTCATCTACTAACAAGCTTGTATTATTGATTGCATCCTGCAATATTGGGCCACTTAACTCATAGTGACTTAGTGCCTTGAACCCTTTACCTACCACAGTCAATATGGTGACCTACTACTCCCAATAAGGACTCATTGCAACATTAAATGAAATATTGTAATACCAAAACTAGCAAATGCCAAATTACCCTCATGTTGCAATTCCCTATTCCATGCACCATTTTTCAACAAAAAATGCACATTAGGAGTGTTACCAGGAGAAAAAAATTTGGAAGTGGAACTACAACTGTCCACATTATCTAATCCTCATATTCATGGCCAAATGGAAGTAGAGTCCCCTATATCTCTCTAACCCTATAGAACTAACACTTCCCAATGCTTCTTACATCCTCTTTTTCTCTACTTTCTTCTAATCAAAAGTTGCAAACCAAGCTTTCGCCTCATTCTCAACCTCCTAAAGCACTTATGTACATGGCTCTACATCTAGGCCAACAATCCATACAATGTGATATTTTAAGTGATTTATGCCTCCTCTCATATCCATCCACAATAGTTGCAAACTACTTTGCCATATGTTTACCTATTGTTGCATGTTTCCAAGTAGGGACTGTAGACTTGCCACCTCTCTTGCTTGTGCTACGCCCTTAACATTAGAGTGCATCAGGTTATGAATAGTTGGCTTGTGGCTATCTTAACTCTTAATTAAATCATATTAACACTATTATATTGCTATTTAGTTAATTAGGTTGACCTAGGGCTTATATAGGGTTATCTAAGTTAGCCAACGTGATATCCAAGCATAAATAAGGTATGTATAAGAGGTAGTGAGTCTTATTTCATCATCATATTATGAATTGCGTTCTCATTGGAGTTATTTCGAGGTTTTCTCCATCGAAGTGGCTTGTTATTCTCAGTTATTATCAAGTATTTGCAGCATATTTCCTATCATAATCTTCTATTGTGCAAATTATTTCATTACAAGTGGTATCAGAGCATGATCTTGGCACCATAGAGGCAAGGCGTTTTCTTAATATTGGAGGTCATTTTGGGAAGAGCATATCTCTCAAATTTTAGTGAATTTTTCTTTGATTTTTAAAGGGTTTTTGAAGAACATATTTAAGAACCTACAGTCCAAATTTTAGAGGAATTGGAGCTGAATTGAATGATTTATAGAAAAATTAGGGTTTCTGCCCAATTTATTGGAAAGTACATATCTCCCAAATCTTGTTGAATTGGTTCATGATTTTTGGTGGGTTTTTAAGAATTAATAGGGAAGCCTAAAGTTTAAATTTAAGAGAATTTGAAGCAGCAATGGGTGATTTATTACAAGCATAGTTCCACGGAGTTTCCTGACTGGTGGACGTAGGGATGTGGGAACAAGTTTTGAGGATGGGGGGACCAAGGGCCTAAGTTTGGGGATGCCAGGGCAATAACAGGGGGACAATGGCTGTGTGGCAGCGGGGCGGCAGCACTGAAGTACGCATAGTACTTGAAAAAATAGTTATAAAAAAATGAATAAGTATAAGAATTACAAATGAAACTTTGGCAAACTAGTTTTAAGCATTTGAATTTTGAAGTAAACCTTAACTTGACATCACTCCACTTCTTTCTCTTCATCTTCCTCCTCCTCATCCCTCTTGCTCCTCATTCTCACTCTTTCACCTTACACTTGCAGCTTTCACTCTTACACTCACACTATTAGCTTCTTGTTGATTTGTTTTTTGTGAATTGAAATGAGGATAGGAGGCAATTTTATAGAGTTTGTGGGGTTTGGGTGGGGCCCATAAGCCATTAGGGTTTGGCGTTGGGCACAAAAAACTTTGATTTTTTTAAAAAGATTTGTTTTTTGATCATTTGGTCGTAGGAAATGCGTGGGCATCTTCGAGATGGTCTAGAGACAACTAGGAGTCCCCTAGACGTCTTGAGGACACTCCGACGTCCTCAAAGTCCTAGCGGCATCTTGGAGACGGCAACATTGGTGGTAGTGCTAGTGGTGGGTTGGTGGGGGGACATCCCCCCCAAGTCCCCAAGTCTCTGAGCCGAGGACATCTAGGAAATGTGGGGTTTTTTATGGAGGGTGGGGACACGTCCCCGTGGAACACTGATTACAAGATTAGGATTTCCACAAAATTCGCTCTCAAGGTTGCAAATCACCTAATTTTGGGGAAATTCTTCTAGGAGAGTGTGATCTAGGCCTTGGTAAGTTACAACAAATTTTTTAGATTATTTTGAATTTATTTGTGTGATTTATTGCAAAATTATTTTCTACCATCATGATGGGGCCTGCAACAAGAGGCAAAAAGAATGCTACCACACTGGGGAAATCTTCAAAGAAGGATGATGTAGATATTGAGGATATTAACACTAATGATGAAATCAGTAAAGTCAAGGGTGATATTTCATCATTAAAGAAGAAGATGACTGCAGAAATTTTGTCAATAAAAAGGGACATGCAAAAGGATATATGAGTGAATTGAAATCACTTATTTAGGGTATCAAGTGTAAGGGTGAAGATTCACCTAGTAAGGTGGAAGATAATGTTTTTCTTGGACATGAATTCCTTGGAATTGACTCTAATTTCAAGAAGGATCCTTCCTTTAATAATCTTACGCCGAGGCAATTCATACCCTAGTTGGATATAAGAAAGTTTGATGGCAAGGATCCAACCAATTGGTTATGCCAAATGGAGCAGTTCTTTGATATTCATCATGTTCTTAGTCAACAAAAGGTGGCTATGGCATCATTATACCTAGAACCAAATCAATTTATTTGGTATCATTGGTTATGTGATGAGAAGAGAAAGAAGGGTTGTGTGGTCACATGGTCAATTTTTCAAGAGGAATTTGCTACCCATTATGGACATAACTTTATGGATAGCTACTTCTGCCAACTCACTAAATTAATGCAAACAGGCATGGTCAAGGATTATATTCAGCAATTTCAAATACTTTGTCTAAGAGTGACAAATGTGAAGAAAATTTGAACTATTTCTAGGCGGTTTAAAGGATCAAATAAAATATGATATACAATTGTTCCAACCACAATCTTATCGGAGGAAACATTAATGGCAAGACAAGTTGAGGAGAAGTTTGTGGCTAGTAGGCGACAAGGGTTTGTAAATGTAAGAGAAAGGAGATCTACGCATTGATTACCTCAAGCTACTAGGTTGACTCCACGAAAAATTGAGAAGAGAGCAAAAGGGTTATGTTTCAACTGTGACAACAAATATAGTTGACATAAATGCAATGAAAAAAAATTGTTCTATATTGAAGGTCAAGGTGAGCAAGAAGAGGAGGAACCAATATTAGAAGGTGATGAGGAGCCAGAGAATGAATCACATCATCCCCAACCAATCATTTCTTGTCATGCACTCTCCGTTTTCATTGCTCCACAAACTGTCAAGGTAGTGGGTTTCTTAAAGAAGAAGAAAGTAACAATGTTGATCGACTCGAGTAGTACTCATAATTTCATCAACAAAGAGTTGGCTACTTGTCTAAATTGTTTTATATATCCAACTCCAGAGTTTCAGGTCTTGATTGCAGATGGTGGTACTATTAGTTGTTCTAGAAAGTGCCATATAGCATTAAATTATCCATGGGAGGTTATCACCTTGATAGCCCAATGTATGCTATCTCCATGGATGCAAAAAAATATTGTTTTGGGAGTACAATGGCTTACTACTTTGGGAATAATTGAGATGAACATCCAAGAACTAGTCATGAGATTTCAATCAGAAGGAAGGGCAATAGAGCTAAGAGGGTTGAAGGCAAAGTCCCCACAAATGGTAAGCTCTTGTCAAATGCAAAAGTTGCTTAAGAAAGGAGTGGATGGATCTGTGGCCTAGCTATGTTCATTAGAAGTTAGAGGCATCCTGATTTACAAACAATAATTGATCGTCACTCAGGGGTTTTTGGAGATTGCCTAAAGGAAGTCCTCCTAAGAGGGATCATGATCATGCCATACAACTAGTTCCAGGGAGTCAGCCACCCAACATCAGGGCTTATAGGTACCCACATATACAAAAAAATTGAGATAGAAAAGATTGTTGAGGAGATGTTAGAGGCAAGAATTATCAGGCATAGACAAAGTGCTTACTTGCTTGTGGAGATGGTGCGTAAGAAGGATGAAACTTGGCGCATCTACCAGGACTATAGAGTGCTCAACATGTACACCATCAAAGACAAGTTTCCTATTCCAAAGATGGATGATTTGCTAGATAAATTGAATGGAGCTATGTATTTTACAAAGATCTTAGATTAGGTTATCACACCAGATTCAAATTAAGGAAGAAGATATTTGTAAGACAACATTTAGGAGTCATGAGGATCATTATGAGTATTTGACAATGCCATTTGGCCTTACCAATGCACCATCTACATTTTAAAGTTGGATGAATTCCATCTTTAAGAAATTCTTGAGGAAGTTTGTATTAGTGTTCTTTGATGATATGTTGATTTTTATAGCAAGACATGGGAAGAACACTTGCAACATGTAGATCGAGTATTACAAGTTCTCGAAGATCATCAACTCTATGCTATGTCATCCAAGTGTGCTTTTGGTCTCAATGAGGTGGAGTAAAGGTGGATCCTAACAAAATTAAGGCTATCATGGAATGCCCTATTCCCAAAACCATTAAGAAATTGAGGGGTTTCTTGGGATTGACTGGATAGTATAGAAGATTTGTGAAGAACTATAACCGTACGCCAACACCCCTCACAGCTATATTGAAGAAGGATTCTTTTCACTAGGATGAATCTGCTAATGCAACATTTGAAATGTTGAAGGAGACTATGTGTATAACTCCAGTTCTTGCCACTCCATATTTCACCAAGGATTTTATTGTGGAACGTGATGCTTTAGGAAATGGTATAGGAGTGGTTATCATACAGGACGGTCAGCCCATTGCTTTTGAGAGTCATCAACTAAAGGGTGAGAATCAACTCAAACCTATTTATGAGAAGGAAATGCTAGTTAGTTTTCAAGCAGTAAGACAATGGAAGCCTTATCTAATGTGTAGACACTTCAAGGTTAAGATAGATCATGACAGCCTAAAATATTTTTTGCAACAAAGATTATCTTTTGAAGAGCAACAAAAATGGGTCACGAAGATGTTGGGATATGATTTTGAGATTGTATATAAGAAAGGGAAGGAAAATGTTGTGGCAGATGCACTATCAAGGAAGTATGGTAAGGGTGAATCTTTATTGTGTTTCATTTAAGTATTACAAGAAGATTGCATAGTAGAAGTCAAAGCAGAGTGGCAGCATGATGTTGCTACAAGTAATCTCATTCAACAATTACAAAGTGATCCTAGTGGTTACGATAAGTTTTGCTAGAAGGGAAATACCTTGTCGTATAAAGAGAGATTGTATCTTTGCAAGAATTCCTATCTCAAACAAAGGATTCTCATAGAGCTGCATGATGTAATGTCCCTTCTCAAAGCAAAAATAATGTTTTATTATTTTTGAGTATTGGCGCCCAAAAGGAGAAAAAATAATATTTAATTTTGAATATTTGTGCCAAAAATATTTTATATTTTTTCTATGAGGTTGGGCAACCCTTTTTGGAGGGAAAAAAAAATCAAATTTTTGGGGCCCAAATTAGGTCGGCTAGATTGGAGGGAAAAGGTGAAGTTTTCATATGTGTGTGTGTGTCATTTGGAGGCTTTTATCATCAACAAAATTATCTCTACTTTTATGATTTGCACTTTGGCGAATATTCTAAGGACGAAAACCATTATGAATATAGGAGTTGGACAAAAATCTAGCTCCTTCAATGAGGACTTCATGATGGAGGTTCGCATGTGCTTCAATGGTGATTCTTGCTAGATTCACACTCACATTTTTGCATCAGCATAGGCGACTAGTTTGGAGGGGCAAATTGGGCAAGTTGGAAGGTATTCTTCAAATTCTCAAGGGTTGCAAACCCTATCAGAAGACCAACAGGCCAGCACACCCCTTTGGTAGAGTTTTGGAGTTGTTTTTTTATCAAATAATTGCATTTTGTAGCATTGGTGTGAGCTGGAGCAATTCCGCCCAGCTAGGGTTAGAGTAGGAGGTCATTTTCATTGCATAGATTGGGGTTACTTCATATCAGCAGACTTCTATATGTTATTGGGCATGTTTGGAGCCCATTGCATTGTGTAATTGCATCATTAGTTAGATCTAATTTATAGCAGCGAACTGGATATTTGAATATCAAAAATTCTGGCATATGTTGGAGGATGTATTGGTGATCTATTGTGTCGATTTCATACTTGTTTATGATCAAACAAATCTGCTATAAGTTTGGTGTTATTGAGATGAATAAATGTTGCTGCTAATGCATATAAAACTTAGAAATTCTTATCAGCAAACTAGGGTTTGAGCAGAAGTTTAAAATCAGAGCATTAAGGGCATCATTTTGCATTACAAAAATTAGAAAATTTGTATATATATTGGTTGGGATATTTCAGTGGTATCAAAGCAAGGATTCTGCTAGCCTGTAGGGAAATTAGTGTCGATGTGAATCATGGGAATAGGAGAGAAGGACAATGAAATTGTGGCCTCCAAAATTGCTAGATGGTATGAAAGGTATCAAAAGTATAAGGATCTTCTAACATTCCAAGAATATTTAAGATTGACAAGAAAAACTATACCCGTGAATGAGGAGATTATCAAAATCTTTGATGAGTACTTAAGTGAACCTGAAGATATCAAGGTTACAGAGTCTTTTGACAGGTACTACATAAAAAAAGAAAGGAAGAGTCAATATTGTGTTGAAGATGTGCCAATAGTTGCAAATGATGGCTAGGGAACATCCACTCACTTTTCAAGTATGGAAGTAATCAAACCCTATGATGATAATCTGTGAAAAGTTTGATGATTTACAAGATAAGGGTTATGCTATTGTGAAGAGTGGTAAATCAACAGTCATTGATCAGCCTATAAGTGAACAAGGTTCTAGAACAACCATTGAAGAAAAGCATGCTGAAATTGTGCAAGTGATAAAAGAAGATATGTTCAAAAGTTCACTTCAACCCTATGAAGACAAGGGAAAAGGAGATTCACCTATTGAAGCTACAAATGAAGAGCACATGAAGATTGACAAAGATACCACCATGAAGGCTGTTAAACCAGCTGTGCTAGAAAAGCTACATGGAGAAATTTAAGATCGATTTAACATTGCAAGATATGGAGGATCACTTGGAGGTTAAGGAGGTTATGGCTGTACATACACTTTCTAGATCATCCCTTGAGGAAAAGCATGATGTAGAAGATTCTATCACTACTTTGATGGAGACCCTTTGATGGAATTGGAGCATGATGATGACCTAGTTTTTACACATGGATGTGTTGAAGAAGAGGCCATGAAGGAAAGCATATTTGGGGGTGTAATCATACCAGCTCTTGATGATAGGCATTCAACAAAGGATGAAGATTTTTTCGGGCTCCTTGAAGTCACTACAAAGAGGTATGATGAAAATGCAGATTTTCTGTTTGGTAATAGCAGTCCTATTTCCTCACATATTCATGAATTAGCAGCTACTTCACACGGGGAAATTGAGGTGAAAGAGTCTCCCATTGTTGGCACTCATGAGATGGGTGTTAGGCATGAGGAAGATGTTGAAAATTCAAGCCACAACAAGTCTGATTTTGTATATCATACCATGGAAGATGTCAAAAGAACTCAGGTCTTGTGTGACGATTGGCTACAAAGAGCAAAGG
Organism: Sequoia sempervirens; assembly: GCA_007258455.2. Lineage (NCBI taxonomy): Eukaryota > Viridiplantae > Streptophyta > Pinopsida > Cupressales > Cupressaceae > Sequoia > Sequoia sempervirens. The sequence continues at coordinate 1,204,741,485 of VDFB02271358.1, read as the reverse complement.
ATGCCCAAGCAAAACAGCACTTGCAAGAGGTCAGGGAATGTTGTAACCAGCTAGATCAAGCAAAGAAGCAAAGGGAGTCACACCTTAGATCACTATTTCTTCCAAGGGAGGAATGTGTTAAGGTTGAGCATGCAAGAGATGAGCCTCTTGAGGTCAACAAGGAAGAACATTCAGATTTGGGTAAATATGAAAAGAGGTATGATTCAAAAAATTTCGTTTGTGCACATGGTTTACATCATGAGGATCATGAAATACCTCTTTTAGGGAACCCATTGAAGGCTCAAATCATAGTTGTGGATGGGATAGCTAGGCATACACCTTTTGGATCAGCCAACGATATGATGTATACATGTATAGGTGAAGACATTGGTGGTTCAGATTTGGTTGAGCCTTTGGTCCTTCATGGAGAACTTGAGGAAATTGCTTGTGATGAGATAAAATCCCGTCATATGGATGACTGTTTGGCGAAGCATGAAGCTGCCCTACTTTCGGGACTTATAGCACACATCATGGATGCAAATTTGAAGGAAGACACTATGGAAAGGTATGCTAACTATTCTGATTTTCTGATTTGGAACAACAATCTTTGGGTTTTGCATAATCATGAGTTGGCTGCTCCTACTCATGAGGATGATAGTAAGAAGACGACTTCTATTTTTGGCACTCATTTGGGAGACAAACATGAGGTCTCATTTGTGTGTCCAAGACACAAGAGGACCAAGTTAATACAGCATGTCATGAGAGAGGCAAAGAAGATTCAAAGTATGTGGCATATGAGGAATGAGCCTTGTATGGTGGCCAAACAAGTGGATCAATCAGGTTTAAGGTATGATTCAAAATTCCTTGTTTGTACATGTAGCTTGCTCTATGAGGATTTGGTGTCATTTTTGGATAGCCATTTGAAGGCTCACATCATAGACTTGGATGGCATTATGGAGCATACACTTTGTGGATCAGCCTCTAGTATTATGCCTTCATATGTAGATGAAGATATGGGTAATGCAGATTTGGTTTGGTCTTTGATCATTCGTGGAGCACCTGAAGAGTTTGTTGGTGATGAGTCTCACCATGTTGATTACTCTTTGGTAGATTATGTTGCTGCTCTATTTCAGAAATTTGTGATGCATGCCATGGAGATTCTTGCCTTATTTGGGCATATTTGGGAGGTGAAGCTGCACTTTGACACAAGGTATGGAGGTACTGCTATGAAGTTTGGTTTTGAGTTACTAATGCTTGTGTTCTAGCTAGATTATGTCATAGGGGTTGAAAGGAAGCATGGGGATCTTGGCCTTCCTGCCCTAGTTCATGAGGATACACTCTATCAGCTAAGAGATGGCTGCTCTACCTTATTGCACGTGGATATCCTACAGGCTACTTGGAGGACAACAGCTGTTTGGATGTTTTGGAGAGGTTGGGATCATCACTTCACTATTGGGGAATGGTGTATGGATGATACTCTATCATCATATGACATTGGTGATGGTACTTGCATTCACTTGAGTCCGATTTTCAGTTGGTAAGTTGTTGTTCTGATTTATAACAGCAACATAGGAGGGGCAGATATGTTCTTCTATTCACCTATAAGGGGCATCATGCACATTCATGTGGAAACCTTCAAAGTTGGAGAGTTGGTGGGTGTTGATAGATCCTTGAGGTACATCTATGATATATCTCCTCAATTTTGATACATATGGTCATATGATGATATGGGATCTAGGTGGTGGTAAGCTTATCATTGCTTGATGACAAGCAATTTCGAGAAGGGAGGATTGTAATGTCCCTTCTCACAACAAAAATAATATTTTATTATTTTTGAGTATTGGCGCCCAAAAGGAGAAAAAAATAATATTTAATTTTTGACTATTTGTGCCAAAAATATTTTATACTTTTTTTATGAGGCTGGGTGACCATTTTTGGAAGAAGAAAATTTGATTTTTTCTAAAAAATCGAATTTTTGGGGCCCAAATTAGGTCGGCCAGATTGGAGGGAAAAGGTGAAGTTTTCATATATATATATGTTTCATTTGGAGGCTTTTATCACCAACAAAATTATCTTTGCTTTTATGATCCGCACAATGGCGAATATTCTAAGGACGAAAACCCTTATGAATATAGGAGTTGGACAAAAACCTAACTCTTCAATGGAGGACTTCATGATAGAGGTTCACATGTGCTTCAATCATAGTTCCACAAGGACACGTCCCCCCCAGAAAAGGAGCTGTCTTGGAGACGAGGAAGTTTCCGAGATGTGGAGACATTAGGGAAATGTCCCTCTGTCGTCCCCCCGACGTCTCCCTGTTTCGCTGACATCCCCTGAACGTTTCCTTCAGAAGGAGACTTCCAAGCGTCTCTAAGTCTTCTGGACATCTTCAAGTGTCCAATGTCCCCCACAAAAAATTTATTAAAATAATGATTTTTTTTTTAAATTTAAAAAACAAAGATTTAAGTTAAATTTAAAATTTAGAATTTTAATATTATTTGTTATTATTACCCTAAGACTTAAGTCAAAGCCTACATTGAAATTTTTGTTTTATTTTTCATTCACTTGAACTTACCCATGCGTGCGTGAGAGTCTAATACTGGAACGACTTGAGACATTGTTGTGAGAACTAGAGGCGAGAGCTCAGAGCTGTGCGTGAGATTCAAGGGCGGCGGTGCTAACTACATTACCAGGTATTTACAATAGCTGCGTAGAATTTGATTTAGGTTTTTATTTGATTTATTTATTTATTTATTTTGATCGGTAATAGAATTTTATATTATTCAAAAGTAAATTCAAAATACATCGCATTTTTTATTTCAAAAAAGTCCATCTACCACCCAGAAAATCTCCTACACCTAACACTACTTTTACAGGATTAAACAATACATCAAAAAAGTTCACAGGCAATCCAAACAACATGACTACAGCCAGCAAATTCTGAGAAGAAACCTATTAACAAGTTAAAAGTTTGAAGCCCTATTTGGTCTTCCCTTGGTCTGTGACTGTAATACCATAGCAAAGGTTTCTTTCTTTGCTTTCTTTTCTTTCTTCCCCTTGACAGTTTGCCAACCGTCCTCCACCCTTGCAGCCTTCTTTTGCCATTCCAAAAGGTTGTCTTGGGGATTCTCTAGTTTTCTCCCCAGGCTACAATTTTTTTGCTGATTCTGGCCATCAGCGTTCCGCTTCCCAACTTCTTTCACTTGTGACCTCATCATACCTTTTTTCTCCCGACAATCTAGTGTTGCTGCCCCATTTCTACAAATTAAATCCTTTTCACATCCGTGGAGGGCAGCATTCTCATTGTTCTCAACCAGACTCCCTTCCTGTGTCGGGCCACCAGCCTGTTGCTGCTCCACCCTACTATCATCATTCACCAAAGCCTTTCCTACCTGGTCTAGAACCCTAGGTGCCTGAGACTTTTCTTCTTTGCCTACAATCGGAGAGCTCACTTGTTTCTCCTCCTTTTTTTCCACTGTATAGTGGTGGGGGGCTACATCTTTCCACCAAGATGTAGAGTTATGTATTCTTTGCTTAGCACATTGAGCAGACAAGTGTCCGCTTTGAAAACAGATTCTACATCTAAAGGGTACCCCTTCATAATCCAGAGGCTACACCCAGCAACCCTTCGAGGTTTTAATCCGGATCTCTTCTGGAAGCTCCTTAGACATCCATTTCCACTAAAATCCAAGCAAAAGTCGAATGCAGAAGATTTGAAGATCCCTCATCCACCATTAAAAAGATTCCTAAAGAGTTCCCCACTGCCTCCAAGCAAGAATCAAACCAATAATGTAAGGGGAAGTTAGGAAGTCTCACCCAAAGGGGAACCCTCTCAAAGACTTCAGTGGTTGGGTTAAAAACAGGGTGCCATGGCTTTAGCATCAGAGTATATTTACCTTCCCAATCCCAGTGATAGTCACAGAGAACCTTGTTTCTATCCTGCTCCTGTTCAAAAACAACAATAAAAAAACCTTTTGCCATGGGATAGATTTGGACATACCCTTCCAAAATGTGCTCCCAATGGTTTGAAACCCACTAGTTGAGATCACTCAAACTTGGCCAAAAACCCCTGAACCTCCCAATCAGGCCCAGCCAAGAAAAAAAAATTTCATTGGAAAACACTTCTTGTTCGATCTCACAATCTAAAACCATCGTGATTGCTCTGGAAGTAGGAGATAAAGCAACACTACCTCCTCCCCTACCTGTGAAAGTCTTGGATGGCATTTGAGAGGGTCCAGTTATCCCATGCGCAGAAGCCTTAGACCCCTCAACCAAACCAGCACCCTTGGAAGCACAGACATTGGGGCACCCATTGTCCTGACCGCACTGTGCACAAGGGTCACTACCGTCAACAACCCTGGTGCCACTCTGCCAAGGTTTCTTCAGACCGCTCATTGCTCCAACGCCCAGACCATCCTTCTTCTGGCTGCAGACCTCAGTCTTCTATATGTCCTGAACACCTCCCTAAGTAGTCCTTTCCACTTGGCTCCGCTTTGGCGAAGCCCTAGTCTCCACAGAGGGCACAAAACGACCGTTGGCGTCCATAGTTTTTTTTTTAAAACTTTGTTATTATTATACATTAAAAAAACTTTGTAACAAAATTTTTAAATTTTTTTTTTCGTTCAAAACAAATTGTCAAATAGTCATCGGTGTGGATGGGGCACGAGAAAGGCAGTGAACTGTTTGAACAAATGCCTCAAAGGGATGTCAACTCATGGAATACAATGATGAGCATTGAACGAACGTATTCCATGAGCTGACATCCCTTTGAGGCATTCGTTCAAACAATTCACTGCCTTGCTCATGCCCCATCCACGATACTGGGCTTTTCATACTTTCATTCATTAAAATTTACTATTTTATTTTTCATTTCTAAATTAAAAGTAAAAACAGTTTGTCACAGACTCACAAATTTGAGAATCTCAATCTCCCATTTTGGCTCTGGTAAAATATGTCTGCAAAATGTGGAAGCACAGGCAAGGCATGTGAACTGTTTGATTGAAACCTTGTAGTATTCTCCTGCTTTAGCAATTCCTTGAAGATAGAACAATTTTCTTGGGTTATAAGAATTTTTCCCTTTGCCAAGGATTGGTGTTTGGGTTGTGTATAGGAGCGAATTTGCACCCCTTATGCAAATTCCCCTTTTTGACTTTAACCACCTTAGAAAACCAAGTTCGGAGGCTTAATTCCACCTAAGCCCGCTGCTTGCATCCCACTTGGCACCTATTTTGACCGTCAATGGAGGCGTTTCTGTCGAGGACGCCCGCGCAGCGCACAGACGTCCGCGCGGTGCGCTTACATCCTTGGCAGATTCCTATGGCTGAATCTGGAGAGGCGTTACACTTCCCATTGGAGGTGAAGTTGTAACGCCCCCTTCAGCCGACCGACCCGAATATGGCCATTTTCTTTGATTCTCTCTTCAAATTCATTCTTCCAACAAGCATTCCAACTCTTCACCACATCAAGCTTCCATACTTGCACTTTCACAAGCTCTCAAGCACTCCCTTTCACTCACTCCAAGCATTCAAGCATTCCATTGCAGCAAAGCAACACTCCATCACTTCGGTAGAGCAAGTTTGGGACCACACCATTGTAGCAAAGGCTTGAGTACTCTCATTTCTCCCCCAAGCAACCTTGAGTGCTCTTGGTGGAGGTGGTAAGCTTCCCTCTCCTCTCCTCTATCACTTGGTTGAGTAGCATAACACTGTTTTGTAGTGTTTATTTTCTCTTTACTATACTATTTCTTTATCTCGTTTCCTTGACTATCCGTGGAGGTGGAAAAACCTAAACGGGGGTCTGACTGAGGCAGGCCCCTATACAGCCACCCAACATTTTCCCTCTTTCTGTGTGTAGGTGTGCGTGCTTCTCAGAGAACCAACTGGCAAACAAGTTCCTAGGTGAGATTCTCCTTATTTTCATCACTCTTGCATATTTGCTTTATAATATTAGGGAGTACTTAATTTATCTAGTTGCATCATTCTGGCCCTTTAGTTAGTCAGTTGGGTCGTTGGCTAGTTTTGTTGGCTTGACCTCGTCTTCATTGTTATCTGGTCGTACAGACGACAACGCACTTTTGAGACGCTAGCGCGCCACGCTGACGTCCAAAGATCATGCTTCTGTCCTTGGACAAAGAGCTTCCCAAGACGCAATGTTAGACCTAGAAACCAGCTCGCTAGCCTTGTCCTATATTTCAGGTCTGCAGAGTAACTGAGAGGTCCCACAGTCCTCGTTACTCTCGCTCCGCACTTCCTAAACATTGCACTTAGCTGAGGTAAGTTAGGGCAGCCTCTCGCATCTTGACCCTCCGTGACCTGGGGTCTTGCACGCGATGGTCCCCCTATCTTACATTTCTGGTGAACCTGACGTGAACCAACATCTGTTCATCCGTTGGTGTTGAAACTTCCCTTGGGTACTTTGTGATCGTTATGCTCTTGAGCATTGTGAAGGTTTAAGAGCATCACAACCCAATCCACAACTTCCGGGTATATCGTTAGGAGAAGTGTAAGGCACCTTCCGACGGAAAGAACGAAGGTCTCAATTGGTCTCTCTACAGGCCTTTTCTCTGGTCCTGCAGTTAGTTTGGCTACACAGGAGTGGTTATCAGGGAACGAGATGGGATTCGCTGACAAAACCGATCACATTTCCACTCCCTTTAAGTCTACGCCATCATCGGTGGATGAGCATGAGGTTGTTCAAATTCCTACAGAATACGTTGCCGCCCTTGCTAAAGGATTGGGCAACTTAGAAAACCACTTGGAAAGAAATTCGAAGATGGCTAGAGCCACTCGGGTTGTTAGTGAATTAAAACATATGATGGGTAAAGATCAAACGAGCATAAAGCTTCTAAGTAGTCTCCTCGGTCTTGCCAAAGCGTGAGCTCCTTCGAGCAACCCTAGTTTTGCACAAGGAGTCACTTTCGAAGAGCGTGAGGGACAGTTAGGGGTATCGATGGCTCCCACCTCCGTTTACATGGCCGACGCGATCCCTTCTATCAGTATCGCTTATGCCTCTGAGCAACCTGAAACTATCAAAGTGAATAAGGTCCCTTTGGGCTTTAGCTTCACCCCTTCTATCACCTCTAGTGGAGGAGGTTTTGGCAGGCTGAGTGGTGGAGGCTTTGGTAGTGACGGTGGATTCGGCAGTGGAGGTGGTGCTGGCGGAGGTGGCTCCAGTGGAAGTCATGGCGGTGGTTCTAGCGGAGGCCCTACTGATGGCGGTGGCTCTAGTGGTGGCTCTGGTGAAAGTCATACCGATGGCAGTTCTAGAGGTGGGCTTGGCGGTGGTTCTGGGGGAGGTTCCTCAGGCCCTCTATCTTCTAATGACCCTATTCTGAACACTCTTCTTTAGAATATGGGTAAGATGCAGAGCCAACTGGCGAGCCTTTCCCAAGCCTCTGCCCAACCTATCTTCCAGCCCTTCTTCCAACATAGCCCATTGTCGGTCGCAATATTGAACACTCCCTTCCCTCAAGGAATGGAGATCCCTAAGTTTGAGAAGTACAGTGGTAAGGGAGATCCGCAGACACACATGTCTGCCTTTAATGCCCTGTGCACCGACTTCTTCCATCACGAGGCGTTGATGGCTAAACTATTTCCCCGATCTCTCAAGGACAGCACTCGAGTGGTACTGTTCCTTGCCTGACAATTCTATTTTCTCATTCGACCAACTTGTTAATCAATTCCTTAGACAGTTCCAAGCAAACATCGGGCCGAAGATGGCCTTTTCAGATCTCGTCCGATGTAAATAAGGAGATAATGAAAAGATTACTGATTTCATAGAGCGCTACCAAGCGCTCCTTTCACAAATCTTGTATCAGCTGCCCGATTCCGACGTGCAGAAGATGTTCATACAAAACTTGCAAAGGCCTTGGCAAGAGAAGTTTTCCTTGATGAAATACCCTTCTTTCGCGCATTTGTGTGCAACTTTACGAGAGTACCAACAAATGGTTGTGCAGTTCAGGGGTTCTTCCTCGCGCTCCCGTTCTGAGAGAAAGTCCATCGTATCAATCTCTGGGAAAGGCAAAGCTGTTGCGAATGTAGTAGCCGTTGTTGATGACAATGGCCTCAAACGCAACCGAAAGTTCATGAAGTTGTCAGAATCTTATACTTCCATCTTACAAAAGTTGAAGGATAAGATCGTAACTTTACCAACCCCTAAGCCTGTTAAGGAACCCTACCCTAATTGGTACGATAGGAGCACTTATTGCCAGTACCATCGTGTTAATGGACATGATACCGAACGCTGTATGCGGCTGCGTCATGAGATACAAGACCACATCAAGGACGGTATCATTCGTCTCGATGGGAATAAACAAAACACTATCAAATCAGTGATGAAAGCTAATAGTGAACTGCAAATATACACAAACCCATTTCCGTCGCATTCTGCTAACATGATTATCAATCCCACTGATTTTGTCACTCAACCCGAGGCCTATGTCAATATGGTCACGGTGACTTCCACTGTTCCATCCGCACCTGGTTCGTTTCACATTACATTCACATCACAAGATTTTCCCTTGAACAACAAACCTTCGCCTCTCTACATTCCCACTCGTGTCAATGGTAACATTGTGACAGGAGTCTTGATTGACCCCGCGGGCTGTGTGAATGTTATTACTGAAGAAACATTAGTAATAAATTCATTGCAAAAAGAAAAATATGAAGAAACAAAATCTACCATTCGTACATACGATGGTATGAGTCTCAAACCCTATGGCTCGATAACCTTGCCCGTTTTGGTTGGACCCAGAATTGTTGACACGACTTTCGATGTTATCCCGGAATTGAATCTATTTAGAGTGAATCTAGGCATTCCTTGGCTAACTTCCATGAATGGGATCGCCTTCGTTATCCACAAATGCTTAAAGTTTTCCCATGAAGGTGTTGTGCATGTAGTACATGACACCAGATATTAGCCCTTGGTATCCCGTGGTGGATACTCGTTGGATCACTTCTGGCCCTCCCCAATTGGTCTGCTCCCTCCGAGAAAGGACCGACTTTACAAGAACTATGTGAAGTATAAAACTGGGGGCAAAGGGGAGCCAAAGCTGACCCTTCCCATGATAAAACAATCGATTACCTCCTCTTCTCGAGAAGAGAAGAAGAAGCCTGCAACGACTCCTCCCCCTTCCCCGAAAGGAAAAGAGGAGTCCATGCCGGCTCCCTCTCCTTCCCATAAAGGTAAAGAGAAGGTAACCTTCCCCCAGACTGCTTTGTCCTCTCCTCCCTCCTGGGAAGAGTACTGGATGAGTAAGCCCGGTGGTTACCCACTGAGTCCGATGATTCCTCCTTGGCGTAGGCCCAAGATTAGGATCGTGGACCTCCCTAATGAGTACCCCGGACCGTGATACTATTTATATGGCAGAAAGAAAGGTTCTCGTAGAGAATTCGATCTGCGGCCTCCTACCGCTCCTGCTCCTAAGGCGGTGAGTGGAGAGAGCCCCGTTGCCGAGGCTCTCGAGTCAACTCCTATCGCTCCTCAACCTGCTCCTGCTCCCGTGCAGGAACCTATCCCTCCGCCGGAAATGGCCGTGGTGGACGTTCCTATGGTCGAGCAGGAACCCTCTGCTCGCTCGCAGCCTCTGGCCTCTAACTCCAAGAGCTGTAGAAACCGTCTTGCGCGTGAACGCAAGCACCGGCGAAAGGCTCTCCTAGCCGAGCAGGCCGCCTCACAAAGAAAGGAGGAAGAAACGCTTGCCCCTTCTTCAGGGCCTCCTACAGTGTCTTCTTCCTCCCCTCCTGCTTCTCTCTAGTCTGATCCCGTACTGCTCCCGACGTCCGTCGCGAGTACGAATGCGCCTAACCCTAAACGGGTACAGGTGTTCATCGCTCCTTCAGTGGAGCCGCCTCTGCTGATATCCGTTCCAGATATCCAGCCTTTCTTGAAGCTCGTGGACATGATTAATACCTCGGTTGTGTCTGCTGCAGTTCTTTCTTCCTCTTCCTTTGCACCCCTAGCTTCGTCTATAGGGATTTCATCTCCTCCAACGAAGAAAGAGGCGGAGGGTGGTCCTTCTAGCAACGAAAGGCATAAGAGGAGCCCACCTTCTTCACAAGGTGGTCCTGTGCTGACTTGTTTTGTCTTGGTGACGAAACCAGTCCGGGCTTCCCCTAAGTTTCTCACAACTCCCGAGTCACTCAGTGAGCTTAGCGGTGAACCTTGGGCATAGCCTGTCTCGTCCGCCAAAGCTAGACATGGCGCCCCTATGGAGTGCACGTTTAATTCCATGGATGAAGTTTCGGCCTTGTCGGAAATCTTAGCTAAGTCGCTGACTTTGACTCCACAAGAGCTCGGTGGAGAGGACCTTGAGGGGCCCTCTTCCTTGGCCCTTGTTGCAGGAGGGGCGGACGCCCCTCCTCTTAATATCTCACCTTTGCAAGCTCATCCTCCTTCCCCTTATGATGATCTAGATTGGGAAGCGGACGACCTTTTGGCTGATCAGTGTTAAGAGGAGGCCCCTTTTCTTGATCTCGTGTGTGTGTGTGTGTGTGTGTTTTGTAATGTGTTCCCCCGTACCTGTGTTATGTGTGCTTGGATGACCCTTGTCACCCCCGTTGGTGCTTGGATACAGGCATGATTTTTGTGTTGTAAATCTTCTTCTATTTGTATCATCATTCTTTCGTGTTTGTGCTTGACTTACGATAAATTGGGGACGATGCAAAGTGTTGGGGGCATTTAGGCTTCCCTTCCATGTTGACCCAATTTTTTATTTTTACTTTGTTTTCCGTGCATTCTTCCTAATCTGGTTGGGGATCGATGATCTTTCACCTTGCATTGCGGTTACCTATTATTATATGAGCTCGGACAAATCTGACCCCGCTAAACCAGATCCCCCTATGCCCTTTGTTTGTATTTTTTTTCTCTTTCGCTTTCTCTTTATCTTTCTCTCTTCTTTGCTTGAGTTGTCCCTTTTGTGTGTGACAACGCCTTCCCTTTAACATTTCGATTTTCAGAAAATGCATTCGTTGACAACGAATCTTTTCTCATAAATCTGCACAAACTTTTCTTTGGAATCGCATTCTCAACTTGGAACCCTAACAGAACATGTTTCCTTCATCATGGGTTCGTAAAGAAAGAAGTTGAAGATCCTCCCCTCACGTGGGGGCATATTCTTCCTTTCGAATTCCTTGATGAAGTGAACATCTTTCAAAAGGATTCTTTGATGAAGAATTGATCTGGGAAGAAGAATATTTACTTTTGGACTGTGAGTCCCTTGAGTGGACCCCCTATTCACAACGGGTCCCCAAGGGACCTGTTGGTGTACGTTTTATCATCCACCGAACACACAGAATAAAATGTCCAAAGACACTCTATCCTCTCTTGAAAAACCACCATGTATGCTAAGATTGCGAGAAGATCATATGGCAATTCCAAGGTTTCTTTTGTCAGGTCTTGACGTGTGGATAAGCTCAATGGGCGTTGCGATATGTTGGTAATACCCAAAGGGACTTACGTTAAGCAATTTCTTCACAAGTTCAGGACTTAGACGGATTTAACATTGAATGCTTCTTCTGTTGGGACCTTCAATTTGAGATTTCAAAAAAAATAGGTGCAAAAAGTATAAGGGTTTAGAAGTTCTAATCTATCCCTAAGAATTCAAGAGACAGTAAAGATTAGGTGAAACTGGTAACCACGCTTTGCTTCACCTCCCTGGGACAACTACACAAAGTGGGTGCAATCTTCAAAGGGTGTGATTATAATTTTCATGTCTAGAACAATACTTCTCCATACTGAAGTTAAGCATCCACAATCATAAGCTCAAGCTAACTTTACGCATTGAATGAAAATCATCCATCCAAAGAAAGTATGAGCAATGCTTCACCATAAATCTATACTATCAAATCTTGCATTCACTTAACAAACATTCAAATCAAATTCTATCTTAATTCTAATCTAATGTTGAAGAAGCTATGCAACCTTGCAAACCACTTGACAATAAAAGGGATTCAAAGCAAATCATGCCTAAGAGCTTTTATTATCGGAAGTAGCAAAACGCAACAATCTCATACACTTTCTTCACAAAATGAAAATAAGAGATCAAGAGTTTATATAGAGTTTTCAAGAGAAAATGAAAGGCCAAGATTAATACATATCAACCCTAATTAGGGTTTCCCAAAATATCATCAGTAATCAATGAGTAAACAAAGAGTGAAGTGGCGTCTGGAGCTATTTTCAAGGGAGTGCGTCCCTATCCTCTTGAGCAGCAGTGTGTTCGACGAACCTGGACACGATCGTGATGACTTCTTCCATTGTGACTTGTGGAAACATGCTCATTCTGAATTCCAACCCATCCAAGTCCTCAGCATACCCGACAAAGGCACTCTCCCAATCCACTTATTGTTTCGTAAAATCATCCTGGATGGATAAGAGGTTCGCAACCCTTGTGAAGTCCTATCTCAGAATCGATCCTATGCTGGAGAAGAGGATTTCTTGAACCTTGTGCTTTAGCCTTTCTACCTGCATGTCATTCTCTCGGACAATCTCTTTCTCAAATACATCTACAGCTATGAAGTAAATTTTTCTCTGAATTTCTCTAATTTGTTCCTCCATTCTGAGTCCGTCAGCCTTTGCTTTCTCCAAGACCTCACTCCGTATTGTCAATGCACAATACCAATGGTCGAAGTCATAAGCGGTGCCTACTGCAATTATCTTTCCCTCGACCAATTCCTGTTTTGGGACGCCCTTCAGCACTTTGAGGCATGGAATGAGCCTCTCCTGAATGTCCGGGAGTTTGTCCCAAACTTCTGTCATGACAGCCAGTCTAGAAAGGAATGGGGAAGTTTGTCCGTAGGCGAGTGTCAATCTCTCCATGAATGAAGCCGCTTCTGTGCTTTTGCTTGTCATCCATTCCTTGGCTTCCTTGGCCGTGACCATATCTTCTTCAATGTCCTTGGTTGTTTCCTGTGAGGAATTTAGGAGAGGAGCTATTGGATTGTCCTGGTTGAGTGGCTTGGTCAAGTGTTGAATAAACTCCTTCAGGCGCTCGACCTCCTTCTTGTATTCTTTCTTCTTCACCACTTCCTTCTCCAGTCTTGCCTTGATGGTGAAGACTGAGTTATCCAACTCTTCAACTTCTTGGCCTTTTGTTGTTGGGCCCAGGTCTATAATGGTAATGGCGTACTCATGGGGAGCAATTCATCTTGTGTTTTATCAACTATTGGCACTACAATCTGTACAGAACGGTTGTCGGCTTCGTCCCTCTGAATCGTGGAGAATTTCTTGGCGGGCTTCTTTACAGCAACCTGCTCTAACCTAGCCAAAAAATATGCAGTATCATCTTCCTCCTGAGTCTCAACTAGCGCCCATATCTTCAGTCTTTCCTTCAATCAGTCAAGAATGATAGGTTGTTCAATGCTATCTTCCTCCTGAACATTTTTTGCACTTGGAATATCCAAAACTCCTCTAAGAGCGGAAATCATTCCCTCTTGGAATTCATCATTTTGGATGTCCATTTCATCCTTCGAACCAAGTATTTTTGTGTCGTAGGAGATGGGGGCTCGTCATCATCTAACTGGATAGGCTCATTATTTCCCTCCTGAATTGGAGAAGGAATCATCATATCAGCCAAGGATTCGTCCTCAGTAGCCACTAGCTCATCAATATTTTTGGATGCAACGGAATGAGATGGCTCCACCCTCTGTCTCTTTGTAATGTCCCCTTCTAATTGATCGTCCGTGAATCAGTGGTTTAGCCTATTACATCGACCCTCGTAGGCTAAGGGTTCTGGTTAGAGGGTCACCTGTCCGGGCACCTGGTCGGAAATTTGTTTATTTGGTATCTAGAGTTTGGTGACATGGTGGAATTGCGCGTTTGGCGTGTTACGGGAGCTCGAAATATTGGTCTTCTTCATCATTTCACCTTTCCAGACTTTGGGGGCCATGTGCCTATTAGTTCTTGGGGTTGAATTCTATTTTGTTGTTACTATTCATCACTAAAGTGGAAAAAAAAAGAACAACTTAAGTGAATAGTAACTTTTTAATGAATAGTGTTTTCAAGCTAAAATTATAAAAGGAGCTTGAGAAGTTCGAACTTCTCATGTTATGACTTATTTTGCTGATTGAGGTTTGAAGTGTGGAGTTTGTGGAGGATAGAAACTAGGGTTTCTAGCTTTCAGCAGTGGGGAAGTCTGGTTGGGCTTCGTTTCTTCAAAAATTGTGCTCTTGATGGTGTGAAATACCACTTTAAAGAGGCAGGTCAGAATTTGTATGATTCGTGGGAGCTCTATTTTGCTGTTCTAGAGAGTTTGAAGTCATCTTTTGGTTGGGTAATCATTGTTGAAGCTCCTTTAGCCATCTTGGAAGTGTTATAGCAAATTTGTGAAGACTTTGAAGCTGAAATATTCACTTACAGCCAGCCGCCTTTGTGAGAGGGTTTCATCTTCATCAAGCAAAGAAAACGCCCCCTATTTGTTGCTGCTTTCTCTTCCAAAGTGGGCACCTACTTCAATAGAAGCTATTTCAACAAATTTTCAGTGGGAAAAGGTTGCTAGTAAGTTTGTCTATGCTTTATTTTGGGCGCGGGTACTGTAGCAAACACTGTTCACAGTGTTGTTTTGGCTGCAAGTTAACCTAGGGTTGTAAATGGAGTTTTTTCCGAAATGTATGAAAGTTAAATGACTTATGCACTTTCTATGCACTTTCTATTGTATAAAGAAAGCCTTCTAACTATCAAGTTATGTATCTCCTTAGTTTATAATTAAAGTTTAGTTTTTATATGAGTTCTTTGTATGCATACGCTTGTCAAAATATCATTAGTATCATTAGCATCAAACTTCCAAAAACACAAAAACAAGAAAGCAGATCACAAAACAAAAATCAGACCTATAAATCAAGAGAAATCATTCAGCAGTGAGCACGGATCATCACACTCTTTTGGACAGGCTCTACATTTGTAGCTGCTCCTTTCCTCTTCTCAGTAATCTCAACCAACTCGGCACTATGGGACGTGCCTGCATTTGAGGAGTATGATTTTGTCTCACTCAGCAAGTCATAAGTGAGCGTCATTCTTTTCTGTCTTAAATCCTGGGTTTGTTGGTCAACCCACCACTGAGAATACTTGACCACCGGCCTCATTAACATAGTCAAATCTAAAAGCTCGGGCTCTAACCACTTCACTGCAGGAAAAGGCCTACTCTCATTGAAGCACAGTTGGACATATTCTCCATCATCTTTCACCTGATCAGGCACTCGGCAAAGTTCGGTTGCTCTCATCAAATCCACTGGCAATCTGGACCATAACCTTTTCCTGACTTCATACTCGTTTGCAGCATTGGCCCAGAAATCCTCTAGGTCCACTCTATGTTTATACCTTTTTCCATCCACAGTCCGAATGTGGTTATGAGGGTCAAAATTGGCCCTAGACCGATAATTCGTGAACGGATACCATTGAATTTCCAACCTGGCACTTTCAGCTGCTTGTGCCGATGGACAGGATTCCAACATGTTCCCAATGAGGAACAGGAAAGTGATAGCTGCCTTCTACTTTGGCCTTTGGATGTTCTGGTAAGTCTCCAGCTATCTAAGGACCTCAAGCAAAATCATCCTATTTGTAGGATAGATGGGAAGCTGGTAAGGATTTCCAGTGAATCCCTGGATCCTTATGTATGTGAACCTTGGAAACTGGATAAACCAGGATCCATATCTATTAATCAAGCTTTTGGCTTCATGACTCACCCTCTGGTGAGTTCCTCCTTGGAGTATTCGGGTGATGTACATGAGGAAAGCATCATGCCCCCATCTGAAGTGAGATTTGTCTCTGAGTTGCAGCTACGGGTAACAGTCATATGACTTGAATTCGTTCTCACCATTGCCTACTCTACCTTTGCATATCAGCCTTGAATATCTGTAAGTCCTGGCCAACAGATAGATGATGTAGGAGCTCATGTGGAATGATTTTGTCTTCTCCATATTGATTAGCTGCTCGTGGAGATTATCACTAATCATTCGAGACTAGTTGAACATCCTAATGCCAAAGGTGATTTCATCGATGAAATAGTACATCCATGTCTCAAAAGGCACGCCTTGTGGATTGTCGGCTATCCTATTTAACAACAAAATAATATCCCCATAATCTTCCTTGAAGTTTGTTCAACGTAGCTTCTTGGGCATTTTCTTGGCAAAGGCTCTTGGTTTTTCCAACCATGACTTGTTAATATTTGTGGCACAAAGTTCAGATTGGTCTTCATACAACTTTCTGGCGTCCTCCTTAGTCTTATATACGGTTCGATGGTGTGTCGGGATGCCAGATGCTTCCTGGACTGCCACTTCTCCAAGATGAGCTAATATCCTCCCGTCAGGTGCAACAATTTGCCTCTCCTGTGCATCATAATGGATGGCGCACTCCACCATCACTTCAACACATTCTACTGCTGGCGGAAATCCAGCTGCCTGGAAGATGCCATTCCTCACCATCTGTCGAGCAATTGGTGTCAGAATCCATTGTGTCCGTACATCCTCTTCTTGAATTCTGTGAAGTCCACATGCCCGATATCAGTGTCTGTAATGTTTTTCCACTTAGAATTAATTTTTGACTTTCGCTGCAACCCTTTGCTGGAAAACTTCATCTGCACCTTTCTTGATGGTTCTCCCTGGGTGGTCATTAACCTGCAGTAAAAAGAATTAACATTAGCACGGGGACTTTTAGATATAGTTTATTTCCGAGCCTTCGAAAGTTTTCACTTTCAGCTTGTTAAAAAGATAAATTTCTGTGAAAAAGCAAGCTGAAAATGGGTGAACTTGATTAAGTTTTTGCCAGAACTTAGCCAAAGTGAATAAGATGGAAGAAGAATTGAAGAACTTAGCCAACCAAACTTCAAACCTTTGGAAATATCCTCTGGCTGCAAATCAAATCCAACTTCTGAAAATTTAATAAAAAATCCAATGAAAGAATGTACCAACTTGCTGAGAAGTACGCCTTTCAGCCAAGAATCCAATTTACTTCTTCAAAAAAAATCACTTCCTCCAGCATAAAAAATTTTTACTCCTCCACTGAGAAAAATCGACCTTGCCTTTAATATTCTTGCAATTTTAAGAGAGCTTAATTTCTCTTCAATCGAACTTGTGAAAAATGAGTTGCTGAAACTCATTATAAGGCTAAAGAGTTCGATTTTGTTTTAGTAATTTCATCTTTTCTCTTGATTTCAATTTGTTTTCTTCTCTTCATCAAGGCAAGTTTCTATTTTTTTTTCGAAAATCCTCATGGAAAGCTTATCCAGGCGCCACCTTTAGCTAGGATCTTTAGATTTTCTCTAAGCTCAAAAATTCGCCCATGTGTTGAAAGCATTGGAAAAATATTAAATGTCAAATATATTAAATTTGATTTTTCCAACCCTTTAAATCTCTTGCTCATGGCGAAATTTATTATTAAAATTATTTAACTATGGAAAATTTTAACTTTTCCATGGCTAATTATTTATTTTCCAAGTTATTTCACTTTAGCCAGGGAGAACTTTGAAGCATCTTTGCCACGAATTTTATTTCTTTTAGGCCATGGCGGACTTTAACTTGTACTAGACATATCTCCCCATGCCAAAATCGAGCTTTACTTATGTTTGGACTTTATTTCCTAGACAAAGTCAGATTTTCTTCAACCTTGGACATTTTTCTCTTGCCTAAGTCGGACTTTATTTTCATTTCTCCTCATGGCGAACTTCATAAATATTCTTCCATATGTTCAATGCCTAGGTGGACTTGGTGAGTTTATCTCCATGTTGCTTATCTCCTTATGGCGGACTTTGATTATTTCTTTCCATGTCCCCCTCAATGTCTAGGTGGACTTCAAGGTGGTCTTTCCGTACCCCAGGCGGACTTTATGAATTTGTTTCCATTTTACTCAAGATAGGTCGGACTTTCTCCATGGCTTGCCATCCTTTCTTCCTAGTCCAACGGTGGATTTTATTGTTGCATTTCCAAAGGGTGGCGGACTTCACAACTTTTATTCCATTCCCCCCTTTTCCTATGGCAGACTTGGAAGGTTCTTTTCCAAAAGGTGGGCGGACTTTAACTTTTTCTTGCCATTCCTTCATTGAGTATAGGCAGACTTCACAAACTTCATGCCAAGAGGTGGGGCGGACTTTGAGAAGGTCTTGTCACTTCTTGTCTAAGGCTTGGGCGGACTTCCTTCATGCCTTGCCATTCCCATTGCTTCTTCCAAGCGGACTTTCCATTGTCATTATCATTCCCATGGGCGAATTTCTCAAGACTTATATCATTTTTCATCCTTGATCACCATGGATTTCATGCTTGCCTCTTCGCCATATGCTTTTTCCTCTTGATTTTTCCAGATTTTTCATTGCTTTTCCATGCTTTTCTTGATTTTTCATTGATTTTTGCTTGATTTTTCGATTTTTTACCTTTGGTGGCCTGAATTTTGGTTCTAAAAATGGAAATATTGACTCCATGACCAAGGTTGACTTTCTAAAAATAGAAAAAGCAAAATCCCTAAAAAATAGGGGTCCCAGATTGGTCCAAAAATGCCAAAAATGAAAAAAAGCAAAAAAGCAAAAATCCCTAAAAAATAGGAAGTGTCAAAATTGACTCAAAGCACAGGCGATCCTCGTCTTTCGGACCTTCTGAGCACTTCCATGACATTTAGGCACTATTTTGGGCTTGAATTCTCCAGTTGGCTCGGGTGATAACTCAAAACTCTGACCTGAAACTCTCAAAGCACCGACCTTATGAAATTGTTGCCCGAAGGCAAAACCCTAAAAAGAAGCAAACTACTGGGGGTCCCCATTTGCAATGGGGCGATGTGTGAAAAGGTCACAATAGGACCCTTTTTGAAAGTTTTTAAAACTGTCAACAGTCCGCGCAACTTTTCGTTTACCCGCCTATGTGGCTGCTTCTTGACTCTGCGGAGTCTGCTTTCTCAGGTTTCCTCCATGTGAGAGATCTTGGGGGATACCTCCCTGCAGGACAAAGAACATGTAGGGTGCTTTCCTTTGAGCTTCCTCTATGCGAGAGATCTTGGGGGTGGCTCCCCTGTAGGACTAAGAGCTTGTAGGGCGCTTCTTTGGCTGTTCTCACACTTGAGTTCGTGGAGAATACCTTCCCTATGGGATTGAGAGCCTGTAGGGCGCTTCTTTCAGTATTCTTCATGCTTGAGTTCGTGGAGAATACCTTCCCTATGGGACTGAGAGCCTATAGGGCGCTTCTTTCGGTATTCTTCATGCTTGAGTTCGTGAAGAATACCTTCCCTATGGGACTGAGAGCCTATAGGGCGCTTCCTTTGGGTTTCCTTCATGCTAGATTTTTTCGGGGATACCTTCTTTGCAGGTCTGTGGGCCTGTAAGGCGCTTACTTCATGGGGCTTCCTTCATGCGAGAGATCTTGGGGGTTGCCTCCTTGCAGGTCTGTGGGCCTGTAAGACGCTTTGTTTTTCTAACTTCATAGTTCCAAGCAACTATGGAGTCCTTCGCTTGCCCTGGCCTTTAGGTACGACAAACCGAGCACTGCTTCCTTGACGGTTCAGGTATACATTTCTAACCTTACACTCTTCTTGATCTACTTTACTGAGCACTCATTAGTATTCGTGCTCGCTAAAGTGGGGGCAAAATGTATAGGAGCGAATTTGCACCCCTTATGCAAATTCCCCTTTTTGCCTTTACTCACCTTAGAAAACCAAGTTCATAGGCTTAATTCCACCTAAGCCCGTTGCTTGCATCCCACTTGGCGCCTGTTTTGACCGTCAGTGGAGGCGTTTCTGTTGAAGACGCCCGCGTGGCGCACTTACGTCCCTGGCAGATTCCTGCGGCTGAATCTGCAAAGGCGTTACACTTCTCATTGGAGGTGAAGTTGTAATGCCCCCCTTCAGCGAACCGACCTGAATATGGTCATTTTCTTCCATTCTCTCTTCAAATTCATTCTTCTAACAGGCATTCCAACTCTTCACCACATCAAGCTTCCATATTTACACTTTCACAAGCTCTCAAGCACTCCCTTTCACTCACTCCAAGCATTCAAGCATTCCATTGCAGCAAAGCAACACTCCATCACTTCGGTGGAGCAAGTTTGGGACCACGCCATTGTAGCAGAGGCTTGAGTACTCTCATTTCTCCCCCAAGCAGCCTTGAGTGCTCTTGGTGGAGGTGGTAAGCTTCCCTCTCCTCTCCTCTATCACTTGGTTGAGTAGCATAACACTGTTTTGTAGTGCTTATTTGCTCTTTACTATACTATTTCTTTATCTTGTTTCCTTGGCTATCTGTGGAGGTGGAAACACCTAAACGGGGGTTTGACTGAGACAGGCCCCTATAGAACCACCCAACATTTTCCCTCTTTTTGTGTGTAGGTGTGCGTGCTTCTCGGAGAACCAACTGGTGAACGAGTTCCTAGGTGAGATTCTCCTTATTTTCATCACTCTTGCATATTTGCTTTATAATATTAGGGAGTATTTAATTTATCTAGTTGCATCATTCTGGCCCTTTAGTTAGTCAGCTAGGCCGTTAGCTAGTTTTGTTGGCTTGACTTCGTCTTCATTGTTGTCTGGTCGTACGGACAACAGCGCACTTTTGAGATGCCAACACGCTGCGCCGATGTCCAGAGATCGCGCTTCTGTCCTCGGACAGAGAGCTTCCCAAGACGCAGTGTTAGACCTAGAAACCAGCTCGCCTAGCCTTGTCCTATATTTCGGGTCTGCAGAGTAACTGAGAGGTCCCATGGTCCTCGTTACTCTCGCCTCACACTTCCTAAACATTGCACTTAGCTCAAATAAGTTAGGGCAGCCTCTCGCATCTTGACCCTCCGTGACTTGGGGTCTTGCACGCGGTGGTCCCCCTCTCTTATAGGTTGCTCTTTTAGTAAATGCTGATTTCTTTTCATCCAAGACAGCATTAAACATACTAGGCTATGGTCTGATTTTAATATCATCAAGGGATCTTCAATCACAACCTCCATTATCCTTTTAATCAAGCTTTGTGAGAAAATGACATAATCAACACAATTTGATCCATTGTAAATTTTGCATGTATAATTTTTGGATTTCTTTCACCTACCCATACCATTGCAAACATAACGTTAGTAATTCTTCACCAAAATGAATAATTCTCGCATTATCTTCTGAACATCTTGACAATTGATGATTTTCCTCTTCAATGAGCCATTAAGGATTGTTATCCTCCTTGCTGCATAAAATTCCAGTCGGTTCATTTGTTGTCCTAGCACTGAAATCTCCTAAGAGGAGAACTTCCCCATGTTCAAAGTATGAAGATATATCTCTTTAGGTTTGCATATGAGTCCTCGCCATCCATCCCATATTTTTATGGTAAAGAAACTTTTTTTAAATAAGTACAAACTTGCAGTTTAGACTGCAAACAAAAATCATAAGTTTAAGGGGGGAAAAAAAACAGTAAAGGTGAGTTTGCAGCTTAGACTGAATAAAAAAAAACAAAAACAGAAACCTACCAAAAAAAATTCACATCACTATTAAAAGCTCCCCTGCAAACCAAACCATAGCCGAGACTAAAAATGGCTGAAAATCTCAAACGTAGAGCTCAAACAATTGAAAACCACAAAATAAAAGTTGCAAAATGAGAACAAACTAATAAATCACACTGCTGAGTTTTTATCCAAAAAATGACTTTTGAGTAAGTCAACACAAGTTTTAGGCAAGTCAACAAGTCAATGGCGACTTATACCACAAATCATAGCAACAAAAATATTTTGGGGAAAAAATCGGGAAAAAATCGGATTTTTAAAAAAATGTAAAAAATTGTAGAATAAGATACAAAAACTGTTTTTTTTTTATTGAAAGGCATTTCCATAGCAATAGAGTTATAGAGAGCAAATAAAATAGAGAGTTTAACTAATGAATCATAGAAAATAGATTTTGTTGTTTATATTCATATCGCTGATTAAATTGCATTCCATATCTTTCAAAGCATTAGTTCACAATGCATAACTAATAGATGAAAAAATTTCAATTACAATATAGTTTGTACAAAGTCAACCTATAAACTGAGTACAAAGTTTCAAAAAATCAAAAGTAGCCATGACTCTTGCTAGTTGCTACTATAAATAGAGCTATGCTAGAGGGATGCAGGTCCCAATGATGAAACTCCTGGGGCTTTGCCTCTCCTAAGTTGTTCAGTCAAATGAGTATCAAAGTTGGACTCCACTAGAATCTCAAAATACTAAGCCTCAAGAAATTCATCACCAGCAATCCACTCATTGTCTGGATCAAAAATTGCCTCAAAGAAATGTGGTCTCATGGTGATGGAATGCCATGACAATCAATAGCAACCACATTTCTTTGAGGCAATTTTGCAACCAGTTCACTGCCTTGTCTGTACCACCACATTTTCATACACATTTCTACCAAAGCATTTTATCAAATAGTTCACTGCCTTGCTGCTATGGCTAAAAAGCCTAAAACAAGTGCTAGAGACAAGCTATGGATGCTTGGAAAAATATATCAAAGCTTATAATAAGTAAACAACAAAGCTATGGTCTCATGGTTTTTTTTTCACGCGAAAATCAGTGTGATTTTATTCACATTTTTTTGGCAATTTTGCAGTTTGAAATGGGAAAAAATTGTTGACCAAAAGGTCAAAGATTTTTACAAAAAATCAGGGAAAAAATCGTCCAGCCTGCAGATTTTTTAAAAATCGGGATTAATCGGGTTTTTTTCCAGATTTCTGTTACTATGTCACGAATAATTCATGAACCTTTTGACTTGTAAGCTTAAGTGAGTTTTTCATTAATGATTGTACCCATATAAAAAATTCCATATGTTGTCACATTTCAAGCTTAATCCTTCAAACATGATAAACAGCAAATGACATCTATCTTCAAACATGGGTTTTGTGATGATCTCCTTCTATATTAAAATTTAAAACTACTGAGTTTCAATTTACTAACATGTGCAGGTGTATAGACTGGTCACTGAACAATCCATGATTTTATTTTGTTTTTATCCAAGTGAGACGATCTGCAACAAGTCCTCATTTTTAGCAACTAGTGTTGTAAAGAGTTAAAATGGAAAGGCCTGTAGGATCAAAGAGCCCATGTCATGGCAGAATTTGAAATTTGTGCCATTATGATTGCGAAACTTTAAAGTTGCTGCTCTTTCTGTTGGATGCCTCCTATGACTACAACAAGAAATCACCAAAGATTTCAAATCATCTCTATGCACCTAAATTTAAGGCAAAAACCGCATACACAGTATCTGCATCGCCCTAGGTTCGCATGCAACAACATAGTTTGTCTCCTGCTTTTTCTTTGGGCAACCCTTGGGTCCCCCTGGGTTCGCTTGGGTGTGGCCCAGGTTCGCCCAGGGTCCTTCTTGGGGTGCTTGGGAGGGACCCTAGGAGAACCCTGAGGTGAACCAACAAGGAACCAAGACTTGTAAGGGACCCACATGGGTATGAGAAGAAAAAGTGAAGAACCTGGTAACTTAGCTTAAGAGTATGGGTTGGAATAAGGACAAGCATAATACAATAATAGTGCAATTGAAGACTTTTGGTTTTATTGTACCATTCTGTTTCACATAGTGAGGTAATTGATTATTACTTTTATTTTAAAATATATTATTTGATTTCATTGTCTCTTGAATTCTTGATTTTTTTAATTTAGGGGTTTGTAGAACTCAAACTCTAAATTTTATAATACTTGTTTTATTTATTTAATTTGTTTTAAGTCTCCTTATTGGCAACATATGGTAAATGTCATTACTGTTTGTGAGGAAGGGTTCAAAACCCCTAATGATGAAGAGATAAAGGGCTCCATTTTAACTCAAAAGGTGGCTAATGTGAAGGACAGAATTGACGTGCAACATAAGATATGGACAAGGAAGGGTTGCACCATCATGACCAATGGTTAAGTAAATAGGAGGAATAGAACATTGCAAAATTTCCTTGTTTCTTCCTCAAGTGATTGTACTTCCTGAAATTGATTGATTTAGTGATTAAGATTTTAATTTCTACTTTAATGATTAACATTAACATTTCAAATTTCAATGCTTCTTTGTCAAGTGACACAATTTTCCTAAAATCTATCGATAGTTTAGAATACAAAAAAAATGTTGATTTCCTTAGTAAGGTTTTAGAGAGAGTCTTGGCCAAGGTCAGTGAGGAGGATGTTGTGCAAATAATTACAAATAATGCAACAATTTAAATTGTTGTAAGTAGACTTCTCATGAATAGGCATCCATCTTTATCCTAGATTCCTTGTGTTGCTTGTTGCCTTGACCTCATATTGGAGGATCTTGGCAAAATCTCATTGATTAAAGCATATGTGGAGGATGGTAAAAACATTTGCAAATACAAATAAAAACATGCTTGGGTCCCAATTGAATGAGAAAATACACATAAAAGGAATTGGCTCATCTCAAAATAACCCAATTTGTAACAGACTTTATTATGTTGCAATCTTTGATTTAATCAAAGATTGCTTTGAGGAGCACATTTGTTAGGAAGAAGTGGTTTATATCATCATATGCTAAGACCAATGCAAGGGTTGACAAAATTGATTGGATTTTCAATGAGCATAGCTTCTGGCTTCGTGAAGGAGATTGTAAAGGTAAGTTCATATTTCCTTTCTACTTGTTTAGTTTTGTTCACACTTATTTATGTGAAAGTTTAATAATAATTGCAATTTAGAAAGCCTTTAGGTGTTCTCCTTCGAATTGTTGATGTGGAGAAGTCTACAATGGGCTATACATATGAGGACATGGATAGGGCCAAGAAGGCCATTAGATCCATTTATGTTGGGGTTGAGGATAAATATCATCCCATATGAATCATCATTGATCAACGATGGCATCTTCAACTTTGCAAGCCCTTACATGTAATTACCTGTTTATCAAATCCTATATCCCAATCCTGCCTAGATTTCAAGGCTAATGTGGAGGTTCTAAGTGGGCTCTACATAGTCATAGAGCAATGTACCTAATCTTCAACTTTGAGCAAAGATAATCTTTGAGATTGAGATCTACAAACTTGCACAAGGTGACCTCTTTGTGCGAGACATATGCAAAGCAACTTAGACAACATTGAAGTTAGGTAATAGTTTATTAAGGGTATAATTTAAGTTCAAAAATTAAAACTTTTCCCTTTTTTATGTTAATGTTGAAACTCAAAGTTAGGCAACGAGATTGAGTTTTTTTCCTTCTCATTTTAGATGCATGGTAAGAAAGGACCAATGTAGCAGTTGACATAGTTGATTGGATTTTTAATGAGCACAAATTTTGGCTTCAACAAAGGAGATTGTAGAAAAGTTCATATTTCCATTATATTTTTGTTCATTTTTTTGTATTTCCATTATATTTGAGTTTTGTCCACACGTTAATGTTTGATAATAATTGCAATTCACAAAACCTATTATTCTTCTAGTTGTTGAGAGGGAGAAGCTTGAAATGGGCTATATATATGTAATATGAAGGCATGGATAAGGCCAAGGAGGCCATCATATCCATTTATGTTAGGGTTGAGAATAAGTATCATCCCATATAGTACATCATTGATCAATAATGCACTTTTAGCTTTACAAGCCCTTGCATGCAACTACCTATTTCTGGAATCCGACATTACAGTTCTACTTGAATTTCAAGGCCAATGAAGAGGCTTTGAGTGGGTTCTACATAGTTATAGAGTAATTGCACCTAATACTCAACTTGGAGCGAAGATAATCTCTAAGATTGAGATCAACAGACTTGCACGAGGGGACCTCTTTGCATGAGACATATACAAGGCAACTCAAACAACATTGCAACTAGGTAAAGTATATTAAGGACATAGTTTAAGTTCAAAAATTAAAACTTTTCTCTTTTTTACGTTAATGTTGAAGCTTAAACTTGAACAACAAGATTGAGTTTTTTCCTTATGATTTCTAATACATGGTATCAAATCTTCATAAGATTGCAGTTCATGTCTTGAGCCAACCATGAAACGCTTTTGAATGCATGCACAATTGGAGTATGTTTAAACACATACACTCCAAGAAATCCATGTTGGCGTAAAGATTGAATGATCTATTTATGTTCATTACAACCTTTGCCTTCATCACAAATCAGATTGGATAACCAAGGTTGACAATCCTATCTTTAGCGAGTAGGACCTTGCAAGGTTTGATCAAGTGGATTTAGAGGCAAAGTTAGTAGCCATGGTACAAGAGGAGGATAAAGCATGAGTAAACCCTTTGGATGTTGGTGTCATTAATATGCAAGCAGATATCATGTCCTTATTATCATCGAGGACCTATCTTAGATGCCCATGCTCAACTTGTCGTACAACTATGGATGTTTGGACAAGTGATGCAGGTTACTTTGAGCCATAGACTTATACTTTAGTTTTGATATTTGTTTTGATGCCATGAATTTCATAATCCATGAATTTTGTATACACTTGACACTATTTAAATTTTATATAAATAAAATTGCCGTTTCCTTTAGCCGAAATCCACTTTTATACTTATGATCGATGTATACTTGTGTGTGTGATCAAAGTAGCCTCTATTTGATAAGTTTATCATGTATTTAAAGTTTATTTATTAAAAGGTGAATAGTATAAATTTTAAATTCTTAAAAATCTCTATATATCATGGTTTTTTCAATTTGTCGAGTCTTGGCCAAGTTTGAGCATCGTGTCTAAGTCTAGATCAAAAATCAGCTTGTTGAGCTTGAGCCTTGTAACACTGGTTAGAACAAAAGAGCTTATGCAAAATTATCATCAGAGCTAGTTGTCAAATTGGATATTTATAGCTCAAGCTAGTTTTAGCCATCACAATTTTTAAGGAGATAATCATTCCAATAAAGTTATTTTCAGATTGGCTATTTTTAGATAGTCTTCTATAAGGTCTATTTTTAGTTGATATTTATCTTTATCAAAAATCTATTCAAAGTTTTCCTAATGTAGGGTCTGGTATTTGTGGACTTAATTGTTTACTATGCTTGTTTTATGTGCAAACAAACTATTCTTAGCTTAGAAGTTGTAGTTAGCTTTTTATTTTTTTGTAGCCATAAGAATTTCATATTGTATCAACTTTTAAAGCTAAAACCTCATCTTTTCTATCAATTCAAAATGTCATATTTCAAAGTTTTTCGCTATTGGTATGTATCGCACATCATTGTTCTTTGTATCCTTGCAGATCAGCAGATATGACCTTCAAACAAATCCACCAAGGCCAAGAACAAGGTTGATTAAATACAATGAGTCTCAAAGTGAAAATGCAACCCCAACAATAAGTGCACACCTAATAGAGGGAGCACATCTTACTAGAAGAAAGGTATTTTTTGTCAGAGAAAATTGCTAAGGTAGGAGGTCTGGAGTGGGTTCGAATGAAAGAAAATGGGTTTAAACATCAAGTTCAAAAATTGTAGTATACAATTGTGCACCTATATGAGGCAAACAAAGAGAAGGCTTGTTGAAGTTGTAAAGTTGCTACAAATTTTTTTTCAATAAACTTGCAAATTATAACACATATGGACCACAAGCATTTTGTCAAACAGTTGGTAGGAAACTTAACTTTGGGCGCATTACACAATGTCTGATCAATGCACCAATATATAATACACACTATAATGATCTAAAAATATATTTCTGTAATTGATCAGTAATATGCTTCAATACAGATGTTCACCCATTGAAATTTTATAATACTGAATGCCATGACAAATGAAGTGACAATGATTTAAACTGCTGTTTGAACTTCAGAATTATATATATTCAGAAATGGAACACTGTATTTAACACAGAAATAAGTTCAAATCTGTCCACCAATGTTTATTGATATAAGCTGGAAAACACCTCTTTTGCAGTGATTTAACTCCACAAAGCTTATATTTGACTCAGAAATGAAGTGGCTGCAAAAATTGATAAGAATGAACAGCAACCTTTCACAATACATATTGAGCCCTCAACTATTATTTTCAATATCTGAATCAACACCTGGAAATACCCAAATCGGTCCAAATTCATACTTCAATTGATTCATCAATCTTTAACGGTGCAGCTTGTTAATACAATTCTGGGAATTGCTTCTGAATGAGGCGAGTAAACTGCAATTTTGATTCGTTAAACCTCCTAAATTCCAACAGTCACTTTGGAGGACAAATGATCACCAATATATGAGTAGCTGAATTTTTAAACGACCTCAATTCCATTATAAAGTCAGTAACCCAATGTCCATGAAGACAGGCAGCAGGAAGAAATAATCTCCAAAGTCTATAATGAAAGGTATCAATTCCTCCTTATGGTTTTACGTCACCTTCCCAAGTCTCACAGCTCTATTAAAATATTCAAACAGCTTCCTTAATAATGTTTGATGCAGCTTAAACATCATATGGAGTGGGAAGGGTTTTGTTAAAATGGTTAAATTTCTTTCAGATTATAACCAGAATGTTGAACTTGATAAATATGAAGTTGATGCCAAATCAATATTGAAAAATACTGATCATGAATTCACAAGTCTGAATTTTTCCTTAATGGTATTTGATCTACAAGAGCAGAACATTTATTGATTTCGATGTCTCCCATTGTGGATCGGACCTACATTAAATATATAAGGAAGAGACACATCCCATGAGCGGACATGTCTCCACAAAGTGGAGGCATGTCTGTTCATGAGATGTCTCATGAATTGTGCCTTTTCATCTTAACTAAACACCCAATCTCTAATTGGGGTTTGTTACTCAATAAACATAAATGCTTACCAAGTTCGATCTGAATTTATCTTGCACAAATGAATAATATCCAATCTGGAAATGATCACCGATAATGATGCTCGATCGGGATCCTATATGAAACATGAAATGCTAATAATCTGCAATTAATAACCTCTAAATGCAGATCGATAATATACTTGGAATGTAGTAGATTTCGATATAAATGATGATATATACAATTAACATATATATGTGTGTATACATATGTCAGTACATATTGACATATATATACACACACATATGATCATCATTTCTATATCTGACCGAAGCTACCATATTTTAACAGGTTTAAATTTTATTTATAGGATTGGGATGCCCATTGGGGGCCCACCTTAATGTTGAATGTACTTTAGAATGTTTATTTTCTATGTTTCAAATTTTATTTATTCAAACAAAGGCTCTGCATGTAGGGGATGCCTTAACATCCCCGAAGTGTTCAAGGGATGCCTAGACATTTGTACATCTCTGCTTGTGGGGGATGCCTTGACATCCCAAAGGTGTTCAAGGGATGCCTAGACATCCCATAAGCCACCCCTGTGTATAGGAGTGAATTTGCACCCCCTACGCAAATTCCCCTTTTACACAACCTCGCCTTAGAAAATCAAATCCGAAGGCGAAATTCCACATCACCCAACTGCCTTCCTTCCACTTGGCATCTGTCTATTGTGTCGGTGAGAGAATTTTTGTCAGGGATGCACGCGCGGCACATAGACGTCCACACGACGCACTGTCGTCCCTAACGTATTCCCGCATCTGAAGTTGGCAGAGGCGTTACACTTTCGATTAGGAACGATTTGTAACGTCCCTCTTCGACCAACCAACCCCAAAAAATGGCAGATTCTTCTCTCTTCTCCTTCAAATTCATCTATCTTCATCTCATTTCACCCTCTCACAAGCTCTTGCATTTTCTCAAACATTGTCTTAGCACTTTCAGTAGTCACTTCACTCTCAAGCAGCACTTCAA
>VDFB02271358.1:1204692241-1204711789 GCA_007258455.2 Sequoia sempervirens | reverse complement strand
GATTCTCATGAATCTCATTGGTTGTGTTTTCTAACATCAAAGCATCTTCCTTACAACTAGGGGATATACTAGGAGAAGAACACGTATGATTATCATGAGCATTTACAATGTCTAGCCTTTGTTCTCGAATGTCATCTAAAATAGGATGGATAGGGGAAGGATCATAAAGAGGGTTGTGGTAGACCAACACATCCTCATCATTTATAAGCTTATCTACCTCAAAATTATCCTCACAATGGAAATTAGGTAAGGTGAAGTTTAAGAATGTGTTTATGATGTCATTCTCTTGTGTTAGAATATCTTCCCAAAGGGGATAAGGAGAAGGGAAAACAAAATCCTCATGATGCTCAACGATTGTGTCTTCTTTTGCCAAGATACCTTCGTCACTAAAAGGAGAGATATTAGGAGAATCAAAATTATGATCATCATAAGTATCTATGTTTGTATGAGCTCTTATATCACATTATCCACACAAATAGGAGAGATAGGAGAGGGTGTGAGTTTAAGGTTAACATTGTCATTTTCACTCTCTTGTGTGAAGAGACTCTCATAACTAGGACATGCATTGAATGGATGACGATCATGCTTATTGACTAACTTTTTATTTGCAAATTTGGAGAAGATTGAAACTAACATTTTTAAAGAACAATCTATGCTAACTCAAAACTCAATGTAAAAGGCTGAAATGAAATGCAATTTTTAGATGGTAATTGATTGAGTATGCTATGTTTAATAGTATGAGAATGCAAATGTGAAATTTAAACCATGCATGAAATGAGCTAATTTAAGCTAGATCTAATGAAATGCATGTTACAAAAATAAAACTAACTAATATAGGTAGGAAAAGGCACCAAACAAAAGCTAAAAAATGGGGTTTTCAGTTCTGTAAAGGGCAGTTTCAGGGGTCAAAAGGGACTGATTTGCTCAGGGTGGCAAATGAGTCCTAGTATGGAGTTTTTTTAGAATTTTCTAAAAAAAATTACTGATTCTAATGCTTTCTGAGTGCTATGATGTAGACCTAAGTGAAAAATACATAATTTCAAAAAATTGACATGAATTTAAATGCCAACAATGCAAGAAAAATGAACATTTTTATGAATTCAAAATTTGAAACCTAGTATGCCAATTAAGTAATGCAAATCCTAATGCAAAGATAATGCAAGGCTAGATCTATGATGAAAGATTCCAAAATTAGATAAGAAAGTGTTTGAAAATTAGGTTCACCGAAATGGATCGTAGATTTTTGGCTAGGGCTTATAGGCTACTCTAGCACTCTTAGGATGTCTCACATAAAAGGAGAGAGATAAACCCCACTCAAAAGTATAGCTAGGTTCACTCAAATTAAGATGTGTATGATGTTATTGAGGATAAATGAGATGAAATAAATGCAACTAAATGAACTAATTGATTGATTAAGTATGTAAAACCTATGAAATATGCAATGTTTGAAAACACATTATGTTATGCATAAATGCACTAGAAATGAATGCAAAACTTAACATAAATGGGCCAAACTGAAAGTGTGAACCTGGACTGTGGATGAAGATTGGAAATGGATGTTGGAATGCTGATAATGCTGATTTTTAGGCTTGGTGGGACTCATTTTCCATTTTGGGTGAATTAGTCCCAATTCTGCAAAACTGAACTAGAGCCCGTTTCAGACAAAAGGGTATCCAGAAATGCAAAAAACAAAAAATTGACCTTGGAGTGGAACTCATTCACCACACATGGTGAATGATTCCACTTTTGAATTTGTAAATTTTCAAAAGTGGAATCCAGAGCTTCCGATCTACAATTTTGACTTCTCTAGGTATCCGCTTCCGAAACTCTGATTTACGGGTTTGAAAATGAGACTTTGTTGATATTTTGGCTTGTTGAATGAATAGAATATTTGAATAGCCTTGCAACTTGATCTCCAATGAACTCCAAGCTTCCAAGAGATCTAAATTTGCAAAAACACAAGAAAAGAGAGAGAGAAGTTGGATGTTAGGGCATGGGGGTTTTCCTTGGTCAAACCCCTTTTAGGTAATTAAACCAAAATGATGAAAGAATGTAATGAAACATGCAACAATGGAGTAGATTACCTTGCCATGATGTTTGATCTTGAAAGTCTGCAGCAAAACATGAAGAATCTTCCCTCGAATATTTGAAAATTGATATCTTGGAGACTTGAAATGAAGAAACCCTAAGTTGCTTGACTTGAGATGGAAGATTGGTGGATGAATGAATGATAGTAGATAAGAGATATGAAAAATGAGGAGAAAAATACTTATTTATACACATTTGTTCCTTAGTAACCCGATGATACCTCATCACAGGCCAACATGAAGTAATAATAAACTTAAATTTCACTTTTTTCCTGCTCAAAGGTCAAAATTGGGCCAAATGAGACTCATTTGCCACCCATGGTGAATGAGTCATGCCTGGATGTGACTGATTCACCATGCATGGAAAATGGGTCCCACAAGGGCCATTTTGACAGCTAGGAAGCCAAGAGATAAGGAAATAAGGTTTAAAATGCAACTTTTTTGGGTACTTGATCAATTTAAGCCTCGAGATGCACAATATGGGTTAATAGGGGCTAATTAGTGATGATGTAAATGTAAAATAGGGCTTGGGACACATAATTCAATGTGAAAGTGTGATTAAATACACTTTACAACACTAAAATGTGGTCCACATAGCCTAGAAAGGCACAAGAACCAATGTGAATGTGCAAGACACATTACAACACTAGTTTAACATTAAGTTTATTTTACAATCCTTCTAGATTGATGTGATGATGTTGTTAAATATGTTTTATAATTTTGAATTAGGGAGAAATAGGTTCATTAAGTCTAGAAAAGCGTGAAATTCCATTACAAGACTTTACAACACCTTTACAAGGCATCATTAAATGCATTTGAAAGGGTCCAAGACCTAGTGTGGATTCATAAAATGCCTCACAACACTAAATTAAGACCTCATTAAGTCCAATTTATCATGAATTAATCCCATGTCAAGCAAAGGGTACTTTTTTCTACGACACAATAATGATGAGTGTCATGCTTTATAAAAAATATTTAAAAATCTTGATATCATAGAAATAATCCATTAGAGCATGTCCTTTTGCTCCTTTCCATGTAATGGTTGTAGAATCTTAGCATTCTCACTATTACATGGTTTACATTTATTGCAAATCATTTCAAAATGCAAGGAGCTCTTTTCCATCACCTACCTTGGCTCATTCTTGTCTTGCACGTAATGGGGGGCAAGAATTCGATAGCCTTAGCCTAGTTTGGAACTTGCTATTATCACTTTGGCTAGTTTTCCACCTTCTATATATGATGAACACAATTGGGATGCGAACAAATTGCTAATAGGTTAACTTGTATGTTCCTTACTAGTCTTTTGCATTGTTCCTTTTCCTTTCACATGATTGCATGTGCGTAATGTGATCCCCTGTAACATTTTGTTTGATGTATTTATCTATCTCTTTGTGAAATTCCTCTATGTGTACCTACATTCTTCTTTATGTCGTAAATCCTTTATCTTTTCTTTGTCTTGTGTTTTCTTTTTGGGGGTGACAAAAGGAATCAAGACATTTAGGTCTCTTAAATGTTGACCCAAAAGGATTTTTTTTTGTTTTCACTCTATATGTATCATTCTTCCAGTTCCATGAGTATTTGGTGAATGATGACAGTTCCAATCTCTTTAAAAATATTGTAGCAAAGACATACTAACCCCGAATCCATGGATCCCTTATGTGATTTTACGATTTCATTTATGTGGAAACCCCTTTTCATGATGTAGTTCCCTGTTAGTTATTTCTTTCTGAAACTTCAAAGCTATAGGGTGGAGTTATAGGTGGGGGATACATAAAACTAGCCAAATTCACTTGAGGCATGAGTAACCAATGGGGTTGTTCTGTGTACAGGGTTTCACAAGAGTATGTGGGTGGTAGGCTTCTTAACACTTAGTGTTTGCCAACATGCGAATTCTTAAAATACTATGAATATAATGGAAACCTTACAAATTAGACCTTAAACAAAAATAAACTATTTTTGGTTGTTCAATATATATCTTCCATATAGAGGGTTTTACGATAGTATATGGGTTGCAGGTTTCATAACATCCAGTCTTTTCCAACATACAATTATAGTAATGAAAACCTTTTCTTCATTAGAGAGTATGAATATAATGAAAGGAACCTTAAAAATCAACCTCCTTTTCTTTTGATAAAATCTTCCTCTTATCTTTTACAAGTCCTTTTCTAAGTGGTTAATTTTAGTCTTCCATTGTTTTGATACAATTTCAACACTTCCAACGATTGCAAATATAATCATAGGTTGGAAAACATAGTGGGTTGTGAGTGATTTGATTGTACTTGTTCTAAGCTTAAGGGTGGAGTGCTTGTTCTAAGCTCAAGTGTGGAGAGCTTAGGGATGAGTTACAGGTGGGGGATACATAAAACTAATCAAATTAACCTAAGGGATGAGTAACCAATTGGGTTGGTACATGTAAATGGTTTTACAATAGTATGTGGGTTGTAGATTTCATAACTCCTAGTATTTTACAACCTACAATTGTTGTAATGAAAACCTTTTCTTATTTAGAGAGTACAAATGTAATGAAAGGAACTTTCAAAATTTATCGAAACTATTACTTAGAGTAAAAATTGTGTTTCAATTTCCTCATATATGATGGTAAAAGTAATGCACAAAATAATTGCATATTGAAATTTAACATAGTGGATTGTGAGTGATTGGATTTTTTTTGTTCTAATCTCAAGGGTGGATAGCTTGGGGAGGATTTGTAGGTGGGGGATACATAAAACTAATCAATTTGACATAAGGGGTGACTAACCAATTGGGTTGTTACGTGGAGAGAGTTTTACAACATATGTGGGTTGCAGGTTTCTTAACACACAATGTTTTCCAACTTGTAATTATTGTAATGAAAAACTTTTCTTATTTAGAGAGTACAAATATAATGAAAGACACTTTCAAAATTTACCAGAATTGTTACTTAGTAAAAATTATGTTTTTAGAGTAAGAATCTCTTCAATCAATACATTATCTATCTCATTCACTTTGGTTTTCTTTTTTATCAATTATTTTTAGAGAAAAATCCTTTTTCATTTCATACATTCTAGTACCTATTGCTCCAGTTCTACATTTCCATTTTCCCATTGCACATATTGCGTGCACGCACCTTCCTCAACTTCTCAAGAGAAGAAGGAATCTCTTCAGTCAATACATTATCTAGATATCTTATTCACTTTGGTCTAATTCTTTTCAAGTGTTTTTAGAGAAGTATAAATGGATACGGGGAGGGAGAGGTCTAGTGAGGTAGCATGGGAGGGATAAAGGGAGAGAGAGGAAATGAGAGAGACATGGAGAGGTAGGTAGAGAGAGGTAAGGTTGAAGGAAAAGAGGGAGAGGTAGATAGAGAGAGTGATGGGAGATAGGGAAAGTAGAGAGGGAAGGGGGGAGAGAAGTAGATAGAGGGGAAGTTTGGAAGGAGGGAGAGGTAGGTAGAAAGAGAGGTGGGGTGGGATGGATTGAGGGAAAGGTAGGTCGAGAGGGAGAGGGTGTGTGCAAATAGAGAGAGGGAGGGAGAGAGGTGTAGGTAGAGAGAGGTAAGGTGCAAGGAATAAAAATAGATGTAGGTAAAGCTAGATACAAAGGTAGGGTGGGACAGGTACAAAGAGAGAGAGATCTAGTGTGTGTGTGTGTGAGGGAGAGAGAGGGGGAGGGGTAGGTAGAGAGATGGATTGTTATTGAATACAACCTATGTATATATTATAATTATCACTATATGGTTTTTCATCATGTTTATATCAAATTTTCTTAATATTTTTTGTAGGATTAAAATTCTAGTTCTACCTTATTGGTTGTAACATATTTCTGGTAATTTATCAAAACTAAAAGATGTAATTATATCTCCAATATTTGAAATGTACATAAAGTTATAAGTTTATCCCATGAGTTTGGATAGAGTGGTAGGGACCTTCATATCTTTCTTTGACACAAAATACATTCAATTGAACCAAAAAATTGAAAATATTTTTCATATTTAGAAACCCAGGGAGCACATGTATATAGGTAAGATATGAGGACCAATGAGAGAATAATTTGGGTGGAGACAACCTCCCTCCCTCTCTCCACCTACCACTCCCTTCCTCCCTCCCTAACTCTCTCTATACCTACCTCTCCTACCCTACCTCTCTCTATCTCCATCCTTCCCTATTTCTCTCCCTCCCTCTATCCCTCCCACCTTACCACTCCCTACCTCCCTTCTTCCCTCTTTCTCTCCCTCTTTCCCTCCCACCCTACAACTCCCTATATCCCTCCTTCCCTCTTTCTCTTCATCCCTTTATCCCTCCCACCATACCACTCCCTATCTCCCTCCTCCCCCTTTTCTCTTCCTCCCTCCCTCCCTCCCTATATTATGAAATAGTGATAACTACTTTTCAAATCTATCTCTCCCTTGCTCGCTCACTGACTAGTACCTTATGTTATTTGCATAATTGTGAAATTTTATATGGACTTGGATATTCTAACCTTTTCAATTTTAACTTATCAACCATCTCTTTTGGCACTAAAATATCTTTACTACCATTGTTTATGACAAATGTATAGCACTTATATTTAGTCTTGTTGATTTATCACATTTAAATAAGGTCCTCCAACTTTTCAATTGTTTCTTGTAAAGTGACAACTTTGTTGACAGTTTTGATAATTTCATTGTTAGATTTGTCACTATAAATAGGTGGATCCACTCTTTCTTTCACATGTAGAATGAATAGAGAAACATTTTGATATTGGTAAGTACTCATATCCAATTTAATGGATGAAAATAATAAGATATTTATTGGTTGGCCATTGGTGGTTCTTATAACATCCACAATTGGTTTTTTCTTGGAAAAAAAATTGAACCATTTCGATGATTTTATCCACTAAATTTTATGAAATCCAATATCATATGTGGTTGTGTATATTTATTCAATTTATGGTTATGAAAGGTTGTGCCTTGTTGATAAGCCTAAGTTGATTTAGTAGAGGCATCAAATTTGATTGAGGATATTTCTTGTCTAATTGAATGACATCCTATACATATTTGGCTGATACAACACTTGGTCCTATCATGTTATTCCCTTACCCCTATGGTGTGTATCGGGTTATGAGTAGTCGACCTGTGGCTTTTATTGGAGAATATTGGAGGTATCCCCCTTGAAGTGGATTAGGAGGTTACCACCTCGAAGTGGCATATTACTATCAAGTATTAGCAACATATTTCAAATTATATTCTTCTTGTGCAAGTTATTTCATAACAAGTGGTATCAAAGCATGATCTTAGCACCATAGAGGCAAGGCACTTTCTCAATATTGGAGGTGATTTGGGGAAGAGCATATATTTCAAAATTTGGTTTTTTTTTAAATTTTTAAAGGGTTTTTGAAGACCATATTAAAGAAGCTACATTCCATATTTCAAAGGAATTTGAGTAAAATTGAGTGAATTATTGCAGAATTAGGGTTTCTACACAATTTATTTAGAATCTACATATCTCTCAAATCTTGTTGAATTGGAACCTGATTTTTATTAGGTTTTGAAATAAATAATATAGGATACTACACTCCAAAATTTGGAGAAATTGAAGAATAAATAAGTGAGTTATTGCAAAATTAGGGTTTTCAAAAAAATCACACTCAAGGCTACAAATCACCTAGTTTTGGGGAGAATTTTCTATTGGAGTGTGATCTAGGCCTTGGTAAGTTACAAAAAAAAAGAGTATTTGGACTTTATTTGGGTGATTTATTGCAAAATTATCTTTCTAGACCTTTACAACAAAAAGTAGCCACAAAAAAGAAGAAAAAGAAAAGGGAACAAGAAGTAGAACAAGAAAAAGAGAAAGAGAAAGAGAAAGAGAATGAACAAGTGCAAGAGCAAGAACAAGAGCAAGACAAGAGTAGTCCAACAAGAAGTAGTAGTAGAAGAAGAAACATAAGTAAGAGAGAGAGCAAGACAAGAGTAGGAACAAGAAGCAATAGTAGAAAAATAAGTGGAAGTAAAAAAGGAGATGAAGAAGAAGAGAAAGAAAAGAATTAGCATTAAGGAGAATGATTTTGTAAAGAGGAGGGAAATGTTATGCCCTTACCCCTATAGTGTGTATTGGGTTATGAGTAGTCAACTTGTGGCTACCTTAACTCTTAATTAAGTCATATTATCATTATTATATTTTTATTTAGTTAGTTAGGTCGGCATAGGGCTTATATAGGGCTATCTAAGTCAGCCTAGGTGATATCCTAGGCATAAATAGGTATATATAGGAGGTTTTGAGTAGATTATTTCATCATCATGTGGAGTATTATGTTCTTATTGAAGAATATTGGAGGTATCTCCCTTGAAGTGCATTACAAGGTTTCCCCCTCAAAGTGGCATATTATTATCAATTATTTGTAGCATGTCTCATATTATATTTGATGCATGATAATGTGACTTTGTATTCCTTATTGCATTTTATTTTATCGCAAGTGGACCAATATCAAATATCTTTGGAAAGACAATTTTAGGTCATTATTATTCCTTTTGTATATCTTATAAGTATGGAAAATGTAGGATCCAATACCCATAAGTAATGTCTTAATAAATTAATTTGATTTGACAATGTACATGATATCAATTTTTTTAAGAGCTTGGTAAAATCGTTGATTAAACTAATTAATAGGCTCATCCAATTTCCTTCTTGTTGCCAAAAATTATAGGAAGGCTTCTTGTGGATCCATATTTTTCCCAAATTATCTCAAGAATGGATTCTCCAATTCTACTCATGAATGTATAAAATTGTGTAAAAGGAAGGCATACCAATGACATATTGCAGATCTTAAAAAGTGAATGAATTGACAAGCAATTCCTTCATGATTTATATATTTTTATAATCAAATCTTTATGAATCCCAATGTGCTCAAAAAAAAATTGGACAGCACTAGGGGAAAATATAGGCAACCAATTACATTCATTTTTTAGGATTTGGGAGAAACCACAAACATACTCATAGAGTTTGCAATTTGGAAGAAATACCCCTAAACCTTTAAAAACCCTTTCAGATTTTTTTATAACAGGCCTTCAATACAATCCTTTCTTTTGTTTTGAATGTTTTGAAAAAATGATTTTTTATTTATTTTTAGTTTTTTAGAATGATAAATTTTAGCAATAAAAGAAGGAAAATTAAAAATTCAATAAAATGAATTCTCCTAACATTCCAAGATGGCCCTCCTTCTAGCACCATTTTTATTGATGTGGTTTTTGACACGTCAACTTACCTACATGCCTTGAAGCTTGTAGGGTGGAACAACAAAGGCTCTTTCTTCATCAATTATTACACAAGGCTTATGAGAATACATTAGTTGGAGGTTTCTTTGATTTGTTTATTCAAGGGGCTACAATGAATATTAAGAATTATTCATATGAAAAAGAGATTCACTTAGTGCAAACAAAACATGATTATCCACTATGAATCATTAGTTTCAACTTCAAATACATTAAAACATGTTTAAAATTGGTTAAAACTATCTTATGTCCTTCAAAATAAAATTTTATAATTTGAAAGATTAAGGGTCATCCATGAGATTAATTCTAACCAAAGTATGAATTTAATTATTATATTTTAAACAACAAGGTTGCATCATCTAAACCACATGAATTACTTAAATTTTATTCCTTTTGTGATTCAAATGTATCATCAAACACTAAACTAACATCATTATAAAAATACAAAAAGGTGGTGGTGGAGAGAAAAGGGTTAGAGAAAAATAAACTTGAAACTAAACTCATCTTCTATCCTTCTACACGTCATTCTATAAATGGATAGGTACAACATAAAGCCAATCTTTGATGGATCCTTATTCACTATCCCAATGCAAGATGGTGCAATCTCTAAAGTAAAATTCATGTGTGTGATTGTTGTTGAATTTTAATGCATAAAAAATGTGATCATGTGACCACATAAAATACCTCACCATTAACAAGGTATTAGTGGTCTAAATACACGTTGAAGATCCATTAACATTCAATGAGTTAAATACAAATAATAATTATATAAAAAGAAAATAAATTCAAAGTTTAAAAATATAAAAACATGAAACTTGTAAAAAATGAGCAATATTTGGTATTTTATATTCATAATGGAGTTTCCATGGGTTTCCAACATTTTTAACTCTTTACAATGAGTTTCATATGAAAATATATAGGCACATTTAGGTGTGGAAACCCAATAGGCATTCCCTTCAAAAGTAACAAAAGAAAAAATACATTAATACAAGAAGAGGCACTTTGACTATCCCTTCACATTCTATTTATTCATTAGGTTGTAGTGAAATTTTTATTTGTAGATACACATCACAATGATAGTGCACATTCCCCAAATGTCCTACACTCTCTAGAGATAATCCTCTATTGATTTCTCTCCTTGTTCACAATCCTCATTTTCATAAATCTATATTTTTCATAATATTTCTATCAATTCTTTTGACCACCTTGTCCTTGTTATAGAATCTAGTACATGTCATGACTAGATCAAGAGAATGAATAGAAACTAAAAAAAAAAAATTGAGACCACTTATCTTGATGTTTTGCAACATTTTTATCTTCTTGTATTCCATTATTCTCTTGTGAAATTCCTCCAATCCCATGTGCCCAAAATCTATATAAAGTCTATTAATCTTGGAGAACAATTTTGAGGGTGGTACTACACTTTTGTAATTGTACTTCTTCCTTGTAGGGGAAGCCATTGGTCGTTGAATTTTTTTTTTTGCCACAATAGAAAATGTATTTTATTATTTATAAATAAAGTGATGTTTAACAAAATGAAATTAATAAAATAATCAATTTTAAATCTCTAATTATATCTATTTAATAGGTAAGAAAGATAAAAATTAGTCAAAATTATGTTTCCTACACTTATTTTTTATGACCAAATGGGATAGTTTCAAAGTATTCTTGAGAGTTGTATAAGGTTAACTAGAGTTTATGATTGATCTACAAACTA
Source organism: Sequoia sempervirens (assembly GCA_007258455.2). Classification (NCBI taxonomy): domain Eukaryota; kingdom Viridiplantae; phylum Streptophyta; class Pinopsida; order Cupressales; family Cupressaceae; genus Sequoia; species Sequoia sempervirens. Next base: position 1,204,700,760 of record VDFB02271358.1, on the reverse strand, counting down.
ATCCAAACTTTGAACTTAGTTTATAGTTTGTAAAACCTTGTAAACTATAGATGAAACATAGAATGCAACTAGAGCTTAAACTTTGGTTATAGTTTGCAAAAAATTGTAAGCTATAAAACTTTTTTGAATTCCATCTGGACTTTGGATCCACCTTGAAGTGTGTAAAAACCTACAAGCTGTTGCAAAAATCTTGGGTTTCTAGATTGTAATTGGTGTTCAAAATCTAGTTGCATTCTAAAATTTACAAATCTATAAAATGTTTTGGGAATGTAGAATTCATCTAGAGTTTAGAATCTAGTTGCAATTTACAACACATTTATAAATTGGAATTTTTTTTGGGAATGTGGCTACTAGCTAGACTTTAGATATGGTTTGTAGTTTGTATAAAAAAAATAATTTGTAAAAAAAATGGGTTGTGGATTTAGACCAAGGTTTGAAATAATGATGCATCAAATCACAAAACTTCCAAAATTAAATCTTGGAAAATAGCACGAGTTGGATCTACAAATGAAATAAATACTAAAACCATGAGAATCTAAACTAAAATCTAAATGCATTTAAACGTGTAAAGCTTTGAAGATCACCAAACAATTGAAATGTTTGGATTTGCAAGAAAACCCCACCTAAAAAGAGAAAAATAGAACAAAACTAAGAAACATCACACATAAACTAACCTGAAAAGGTGAGGTTTGATTTCATGTGGAGATGAATCTCCAAAAAAATATTAAATATTAAGCACAAACTCAAAAATGGTAGACAATTTCCAAAAGGAAGACCAAAGAAAGGAAAACAAAGTGTTAAGCCAAAAAAGAAACACACAAAAAAGACTCTACATAGGGAAGAATTGCACATGTTGGAGTTCAAACCTACTTTGTAATTTGTAACAACAAAAAACCTTCAAATTTTTAGATTTTTTAAAAAATAAAAGACTTCAACTCTTGGAATGACCCCTTTTGAACACTTTCATCCATCCAAAGTACAATTATACAAGAAAAACCATTTCAACACTTGAAAGACCCCTTTTGAACACTTTCATCCATCCAAAGTACATTTATACAAGAAAATCCATTTCAACCATCAGAATGACCCCTTTTGAACATTTTCATCCATCTAAAGTACAATTATACAAGAAAAGCCATTTTGATTAGAAAAGTAAAGCACGAGGATGAGTGAAAAGTCTAAACAAATAAATAAAGTCCCCAATTTCAACAAGAAAATAGGGGTGCATTGGAGATGTCATAACACCACTCAAATCCACCACTCAGGGTAACATCATCACTTAAACAATGACCAAGCCTCATTTTTATTTTGTGAGGAGATCTTTTTATGGGGGATAAATTTTGTGAAATTATTTTTTCACTTTAGAAATTGGAAAGATTTTGAAAACTTCTTAGTATTACTAGAATATTTTTTCTAAATTTTGTTATTTAAGTTCATGTTATTTCATATTGAAGCTCATATTTGTTTCTATCTTTTGACAAGTCACATTTAGCACCTATTGTATCCAATTTTGTACTTCTTATATGCATCATACATCCATCCATGTTAGTACTTGACTAACGAAAAATTCTGAACCCAAAGTATAGTACTTGGCTGATGAAATTATAAACTACTCTAGAAGAGTTTGCAGGTATTAATTTGGAGCGTTGAAGAGGAGGGGGAAAAAAATGACAACAAAACAAACAAATTAACGGCATTATCATAACAATGAGTTTGACTTGAAACTGTACGGTTGAATCTTGATAGCAATATCATAATTTGACACGCTGTCCGTCTATCTCTTGAATCACTTCCGCGGTGGGTCCCATTTCACTTATTGAATGATCCTATGCATCGTTAAATACATATAACCGGTGCGTTTTGTCGGGAGATTAGCCGCGTCCCTGTACTAATATCTGCCTGTCGGCAGGTACTGAAAATTATTACTCAAATAATTTTAACGCCCACGTTTATAACGACATACAAACGAAAAGTGTAGTACTCGACTGACGAAAATATTCCACTCAACAGTACGTAACCAGATTTTTGACTCGTGATAAGCCTTAGGTTCTTTGTTCGTTCTACCAAATGTTCCATCGGATTACACACATTGTTTTGATTGATCGTGCGGGCAACACATAAATTTGTAACAATTACTACTATGAAACTGTGAACTTCAGTTTGTTTTTTTCAAACGAATGCGAGCTTTGCTCTTTTTATCGGGATAAGGTATGATAGCCTAGAAATATTGCAGAGATTGTTTGTTATTGAGTCCTTTTATCTATTACATTTCAGAGATGTTTTAGAATAGATTAGTATACTTAACTGACCGAGAACCCATTTATGTTTATATCTTGCTTGGGCATCTCCACCATGTTTAGGCCGTTCTTATAAATTCTGTCTTCGCCTCCAGTAATTTCAGAAGTATATTTTACAGTTAAGAGTTGAGGATATGTAGAATTTCATTTGTCTAGGCTGTTTTTTATTACTGAGAAATTGGGTTATGTTGGATCGTCTTTGCCAAGTTGATGTTTTTTTCAGTAGTTATATGAAAATGATGTACTTGAATACCCAATTGGAAAATACAGTGAAATGATTGGAATCCTTGGATAACCTATTTGCAGATACAGTGAAATGATATGAACTTTTGCACTCCCAATTAACAATCACAGCGAGATGATTTGAATCCTTGAGCACCCGTTTACCAAAGACGGTGAAACGATATGAGTTTTTGCATACCCACTTAGCAATTATAGTGAAATGCATATGAGTCTTTGAAGATCCATTCACCAAACATGGGGACTGAAGTCCATGCACTGAACAGAGGAAAATAGTACATCAACTTTGTAGACTTCTCGTCCTTTAACAATATTTGAAAAGGGAACAAGCAGACCTATTTTGTGAAAAAAATGGTGACGACTTTCACTGGTAAGCTCATTATTCTTGCATTTGCAGGTCTTGAAATATTTCCTTCTCATTTGTAAAATTGTAATAAAAAGTTTTCATTATATAAAGAGAAAATCACAAGCATCTAAATCATCCACGCCTAGGTTCAGCAATTTTCATTAGGCATCATTCCAAATGTTTTTGCATCAGTAAGCACCTTGATTCATACAAATACTAGGAGTGAGACCTATCAGTGAACTTCAAAACTTGGTTTATTGAGTTTAAGCTTTATATGTAATAAATGTATACTGGACGACCTCCAGATCTCATGGCGTATAAAGAGTGAAGTTCAAATATTGATCAGATTGTTTTTTGAAATTTGGTATGAAAATCTTCAAAGTTGTAAATTCCTGCCTTGCATTGTATTGAATTGAGTTCATTTGTTTGGCTCAGATCTCTGGACCGATTTTTGTGGACAGTCGAGTTTGCTACCTTATTCTGCAGAATGTGGCGGGACCTGCCGCTTACCCCTATCTTTCAACGCTCAAATTCTACAAGCCTTCCGATTGCCTTCATGCAGCAAAAATGTTTTAATTTCGATCACACATTTGGTATTCTTGCTAGGATTTGGGTTTATTTTGCTTCTCAAATGGTCGAGGCAAACAAGCATTCTCAGAAATGTGAGGCCTCGAACACAATTCCAAACATCCATTGTGACAATTAATGTCATTTTGGGTATAGTAAATTTGGGATTGGGGATTGGGATTTTGTACAAGAAAATATGGGATGGGACTTCTAGAACTCCCCTGCACTATTTGCTTGTCCTGTCAGTGCAAGGTCTAGCATGGTTTATGCTTGCTTCGTCAGTAACCCTTCAGTGCACATGCACTGTAAAAACATTTCTTCGTATTTGGTGGACTATCACATTTTTGCTGGAGACGTTGGATTTTGTCTCTGCTGGGTTCAATTTTATGAGTTCCAGAAAACCTTCAACTCAACTTTTTCTTGCTTTAATTTCATGGTTAGCGAGTTGTGTGATGCTCATCTGTGCTGCGAAAGAGGATTTGCCAAATTCAGGGGGCAGTCATCTATCAGAACCCATTCTGAATAGGCATAACCAAAATGAGTCTTGGAATTCTGAGCCGGCCCAGGAAGATCCATTGCTGAAGAGGTCAAATCCAGAAGTGACTCCTTTTGCCAAAGCAGGGATCTTTGGCAGGATGACATTTTGGTGGTTGAATTCTCTTTTGTCCAAAGGTAGAAAAGAACTGCTTGAAGAAAATGATTTGCCTCAAGTTTGTGATGAAGATAAAGCGGAGAACAGTTATTTAAAATTTACTGAAGAGCTAGCTTGGCGAAAGCAAAAAAAACCATCTGCCAATCCGTCTGTTTTCTGGGCTCTGGCTCTCTGTCATTGGAAAAATCTGGCAAGCACCGGAATCTATGCTTTTCTCAAAACAACCACTATGTTTTGTGGCCCACTTGTATTAAATGCATTTATTGGATTTTCAGGAGGCAAACAATCATTCAAATTTGAAGGGTATGCTTTAGTGGGAGCACTCTTTCTAGCCAAGCTCGTAGAGTCCCTATCTCAAAGGCAATGGTATTTTGGCACTAGAAGGATTGGTCTCCAGATGCGCTCCTCACTAATAACAGCAATCTATGAGAAACAATTGAAGCTATCCAATAAAGCTAAACAGGTCCATGGAGCAGGAGAGATCATGAACTATATGTCTGTAGATGCTTATCGTATAGGTGAATTTCCCTTCTGGCTTCACCTGACTTGGACAGCAGTTCTCCAGCTTGTATTTTCTTTAAGTATCCTTTCACATGTAATTGGATGGGCTACAGTTGCAGCCTTGGCAGTCGTCATCCTAACTGTGATTTGTAATTCTCCATTAGCAAAAATGCAGCATAAATTCCAAACAGAACTCATGTCAGCCCAAGATGAGAGATTAAGGGCTGTCACAGAAGCTCTTATTCACATGAAGGTACTGAAATTGCATGCATGGGAGGAACATTTCAAATCTGGTATTGAAAAGTTGCGCAAGGTAGAGTACGAATGGCTATCAGCAGTTCAGTTTCTAAAAGCCTGCAATATAATATTGTTTTGGTCATCCCCAATTCTGGTTTCATCTGCTACATTTGCATCATGCTATCTTCTTAAAATCCCTCTAACTCCAAGAAATGTTTTCACGTTCATAGCCACTTTGCAACTGCTTCAAGAACCAATTCGAGTTTCTCCTGATGTCATTGCTGTTATCATTCAAGCGAAGGTCTCCTTGGGGCGTCTCGTCAACTTTCTAGAAAGCGAGGAGTTGCAGGATCTGACTGTTGAGTGTGGAACTCAACAATGGTCTGAACACTCTATCTTTGTCAAATCAGCGACATTAAGCTGGGATACCAATTCATCAAAACCCACATTGAGAAATATCCATATGGAGGTTGAACATGGTCAAAAAGTGGCTGTTTGTGGGGAAGTTGGATCTGGAAAATCAACTCTATTAGCTGCTATGCTTGGGGAGCTACCAAAGCTGAGCGGCCATGTGAGTATCCTTTGTATTTACTGTTCCCTTAACAGCAACCTACTTATTGATGCACTTTTCTTTTTGTCATTGTCCTGATCTCTTCCTTCTGCAGTTGCGAGTCTGTGGCACTCTTGCATATGTTTCTCAGACTGCATGGATTCAAAGTGGAACAGTGCGGGACAACATATTATTTGGGAGCCCCCTGTACAAGCAGAAATATAAAGAGGTGATCCAAAAAGCCTCACTTGAGAAGGACCTGGAGGATCTCCCCTTTGGTGATCTAACTGAAATTGGGGAGCGAGGTGTCAATCTGAGTGGTGGTCAGAAACAACGTATACAACTTGCCCGTGCTCTGTACCGGGATGCTGATATTTATCTTTTGGATGACCCTTTCAGTGCTGTTGATGCTCATACTGCTACTAGCCTCTTTAAGGTTCATAAATAATGCCACCTTTCTCTATTCTGTTGGCTTTCTTTTGATATAAACCTCCTGAAATATTATGTAGTTGGGAACAATTTTATCTCCATCTCATTTCCAGGTTATGATGTTTTTGTTTCCTTTGTTTTTAGAACAATTGTATATTCTGATGTGTAGGACTACATAATGGAAGCACTTTCAAAAAAGACGGTGATCCTTGTAACACATCAGGTTGATTTCCTACCAGCATTTGATACCATACTGGTTAGTGTGAGCTTGTTTGGTCATACAAGAGATGCCTGATTGCATATATAATGCTTAAGGGAGTTACATCAAGATGCTTTCTGGTTAGTGTAATTTATAAGAATTTAATGGTAGAAATTTCTGGAACTTCACCTTCGATTACAATAATAATAAGGCCAAACTTTGTTGCAGTTGATGTTGGATGGGGAGGTTCGACAAAGTGGGAGTTATCAAGAGTTATTAGCCTCAAGTGAGGCATTCCAAGAGCTTGTGAATGCACATAAAGACACGATGGATTCTAACAAATCGGTGGTTACAATGCCACCCTCGAAAGACAAACCTGTGAGTCAAGAAAGAGAAATTCAAAAGGTCAAGCCCCAAAAGGGACAAGAGAAATCATCTAAAGTGGATCAGCTAGTTAAAAAGGAAGAAAAGGAAACTGGGGATACTGGTCTGAAGCCATACATTGACTATCTGAAACAGAACAAAGGTTTCTTGTATTGTTCCATTGTTGGTCTTTCTCATCTTGTATTTTTGACCGGGCAGATTTTGGGAAATACTTGGTTGGCTGGTAAGGTGCAGAGTCCCCAAGTCAGCACATTGATGCTAATCATAGTCTACTCAAGTATTGCATTTGCATCTTCAATTTTTCTATTCCTTCGATCAGTCTTTGTAGTCATTTTGGGGCTTGAAGCATCGAACTCTTTCTTTTCTGAGCTCATGACTTCCTTATTTCAAGCACCAATGGCATTTTTTGACGCGACGCCATTGGGAAGAATTCTAAGCAGGGTACGTTTTGAGCCCTATCACTATGCAATTGTTTGTTTTCTTGATATTGCTTTGTCAAAAATATCATTAAATGTATTTAAGGAAACTAATTTGTCTTTTTCTTTTGCTTCATCTAACTTCTCAGGTTTCTTCAGATTTGAGCATTCTTGATGTCGATCTTCCTTTCAGCTTTACCTTCACTATGTGTGCCACTATGAGTGCTTACAGTAATATTGGTGTCGTAGCTGTTGTGACATGGGAAGTTTTGTTTGCTGCCCTGCCAATGATTTATTTGACAATTCAACTTCAGGTAAAAGCTTATTTTTTATATTATTTAGCTGCTTGAAAAAAACTTATAACTTTTTGTGTGTAAAGTATATCGAGTATCGACCATAAGATAAAGTCTTTTGGTTGTGACAATATTTGCTAGATAACTAAATTCAGGTTTTTTCAATTGAAACAGAAATACTACATTGCTTCTGCTAAAGAATTGATGAGACTCGTTGGTACAACAAAATCACCCATCGCAAATCATTTTGGTGAATCCATATCAGGAGCAGTGACAATCAGGGCTTTCAAGGTGCAGGATCAGTTTATGAAGAAGAACTTGGATCTGATTGACAAAAATTCAAGTCCATTTTTCCATAGTTTTGCAACTAATGAATGGTTGATTCAACGTATAGAGGTATTAAGTTCTATAGTTCTTTGCTCATCTGCTCTTGCTATAGTCCTACTCCCAGCGAGCACCTTCAATCCTGGTATGCAGATGGAACTAAAGATTATTTGTGTTCTTGCCTGTTCTAGAATCTCTGTTGTTATAGTACACTCTTGGATAAAGAGGATCATAACTAGTTACTTGAACTTGTACAGGTTTTGTTGGGATGGCCCTATCCTATGGCCTCTCTATGAACTTATTATTGGTTTTCAGTATTCAAAACCAATGCACACTAGAAAACTATATTGTATCTGTAGAACGCATCAAGCAGTACATGTGCATTCCTCGTGAAGCACCAGCAATAATAGAATCTTGTGGGCCACTGGAGGATTGGCCCTCCCATGGTAAAGTGGAATTGCAAGACCTGAAGGTACTTTTAGTTGGGCTTCCTAACCAGAGAACTAAAATCCCCACCTTCTCAGCTATATTTTATTGTTGGTGAGAGTATAATTTGATGTCTTTCCTAAACCGTATTCCGTGTCGGTGCAGATTAGATACAGATCAAATAGCCCTCTTGTTCTTCGGGGAATTACTTGTACTTTTGAAGGAGGGAAAAAAGTTGGGATTGTTGGTCGAACGGGAAGTGGAAAGACCACTCTCATCAGTGCCATTTTTCGCTTGGTTGAACCTGCAGGGGGTAGAATCCTCATTGATGGTTTGGATACCACCTCCGTTGGACTTCATGATTTGCGGTCGCGGCTTGGAATTATTCCTCAGGAACCAACTCTTTTTCGTGGAACTGTTCGTTTCAACCTTGATCCATTATCTGAGCACTCAGATTCGGCAATTTGGGAGGTCTTTAAATACCGCTTCACATGACTTCTGCTTTCATTTTATCATACAAAGTAGAAAATAGGAAATAATTTAATATTTGTTCTCTTTGATGAAGGTTTTGGATAAGTGTCAACTTGGAGATGTTATAAGAGAAAAGGAAAGTTGCCTTGATGCGCCAGGTAAATTTTATATGGAACTTATGTTTCCA
>VDFB02271358.1:1204572887-1204692141 GCA_007258455.2 Sequoia sempervirens | reverse complement strand
AATTCGGTCTATAGGTGATCTTCAAGCTTCTCTTAGGGATTCATTGATTTTGAATGCTTTGATGAAATGATGACACCTTTTAACACCTTACTCTTTGACAAATCTACATACAAGGCCAAACCCTTGATGTAGAGATATGGAGATATGCAAGTAGATGCTCCAATGAATGTAGACTTGATAATGCCTAGAATGCTTGAGAATGATTAAGTGAATGAGTGAATGAATGTATAAATGTATTAGGTGAATGGGGGTGAAAATGAGAGGAAAACCCTTTATTTATACTTGATTATACAATTTTTTTCGAAAATACCACATCACAAGCTGACCTCAAGGTCTAGAAAATAATGTCTTGCCAAAATTTTGAAATATTTTTTATTTTTGTGCCAAGTGGGACTAAGTCGCCCCTAGTGGCGACTTGGTCCCACGAAGGAAATTTTAATAGATTTCGGGAATTAAAGTGTATTTAATGATGTTTAAAAGAATTATTCTCTGAAACACACTTAAGTAGGGCCTATAAGTGCATTAAGGGGCCATTTAAACATGAGAAAGGGTCAAATTATTGATGACAAGCCTAGAAAAATGTGAAAGTTTGTTACAACTCTTTACAACACTTTGAAATAAGGCTTGGTAAGTGATAAAAAAAGGTTATTTAGGTGAATTATAATGAAAAGGTCCTAAAAAGGTGTGAAAGTGAGTTACAACACTTCACAACACTTTTACAAGACATCATAGAATGCTTATTGATTCTCAAGGATCTAAGACCTAATGTGAATGTATTGCCAAAATCACAAAGAGGGCCTAAACATGAAGAAAAAGTAGAAGGGTTACTTTTTCCGTGTCCACAATAATAATCTGATTAATAAGTATGGGAAATAGTAATATCGTCCATATTAAAAGATTTAATAATTATATAATATGAATCAAAATATCAATGTCAAGGATAAGGTTGGTATCAATGAAGAGTAATAAGACTATTAAAAAGAACCCCATGATGTTTCTTTTAATATTATCCCTAAAATTGACTCCAACACTCCCTTTACTCTTAATAGCATTATACGTGATATTATTTATTGCTATTACTAATAGTAATATATATTATTAATCTTACCATCATTATTATTATATTACTATCAAACAGAATGAGATTATGTCTTTTTTATTTTGATCCACAAAAGAAAACAATACTCTGAATCTAAATGCCTAAAATTGTAGGTTTTCAATAATATATATTGTGTTTTCAGACATTGAATCTTCATTAAAAAATATATATTAAAAGAAGAGATTTTTTTTATTAAATAAAGCATGTATTATTATTGTAGAGACAATAGTTTAAAACTACTCTTTTATTTGTTGCGATGTATGGCAATAGAAGATCCGTGTATCTATATTTTTCATTTATTAGTAAATATTATTTTATTTATTTATTTATTTTGAAGCTGTTGTGTGCAACTCACAGTCAACACATTGATTTTCTTTTCACTTCTTCGTGGTAGAACAACAAAATTTTATTTTTGTTTAAAAATAAATAACATTCATTTAACTAGTTTAAAATAGAAATATCATTTGGAAGGATAGATTCACAGATTTTAGATAGTATAAACGTTGTCCAACCAGCAAGTTATTATTTACTTCTCTGTCCTTTTTCTTTAATTTCCTTTCTAATGACAACAAGAAGTGAGGTTTTTACGTTAATAATTTATTTATGCGCTATTTTTTTTTAAATGGTAAACCTGAGATTTGTGGGGGCACAAATCCCATGGGGGAGTCGCCTCCCCAGGTGAGGAGGTCAGGGTTGTACAGGTTGTGGTTCCTACACCGAGCATAGGTATGATAACATAAAAAATGCAAAAAAACATACATAGAAACATACATAGCATGATGATCAGGGACCCACCAGAATAGGAGCATAAATAATGGGAGAGCTGACAGAGCAATGGCTATCCAGCCCCGAAAATGCACCAGGGCATGGATATGCCCATCTATGTCCATCCACGTTCCGTGCAGTAAGTCCGTGCAATTTAACTGTCTGTTCCGTGCAGTAAGTCCGTGCAGTGCAGTTTTATACGGAAGCAGAAAAACGGAGTTGGTAGTAATAATGTTTTATTTTATCGATTTAGTTTGTACAGCGGCAACAAACGGGGCAGTGTCAATTTTTTTTACGATTACCTATTCTTGTATTATATTTTTCACCCTTAAACAAACTGTAAATATATTATGTTATATTTATATTATAGTTTTAAATATTTTTTACTTAAATTTAGAATCAAATTTGAAATTTAGTGAAGGCCAATGTTATAAGATTGTTAAAAAAGAAAGGATTATTAAAAAAAATTCCTGTATTTAAACTATATTATAATAGTAGTAAAAGATTTAATGAGATAGATATAGATTGTATCAAATTAATTGTTTAATAAAATATGTGTAAAAGTTAGTTTTAAGAGGTGAAAACATTTTTATCTTGGTTAGTTTTATTTATTTTCTATTAAATATAAAATTATTTTGTCATTTTTTTTATAAATTTAATCTATTTTGGAATTAAATAGATGTTATTGTGTAATTAAAATCTTCCTTCTATTTGAAATATATTTAACCTATTTTTTTTATAACTTAGTAAAACTCTTAATAATATATCATATTAGTAGTTTTATTGAACATGTTTAAAACTTAGTTTTATGACATGTGATAATAATTTATTAAAGATTATGAAATTTATTTTAATGAGTAAGGTATTTTAGCTAATATAAATAATTGTTAACAATATTAACAATATTATCAACAATTAACAATTCTAACAATATAATAAAAAATATATTAAAATATAATATTTTTAATTGTTAATTATGAATATTGTTAATTGCTAATTGTTAATAAAATTGTTAATTGTTAATATTATTAACAACTTAACAATTAACAATTATTATATTAGTTAAAATACCTTACTTGATTTAAAATAAATTTCACAAACTATTATCACATGATGCCATAAAACTACTAATATGATAAACTGTTATATCATTAAGAGTTTTACATCTATTTTGTAAATATACAACATTTATAAATAAACAATCTTTAAAACTAACTAAGATGAAAATATTTTTACCTCTTAAAACTAAGTCTTACACATGTTTAATTAAACAATTTATTTGATACAATCTATATCTATTTCATTATATGTTTTCCCACTATTATAATATAATTTAAATACAAGAATTTTTTTTAATAATCCTATTTTTTTTAACAATCCTATAACATTCTCCTTCACTAAGTTTCAAATTTGATTCTAAATTTAAATAAAAAATATTTAAATCTATAATAATATTCATATATTTTTACAATTATAATAGTATAATATCAATAAATATATTTATATAATATTATAAATATATAACAATATTATAATATAATTATAGTATTTTATGTATTATAATAATATTATTATATTTGTATATATAGTAGCATACTTATATTATAAAAATATATGTAAAGTACGCCCAGAGATATCCTTCTCAAGGTGCCTATTTTTAATCAATTGAAGCTTAACCCAAGTTGAAGCTTAACCCTAACCATAAAGCTATTTGAACCCTAATTGTAACCCTCTTTGAAGTTGGTTCGGATTACTAGCTCATAGACAAGGACAAATTCCCTAGAAGAGTGTCTTTCAAGTTTGAAAAAGTGTAGATGGAAATCCCAAACTTCTAAATGGTTGTAACTAACTCCTAGCTCACCCAAACGGTTGATCATCTCACTAAGATGTGCATGTTCAACAAAATGTTAAAATTCATAAAAATCAAACTAAAAGAGTGGAATATCCAAGTCTTTAGAAATATTTTCAGATAAAGGATCTCCTTGAAAGTAGAATGGCTAAGATCCTAAAAGACCTCTCAAATGATTTTTCTTACATCCTAATAGAAGAAGAGAGGAATCTCATAGTTCAATTGGATGGTGTCTAGAGTTTGAATAAATCTATTGGAGGAAGAAATCAAGGATTGAATGACTTAAATAAGGTGTAAAACCAAGTTTTTTCATTTAACATGCAAAATGAGAAGGCAAAGAATCATACTATGAAGATTGAAGATGCTTATGGATAAAATTTTGATGATCCTAACACCATCAAGGCTTCCTTGGTTTCCTCTTGGGAAAAAATGCTCATTAGAGAAATAAATTTCTTACATAAAAGTGTAATAGGCACCTCAAAAAGGATATATCTCAGTTTATTTTATATATATATGCTAGTTTTAAAACCCTAGCCCCAATCTTCACCCTAATGCTAACACCAAGATTTATCTTACAACCCTAATTGAACCCTAACCCTAATTAAATTTTAATCCTAACCCATGAGCCTAATTGTAATTCTTCTTCTAACCTTAATATTACTTCTAACTCTATTCATAATAATAATTTTAATAATAACCCTAATTCTAATGGCAACCCTATCTAACTATAATACTAATTAAACCCTAAGCCTAATTAAACCTAACTCTACTTGAACCATTACCCTAACCTAACATTAACCCTAACCCTAATTGTATTGAACCCTAATTGAATTGTAACCCTAACCCTACTTGAGTCCTAACCCTAACCCTAAGATTTACCCCAATCTTTATCCTATCACCCAAACCTTAACCTTAACCCTAATTGAACCATGTCCTAACCCTAACCATAATTGAATTGTAAACCTAATTAAACAAAAAATATAACTCAAAATCTAATTGAACCCTAACCCTAATATTCATCCCAAGATTTATTTTAAAATTCTAACCCTAATTTAACCCTAACCCTAACCCTAACACTAACCTTCAACCTAATATTGACCCCAAGATTCATCTTAGAACCCTAATTCTAATTGAATCATAACCCTAATTGACTTTTAATCTTAGCCTTAAATTAAACCCTAATTCTAATTCTAACCCTAGCCTTAATTATAACTCTATTCATGATTATAATTTTAATACTAACCTTAATTCTAATGACAACCCTAATTCTAACTATAATACTAATTGAATCCTAACCCTAACCCTTATTAGAACCCAACCCTTATTGAACCCTTACCATATCCTAAAATTAATCCTATCCCTAATCCTAATTGTGTCTAACCCTAATTGAAACCTAACCCTAACTCTAGTTCTAACCCTAGCCTTAATTCTAACTCTATTCATGATTATAATTTTAATACTAACCTTAATTCTAATGGCAACCCTAATTCTAACTATAATACTAATTGAATCCTAACCCTAACCCTTATTAGAACCCAACCCTTTTTGAACCATTACCATATCCTAAAATTAATCCTATCCCTAATTATAATTATGTCTAACCCTAATTGAAACCTAACCCTAACTCTAGTTGTGTCCTAACCCTAACCCCAACCCTTATCCTAACCTTTACCCAAAGTTTTATCCTATAACCCTAATCTTAACCTATCCTTAATCTTAATTGAATTTTAATCCTAATTGAACCCTAACCCTAATTGTAACCTTGATATAACCCCATGCTAACTCTTACTCCAAGATTTATCTTAGAATTCTAATTGAACCCTAATCCTAACTAAGCCATAACCATAATCATAACCCAATTATAATCATAATCCTAACTAAGTCATAATCATAATCATAATAGTAAATAATAATGTTTTTTTTTTTTTCATATGATAAACTTATATGTAAATGTAATTCTTAATCACATTATTTTTTTTAAAGATAGATATGCTAGTTCTAAATATATTACTTTAAAAATTTATTTTATGTGTAATAATAAATTTATTATATTTTTTTAGTTAATTTTATAATTTTAAATTGATTTTAGATGTGCATTTATTATAAAAAAATATCTATTTAAGTTGTTATTTTGTACGATAAAACCTTTAGTAAAGCCTTAAAATTACACATTTAAATAATATATATAGAAATGTCCAGAGATACCCTAACCCTAACCCTATTTGTATTCTGTAATTAAATTATAACCTTAATTGAATCATAACACTAATTGAACTCTAACTTAACTTTAACCCTAATTGAACCCTAACCTTAATCTTAATAGTAACTAAAATTGAGTCCTAACCCTCATTAAATTATAACCCTAATTGAACCTCAAGCCCTAATCTTAATAGTGCACTTTACCCTAACCCTAACCTAGTTGAAATCTAACCCTAACCCAATTAAAATCTAACCCTAACCCTAAAACCTAATTGAATTCTAACCCTAATTGAACCCCAAACTTAATTGAACACTAACTTGAACCCTAACACCCATATACAAGTCAATAATTTTTCTTCAAATAATTAATTTAGAGGATTGAATATAATTTCATTAAGACATAATGTTTCTTGGTATAATTAGTTTGGAGGATTGAATATAATTGCATTAAGACAAAATGTTTCTTAACATAATTATTTTGGAGGATTGAATATAATTGTATTATCCAGGACATAGTAGAGTTTAAAAATAAGCACTAAACTAAAAAAATGGCAAAGGTATACACATTTCACCCTTACACTTATAGTAAAAAATTTAAAGCAATGAATTATTTTAATTTTAAAGCAACAAGTGTTCAAGAGTTAAATAACTTAAATTAATCATATATTTAAAATTGTTTTTTTAAATAACACTCATATACAAGTGTAAAATGTTTCTTGGCATAATTAGTTTAGAGGATTGAATATAATATCATTCTAGAGGCAAAGAAGGATTTAAAAATAAGCACTAAACATTAAAAATGGCAAAGGTATACAAATTTCACCATTAGACTTATACTAAAAAAATTAAAAGCAAAGACTTTATTTTAATTTAAAAGCAACTTGTTCAATAATAAAAATAAATTAATCATAGGTTTAAAATTATTTTAAATCAATCGTAACTTATTCTAATCATATGCTTATCACTATATGTTTTCTTATATTTATAGACATGGACAATTTCTCTAAAATTAACTAACATTTTCATCATCATGAAGTGATGGTAAAAATAACTAACTTTTTTATTCATCAAACAACAATCTAGTAAAAAAACTAATCTATTTAACTTTTGTATGGGTAAACTTGTTTATTATAATTTTATTTTAACTGAATCTGATTTTTATTTTTTTTTAATTTAAATTATTTTATACTTATCACTATATGTTTTCTCATATTTATAAGCAAGGAAAATTTCTCTAAAATTAACTAACATTTTCATCACCATGAAATAATGATAAAAATAACTGAATTTTTGATATTATAAATATATAATAATATTATAATATAATTATAGTATTTTATGTATTATAATAATATTATTATATTTTTATATATAATATAAATATAACATAATATCTTTACAGTCTGTCCAAGGGTGAAAAATATAATACAATAATTGGTAATCGTAAAAAAAAATTTAAATTAACATTGCCTCGTTTGTTGCTGCTGTATAAACTAAATCGATAAAATAAAGCATTATTACAATCTACCCTGTTTTCTGCTGCCGTATAAAACTGCACTGCACGGAATACAGACAGTTAAATTGCACGGACTTACTGCACGGAACACAGAAAGTTATATCCGTAGCATGGATGGTCATAGATGGGGCATATCCATGCCCCGGTGCATTTTCGGGGCTGGATAGCCACTGCCAGCTGACAGCGCCATTAATGATTTTTTTTGCATTTTGTCAGGTGAACGATGGGCGGGAGTTTTTTTAAAATGGATGGCAAAACGGTCTTGTCGAAGTATATTTTCTGGCCATTGGGGAGAATGCAGAGGCTGTACTACCTAAATTATTCGACAACGAGTGTTTCCAAGAACACATTTTCCATCCCTCTATGTTCGTCTGCAGCTCTGTAAGTACTTGATGGTCTTCTCAAATTCCCTCACATGTAATTAAATAAACTAAGAGAGATGAATTGAAGCAAGCGTTCCTATCAGATATCAATCAAGTTTTATGCATTTTACCAACATATGGTATCAGAGCTTGTAAATTCTTTGGGCATGTGATAAGTGATGGATAGTTGATATCCACAAGCGACATGAGAAGACAAGGATAGAGTATTACAAATGACTTGGGAGGTTGCAAGTCATTTGAAGGCAATAAGTAATGACAATATTTTGATATTTTTCTTGGGAAGGTTGTGTGAATGGAGGCATTTTGGAGATTGATAAACCCGCAACGTGTGGAGGAGCATGGATTGATGGAAAGGTGAAGATCATGAAGGAAGACTATGACTATAATAAGCCACTATATTGTTGTGCATAACATGTGCTCAATGAGTGTTGTGGTCGGTCTATTTCAAAGGTAATAATTCTTGCATGAGTTCAAAGTCGACCATGAGGGAAGGAGAGTTGTGAGATCTGAGGCACGTCATGGGATCAAGAATGATATCTCTTAATGGTGGCAAGTGAATGATGCCATTTTTTTGTAGGTTGATGGTATGATATATATTGCAATTTTATTTTTTATAGTTGCATGAAAGAGTCCAAGGTGTAGTTCAGGTGGTGTAGTTTAGTTAGCCAGAGTTTTTGGTTTTTTTCAACGTGTGAACACTTTTAGATTAGTTTATTTAAAGATGGTGTGAAAGCTTTGTGGAAAGGGTGTTTTCTATAATTGAAGATATAAGGTGGTCATATATGAATGTGAAAGGGTGCACAAGTAATGCATTAACTTGGTATTGAATTGTTTGATAAAATGCCTCTAAGAAATTTAGGGAAAGCATAATATCTAATGTTGAGGACTAAATCTGCAGGTCAAGAAGATGAGGACCCAAAAAATGATCCAATCAAGAGTGGGGAAATCATTTGTTTGCAACATATGAGGACTCATAAATGACTACATTTAAACATTTGCATGCATCTCCTAATAGTGGTAACTTGGAGGTAACTTGCTTTTAAAGAGAAGATACAACTCACACTATCCCCTGTCAATTATTTCCTTATGAAAAGTTTTTGTTTCATACACACCAACAATGTAATGAAGTCCACCTTCAAATTTTAGAACAACTAGATTTGGTATAGTAAAAATGACATTTCACTTTCTTCATCTGCTTGAACAAAAAAATGCTCACACTATTTGTAGTGTTGGAAAACACACTGTCCCCTATCAATTATTTCTTTATGATTTTTTTTTTTCATACACGCCAACAATGTAATGAAGTCCACCTTCAAATTTTAGACCAAATCTTTGGCACAAAAAAATGGCATTTTACTTTCTTCATCTGACTAGAACAAAAAAATGCTCACATTATTTGCAATGTTGGAAAACACACTCTCCCCTGTCAGTTATTTCTTTATGAAAAGTTTTTTCTTCATATGCACCAACAATGTAATGAAGTCTACATTCAAATTTTAGAACAACTCTTTGGTACAATAAAAATGGCATTTCACTTTTTTCATCTGATTGGAACAAAAAATGTTCACATTACTTCCAGTGTTGGAAAACACACTAGTCCCCTATTAGTTATTTCCTTCTGCAACTTCAAAGCTACAGGGTGGGTAGGATGGGGAGGAGTTGCAAGCGGGGGATACATAAAACTATCCAAATTCACTTGAGGCATGAATAACCAATGGGGTTGTTCTATGTATAGGGTTTCACAAGAGTATGTGGGTGGTAGGCTTCTTAACACTTAGTGTTTGCCAACATTCGAATTATGAAAATACTATGAATGTAATGGAAACAATACAAATCAGACCTTAAACAAAAATAAACTATTTTTGGTTTTTCAATATATATCTTCCATGTAGAGGGTTTTATGATAGTATGTGGGTTGTAGGTTTCATAACACCCAGTGTTTTCCAACATGCAATTATAGTAATGAAAACCTTTTCTTAATTAGAGAGTATGAATATAATGAAAGGAACCTTAAAAATCAATCTCCTTTTCTTTTGATAAAATCTTCCTCTTATCTTTACAAGTCCTTTTCTAAGTGGTTAATTTTAGTCTTCCATTATTTCAATACAATTTCAACACTTCCAACTATTGCAAATATAATCACAGGTTGGAAAACATAGTGGGTTGTGAGTAATATGATTGTACTTGTTCTAAGCTCAAGGGTGGAGTGCTTGTTCTAAGCTCAAGTGTGGAGAGCTTAGGGAGGAGTTGTAGGTGGGGGATACATAAAACTAATCAAATTAACCTAAGGGATGAGTAATCAATTGGGTTGTTACATGTAAAGGGTTTTGCAATAGTATGTGGGTTACATGTTTCATAACACCCAATATTTTACAACCTACAATTGTTGTAATGAATTTTTGTTCTTATTTAGAGAGTACAAATGTAATGAAAGGAACTTTCAAAATTTATTGAAACTATTACTTAGAGTAAAAATTGTGTTTCAATTTCCTCATACGATGGTAAAAGCAATGCAAAAAATAATTGTAGGTTGAAATTTAACACAGTGGATTGTAAGTGATCGCATTTTTCTTGTTCTAAGCTCAAGGGTGGAGAGCTTGGGGAGGATTTGTAGGTGGGGGATACATAAAACTAATCAATTTTACCTAAGGGGTGACTAACCAATTGGTTTGTTATGTGTAGATAGTTTTACAACACTATATGGGTTGCAGGTTTCATAACACACAATGTTTTCCAACCTGTAATTATTGTAATGAAAAACTTTTCTTATTTAGAGAGTACAAATATAATGAAAGCCACTTTCAAAATTTACCACAATTGTTACTTAGAGTAAAAATTATGTTTTTAGAGAAAGAATCTCTTCAATCAATACATTATCTATCTCATTCACTTTGGTTTTCTTCTTATCAAATGTTTTTAGAGAAAATTCCTTTTTCATTTCATGCATTCTAGTACCTATTTCTCTTGTTCTACATTACCATTTTCCCATTGCACGTATTGCACATGCACCTTCCTCAACTTCTCAAGAGCAGGAAGAATCTCTTCAGTCGATACATTATCTATCTTATTCACTTTGGTCTACTTCTTTTCAAGTGTTTTTAGAGTAGAAGTATAGAGGGATATGGGGAGGGAGAGGTCTAGTGAGGTAGCATGGGAGGGATAAAGGGAGAGAGAGGAAATGAGAGATACATAGAGAGTTAGGTAGAGTGAGTGATGGTAGATAGGGAAAGTAGAGAGGGAAGGGGATAGAGAAGTATATAGAGGGGGAAGATGGGAAGGAGGGAGAGGCATGTAGAAATAGAGGTGGAGTGGGATGGATTTAGGGAAAGGTAGGTCGAGAGGGAGAGGGAGTGTGCAAATAGAGAGAGGGAGGGAGGGAAAGAGAGAGGGGGAGGGAGAGAGGTGTAGGTAGAGAGAGGTAAGGTGCAAGGAATAAAGAGAGATGTAGCTAAAGCTAGATACAAAGGTAGGGTGGGAGAGGTACAAAGAGAGAGATCTAGTGTGTATGTGAGAGAGAGAGGGGGGGGAGAGGTAGAGACGGGGGTAGGTAGAAAGATGGATTTTTATTGAATACAACCCATGTATATATTATAATTATTAATATATTCTTTTTCATCATGTTTATATCAAATGTTCTTAATATTTTTATGTAGGATTAAAATTCTAGTTCTACCCTATTGGTTGTAACATATTTGTGGTCATTTATCAAAACAAAAATATGTAATTATATCTCCAATATTTGAAATGTACATAAAGTTATAAGTTTGTCCCATGAGTTTGGATGGAGTGGTAGGGATATTCATATCTTTATTTGACACAAAATACAATCAATTGAATCTGAAAATTGAAAATATATTTCATATTTGGCAACCTAGGGAGCACATGTAGATAGGTAAGATATGAGGACCAATGAGAGAATAATTTTGGTGGAGAAAACTTCCCTCCCTCTCTCCCTCACACATACACACAACCTCTCTCCACCTACACCTCCCTCCCTCCCTCCCTAACTCTCTCTATACCTACCTCTCCTACCCTACCCCTCTCTATCTCCATCCTTCCCTATTTCTCTCCCTCGCTCTATCCCTCCCACCCTACCACTCCCTATCTCCCTCCTTCCCTCTTTCTCTCCCTCTATCCCTCCCACCCTACAACTCCCTATCTCCCTCCTTCCCTCTTTCTCTTTGTCCCTCTATCCCTCCCACCATACCATTTCCTATCCCCCTCCTTTCCCTTATCTCTCCCTCCCTCTATTATGATATAATCATAACTACTTTTCAAATCTATGTCTCCCTTGCTCACTCACTGACTAGTACCTTATGTTATTTGTATAATTGTGAAATTTTATATGGACTTGGATATTCTAACCTTTTCAATTTTAACTTATCAACCATCTCTTTTGGCAATAAAATATCTTTACTACCATTATTTATGACAAATGTATAGCACTTATATTTAGTTTAGTTGATTTATCACATTTAAATATGGTCCTCCACCTTTTCAATTGTTTCTTGTATAGTGACAACTTCATTGACAGTTTTGATAATTTCATTGTTAGATTTGTCACTATAAATAGGTGGATCCATTCTTTCTTTCACATGTAGAATGAATTGAGAAACATTTTGATATTGGTAATTACTCATATCCAATAATGGAGGAAAATAATAAGAAATTTATTGGTTGGTCATTGGTGGTTCTTGTAACATCCACAATTGGTTTTTTCTTGGAAAAAAAATTGAACCATTTCTATGATTTTATCCACTAAATTTTATGAAATCTAATATCATATGTGGTTGTGTCAATTGATTCAATTTATGGTTATGAAAGGTTGTGCCTTGTTGATAAGCCCAAGTTGATTTAGTAGAGGCATCAAATTTGATTGAGGATATTTCTTGTCTAATTGAATGACATCCTATACATATTTGGTTGATACAACACTTGGTCTTGTCATGTTATACCCTTACCCCTATGGTGTGTATCGGGTTATTAGTAGTCAGCTTGTGGCTCTTATTGAAGAATATTGGAGGTATCCCACTTGAAGTGAATTAGGAGGTTGCCACATCGAAGTGGTAGTTAATTATCAAGTATTAGTAACATATTTCAGATTATATTCTTCTTGTGCAAGTTATTTCATAACAATTGGTATCAGAGCATGATCTTAGCACCATAGAGGAAAGACATTTTCTCAATATTGGAGGTGATTTGGGTAATAGCATATCTTTCATATTTTGGTGATTTTTTTAATTTTTAAAGGGTTTTTGAAGACCTTATTAAAGAAGCTACATTCCATATTTCAAGGGAATTTGAGTATAATTGAGTGAATTATTGTAGAATTAGGGTTTCTACACAATTTATTTGGAATCTGCATATATCTCAAATCCTATTGAATTGGAGACTAATTTTTATTGGGTTTTGAAAGAAATAATATAGGATACTACAAGTTCCAAAATTTGGAGAAATTGAGGAATAAATGAGTTATTGCAAAATTATAGGCTAAGTGAACTGTAGATTTTTGGGTAGGGCTTATAGCTACTTTTGCACTCTTAGGATGTTTTACCTAAAAGGAGAGAGATAAACCCCACTCAAAAGTATAGGTAGGTTCACTCAAATTATGAAATTTATGGTGTTATTAAGGCTAAATGAGATGATCTAGATGCAACTAATCTAAGTAATTGATTGATTATGAATGCAAAACCTAAGAAACAAGTGATGTTTGAAACACATTGTGTAATGTAAAATCACAAAGTAATGAATGCAAAACTAAACAGAACTGAACCAAACTAAAAGTGTGCACTTAAAATGTGGATTAAGACTAGAAATAGCCTTTGAAATGCTAATAATCCTAATTTGTAGGCCTGGTGGGACTCATTCACCATTCTAGGCGAATTAGTCCTAGTTATGTAAAACTGAGTCAAAACCTATTTCTGACAACAAGGTATCTAAAAATGCAGAAAAAACAAAATTGACCTAGAAGTGGGACTCATTCACCACCCATGGTGAATGAGTCCAATTTTGAAAATTTGAATATTCAAAGGTGGAATATGGAGCTCTCCGTCTGCACTTTGATTCTCTACAGGTGTCCACTTCTGAAACTTTGATTTCTGAACCTGAAAGTGAGTTTTTGTTGATATTTTTACTTTTTGAATGAAAATAAGACCTAAAAAACTTTGCAACTTGATTCTTAATGGTTTCCAAGCTTCCAAGAAGTCTAAATCTACAAACACACAAGACAAGAGAGAGAAATGTTGAATGTTAGGGCATGGGGGTTTGTCTTGGTCAAACCCCTTTTAGGTAATTAAACCAAAATGATGAAATAATGTAGTGAAACATGCAACAATGGAGTTGATTACTTTTCCATGATGTTTGATCTTGAAAGTATGTAGCAAAACATGAAGGATCTACCCTTGAAAGTCTAAAAATTGATACCTTGGTGACTTGAAATGATGAAACCCCAAGTTGCTTGACTTGAGATGGAATACTGGTGGATAAATGAATGATAAGAGATGTGAATTAGGGTTAAAATACTTATATTTATAGGAAATTCACCTATTTTACCTGGTAATACCTCATCACAGGCCGACATGAAGAAATAATAAACTTAAATTTCACTTTTTTCCCACTCAAAGGTCAAAATTGGGTCAAATGGGACTCATTCACCACCCATGGTGAATGGATCCCACCTGGATAGGACTGATTCACCATGGATGGTGAATGGGTCCCACAAGGGCTTTTTTGACAACTAAGATGCCAAGAGATAAGGAAATAAGGTTTAAATTGCAACTTTGTCAAGTATTTGATCAATTTAAGCCTCGGGATGCACAATATGGTTTAATAGGGGCCTATTAATGATGATGTAAAGAGTAATTAGGGCTTGGGACGCAAACAATAGTGTGAAAGTGTAATTAAATACACTTTACAACGCTAAAATGAGGTCCACATGGCCTAGAAATGCACAAGAACCAATGTGAATGTGCAAGACACATTACAACACTAGTTTAAAATTAAGTTTATTTTACAAGCCTTCTAGATTGATGTGATAATGTTATTAAACACATTTTATAATGCTGAATTAGAAATGGGTTCATTAAGTCTAGAAAAGCGTGAAAGTCCTTTACAAGACTTTACAACACTTTTACAAGACATCATTAAATGCATTTGCAAAGGTCCAAGACTTAGTGTGGATGCATAAAATCCCCCACAACACTAAATCAAGGCCTCATTAAATCCAATTTATCATGAATTATTCCCATGTCAAGCAAGAGGTCCTTTTTTCTATGACACAATAAGTTACAAAAAAATAGAGTATTTGGACTTTATTTGGATGATTTATTGCAAAATTATCTTTCGAGACCTTTACAACAAAAAGTAGCCACAAAAAAAAGAAAAAGAAAAGGGAACAAGAAGTAGAACAAGAGAAAGAGAAAGAGAAAGAGAAAGAGAAAGAGAAAGAGAAAGAGAAAGAGAAAGTGCAAGAGCAAGAACAAGAGTAAGACAAGTGTAGGGACAAGAAGAAGAAGAAGAAGTAGTAGTAGTAGAAGAAGAAACATAAGTAAAAAAGAGAGAAAAAGAACAAGAACAAGAGAAAGAGCAAGACAAGAGTAGAAACAAGAAGCAACAGTAGAAAAAGAAGTGGAAGTAAAAAATGAGATGGAGAAGAAGAGAAATAAAAAACTTAGCATTAAGGACAATGTTTTTGTAAAGAGGAGGGCAATGTTATTCCCTTACTCCTATAGTGTGTATCGGGTTATGAGTAGTCGGCTTGTGGCTACCTTAACTCTTAATTAAGTCATATTATCATTATTATATTGTTATTTAGTTACTTAGGAACTGACCTAGGGCTTATATAGGGCTATCTAAGTCATCTTGGGTGATATCCTAGGCATAAATAGGTATATATAGGAGGTTCTAAGTAGATTATTTCATCATCATGTGGAGTATTGTGTTCTTATTGAAGAATATTGAAGGTATCCCCCTTGAAGTGTATTAGGAGGTTTCTCCCTTGAAGTGGCATATTATTATCAAGTATTTGTAGCATATCTTAGATTATATTTGAGGCATGATAATGTGACTTTGTATTCCTTATTGCATTTTATTTCATCGCAAGTGGACAAATATCAAATATCTTTGGAAAGAAGCTTCTAGGTCATTATTATTCCTTTTGTATATCTTATAAGTATAAAAAATGTAGGATCCAATACCCATAAGTAATGTCTTAATAAATTAATTTGATTTGACAATGTGTACATGATATCAAATTTTCCAAGAGCTTGGTAAAATCGTTGATTAAACTAATTAATAGGCCCACCCAATTTCCTCCTTGTTTCCAAATATTATAGGAAGGCTTCTTGTGGATTCATATTTTTCCCAAATTGTCTCAAGAATGCATTTTCCAATTCTACTCATGAATGTATAGAATTGTGTAAAAGGAAGGCATACCAATGACATATTGTAAATCTTAAAAAGTGAATGAATTGACAAACAATTCCTTCATGATTTATATATTTTTATAATCAAATCTTTAAGAATCCCAATGTGCTCACAAAAATTTTGAACACTAGGGGAAAATATAGGCAACTAACTACATTCATTTTAAGGATTTGGGGGAAACCACAAACATACTCATAGAGTTTTCCATTTGGAAGAATTACCCCTAAACCTTTAAAAACCATTTCAAATTTTTTCATAATAGGCCTTCAATACAATCCTTTCTTTTGTTTTGAATGTTTTGAAAAAATGATTTTTTTAATTTTTTTTAATTTATTAGAATGATAAATTTTAGCAATAAAAGAAGGAAAATTAAAAATTCAATAAAATGAATTCTCCTAACATTGGGCTCTTGTGCTAGCCTTGACACCTTTATTGAGGTTGATGTGAGGAGTGGCTCTCTTGAGGAGTATTTCTCCTATGTGATCTCTTTGGATGAGGAGGAGGAAGAATGTCTCCTCAAATATTCTTATGGGGGATCGTATTACAAAGCAGAATATGGGGTCCATGTCTTCGACAAGTGATCTAGTGGATGTCAGTGAGGATGTTTCTCTTTTGGCTATGTGGCTAGAAGCCTAATGTTCAATTGTTGATAAGCATGGTGTTTTTGGGTTGGGGTCTATTGAGGGCCTTTCTTCTACCCCTCCCAAGAATCTAGCTTTGCTTGAGGTGGGTTTGAAGATCTAAATCTTCTTGCCTCATCTTCTTGTCTGATGCCTTCTACTACTGACATGTGTGAAGTGGAGATTGTGCCCTCGTTATTCCAATCAAGACCTTTGTTCCATATCGCCTTCTTTGGTTGAAGCCACCATTCCTATTATTACTAAGAGAGTGCCTTATCCTCCCTGTAGTAAATTGGAGTGTAGTGTTGAGGAGGTCATTCCTCAACCTCCTCCTATCCCTTTTTAGCTTGATGAGTGGGTGGACAAAACCTCTGCTTTCCTACAATGTATGCTCTCATTGGGACATTCTTGGGTCAGAGACCAAACATTGATATTAGTCATTGTTGGGGATTTGATTGTTGGTGTGGTTTTATTTTGTTGAGGGTGAATACTTTGAGGAGTGCATTCCTTTTATTCTCCTTCAACTCCAATGTGGACTACTATCATGTTCTGTTAGGTGGACCCTAGTTTTTGGGTAAATCCTTTCTTTACATTCAAAATTAGTTTGTTGGTTTTGATGCTACCAAGACCAACTTTGTTCTTGTTTGGGTTCATCTCCTAGAGCTCCCTTTAGAGTTATGTGATAAAATTATTATTTGTGGTATAGTTGATGCTATTGGTTAGTTTGTTACCATTGACAATGTCACAAAATCTAGAATAATTTTTTATTTTGCTTGATTTCATGTTTGTATTAAAGTTGGTTGGGATTTTCCCAACATTGTTAATATTTTATCTAGGCTTGGTGTTTGGGAGAAAAAACCCTAATATGATTGTTTCAAACTACCTTGATTATCTTTTTCAATGTTTTTTGGGTTCTTCCAAAAGCTTGTTTTTGGTTCCATGCTCTGGTCAAATATATTGTTGGCCTATGTTGTTCTCTTCTTCGTTGTTTTTTCATGTCTCTATTCTTGGGATACTTGTTTTGTTCAATATTATTTCTAGTCTCACTGCTAGTGAGTCTCATCCTTCTTTATTTCTTTTGTTGTTGTCTTAATCTATGAGACTCCTCTCTTATGCCTCAATGACTGCTTTGTAATGGGTTTAGGCCCTTCCTGCTTTATACTATTAAAACAAACTCCCCTAATAATAGTATCTCAATTATAGTATAAATATTAATCTAAATTATAGTGGAAGGATTTTAGATCTATACAGGTTGATTCTTTGTGGTATGGTCATAGCATTACCAAAAGGTCCCTAATTATTAGCTCTAGGAAACTTGGTGAGGTCTATATTGAATTTGCATGACCTTGGTGTGATCATAGTTTCCTTTGTTCATTATTAGGGTTGGAATTAAGAAAACATCTTAGGATTATGAGGCATTCACACACACAAGAACATGATGTGTAAAATTAATATAGCTTCACAATCCTAGAAAAAATTAGACTAATAAATAGGATTTCCTCTAATTGACCTTTGCAAAGTGATATACAAAGTATTTAGAACCCAAGAAGCGTTGTAATGGTTTACAAGAATTTTGGCCACAATTACTCCTATTTCTCCACTATGGACTATGAATTTGTTGCTTTGGTTGTTGGTATTCATGTTTACAATGCTTCAATTGCCAAGGAAGGAGAATATCCACCAAAACTCAAGCTCATTGCCAAGCGTAATCCCATAAGAATCAACATCCCAATGTATAAGAGAAAATGTGGCAGATACAACTAGAAAATAGACAGTTGAGTGGTGTTTATAGAAGGTTAATGTATACAGAAACATCATCCAACCCCACTAGCAGCTCTCATCCCCGATTAAAACACACACCCCATGAATGAGTAAAGGAAAGAATGGGGTTTGAATCGATTGGCTTTTTTTGTTTTTTTTTCTCCTATTCTAAGGAAAGATCCTATGCAAAAAATTGGTAATGTATAATGTCTCTTCTGAAACGAATGAACATCGATCATTTTTAGCTAAATAGGCAATACAAATTACCAGTGAATGATTAAGGGGCTTCCAAAATTAATCGGTTTGGCTCAAGATTTGTCTTTCCTCTGTCTTTTGTTTGCTATTCCCTAGTGAAACTTTCTGTTGCCGGCAATAGCTGTAGTAACACAGATTCGTAAACTATTCCTTTGCTCCTTATGCCACAATGATAAAAATCAAATAATTCGAAGGCGTAAATAAAAAACATAACAAAACAAGAGAAGAATATCCCAACCAACCTCTTAATGCCTCCATGACCACGGCTTCCCACCACCAGAAGATCTACCTGCATTTGGTTAACCGCCTCACATATCGCATACTTGGCTTCTCCTTCAACCACCGTGCTCTCCACTCCAACATGAAACGCAAAGAAAAAAAAGGGGAAAAATGTGCTTTAAAGCTGAGATTTTCGCAATCAATCAAAATTTACAAGCCAAAAACAATAGAGACAAAATCGATTCCTCCTACATTTCTGCTCAAAATTCATGCTATGGGAAAATGAAAATGGAACAAGATTTCAAAAAACATTTAAATGTGCATCGTTTTTAAAACTCCCATTTAAAACTCCTGCTTACTTTCAAAAATACTGGCAGAAATTGTAAAAGTTCATCAATCTAACTTTTCCGACAGAATTCGTCATCCATTAGGGGAGAGGACCCAGTACATGAGCATGTTTCAATAGTTGTGACAGTAGTTGTTTATATAATGTCTAATGTTTTTTTCAATATTGGATCAATAATTGTGACTTTAAAGTTGTTAGTGTTGATGATGACTACCCATAATTAAACAAAATGTATTCCTTTGATCTAAAAAGCAACCAATCATGTGATTCCACCTCAACGCTCAATAAAACATGCTGTGAATGCACAAGTATTGGTCTCACTTTTTTTTTGGGCCTTTTGGACACCTTGACAAAACGCATGTTGATGTGGCATCATATTTGATGATGCGGCCCTGAAACCTTAGTTATAAGCAGGGGACTTGCCAAGTAAGCTGCTGTAAAAAATTGGGAGTGATTTGAAATTTCCACATAGGATAATTAGAAGCGCGAAGTTAGGGTGCACAACTACTGGGTCCTCTCCCCTAGTCAAGTCTTTCCATCATTGCGTTTTGTCTTTCCATCGGTGTGTTTTATCCAACGCGTGGGATGGGGGATGGGATGTTATGTTATAATGTTACATACATAGATGCGTTTTGTCTACACTTTAGCTTTCTCCCCAACATCCATCTTAAATAATGAAATAAATGAGGGTTAATATTTATGTAATTTGAATCTAGATCATGCTTGATCATTTAAAAGCTTTTATAACCATACTTGGTTGTATACGTGACAATAACATATAATTATATTTATTGCATGGACTAGTCATGCCTTTCATAGGCGCTTGTATTGGCTCCTTCACTTATGAATATCCTTCATCCTTCAAAGATGGACTTTAAGCAAGTGTTTGGAGTAAAAATGTCGCCTTCTATTCCCCCATCCACACCTTACACCAATGTAGGAATGAAACTACACCTTACATGACTGGGAAAAGAGCCTCAAACCTGAAGGAAAAGGTAGAGGAGAGAAACAAAGATCAAGAAAGAACAAAACAAAATTGAGATAAAACGCAATTGAAACAGAGAGCTGAATATATATAGTTTATATTTCATATATTTCAAAATATGCGATATTTTTTATCATAAAATAAACACAAAGTTGTTGCTCTTTTGTCTTTACTTAGAAAAAAAAAATATGAAAATCAAACTCTTGTGTTCGTTGGTTGTTTGCTACAACAGATCATACACCCTTTTTCATACAAAAAGATATTTAACTAAATACTACCAAGTTCAATGTATATCCTTCACAAAGGAAAGACAAAAAATAAATAAATACAATTAATGTCATAACCTTATGCAGCGTGGGAAAATCTGACTAAGAAGATTATGCAATAATTTTCTATTCAAATTTATCTGTAGCAGTGAATGGAGGGAAAGATAAATTAGAGAAAATGAAATCTCACATGCATGATCAGATTGAGAAGTTGTATAGATATGACGTGATTTTCATATCCAACTTTGCGACTGGCAGTGTTGATATAGCTAGCTCCTTGATTAAAAGGAATCAAGTGACAATATACATTTCCTTCTAGATCACTGCTCCACTCTTCTGTTAAAAAAGTGTTCCCTCGTCACTTGCCCACAGCTTGCTTACCCTATTCTCCTTCTCACCTCCATCCAGCTTCCGTACCCCTCTAGCGTGCTCGTGTTTTGCTGTTTGGTTTTCATCATGAGTCATGCATTAGAGGCACGCAGGTCCCCGCCCAGGACACCCGATTGATTTACTATGCGTGGCCTCCCTCGCCATCTTGGAACTGGTAGCAGCTGTACTGGTTAAGGGCTGCATTTCCGCACCACACGCCCTTGCTGGAGTCCTGTTTCCAGTTCGACAGCACAAGATTGACTCTAAAACACCCTTTTTTTCTATGTGAATCACATTCTAAATGATGCGGCATGCTTTGAATGATAATAACCAGCACCAATAATTCCTTTGGTCTTCCTCTATGAGATGCAACCCAAAAGAAAAGATGACAGAAATCTGTTGTTTTCATCCAGTTTGCAATCCCATTATTGGGGGATGTTGTCCATAACCTCCTCTTGTTTCGTGAAAAGGCCCCACTTTCAATCACCATATCACGTTAAATACTGATAGCCTTGTCTTTCTCTATGAATCTTGCGGACTGCCCAACCTTTAGCCCGCTATGATTGGAAATCGGGCCCCATAATAAAATTTTGTCACACCTCTTGTAACATCACCTAGATTCCTGCATTTACCAGTCACTTCAAATTGCATATCCTGCAATCTTACCGCACACTACGCCCCAAATCTTGATGTCAAATTTTCTCTAAATTTAATGAGCCCGCAGGCACGGTCAAAGAAGATCTGCATTAAAGACATTTCCCCTTTTTGTATCTTGCCGTGCACGCATTTAGGGGAGAGGGCCCAGTAGTCGTGCACCCTAACTTCGTGCTTCTAATTATCCTACGTCGAATTTCAAATCACTCCCAATTTTTTACAACAGCTTACTTGGCAAGTTCTCTGCTTATAACTAAGGTTTCAGGGCCACATCATCAAATATGATGCCACATTAGCATGCGTTTTTGTCAAGGTGTCGAAAAAGGCCCCAAAAAATAGTGAGACCAATTGTCGTGCATTACATCATGAGTAGTTGAGCGCTGATGTGGTATCACATGATTGGTTGCTTTTTAGATCAAAAGCATACATTTTGTTTAATTATGGGTAGTCAAATCACAACTATTGAACATTATATAAACGACTATTGGGTATTATATGTACGATTGGGTGCACGACTATTGAACCCCGCACGACTATTGGGCCCTCTCCCCTAGTGTTCATAATACTGATATTTAATGGCATTTTCAAACTTCTGGCTCGCCTGCGATTCTGATTATTCCCCATACAATTATTTATGTTTGGCATTCTCAATGACTGAGAGAGATGTCTTTTCATCATTTATTAACTTAGGCTCATATTTTTGCACTCCCTAGCAAAAGAGTAGTAAGATGCTCTAAAGGAGAGGGTCAGATCGTGGGACAGGTATCAATCGTGGGTATAGATTTGGACAGCTTGGGGCCCAACTTTGTCAGTCTGGGGTCCATTTTTGGGCAATAAAAGTGTCAATCAATTTACACTTAATATCCAACTATCAATCACTTTAATTCAAAAAATACACAAACGAACCAATCATGTAATGCCACATCAGCATACCAATATTACATGACTTAGTGACCCACTATCGGTTCATCACTTTTTTTGGCTCTTTTTTTGTGGTTTTTGAAAAATGGTCTGAAAACATTGATAAATGTGCCCAATTTTCACCAAAAAAATGGGGAGATGTCAACTTGACGGTCAAGAGACGTGGAAAAAAAAAATTGTCCGACTCGAACATTGATGACATGTACCCCTTGCTCAAATTACCCTACCCATAATATTGCCCTCTCCCTTAATTATTTCTCTTCTTAACCATTGAATTAAGTGAGCACTATCATAACTATATTTGCTAGTTAAAAATAATGCTATTATTCATGATATAAGTTCCTTGTGGTATCGATCAACTTCCTACAATAATTGACTTGTGTATAATATATTCACTTTGTGTATATAATATTTCTATAGTTGAGTATACTTAACAAAATACACTATATTCAGTGGTCATAACTATCCTAAAAAATACACTTTCTATCATAGATTTATAAATTTTCAGTTGGCATAAAATATGTGTGCTTGTTGAATACATATTCTCCATTTGTTAGGTCTTAAATTGATTGGTTGGTCTTATAGTTTATACTTTTTGAGACAAAATGTGAACCCCTAATCATATCTTACGTGATTATACTTATCTCATTTTCTTATCTTTGTGGCATGAAATGAGACCTCCACATGGCTTAGAGTGCACTACAGACATAATCTCAACCCAACCCTTAGAAGTTTAGAGTGTTCAATACTCGAAGCTTATCATTCTTATTTTTATTTTCTTGCAGACACTAAACAATATTTAATTTGTACATCATTGTAATGATGATACATCTCATTGGTAGAACATAACCCAACTTCCAAAATGAGGGTACCAAGACGATTAATAACCAAAAATTTAAAAAATGGATTTTTACTTTCATTCAGAAAAATAGAGTAGTTGTGTAATATAAGTAATTAGATACTAAATTATATTGATCGATATTTTTACAATTAAGTCTATATAAAACATTGATTGAGTTCATTTACCCGGTTCATATTATGTCCATGTAGCATTATTCATCACATGTAATACTACCAAAACTTGCATAACAAGGCTCATAATAGGTCAAGGTTGCATACTTAGTTTAACTTGAATAGTTGATAGAAATTAAATCCACCAAAAGAAAATACACATGTTATAATTGCAATGTGAGCGATGGGACCTTACAGATTTCACCAAATCTCTTTCCGTCTTCAAAAGAAAATTTCACAATATATGCATTCTTTAAAGAAAAGATATGCTTCTCATGAAAAGTTCCATCTCAAAGTGAGAAGCCACTTGAGATGATGAAAAACCTCTAACCGAGCTAGTGTCTCCAACCTCCATATAATCCTATTACAATTTATTCATTAAATGTTGCATGTGAATATTTGGAGGGAATATTAGATGTAGCAAAGATGGCCTCAAGAGCATATGAATAAGATGGAAAAAATATATATTTAAAGGTTTTGTGCTCAATTGAAATTACACCTTTTATAATGTTATCAAAATATCATTATTACTCCAATATATTTGCAATTTCCTTATAACTAATTTTGAACTACTTGCTAATTAATTTTTCCACATCACAAAGATTAGTAGACGTTTTTTTCAAGACTCATCTAAACAAACTATGCAATCATCTTATACATCAATTTTTTTTAATTATTTTGCAAATACCATTTTTCATACTTCACAGCTTCCTCTTGTTCCCAAATGCCATTATTTTTTAAATGTAAGACAACTCTTATAAATGCATTATTTTTAAAAGAAAACCAATTATATAATCCATTTCAATGTTTATATATGAAGAATTAATAGAACATCAAGAATCTAAATAAAATTTACCTATACAGAATAAAAATGATGTTTTACATATCCAAATAGTGGGAGCAATAGAGGCCAATCAACAAAAATAGAGGGAAATGTTTTGTCACCTACAAATTAGAACTAATGGGTGCCCTTTTGATCCCTAATTCTCTTCGAGGGTTTTGAATTACAATAAATTTTGCAAAATACAAAAATATTTATGTACCCAACTTGCCTCTCTATAAATTATGCTTCTTGTAGTTATTGATAAACCCAAATAAATATTATTCCATGCAACTTACATGAACATCCATCTTTCGTGATGAAAATGATGAAATAAATGAGGGTTAATGTTTATGCAATTTGAATCTGGATCACCCTTGATCATTCAAAAGCTTGTATAACCATACTCAGTTGTATACATGACAATGACATATAATTATATTTATTGCATGGAGTCATGCCTTTCAAAGGTGCTTGTATTGGCTCCTTCACTTATGAATATCCTTCATCCTTCAAAAATGGACTTTAAGAAAGTGTTTGGGGTAAAAATGTCGCCTTCTATTCCCCCATCCACACATTACACCGATGTAGGAATGAAACTACACTTTACATGGCTAGGAAAACAGCCTCAAACCTGAAGGTAGAGGTAGAGGAGAGAAATAAAGATTAGGAAAGAACAAAATAAAATTGAGATAAAACACAATTGAAACAGAGAGCTAAATTGAGATAGTTTATATTTCATATATTTCAAAATATGCAATGTTGTCTCCTAATAGTGCACCCTTGTTGAGTGAACTCATCCTATTGGTGAAACATTGGAAAGCTTCCCTGATTCTAGAATAAAATGTTGGAAGCTAACCTCCAAAGTAAGTTGGCTCTTATGGTACTCACCTAAAACTAACTTCTTGTTGGGAAAAGGGTAAGAAAGATTGCATAAAATAATACCTATGACTAAGGGTGATGCACCAAATTTGATTACCTAAAACTTGCACAACTCAAAAAAACATAACTCAAAAAAGCATAAATATTTCATAAGAAGGCTTTAATGCTTACAATCCTAGAAGGAAGGCATACACTCCTCACAACTTGAATCATTTTCATTTCAACACAAACTACAACTTGTAACATACATATTTTCTACAAAAAGGTGTTGCTAATGAGACACGACAACAATGAATTAGACAACTTCACAAGAAATTGCATCAATCATTCAAATGCACACAATAAAACAAAAATTGAGAAGGCAAAAATTGCTTATCTTCATTGATTTCTAAGGTGTAACTGTTATACATGTCTGTAAAAGAGAGTTACAAATACTATCTTCTACTAAAAAGGACCTCCAAAGTCACAATTTAGCAAAAATATGATAAGAACTAACTCCAAAACTCAGTTTGAAGTTTCTATATATTTTTTCAAGAAGTTGCACAAAGATAGGAACTAGAAACTTCCTTGGTTACATACAACAGAAAATCCTAAATTCTAGACCCTAAACCCACTCCAAAAAGGAAAAATAATAACATTTGACTCAAATTTGCTTTGAGACAAAGAAAAATTCATAAGTCCATAAGGGGACACCCCTAGACACTTACATATGAGTATAATGCATGGGTATTAATTCAATGCATAAAAGTTAAATACAAATGCAAAAATGCCTATGGAAAGTGAGCCACTTAGGGTTGAAACCCTTATCACAAAACTCCACCACAAACATCTTCACATTTCATTTTGCATTTAGCAGCTTTCTAGAAACCATTGAGCCATCATCATAGGGTTTTGATTGGAGCTTTCATGGAGGGCTTGATTGTGAAAACCATATAGAACATGCTTGAACCTATGTGGTAAGCCTTCATTCCATGCTACATTGTTGTTATGGCTTCCATTATCATGAAGAGACTTGATCTTTTCTATTCTATAGCCGCAGGTTTCCATTTTGGCTATGGCTCTTGAATGTACAGAAAATTTGTTTTCCTATGTTTGAAAATGTTATCTTCTATTTTTCTTTCTTCTTTTGGAGGCTTCAACCTTGTTTTGTTGTGTTGCAGGGGAACTCCTGGTTGTTCTGGTGTTAAGAGTAGATGTTCCTAGACCAAATGTTGTTTCCTTTTCCTTCTCGTTTGTTGCTTCAGCTTCATCTCTTTGCCTTCTGATTTCTTTTAGTTTTTCAACTAGAAGACCCATTTCCTCTGCAAGGATTTTTGTTTCCTTTCTTACCCTTCTGATTGACACTGGTTTCCTCAATTCTAAATGTACTTGAAGGCTCTTCTTTGCATAGGTGCCAAATATTTCTTTATTAGGATCCAGTGGAGAATTCAGTAGATTGTCTACATACATCCTTAGTATATTTTCATCCACTTCATAGCCCATAAGCATGATCCAAACAGTTCTTGGATCAACCACTTCCATGTGACATTGATCAATATCCACCATGAACCATATAGATTTTTTATACTATTCTACCACAACTTCAGGGATCCTCTCTCTGACATGCATCTATTTTTGAAAGTTTTTGAAATGACCCCACAAGATTGTGTTGCGGGTCTGCTGGTCACCAAGACTACATAGCATGTCCCAAATCTATACTGCTATCAAGACATCATTTCCCCATTGAACTTGGCCAAATCTTGGTACCTCATCTAAGAAGTAAAAGTACAGGTAGATTAACAAGTTTTCGAACTTGAACACATTCTTTTTGTCCTTCTTGATTTTCTTTAGATTCTCCAAGAGTTTCCCTCTAAGCACTTCACATAGATCATAATCCACATTTTGTTTGATCATCTCATATGCTGTGTAAATGACAGTGCCGGATAAATAAAAAAATCGGCTTGAATGGTAAATCTTATACCCTATGATCATTGATGCAAATCTTACATCAACCTTGGCAATATGACTTATAGTCATTGCCCTTCTATCCTAGTGTGAGTCAGTCGCTTTAGTGACATCATCATTCTTTATCGACTTCAATACTAGAAGTCTACCGAAAGAATTTAAGCTTGTAACTACACAAATAGCTTCCTTGGTAATTTTAAATGGTGTATCTATCAACATAAATTCATCATGCACTTTGCTCAGAATGTAACGAACCCACTCATCTTCCTCAAATATGGGAAACTTTGCGAATTGTGCAAATTTCTTCTCCACTAGGGTTTTGAATTCAAGTTTCACCGTAAAATTTTCTTGCACTATGGGATTAGAATATAATTCAAATAGTTGCACGCTACCCAAATCTTTAATGTTCGCATGCACATATTCCCTAATATCTTCGATGTGCAGAACACCATACGACATGGAAGAAAATGCTCCTAAGGGCTCAGTGTCTACCGATTTATATGGATGCCATTTGAACTTAGGGCGCGACCTATCCTTGACTTCAACTAAGAGAGGGGTAGACATAATTGTGAGTACAAAAATTTACAGGTTTTGCTATAAATACATTTTGGAGATGAAATGGAAGTCGATTGCAGATTCTCTTCTTTGCTTTGGCAAGGATCTTCCTCAGAGTACTTTAGACTTCTTTCTCTTGAATGTAGTGTAACAAATGAGAGTGAAAATAAGGACAAACAACTGAGAGGGGTGGGTGAATCAGTTGTCACAGAAATTTAAAATTTTCTAACTTAACTTAACCTTAATCTCAGATCTGATGAATAAGCAATTAACACATCAGAGAGACAAAGAACACCAAGATTTTTTTTACGTGGAAACTCGATTAGGGGAAAAACCATAGTGGATGTTAGTCCACAAGATTATACTCTACTAAAAGTATAATGGAAAAAAACAAGGGGAATGCACATGCATTCAGGCACACTGCCTAGAGCTCACTACTCAATTACAAAAGGGGGCTCACTGCCCATCAAAGTTGGATTAAAAATCCGGAGGGTATGAACTGAGAAAATAGCTTTTGTACAAGCCTTTAATTACAGTTCCAATTAAGCTCAACACTTCTTCACACTTTGCACAATCTTCTGCACACTCTGCTCTGCAATCAAATGATATTCGCACATACACACATGGGAGCACAAAAAGCATCTTCATCAGCAATGAACTAATCACCCTTATATATCCACTACATGAGATTCCATCACAACTTCGTCGGCCAAGAAAATAAAATATATTTGCAATGTCGGCCCAAACTTATAAATAAACTTTTAATGCAAATCCACCAAGGTTGGCCACAACATAGTGGAGACCCAAATTAACATCTCCAAAATGAAAAGACTTTAATTAATTTCACCTTGAAGATCCACAACATGCTACCACCAACATGTCGGCCAGAAACATGAAAAATCGAACATGCGCAAGAAAATATCTTCAACCACGAGCTCACCGATTAATGTGGATGTAACACAAAGATAGAGAATTATCTAGAGACATCTGAGAGCACCAAGAAACAACATAGAAACATCCACACCAACCAAGATAACTAGAATCACACAATCTTCATTCAAGAACACTAATAGAGACCAGCAAAACACTGTCAGACCACAACATACTCAAAACTTCAAGCGGACCTCTGAAACTTCTGGTAGATGATCTAGATAAACTCAACAATAAACCCTTTAATCCACATCAGATAATATTCAATGTATAGAACAAGATACCATCATGACCTGCACAGTTTCGCTGGGAACATAGAACACTATCTTTTACAATTTTCTCAATATCCTCAACATATACAACAATTGATACACCAAATGCTTATAGTGTTAACTTCAATGACAACCACATATCAGCACACACATCCACAACATCCAATAGTCTCCGCCTTTGGCATTGATGGCAACACATGATGTGAAAAATACCATCAACCCAACAGACTGACTTCCTCTGCACTTCTCCTCTCAACAAAGTGAGAACACTGATTCACCCCCCTCTTAGTGTTGCTTGTTTCGAACAATTGGTATTAGAGCTAGTTCCTCTGAAGAATTCTAATAGCTTGGGGAGATCTTGGAGAGTCATGGATACAAGCAGTCTTCAACAAAAACTCGTGGTGGCCTTGGATGATCTTGACAAGTCAAAATTTGAGACCCGGGAACTGTAAGAAAATATTGAAAATGCAAGAAAAATCATCCAGTCATTGAAAGACAAGATTGATGAATCAAGGGAGAAAAGTAAAGAATTATGTGGTTAGCTCAAGCAAAAGAACAAAACCAGTGAAGATGAACAACTCAGTCAAGTCCTGAAGGAGAAAACAAAAGAATGTGAAAAGTTTTCCCAAGAGAATGCTGCCTTGAATCGTGAGACATAATCCATCATGATGAAGACGACTAAAGAGTTAGAGGACAAAAAGAGAAATGAAGAAAATCTTGCACAATCCTTGAAAGAAAAGTCTGAACAATGCAGCCAACTAGAAAATGAATTGGAGCAATCCAAGAAAAATGAAGAAGAGCTTGAAAAACAACTTGATGATCTCAAGGATGAACTTGCTACAACAAATGAGTTCAAGGAGAAATTCAAAGCTAGCTCAGCCAAACTTGATGAGTTAATCAAGGGACA
Organism: Sequoia sempervirens; assembly: GCA_007258455.2. Lineage (NCBI taxonomy): Eukaryota > Viridiplantae > Streptophyta > Pinopsida > Cupressales > Cupressaceae > Sequoia > Sequoia sempervirens. The sequence goes on along the minus strand of VDFB02271358.1, from coordinate 1,204,662,189 downwards.
AAGAACTGATGGTGACAAACAAGGTCTTGGATATGAAGAAGGAGAAAGCTCTAAATCTGCGCAAAGGAGCTCTGGACAAAGGAATTCCAGATGTCCAAGGAGACCGAATGAATGAACCCAGAAGGAATCCAGTAAGGCAACCTAATGCTCAAAGATTTAATGGCTATTGTTATACTTGCAACAAATTTGGTCATATGGCTTCTCAGTGTAGCAGTAGGATGAACACAAGTACACCATCATTCTCAGGTCAGTGCTTTAATTGTTACAAGTATGGTCACAAGTCAAGTGAATGCATAACTATGATGTATAACCCTCATAGAGATGTCAAATGTTATGCATGCTATAGATTTGGACATGTTGCTAACCAATGCAGATCAAGACAAAGTTAGTGGAACAATTGGCCTAGACAGAGAAATGTTGTTTGCTACAGTTGCAACAAATTTGGCCACACTTCTAGATTTTGTTGGAACAAAAGAGGTCTGGTAAAACATAATAAGCAACTAGATGTTAAGGGAAAAGGAAAGATCACTACTAATGAGATCAGGAAGCAGATGCAAAAGAAATGGGTGAAGAAGAATTCCTGTACAGAAGAAAATGGATTCGCACCAGAAGCCTCTTCTCGTAACACCCCTTGAAACTAGTTATAAGTCTCTGCATTAGGGGGAGTTGTCAAGAAAATCTTCTAAACCCCCTACAAGTGATCGGTACTGGAATTCAGATGATTCCAGTAGGAAATTGAATATTCTTCAATCGTTGTGGAATTAATCTAAGGCATCAATGAAGATTATTGTAGATCCACACAAGAATTGTTTGCCCCAGAATATAAAAAGTCTGAAAACCTGGCTCTGATACCAATTGTTGGAAACAAGCAACACTGAGAGGGGGGGTGAATTAGTGTTCTGCAAAAAATAATTCTTTTATCTTGATCTTTATTCCACTTAACACACTTAATCAAAGTTAATTTGCAGAAACAGAAAACAAGAAACCACACAACCATAACACAAGGATTTTTATGTGGAAACCCTGTAAGGGGAAAAACCATGGTGGATGGTCAATCCACAATAGGTTATGAGTATACTCAAAAGAAATATTACAAAATGGGAATGCACTTGCATTCAGGCTCACTGCCTAGAGCTCACCGCTCAAAAGATGGGGGTTCACTGCCCTTACAATAGTTTGGAATTGATCCAAAAGAAAATGAACTGAATAGATAGCATCTACCAATGCTTGATTGCGGTTTCAATTTAGCTGTGATGTCAAACCTCTGTCTTGATGACTGGTATTGAACTCCTGCTCTGTTCTGCTCAAGTTCGCACACAAAATCTTTATGCGCAAGTGAAACTGCACATGATATTGCTCAAATACACCTTAGACTTTCACAACATACACACGCACAACTTCTCCATACATCCAAATGATGTGACCGATCATCTAAATATATCCGCTCACTAGGAATTAATCACCACAGGTTGGCTCAACAAAACTTAGTAATATTTGCAACTTGTCGACCCAAATCATAAATCATTTCGATGTGTATCCAAAGAAGTTAGCTACACAATACTAGGACCAATAATTAAACATTTGAACTTGAAGATAATTAAAATAATTTTTACTTTATACATTCACTACACGCCATTTACATTGAGTCAGCTCTATCAAGCAAATAGACAGAAAATGTCCTACCGGACCTTTAAAACTACATAGCCACAAAAGTAACATTACAAGATTCAATAATAAGATGCTCCACGTGCTTAACAAACAATTTTAGTGATCCACAACATAAAATGATGATCTAGTGAAACTATCAGACCAGATACCGTGTTCCATGAGTACTCTATCGGTAACACACAATTTGTCATTTTATCTGCCAGGTGATTGTGGACCAAAACGATGACTTCAGTTGCCATCAATGACAATACTAGAAGCCAAAAACCACTTAGACCATATGCCAACATATCCACCAAAACTCAAGCTCATTGCCAAGCATAATCCCATAAGCATCAACATCCCAATGTATAAGAGAAAATGTGGTAGATACAACTAGAAAATAAACAATTGAGTGTTGTTTATAGAAGGTTAATGTATAAAAAAACATCATCCAACCCCACTAGCAGCTCTCATCCCTGATCAAAACACACACCCCATGAATGAGTAAAGGAAAAAAGGGGTTTGAATTGATTGGCTTTTTTTGTTTTTGTTTTTCTATTCTAAGGCAAGAGCCTATGCAAAAAATTGGTAATGTATAATGTATCTTCTGAAACAAATGAACATCGATCATTTTTAGCTAAATAGGCAATACAAATTACCCCTAAATGATTAAGGGGCTTCCAAAATTCATCGATTTGGCTCATGATTTTTCTTTCCTTTGTCTTTTGTTTGCTATTCCCAAGTGAAACTTTCTGTTGCCGACAATACCTGTAGAAATATAGATTCGTAAACTATTCCTCTGCTCCTTATGCCACAATGATAAAAATCAAATAATTCGAAGGCGTAAATAAAAACATAACAAAACAAGAGAAGAATATCCCAACCAACCTCTAAATGCCTCCATGACCACGGCTTCCCACCCCCAGAAGATCCACCTGCATTTGGTTAACCGCCTCACATATCGCATACTTGGCTTCTCGACATCTTGGAACTGGTAGCAGCTGTACTGGTTAAGGGCTGCATTTCCGCACGACATGCCCTTGTTGGAGTCTTGTTTCCAGTTCGACAGCACAAGATTGACTCTAAAACACCCTTTTTTTCTATGTGAATCACATTCTAAATGATGCGGCATGCTTTGAATGATAATAACCAGCACCAATAATTCTTTTGGTCTTCCTCTATGAGATGCAACCCAAAAGAAAAGATGACAGAAATCTGTTGTTTTCATCGAGTTTGCAATCCCATTATTGGGGGATGTTGTCCATAACCTCCTCTTGTTTCGTGAGAAGGCCCCACTATCAATCACCATATCACGCTAAATACTGATAGCCTTGTCTTTCTCTATGAATCTTGCGGACTGTCTAACCTTTCGCACCTATGATTGGAAATCGGGCCCCGTAATAAAATTTTGTCACACCTCTTGTAACATCACCCAGATTCCTGCACTCAACAGTCACTTCAAATTCCATATCTTGCAATCTTACAGCACGCTACGCCCCAAATCTTGATGTGAAATGTTTCTCTAAATTTAATGGGCCCGTAGGGACGGCCAAAGAAGATCTGCATTAAAGACATTTCCCTTTTTGTATCTTGCCGTCCATGCATTTAGTGTTCATATTGCTGATATTTAATGGCATTTTCAAACTTGTGGCTCGCCTGCGATTCTGATTATTCCCCGTACAATTATTTATGTTTGGCATTCTCTATGACTCAGATAGATGTCTTTTCATCATTTATTAACTTACGCTCATTTTTCCGCACTCCCTAGCAAAAGAGTAGTAAGATGCTCTAAGGGAGAGGGTCGGATTGTGGGACAGGAACCAATCGTCAGTATAGATTTGGACATTATGGGGCCCAACTTGGTCAGTCGGGGGCCTATTTTTGGGCAATAAAAGTGCCAATCGATTTACACTTAATATTCAACTATCAGTCATTTTAATTCAAAAAATACACAAACTGACCAATCATGTACTGCCACATCAGCATACCAATATTACATGACTTAGTGACCCACTATCAGTCCACTTTTTTTTGGCTCTTTTCTTGTGGTTTTTGAAAAATGGTATGAAAACATTGATAAACATGCCCAATTTTCGCCAAAAAAATGGGGAAATGCCAATTCGACGGTCAAGAGACGTGGCCAAAAAAAATGTCCGACTCGGACGTTGATGACATGTACCCCTCGCTCAAGATTACCCTACCCACGATCAATCCCTCTCCCTTAATTACTTCTCTTCTTAACCATTGAATTAATTGAGCACTATAATAACTATATTTGCTAGTTAAAAATCATGCAATTATTCATGATATAAGTCCCTTGTGGTATCAATCAACTTCCTACAATAATTGACTTGTGTATAATATATTCACTTTCTGTATATCATACTTCTATACGAGTATACTTACAAAATACACTATATTCATTGGTCATAACTATCGTAAAAAAACACTTTCTATCATAGATTTATAAATTTTCAATTGGCGTAAAATCTTTGTACTTGTTGAATACATATTCTCCATTTGCTAGGTCTTAAATTGATTGGTTGGTCTTATAGTTTATACATTTTGAGACAAAATATGAACCCCTAATCATATCCTTACGTGATTATACTTATCTCATTTTATTATCTTTGTGGCATGAAATAAGAACTTCACATGGCTTAGAGTGCACTACTCACATAATCTCAACCCGACCCTTAGAAGTTTAGAGTGTTCAATACCCAAAGTTTATCATTCTTATTTTTATTTTCTTGCAGACACTAAACAATATTTAATGTGCACATCATCGTAATGATGATACATCTCATTGGTAGAACATAACCCAACTTCCAAAATGAGGGTTGCAAGACGATTAATAACCAAAAATTAAAAAAATGGATTTTTACTTTCATTCAAAAAAATAGAGTAGTTATGTAATATAAGCAATTAGATACTAAATTCTATTGATCAATATTTTTACAATTCAGTCTATATATAAAATATTGATTGAGTTCATTTACCTGGTTCATATTATGTCCATGTAGAATTATTCATCACATGTAATACTACCAAAACATGCATAACAAGGCTCATAATAGGACAAGATTGTGCATACTTAGTTTAACTTGAATAGTTAATAGAAATTAAATCCACCAAAAGAAAATATTTGGAGGGAATATTAGGTGTAGCAAAGATGGCCTCAAAAGCATATGAATAAGATGGAAAAAATATATATTTAAAGGTTTTGTGCTCAATTGAAATTACACCTTTTATAATGTTATCAAAATATCATTATTACTCCAATATATTTGCAATTTCCTTATAACTAATTTTGAACTACTTGCTAATTAATTTTTCCACATCACAAAGATTGGTAGACCTTGTTTTCAAGACTCATCTAAACAAACTAAGCAATCCTCTTATACATCAAATTTTTTAATTATTTTGCAAATATCATTTTTCATACTTCACACCTTCCTCTTGTTCCCAAATGCCATTATTTTTTAAATGTAAGACAACTCTTATAAATGCATTATTTTTTAAAGAAAACCAATTATATAATCCATTTCAATGTTTATATCTGAGGAATTAACAAAACATCAAGAATCTAAATAAAATTTACCTATAGAGAATAAAAATGATGTTTTACATATCCAAATAGTGGGAGCAATAGAGGCCAGTCGACAGAAATAGAGGGAAATGTATTGTCACCTACAAATTAGAACTAATGGGTGCCCTTTTGATCCCTAATTCTCTTCGAAGGGTTTTGAATTACAATAAATTTTGAAAAATACAAAAATATTTATGTACCCAACTTGCCTCTCTATAAACTACGCTTCTTGCAGTTATTGATAAACCCAAATAAATATTATTTCATGCAACTTACACCAACATCCATCTTTTATGATGAAAATGATGAAATAAATGAGGGTTAATGTTTATGCAGTTTGAATCAGGATCATCCTTGATCATTCAAAATCCTTTATAGCCATCCTTGGTTGTATACATGACAATGGCATATAATTGTATTTATTGCATGGAGACATGCCTTTCACGGGTACTTGTATTGGATCCTTCACTTATGAATATCCTTCATCCTTCAAAAATGGACTTTAAGAAAGTGTTTGGGGTAAAAATGTCGCCTTCTATTCCCCCATACACACCTTACACCAATGTAGGAATGAAACTACACTTTACATGGCTAGGAAAAGAGCCTCAACCCTGAAGGTAGAGGTAGAGGAGAGAAATAAAGATCAGGAAAGAACAAAATAAAATTGAGATAAAACACAATTGAAATAGAGAGCTAAACTGAGATAGTTTATATTTCATATATTTCAAAATATGCAATGTTGTCTCCTAATAGTGCACCCTTACTGAGTGAACTCATCGTATTGGTGAAACATTGGAAAGCTTCCTTGATTGTGGGATCAAATGTTGGAAACTAACCTCCAGAGTAAGCTAGCTCTTATGGTACTCACCTAAAACTAACTTCTTGCTTGGAAAAGGGTGAGAAAGATTGCATAAAATATAACCTATGACTAAGGGTGATGCACCAAATTTGATTACCTAAAACTTGCACAACTACTTTTACACGTGTGCAGTTTAAATCAACTAAAAGCTTCTACATGCATAACTCAAGACTTATATGTTTTTGCATAAATATTTCATAAGAAGGCTTTAATGCTTACAATCATAGAAGGAAGACATACACTCCTCACAACTTGAATCACTTGCATTTCAACACAAACTATAGCTTGCAACATACATATTTTCTACAAAAAGGTGCTGCTAATGAGACACAACAACAAGGAATAAGACAACTTCAAAATTAATTGCATCAATCATTCAAATGCACACAATAAAACAAAAACTAAGAAGGAAAAAATTACTTATCTTCATTGATTTCCAAGGTGTAAACTGTTATATATTGTCTGTAAAAGAGAGTTACAAATACTATCTTCTATTGAAAAGGACCTCCAAAGTCACAATTTACCAAAAATATGATAAGAACTAACTTCAAAACTTAGTTTGAAGTTACTATATGATTTTTAAAGAAGTTGCACAAAGATAGGAACTAGAAACTTCCTTGGTCATGTACAATAGAAAAGCCTAAATTCTAGCTTCTAAACCCACTCCAAAAAGACTCATAGATGAAGAAAAGGTCAAGTCTTGACCTCTCCTATCATAAAGGCATCATAAACTTCCCCTATATTCTCTTAATTCCCTCCAAAACCAAGTCAAAACAACCCCTATATTATTGGCACTTGTCTGTCAACTTCCTCCAACCTCCCCTATATGCTTGGCACAACTCATCAATCTTCAACTATCCCTTCTTGAATCATACTAGAAAGCACATGTGCTTATAAATTTTGTATTTACATAACATTAATGAAGTGATTTATAATTGTATCACTTAAATCAATGTTCTACATTTCAGGTTCGATTCAAAATAATAACATTTGACTCAAATGTGCTTTGAGACAAAGCAAAATTCATAAGTCCATAAGGGGACACCTCTAGACACTTACATATGAGTATAATGTGAGTGCATTAATTCAATGCATAAAAGTTAAATACAAATGCAAAAATTCCTATGGAAATTCAACCACTTAGGGTTGAAAGCCTAATCATAAAACTCCACCACAAACATTTTCACATTTCATTTTGCATTTAGCAGCTTTCTGGAAACCATCGAGCCACCATCATAAGGTTTTGACTAGAGCTTTCATGGAGGGCTTGATTGTGAAAACCATACAAAACATGCTTTAACCTATGTGGTAAGGCTTCATTCCATGCTACATTGTTGTTATGGGTTCCATTATCATGAAGAGACTTGATCTTTTCTATTCTATAGCCGCAGGTTTCCATTTTGGCTATGGCTCTTGAATGTATAGAAAATTTGTTTTCCTCTATTTGAAAACTTTATCTTTTGTACTCAGCCTTGACAAATAGTATGGGTTTGCTTTCTTCATAATATTTTGTGCTTGGAAATATTTTATTTCAATCCCTCTTATGTAGAAAAAATGAACACATTTTGAATCTTTGTACTCTATTTTTATGCATCTTTCATGGGTTTTGTCATCAAGTACTTCTGGTTTTTTTACTATAATGGCCACGAGTCTCATCTCTTTATTCTGGGCCCTAGACACTTGCACCCATGAGGGTTTTCCTGAAGCTCTTGATTCTATTGAGAGTACTTTTTGTTTTGTTCCCATGATGTCACTATTGCAGGTACTTCAAGGGTCTCAACCTCATCATGGCCAAGATTTTCCTTTTCAATGCCTCTAGATTTTAACATTGTTAAAACTTTCTTTCACACTCTGGGTTTCCATTTTTTCCTTAGCCAAGGGTTTTATTGTTTTGTTTTGAGCTTCAATTTTTTGGCCATATGGGAAATTTTATTTACTTGACCAAGTACCTAAGGGTTTCTTTGTATGCTCTAGAAAATGGTAAGAAAACTCTCCATTTTTTGTACTCGAGCTAAGCTTATTCTTGGGGTTTTTGTACTAAAATCATGAGGTCATGGCTTTCATTTACTATTATTTGACCCCTGTGCTCTGGAAAACAAAAAGAAGAAAAATCCTTGTTCTTTTGGCTCAGCCTCACATGGCTTATAGGTCTACTCCATTCTATATGTATTCAAGGGTTTAAAATTTGGAACCCTAATGTAAATTTCAAGTTCAAGAGTTTCATCTTTTATTGAAATAAAACCCTTAAGAGTTACCTATTCTCAAGGGTTTTTGGCTTGTATTCATGGTACTTACTTTGTTTGTGTACCTTGTGCATTATAAGAGGGTTTTCTTTTTCTATTTGGCTCACTATCTATGACCCTTGTTGTTGCTTTCCTCAGATGGATTGTTGTTGTAAGCTTCTCCTCTCTATGTTGTATCCTCATAACCTCTAAAAGGTTTCTTGCATATATCTCATCCTCCACTGTCAAATACTTTATCTATCAGACCTCTTTGAAAGATTTCCTTATGAAACTGAACAATGATTTCTTGTGGCTCTCCAACTTTATTGGCTCAAAACACTAACATTTTAAGTTCATTGTACCTTGAATTTTTCTCCACACATATTTGATGACTATCCTTGTAACTTGTTTCTATGGCTTAATGTCTTCAATGTATTTTAAACAAAATGAAATTCACAGTTTACTATATTTTCAATGATGTGAAATACAAAAGGATGCATAACTTTTCCTTACTCATTGTGATTCCATTGAGCAGATATTTTCCATTTATGATAGTGACCTACTAGCTCACTATCATGGGTGATGAGTACTTTCTCAATGCTAACAAGTAAGATGAGTTTACATTCTTACCCCTCTAAAAAACACAAGAAGGTAGCATGTTGGTCTCAACTCTTGTGGGAGCCCATTTTACTCCACATGTTGTGATGTCAATGCAAACTAATCTGACAATGAAAATTTTAGTTATACCTACATAGTGAAAAAACATGTTAGATAAAACAATGAAGCTCATAATTTGATGGTGATTGATGATGATATTTCTATTTTTTCTTGATATCTGAGATGCTGCAAAACTATTTCAATTCCTTAAGAGAATAAACTATATATTTGTTGATATAGTATATGTAGAGAATATGGGTCCCAACTCTAACACAACTTTTCTCATCCCATGCAGGCATTTCAAGCAGTAGCAGGTCAACTTCTAGAGCAACCAAGTGAAAGGGACTAACACAAATATGCAATAGTTCAACTTGGGGTTCGTAATTCAGACAATGATGGATCCCTACTCTTTCCATATGCTCTTTCCTTTCTATTTCTTCAAATGTATAGTTTATGTATTATATTGTATTGAAATAGTTATTCCAACGGCTTGTGTGGGACACCATACATTTTTAATTATCAATAAAATACAACATTTATGTAAAACTTCTGCAATCTTTTCTCTTGTAAACACTTGCATAATAAAATGCATTTTATTTGATAATAATTCTATGCATATAATGAAACTCTAGCAGAATCAAATGTGTACCTTTTATCTTTATTTTGCAAAAACTATGTCAAGTCTACCTGATTGAGCTGGAAGCTAAATTAGGTATGTTCATGCTATATTTGTTATCATAAAATAAACACAAATTTGTTGCTCTTTTACATCTTCACTTAGAAAAAAATGAAAACGAAACTCTTGAGTTCATTGGTTGTTTGCTACAACAAATCATACACCATTTTTCATAAAAAAAGATATTAACTAAATAATAACAAGTTCAATGCATATCCTTCACAAAGGACAAACAAAAAATAAATAAATACAATTAATGCCATAGTCTTATGTAGTGTGGAAAAATCTGACTAAGAAGATTATGCAATAATTTTATATTCAAATTTATCCTATAGCAGTGAATGGAGGAAAAGATGAATTACAGAAAATGAAATCTCACATGCATGATTAGATTGAGAAGTTGTAGAGATTGTGAGGGAGAATGAAGAAGATATAGAGCAATAAAGGTAGGTAGTTAGGATTAATTTCCAACACTCCCCCTTAATCACAAGTGTTGTCATACATGATGCCAAATCTATCTCTCTAGTGGTGTAGTGATAGAAAATGTATCCCTCTACATTTTCACACTTGTTTGGGCCTTCCCTGTTAAATTGAGCTTAATGATGCCTTGATTCAGTGTTGTAATGTGTTTAACACATTCACATTAGGTCTTGGGCCCTTGTAAACTAAGTGGACTTAATTGTGCCTTATTTAGGGTGTTGTGAGGTGTTTTCTTACACTTTCACACTAATCTCTAAGGGTTTTATTAATTAATTGGGCTTCTTTATACTTTAATTAGCCTTATTTTGCATCCACGAGCCTTATTTAATGCATCTTTCTGAGATTAATCCCAACATTCACCAAAGTCCAATCATAATTCATGTGATTTTGGATTGTATGGACCAGATTTAGTGATATGGGACTCATATGCCACCTTGGGCATATGGGTCCCACCTAAGTTTCAAGACCCTGATCTAGATTTCACATTAATCTAAGCATTTCTTGAAAAATGTGTTTCAAGATTAGCCTAATGGGACTCATATACCATAGCTAGCGTATGAGTCCCACTTAACTTAGACCTAAATTAAATTCAAATTCTTGGTGGGATTTTATTCGCGTAGATTTAATGTCAGCTTGTAGTGTTGTAATTTCAAGAAATTTGGCATAAACAAGTATAAATACACTTGGTTATTTCACATAATTTCACCTAGCAAGTTTACAAGTGACCTAGCAAGTTAAGTATTCATGCATTATAGAAAATTGGTGCTTACAAGAGTCAACAAAAGAATTCAAGAGAATTTGAGAGTTGATTATCAAGTGTTTTACAACATTATTCAAGTATCAAGCATCATGTCAAATTCATCATGCATCTTGTTTGTTTTTGAGCTAAACTTTGTGCTATAGATTTTCATTATTCAAGCAAGTATTCAATTCAATATCTACAACATTCAAGAAATTCAAGATCCACACTCATGCTAGCCATTACTTACATGTTTACAACATCTTATTCAAGGGTTTGGTGAGTTGCAACATAAGCATTTTGTTTATTCATCATTCCTCCTTTCTATTTCATTTCATTTCAAGGTTTGATTACCAAAATAGGGTTTGACCAATGCAAACCCCTTTCCACTAACAAATCAACATTTTTCCCTCTATTTAGTGTGTGATTTGTAGATCTAGGTTGAAGATACATTGAAGAGAAAGATTGGAAGAATTTTTCAAGGTTGCAAAGTTGTCAAAGATGTCACTTTGTTTACATGATCACTAAAAGACACATACAAAGTAGAATTTAGTAGTTCAGATCTGAAAATCAAGTTGAGAAGGAAGAGCATAGATAGAAGAATAGATTCAGATCTTGGCCCTCCAAAAAAACTAAGCAAGACTGATACGCCACTTCTGGTGTATGAGTCCTCGTATAATGATTTTCTAGATTTCAGGAGTTCCAGACTTGTCTCTACTAGATTTTTGTTCCTGCCTAGAGACCCTAGTTTGGGATTGATGTGCCCAGCCTGGTGCACGAGTCCCAATGTGCCCTAAAGTTTGCATTTGAAGGATTTCAAAGCTTGTTCCCAGCACATTCAAGTTTCTAGGTGCACCTCTATACTTTTCCAGTTTACTATTCTGACTTGAATTCATTTCTAGGTCATTTACATAAGTTTTGCACATCATTAGGTTTTGCATGTTACTTGTCTTTCCAAGCCCTAGCTTGGTGATGAACCCCCTTTTAGTCTTTAATCATACCCTAGGACACCTTATTGCATATCTTTTTTCCTCATTTTATCAATGGATTGAGATCTCTAAGGCATCCTTGAGTGAAACTTGTGTGAAATAGGCCCCCTTGTGTGTGTTCCATCTCCTAAAAGGTGGAGCACCCTATATCTGTCATTTCACTTTGGTGAACCTACATTTAGAACACCCTTATTTCTAATTTGGAGTGCATCATGGTCCTAGACCTAGTAAATGCATTAACTTGGTATTAGGGTTTTCATTAGTTAATCTGCATCTAGGGTTTCTAAATCTTGCATTAGTGAAAGTGCATATAGGTTGCATTTTTGTCTCTTGCATCATTGAAATTCACTGGAAATCTACATTTGCACTTGGTCTAGATATCATCCAAGAAAGAAAGTATAACATTCACACAAAATTTGTTGAAAATAGTGCAAAAACCCTAATCTAAGACTCATACGCCCCTTTGGGAGATTTAGTCCCAGTATAGGTGGTTTTCCTGGTTTCTTGGCATTTTTTGGTGACTGTTATTCAACATTTAAATCCCTGGAAAACCCTGATTGGGACTCATATGCCCATTTGGGCGATTTAGTCTCGTTTCATATTTTAAACTCCATTTTCCAACATTAAAAACTTTGTTTATGTGTTCCAGTTTGTTGTTATTGCATTTTTGTTTCAGCCTGTAGAGCTTCTATTTCATTCAATTCATTGTATCTAGCTTAAATCAATTCATTTTGTGCATTGCTTAAATCGAAAATTGCATCTAGAACATTTCATATTGTTGCATGTAGTGTAATTAGTAAATTACCTTGTCTAGAATTTGAAACTTGCATTTATACATTTCATTGCATTGCATTTCATTATGGATATGTGCTTTGGTAAGCTTTGGATGTCCTTGAAATCATTAGTGGATGTGTCAAATTGTGCTTTTGGAAATGACCCTAATGAAATTGAACTCACTCATGCTCACTCAAATCCTAATGCATTTCCTCCTCATGATGTTGACATCATTGGAGAAGATGATGACAACATATACAACTTCCTAAACTATTTCCCTAATAACCTTGAGATTAATGCATCATTTTACCCTTCTATGAAACAACCAACACCACACCCCCTACCATCCCATCACTTGAAATGTTTGGCCTTTTACATCCTGAAACTGAGATACAAGTTGAGCCTAAGTTCACTACAATAGGTGAACCTAGTTCCTCTAATCAAGCCAACATTCAACCATTTTATGTTAACAAAGTGGTAAACATTCCCATCAACCTAGAAGAGACATATGGAAAAGGATTCATGATCTTAAGCAAACAAGGATGTGATACAACAAGTGAACATGAAATTCATCAATTCTTAGAGAAAATACCAACTAAAGACACCAAACAGTTAGGATATCAAAATCATCCTCTCGACATAAGTGTCCTCCTTCCTAAAGAACATCCAATGTCTTGTAATCATGATAAGGATGATAGGATCATCTTAGGTCCCCCTCTTCGATAGTCAACTCAAGAATTGGTGAATCTAGCAAGCGACAAAGATCTTACAAACTAAAGAAACTACAATTCACTTATCCAACAACTACAATTGAAATGAATTTATAGATACTTCTACACCAAGGATTGATTACATTACCATCTAGATAAGAGAAGATCAAAAACCAAATCCTAAGAATACAAACACATCACATTGTCATATGGATACCATACATTTGTAATTATTAATAAAAGACAACATTTATGCAAAACTTGTGCAATCTTTTTTCTTGTAAACACTTGCATAATAAAATTCAATTTATTTGATAATAATTTTGTTCATATAATGGAACTCTAGTAGAATAAAATGTGTACCTTTTATCTTTATTTTGCAAAAGCTATCTCATCTCTACTTGATTGAGCTGGAAGCTAAATTACGTAACAATTTTGGCGACCTCTGCTATAATATATTTTCCTCCTAAACATCCTAACCAGTTGCTTGAACTTATCCATTAGGCACATGAGTCAAATAGGAACTTGAAAATACTTGAAAAACAGTCTTGCATACTGTTGTAACTCATCAAAACAGTGCATAACACCTTCAAACCTTATTCCACCTACCAAGAATTTAGAGCAAACTGGCTAACTATGCACAACACTTAGAGGAAAGGAAAATTGTATCTAAACTATGTGCATCAACACTTATTGAATTAAAACTCATAAAATAACATGTACAAAGGTAATCATACCTCAAAACAGACTTTTAGGTGTATCCCATTGATTGGGAAGCTCAATAGACAAAGGAAATCTTACCTCCTTTCCATACACCAACATATAAGGGGAGTTTCCAATAGAACTCTTTGGTGTTATCCTATCTGCCCATAAGGCATATTTGAACTTGGTATACCAATTTTTTTGGTATCTTCCATAATCCTCTTAATGATCTTTATCAATTTCTTATTGGTTGATTCTGCCAAACCATTACCTTGAGGGTAATAGTTTGATGAAGTATTCAAGTGAATACCATTCCTAACAGCCCATTCACTCAACCTTATTCCAACAAAAGCTAAGGTGTTATAAAAAATAATAGACTAAGGTACACCAAACCTTGTTATCAAATTATCATAGAAATTCAGAACAACACTTTCATTAGCTTCTTTTAGTGCCACAACCTCAATCCATCTGGTAAAACAATATGTGGCTGTGAGAACCCACTTAAATTACCTACACTAGAAGGTGGATTAATAGCTCCTATAAAATCAATGCCCCACCTCATAAAAGGATATTCAACTTGTATAGGATGCAAAGGAAGAGCTAGAAGCCTCTGTTTTCTTGCAAACACAACACACTTAACACATTTCCTTTCCCAAACTTAGGCATCTTTGAAGAGGCTTTGCCAATAGTAGCCAACCCTCATGATCTTCCAAGGTGTGGTCCTTGGAGCAAAATGTCCACCAGCTATTCCATCATGGAACTCATGAAGTATTTTATCAATCTAATTTGTATCAATGCACCTTAGTAACACTCCATTATGATCTTTCCTAAACAGTATACCATTGACAAGAACATAAGGAATTGACTATAACCTGAAGTAATACCTCATTTTTGCTTTGTACAAACCATGTGGACACTCACCAGTCTATAGAAAATGGACCATCTCTTGCATACAACTTGAACTCAATTCTAGTGCAACAATTTGAGGTTCATCATTAGTAACAAGGACAACTTCCTTTTGAGTTTCTTGCTCATTTTCAGACCCAACAACTAGTTGTTCACATGACCCTTTACCTCTAACTAGCTTTGTAATCTTGATATCAATGTCATACTCCATGACTTTTGTGATCCAACCCGCTCTCTTCTCATTCACATATATGCTCAAAAGAAATTCCTTGACACTAGGATGAGCAACCATTAGATGTACTTTATTGTTAGAAATTAGATGCCTAAACTTCTTCAAACTTCTAATAACATTAAGTACATATTTTTCAACAAAAGTATATCTCTACTCATAGTCTTCTAGGCCCTAATTGAAAAATGCTATGGACTATTCCAAATTGTCATATTTTTGTTGTACCAACATAGCAAAATTAGTGTCTATGCTACCAAAAGCATAAAGAATGAATTCCTTTGCAAAGTTGGGATTTACTAATGTGGGAGCTACTGATAATGCTTCTTTGATTGCTTCAAAACTTCATTTTCCCTCTCTTATCCAGCTGAAACTTGGATTATTTTTTAACATTGCAGTTAGAGGTTTCAAAAAAATTGCTATATCTGGTATAAATCTTCTCACAAAGTTAATTCTACCAAGGAAGTTTTGCAGCCCCTTTTTATGGCTAGGAAAAGGTAAAGCAAGAATGAAACCCACTCTTTCTGGATCAACGGTGATTCCTTGTTTTGAAAGTACATGTCCAAGGATTTTTCCTTCATGGACAACAAAGATACATTTTTTGGGGTTGAGGGATATGCCATATTCCCTACACCTTTAAAAAAATTGTCTCAAATGAGAAAGATGCTCATTAACATTTTTAGAAAAAGCCATTATATCATCAAGGTAAATGAGAAATAACTTGTAAATCAAACCTTGAAATGTCATGTCCATTACCCTTTGAAAGGTGGCACCAACATTGGATAGACTAAAGGGAATTCTCTTATAAGCCATTGTCCCCCATTTCATGGTAAATGTTGTTTTATACTGATCCTCCTCCTTCACTAACACTTGGTTATAACCAAAATAACCATCAAGTAAATAAAATCTCTCAGAACTTGCAACAACTTGAAGGATCTGCTCCATAGAGGGCAGTGGGTAGTGGCCTTTGAGTGAGGCTCTATTCAAATCTCTAAAATCCACACAAAGCATAATTTCTCCATTTTTCTTTCTAACTAGAACAAGGTTAGAAACCCATGAGGTATGCTTGATTGGGAAAATAATGTTACCCTCAATCAATTTAGTTAATTCTTTTATCATAAGAGGCTCAAGCTTGGGATTTAAAGGCCTTTGTTTCTACCTAACTAGTTTTGCATTTGGATCGAGTTCTATTTTATGCTAGGAAATTTTGGGATCAAACCTTTTAAATCAGAATATTCCCATGCAAAGATATCATGAAATTCTTGACAAAGCGCAATAAAAGCCTCTCTATCTTCTTGAGAATAGAGTTTACCAATTTTAAGGAGCTTCACTTTGAAGATTTCTAGCTCTTCATAATGCTCCTCTTTAATCTACATGCTGGTTTTTCCCTTCTTAAGTTGATCATCAGAACTGAAAATGGATTCCAAGGTGACCAATCACTTGGGTAACTTATTTTTCTTTAGCTGTATAATCTGGTCACCATACTGTTGTTTAAGTTTTTCTTGATTTCCCACTGAAAACTCATCTTCTTCAAGTAGAAAACTAAGCACCTTCTCATCACTTTCAAAATATTTCCAATGAACATTATTGTTAGGAATAGATGGCCTCACTACTACCTTAACATACTGTTGTACCTTATCCTTTTTAATATAATTTGGAATGTTAAACTGGGCACCTATAGCAACTAGTCTATCAACATGCTTGTTTTGACTTCTAGGTACAAACAATAGATTAAAATCTTCAAACTCCTCTATCATATCCCATACCCTATCCTTATAGGACTTAAGAACATTTTTGGTCATATGTAAGCCTCTTACCTGATTTACAATTAGTTCATTGTCACCAAACACTTGTAGGTAGCTTATCTTTGTCTTCCTTGCCCATTCCAAACCCTATATAAGACCTTCATATTCAGCTGTGTTGTTGGAACAACTAAATGCAAAATGAAAAGCTGAATAATATTGTTCATCTTGTGGGGATACCAACATAGCACCCCCACTAACTCCATTTTTTCTTCTTAAGCCATCAAAAAAACATCTTCTGAACTTTATTTTGTTGTTGTTCATCCTTCTTTTCAAGGTTAGGAGCATTTGGCTCATGCATCATATAAACACCTAAGCCTACCTCTTCAAGGTTTTTACTTGGATCATCGTCAAGATTTTTTGTTTCCTACTCATCCAAAAGGATGTCAAGAATGCTCTCAGCTTGGGTATTTGGCTCTTGGGCAGCAGTATGTTCATCATTATCAAAAACATCGCAATTGCCATTGATGGCACTTGGTAAATAAGGTTCTATGTAATATTTTTCTATTGAATCAGACTTAATGGTCACTTTAGTTCCATACCTTGTCCTAAATAGCATATGAGACCAATATAAAGATAAATAACCACCTATTTTAGCAATAAAATCTCTTGAGAGACAAAGGGACAAATAAGGTGGCAAGTCAATAACAAATATCTTGTGGAATGGAAAAATTGGGGCATGCATGCAAAATAAGACTCGAATCTTTAATGACCCCTACAGTATTGATGGTTGTTCCATCAAGCTAAACAACACCTTTTTCAAGAGGTTGATATTTCAAACCTAACCTATCAACAATTTGTTTGGGCATAACAGGACTACTAGCCCCTGAATCAATCATACAATTATGGACTAGTTTATCTCCTATTATTAAAGACACATAGAAATGTGGTGGTTTGACTTCTTTACTTGGATTCCCACTGTTATTTTGAGGTGTATTAGTAAAAACAACCTTATCTTGCCTGATTGAAACTTCACTTGACACATTCAAATCCAATAATGCAAATTGTAATAAATCCCTTTGTCCTAGGATAGAAACAGAATCCCACATAGACATGGTAACATTTTTCTTCTTCATATGCTTAAGAATGTTAAAGGGTGCAACAATTACCTTTTGATGGGTCTTTATAACAGTAGGGTCTACTTGCAAGTGGGTTGGTTAGGGTTGATTTCTAGGCTAGCTACTCTTTAGTAACACCTTGTATATTTATTTATGGTACATGTGGTACATGAGACGTAGATGGACCAGTAGCCTCTTTATTTGTTGAATGTCCAATCTCAAAAGCTCTCTTCTTGGCTCTTGTATTAGTTGCTATTGGAGAATCATCCTAATTGACCCCACAAAACTCCTCTCCTTGCCAATTTAGGAGAGTGGTATCACTTGGAGGTAGCTCTGCTATTGTGGAGATTCATCAGTAGGTACATTGGGTTGCATACTAGACACAATTTGTATCATTAAGGCTTGGTTAATCACCCCATTTGAGTAAGTAGACTGGTTATGGGGTTGATTACAATGGAAACACCAATCATATTCTTGTGCAATATTTTTTTGAACAAGGACTAACTCCTTAGGTGAACTGAGTGGAGTCGGATTGTATGGTTCAAAAGGCATTGGGTTAAGGTTTTTCTTTGCACCTTGGTTATTTGCTTGATAAGGAAACCTATTTTCCCGATAAGGTTGGTTTTGTGCTTGGTTTTGAGTTTGGTATGGCTTAAAACTTTGAGACTATTGCTTCTTTATGTCCACCAACTCATTTCCAAATGACTGCAGTAAACCCTTTATCTCTTGCAGCTTAAGAGATTGGGCTGGGACACCTTTTTCTTGACTAGCAGTAGTTGGTAAAGGGGCTATTTTAGGTACTTGCATAGTAATTGGAATGGGAGGTCTAGGGGCTATCCTTCCAACTTGTAGAAGGTTGTTCTCATCTCTAATAGCTATTTCATAGGCCTGTGGTAATGTGTTTCCACCCATGGACTGTATGATGACATCAATCTCACTATTCAAAGACCTCAAATAATACAAAAAATCATATTCAGGTGGAGGCCTTACCGAAATTGGGATCCTATCCCAAGATTTTTGAAAATAGAAATTGAAATCTATTATGTGCTCATGAGGATCCCTCTTGATAGTAGTGAGTTACTCTAGACCAATGAAAAGTTATCAAACTTTTCTTTGAACTATTTACAAAATGCTTCTCCAAGCTCATCCCAGGTAGTGATTGAATTAATAGTCAAACTCCTAAACCATTAGAGAGCCTTGCCCTTGAAAGATGCTACCAATAGTCTAATGGCTACATTTTCAACCATTATATGATGTATTGAACACAAACTAGCCATATCCTTAATCCATTCAATGGGTGTAGTTTGGTCTTCTCCTATGAAAAAATGAATACTCTTAAGATTTTTCATTGGGATATCATCATGTTGAGTCAAATTCAATGGATTGCCTCCATTAAATTGCACAAAAGGATGATTTCTAACCATTGGTGCAACAAAAACCCAACCTTTTACAGAATGAGGAACAAATCTCACAGAAGGTGGAGTTGACTGTGTTTTTCTTGATGAAGGAGGAGCTCTTCTTGCAGTGCTTCCTTACCTTTTGGGTGGAGACAACTGCAAGTATTCAAATGATATTGAACTTCTTGTTTGAATCCTTCTCATAAGCTCTTACAACACTAGTTTTTCTACTTTCCCTACTCAGAGTCACTAGATATGCAAATTTTAACCTCTCAAAGGTTTGAATACTACTAGTTGCATATCAAAACCAATGATTAACATATATTTCTTGAACTATCTTGATTGGACAGTCCCACCAGGCATGCCAAAATTTGTTCTCCTAATAGTGCACCCTTGCTGAGTGAACTTACCCTATTGCCGAAACATTGGAAAGCTTCCTTGATTATGGGCTTAGATGTTGGAAGCTAACCTCCAGAGTAAGCTGGATCTTATGGTACTCACCTAAAAATAACTTCTTGTTGGGAAAAGGGTAAGAAAGATTGCATAAAATAAAACCTATGACTAAGGGTAATGCACCAAATTTGATTACCTGAAACTTGCACAACTGCTTTTACACACAGTTTAAATCAACAAAAAGATTCTACATGCACAACTCAAGACTTATATGCTTTTGCATAAATACTTCATAAGAAGGATTTAATGCTTACAATCCTAGAAGGAAAACATACACTCCTCACAACTTGAATCACTTGCATTTCAAAACAACCTACAACCTGCAACATACATATTTTTTGCAAAAAGGTGCTACTAATGAGACACAACAATAAGGAATGAGACAACTTCACAAGTAATTACACAAATCATTCAAATGCACACAATAAAACATAAATTGAGAAGCTAAAAATTGCTTATCTTCATTGATTTCCAAGGTGTAAACTACTATACATGTCTGTAAAAGAGAGTTAAAAATACTGTCTTCTACTAAAAATGACCTCCAAAGTCACAATTTAGCAAAAAGATGATAAGAACTAACTTCAAAACTCAATTTGAAGTTACTATATGTTTTTTCAAGAAGTTGCACAAAGATAGGAACTAGAAACTTCCTTGGTCATGTACAATAGAAAAGCCTAAATTCTAGCCCCTAAACCCACTCCAAAAAGGCTTATGGATAAAGAAAATTTCAAGCCTTGACGTCTCCTATCATAAAGGCATCAAAAACTACCCCTAGATGCTCTCAATCCCCTCTAAAAACAAGTTAAAACAACCCCTATATTCTTGGCACTTGTTTGTCAACTTCCTCCAACCTCCCCTATATGCTTGGCACAAATCATCAATCTTCAACTATCCCTTCTTGACTCATACTAGAAAGAACATACACTTATCTATTTCGCATTTATATAACATTAATGAAGTGATTTATAATTGTATCACTTAAATCAATGTTCTACATTTCATATTTGATGCAAAATAATAAAATTTGATTCAAATGTGCTTTGAGACAAAGCAAAATTCATAAGTCCATAAGGGGACACCCCTAGACACTTACATATGATTATAATGTGTGGGTATTAATTCAATGCATAAAAGTTAAATACAAAGGAAAAAATGCCTATGGGAAGTCGACCACTTAGGGTTGAAACCCTAATCACAAAACTTGGCTGCAAACATTTTCACATTTCATTTTGCATTTAGTAGCTTTCTAGAAACCATCGAACCACCATCATAGGGTTTTGACTGGAGCTTTCATGGAGGGTTTGACTATGAAAACCATACAAAACATGCTTGAATGTGTGTGGTAAGGCTTCATTCCATGTTACTTTACTGTTATGGCTTCCATTATCATGAAGAGATTTGATCTTTTTTGTTCTGTAGTCGTGGGTTTCCATTTTGGCTATGGCTCTTGAATGTAGAGAAATTTTTTTTTCCTTTGTTTGAAAACTTTATCTTCTATACTCGGCCTTGACAAATAGTATCGGTTTTCTTTCTTCACAATATTCTAAGCTTGGAAATCTTCTATTTCGAGCTCTCTTATGTAGAAAAAATGAACATGTTTTGAATCTCTGTACTCTATTTTGTTGCATCTTTCATGGGTTTTGTCATCAAGCACTTCTGGTTTTTTTTACTATCATGGACGCATGTCTAATCTCTTTATTTTGGTCCCTAGAAAATTGCACCCACGAGGGTTTTCTTGAAGCTTTTGATTATGTTGAGAGTACTTTATGTTTTCTTCCCATGATGTCACTATTGCAAGTACTTTAGGGGTTTCAACCTCACCATGGCCGATATTTTCACTTTCAACGCCTCTAGATTTTACCATTGTTGAAACTTTCTTTCACACTCTAGGTTTTCATTTTTTTTTAGCCAAGGGTTTTATTGTTTTGTTTCAAGCTTCACTTTTCTATCCACCTAGGAAATTTTATTTACTTCACCAAGTACCCGAGGGTTTCTTTGTATGCTCTGGAAAATGGTAAGAAAAATCTCCATTCTTCTGCACTTAGGCCATGCTTATTCTTGGGGTTTTTGTGTTAAACTCATGAGGTCATGGCTTTCATTTACTATGATTTGACCCCTACATTCCGGAAAAAAAGAAAAGAAAACTCATTGTTCTTTTGGCTTGGAATCACATGGCTTATGGGTCTGCTCCATTCTATATGGATTCAAGGGTTTGAAATTTGGAACCCTACTATAAATTTTGAGTTCAAGGGTTTCATCTTTTATAGAAAGAAAACCCTTAAGAGTTACCTATGCTCGAGGGCCTTTGGCTTGTATTCATGGTACTTACTCTACTTTTGTACCGTGTGCATAAGAAGGTTTTCTTTTATTGTTTGGCTCACTATCTATGACCCTTGTTGTTGCTTTCCTCAAATAGATTGTTGTTGTAAGCTTCTCCTCTTCATGTTGTATCCTCAAAACCTATAAAAGGTTTCTTCCATATATCTCATCCTTCACTATCAAAACCTTTGTCTATCAAAACTCTGTGAAAGATTTCCTTGTGAAACTAAACAAGGATTTCCTATGGTTCTCCAACTATACTAGCTCAAAACACTAACATTTTAAGTTCACCGTACCTTGACTTTAGCGCCACACACATTTGATGACTATCCTTGCAACTTGTTTCTATGGCTTAATGCCTTCAATGTATTTTCAACAGATTGTACATAATTCATAGTTTATTGTATTTTCAATGATGTGAAATACAAAATGATGCATAACTATTCCTTACTCATTGTGATTCGATTGAGCAAATATTTTCCATTTATGATAGTGACCTACTAGCTCACTATCATGGGTGATGAGTACTTGCTCAATGCTGACAAGTAAGATGAGTTTACATTCTTATCCCTCTAAAAAACACAAGAGGGTAGCATGCTGGTCTCAACCCTTGTGGGAGCCCATTTTACTCCACATGTTGTGATGTCAATGCAAGATAATCCAACAATGAAAATTTCACCTATACCTACATAATGAACAAACATGTTATATAAAATAAAGAAGCTCATAATTTGATGGTGATTGATGATGATCTTTTTGCTTTTTCTTGATATTTGATATGTTGCAAAACTATTTCAATTCCTTAAGAGAATAAACTAGATATATTTTTTGATATAGGATATGAAGAGAATATGGATCTTGAGCTCTAACACAACTTTTCTCATCCCTTGTAGGAATTTCAAGCAGTAGCAGGTCAACTTCTAGAGCAACCAAGCGAAAGGGACTAAATTAAAGATGCAACAGTTCAACTTGGGGTTTGTCATTAAGGAAATGACGAATCTCTACTCTTTACATATTCTCTTTGCTTTCTATTTCTTCAAATGCATAGTTTATGTCTTATATTGTAATGAAATAGTTATTCCGACGGCTTGTGTGGGACACCATACATTTTTAATTATCAATAAAAGACATCATTTATGTAAAACTTGTGCAATATTTTCTCTTGTAAACACTTGCATAATAAAATGAAATTTATTTGATAATAATTTTGTGCATATATAATAGAACTCTAACAGAATCAAATGTGTACCTTTTATCTTTATTTTGCAAAAATTATCTCAGCTCTACCTAATTGAGTTGGAAGCTAAATTAGGCAACATGCAATATTTGTTATCATAAAATAAAGACAAAGTTGTTGCTCTTTTACATCTTCACTTAGAAAAAAATAAAACTCTTGCGTTCATTGGTTGTTTGCTACAACAAATCATACACCATTTTTTATACAAAAAGATATTAAAACTAAATAATAACAATTTCAATACATATCCTTCACAAAGGAAAAAATATAAATAAATAAATAAAATTAATGTCATAGCCTTATGCAACATGGGAAAATATGACTAAGAAGATTATGCAATAATTTTATATTCAAATTTATCCTATAGCATTGAATGGAGGAAAAGATGAATTAGAGAAAATGAAATCTCACATGCATGATCAGATTAAGAAGTTGTAGAGATTGTGAGGGAGAATGAAGAAGACACAGAGCAATAAAGGTAGGTACTTAGGATTAATTTCCAACACTCCTTGTTAATCACAATTGTTATCATACATAATGCCCAAACTATCTCTCTAATAGTGTAGTGACAGAAAATGTATCCCTCTACATTTTCAAACTTGTTTGGGCCCTCCTTGTTAAATTGATCTTAATGATGCCTTGATTTGTTGTTGTATTGTGTTTAACACATTCACATAAGGTCTTGTGCCCTTGTAAACTAAGCGGACTTAATTTTTCCCTATTTTGGGTGTTGTCAAGTGTTTTTTTACACTTGCACACTAATCTAGGGTTTTTATTAATTAATTGGGCTTCTTTATACTTTAATTGGCCTTATTTTGCATCCACAAGCCTTATTTAATGCATCTTTTTAAGATTAATCTTGACATTCACCAACATCTAGTCATAATTCATGTTTTTTTGGATTGTATGGACCATATTTAGTGATTTGGGACTCATACGCCACCTTGGGCATGTGGGTCCCACCTAGGTTTTAGGGCCTTGATCTGGATTTCACATTAATCTAAGCATTTCTTGAAAAATGTGTCCCAAGATTAGCCTAATGGGACTCATATGCCATACTTGGCATATGAGTCCCACTTAGTTTAGAACTAAATTAAATTCATATTCGCGATAGGATTTTATTCTCCTAGATCTGATGTCAACTTTTACTACTGTAATTTTAGGAAATTTGGCATAAACAAGTATAAATACAAGGTTATTTCACATAATTTCACCTAGCAAGTTTACAAGTGACCTAGCAACTTAAGTATTCATGCATTATAGAAAATTAGTGATTACAAGAGTCTACAAGAGCATTTAAGAGCTGATTATCAAGTGTTTTAGAGCATTATTCAAGTATCAAGCATCATGTCAAAGTCATCATGCATCATGTTTTGTTTTTAGCTAACATTTGTGATGTAGATTTTCATGATTCAAGCATGCATTCAATTCAAGATCTACAACATTCAAGCAATATTTGAGATCCAACTTCATGCTAGCCATTACTTACATGTTTGCAAAATCTTATTCAAGGGTTTGGTGAGTTGCAACATAAGCATTTTTTTCATTCATCATTCCTCCTTTCTATTTCATTTCATTTCAAGGTTTGATTACCAAAATAGGGTTTGACCAATGCAAACTCCTTTCCACTAACAAATCAACATTTTCCCCTCTATTTAGTGTGTGAGTTGCAAATCTAGGTTGAAGATACATTGAAGAGCAAGATTGTCAAAGTTGTCAAGGTTGCAAAGTTGTTAAAGTTGTCACCTTGTTTACAAGATCACTAAAAGACACCTACAAAGCAGAATTTAGCAGTTTAGATCCGAAAATCAGGTTGAAAAGGAATAACAAAGATAGAAGAGCAGATTCAGATCTTGACCATCGAAAAATGCTAAGCAGGACTGATACACCACTTTTGGCATATGAGTCCCAATATACAATGATTTTCTATATTCCAGGAGTTCCAAACTTGTCACTGCTAGATTTTTGTTACTACCTAGAAACCCTAGTCTGGGATTGATACGCCCAGCTTGGCGTATGAGTCCCAGTGTGCCCTAAAGTATGTATTTTCAAGATTTTAGAGCTTTTTCCTAGCACATTCAAGTTTCCAGATGCACCTATGTACTTTTCCAGTTTATTGTTATGATTTATATTCATTTCTAGGTCATTTACTTAGGTTTTGTACATCATTAGATTTTGCATGTTACTTGTCTTTCCAAGCCTAGCTTGGTGGTGAACCTCCTTTTAGTCTTTAATCATACCCTAGGACACCTTATTGCATATCACTTTCCCTCATTCTATCAATGGAATGAGATCTCTAAGGCATCATTGAGTGAAACTTGTGTGAAATAGGCCCCCTTATGTGTGTTCCATCTCCTAAAAGGTGGAGCACCCTATATCTATCATTTCACTTTGGTGAACCTACATTTAGAAGACCCTTATTTCTAATTTGGAGTGCATCATAGTCCTAGATCTAGTTTGCATTAACTTGGCATTAGGGTTTGCATTAGTTAATTTGCATCTAGGGTTTCTAAATCTTGCATCAATGAAAGTGTATATAGGTTGCATTTTTGTCTCTTGCATCATTGAAATTCATGTGAAATCTACATTTGCACTTGGTCTAGATATCATCCAAGACAGAAAGTATAACATTCACACGGAATTTTCTGAAAACGGTGCAAAAACCTTAATCTAAGACTCATACGCCCCTTTGGGTCATTTAGTCCCAACACAAGTGATTTTCCTAGTTTCTTGGCATTTTGTGGTGACTATTATTAAACATTTAAATTCCTGGAAAACCCTGATTGGGACTCATATGCCCATTTGGGTGATTTAGTCTCGTTTCATATTTTAAACTCCATTTTCTAACATTAAAAACTTTGTTTATGTGTTACATTTTTTTGTTATTGCATTTTTGTTTCAGCCTGCAAAGCTTCTGTTTCATTCAATTCATTGCATCTAGCTTAAATCGGTTCATTTTGTGCATTGCTTAAATCCAAAATTGCATCTAGAACATTTCATATTGTTGTATAGTGTACAATTAGTAAATTACCTTGTCTAGAATTTGAAACTTGCATTTATACATTTCATTGCGTTGCATTTCATCATGGATATGTGCTTTGGTAAGCTTTGGATGTCCTTGATATCATTAGTGGATGTGTCAAATTGTGCTTTTGGAAATGACCCTAATGAAATTGAACTCACTCATGCTCACTCAACTCCTAATGCATGTCCTCCTCGTAATGTTGACATCATTGTCCAGAAGATGATGACAACACAAACAACTTCCTAAATGATGTCCTTAATAACCTTGAGACTAATGCATCCTTTTACCCTTCTATGAAACAATCAACACCCCCACCCATCCCATCACTTGAGATGTTTGGCCTTTTACATCCTGAAATTGAGATACAAGTTGAGCCTAAGTTCCCTACAATAGGTGAACCTAGTTCCTCTATTCAAGTCAACATTCAACCATTTTATGTTAACAAAGTGAAAAACACTCCTATCAACCTAGAAGAGACATACAAAAAAGGATTCACAATCTTAAGCAAACAAGGATGTGATACAACAAGTGAACATGAAATTCATCAACTCTTAGAGAAAAAACCAACTAATGACACCAAAGGGTTAGGATTTCAAAATCCTCCTCTCGACATAAGTGTCCTCCTTCCTAAAGAACAACCAATATCTTGTAATGATGATATGAATGATAGGATTGTCTTAGGTCCCCCTCCTCGATAGCCAACTCAAGAAATTGGTGAATCTAGCAAGGGAAGGAGGCCTTACAAACTAAAGAAACTATAATTCCCTTATCTAGCAACTACAATTGAAAGGAATTTACAGATACTTCTACTGCACCAAGGTTTGATTACATTACCACCCATAAGAGAAGATCGAAAAAAAAATCCCAAGAAAAAAAACACATCACATTGTCAATATCATAGGGTTATTGAACATAGTACTTGAACCGTATATTTTTGGGTACGGCTTATAGGCTACTCTAGCACTCTTAGGATGTCTCACCTAAAAGGAGAGAGATAAACCCCACTCAAAAGTCTAGCTAGGTTCACTCAAATTAAGATGTGCATGATGTTATTAAGGCTGAATGAGATGAAATAAATGCAACTAAATGAACTAATTGATTGATTAAGTATGTAAAACCTATGAAATATGAATGTTTGAAAACAAATTGTGTTATGCAAAAATGCACTAGAAATGAATGCAAAACTTAACAGAAATGGGCCAAATTGAAAGTGTGCACCTAGAATGTGGATGAAGAATGGAAATGGATTCTGGAATGCTGCTGATGCTAATTTTTAGGCCTAGTGGGACTCATTCGCCATTCTGGGCGAATTAGTCCCAGTTCTACAAAATTGAACCAGATCCCATTTCAAACAAAAGGGTATCCAAAAATGTAGAAAACCAAAAATTGACCCTAAAGTGGGACTCATTTTCCACTCACAAAAAATGAGTCCACTTTTAAATATCTAAATTTTTAAAAGTGGAATCTAGAGCTTATGATCTGCACTTTTGACTTCTCTAGGTGTCCGCGTTTGAAACTCTAATTTACTAGTTTGAAAGTGATATTTTGTTGATATTTTGGCTTGTTGAATGAATAGAATATTTGAACAACCTTGAAACTTGATCTCCAATGAATTCCAAGCTTCCAAGAAACCTAAATCTGCAAACACACAGGACAAGAGAGAGAGAAGTTGGATGTTAGGGCATGGGGGTTTGCCTTGGTCAAACCCCTTTTAGGTAATTAAACCAAAATGATGAAAGAATGTAATGAAACATGAAAAAATGGATTAGATTACCTTACCATGATGTTTGATCTTGAAATTTTGCAACAAAACATGAAGAATCTACCATTGAATATCTGAAAATTGATATCTTGGAGACTTGAAATGAAGAAACCCTAAGTTGCTTGACTTGAGATGGAAGTTTGGTGAATGAATGAATGATATTAGATAAGAGAGATGCAAAATGAGGAGAAAAATACTTATTTATACACATTTGTGCCTTAGTAACCTGATGATACCTCATCACAGGCCGACATGAAGTAATAATAAACTTAAATTTTACTTTTTTCCCGCTCAAAGGTCAAAATTGGACCAAATGGGACTCATTCACCACCCATGGTGAATGGATCCCACTTGGATGGGATTGATTCACCATGCATGGCGAATGGGTCCCACAGGGGCCATTTGACAGCTAGGAAGCTAGGAGATAAGGAAATAAGGTTTAAAATGCAACTTTGTCAGGTACTTGATCAATTTAAGCCTCAAGATGCACAATATGGATTAATAGGGGCTTATTAGTGATGATGTAAATGTCAAATAGGGCTTGGGACACATAATTCAATGTGAAAGTGTGATTAAATACACTTTAAAACACTAAAATGTGGTCCACATAGCCTAGAAAGGCACAAGAACCAATGTGAACGTGCAAGACACATTAAAAACACTAGTTTAACATTAAAAGTTTATTTTACAAGCCTTCTAGATTGATGTGATGATGTAGTTAAATATTTTTTATGATGTTGAATTAGGGAGAAATAGGTTCATTAAGTCTAGAAAAGCGTGAAAGTTCATTACAAGACTTTACAACACCTTTACAAGACATCGTTAAATGCATTTGAAAGGGTCCAAGACCTAGTGTGGATGCATAAAATTCCTCACAACACTAAATTAAGACCTCATTAAGTCCAATTTTTCATGAATTAATCCCATGTCAAGCAAAGGGTACTTTTTTCTACGACACATTTAGCCCCCACTTTAGTGAGAGGATGAACTTGCTTCAAATTCACACTAAAGTAGACATTCAAGAGAGATCTGACTGTACACTTGTGTAGATGACAAAGAATGAAAAATATCAAAGGAGGTTGTGCCAGCCCCTAGGATCCAAGATCCTAAGTTGAAAACCATCAAGATACATAATCATGCAATGGAAAGAACTAGGAAGATGAAAGTGAAAGGGGGTGGATCAAGCTTCAATCATTTGTCCAACTAGTTGTGGATCAGATCTAGGTTGTTTGTGAGAAAAAGAGATTGCATACTCACTCTGGGGCCACAAAACTTCTAATTGTCCATGGGGTGAGAAATCCAAAAAGGTGAGAAACATATGCTAGTTGGTATGCACTCACAAACACATAGGTGGCTATGGGGAAATTCGTGCCGCTGAATGGGCTTCTCGCTCAACCATACCAAAGTTATACCTCTTGATAAATTTAATAAGGTGCCACAAAAGAAAATGATTTTCGAGCTCTATGAGGTTTAAAGCAAAACTTTGTATGCTTGACACTCATAGACATTGTTAATGCAGAATAGTGTAAAGATTGTTCAAAGGGATTTTTCTTTGTTCGTGTAATTTCTTATCTTAGGGAACATCATGTTCAATGTATCCAAGAGAGGATAAGTGCAAGGTCTCATCCTCTTTCCAAGAGAGGGAATCACAAGAAAAATAAAATCGTACAATGAAATGTGAGTGGTAATGTATGCCCCCATTTTAAAGCGGTTGTGAACACCAATACTGTGAGCAATTGCTTTAAAGTAAAAGAAGGAGAACATGAGAGCTTTCTTGGAAAGCCTTATGCCAAGTCATAGATTTTTGAGAAGCTACATCATGAAAAAGGGTAGTATGTCATATGCGAGCACATCGTCGTCCACATCCCAAGCTTGCTCTTATGTATTCATGAAAGGTTAATGACTCTAGAGCCAAAGGAGGCAACCACAAGTGACATACAAGGACAAGGTTGTATAACCCCTTGGCCCCACTGAATGTAGGACAAATGTGAGCCGAAATGAGTGATGCAATGCATGCTAGAGTGAAAATCAGTATCAATTAGAGGAATTAGGTGCCACCATATAGGGTAGCATACCAAACTCCTTAAGATGTTGGATTATACGACTCAAAGCATGAAATTCATTAGTGAAGTGACCATGAACTCTATGATAGGTGCATAATGGAGTCTTGTAAGATTCTTTTGAGTTCTATGGGGAAGGGTGATCATGTGATCTTGGAGGAGTCTTGACAAGATGCCTACTTGATCGATGGTAGAAGGTGGTCTTGTGGCGTGCGTCAAAGAACACGTATGATTATCATGAGCATTTACAATGTCTAGCCTTTGTTCTCGAATTTCATCTGAAATAGGATGGATAGGGGAAGGATCATAAAGAGGGTTGTGGTAGAACAACACATCCTCATCATTTATAAGCTTATCTACCTCAAAATTATCCTTACAATGGAAATTAGGTAAGGTGAAGTTTAAGAATGTGTTTATGATGTCATTTTCTTGTGTTAGAATATCTTCCCAAAGGGGATAAGGAGAAGGAAAAGCAAAATCCTCATGATGCTCAACGATTGTGTCTTCTTTTGCCAAGATACCTTCGTCACTAAAAGGAGAGATATTAGGAGAATCAAAATTATGATCATCATAAGTATCTATGTTTGTATGCTATTCTATCACATTATCCACACAAATAGGAGAGATAGGAGAGGGTGTGAGTTTAAGGTTAACATTTTCATTTTCACTCTCTTGTGTGAAGAGACTCTCATAACTAGGACATGCATTGAATGGATGACGATCATGCTTATTGACTAACTTTTTATTTGCAAATTTGGAGAAGATTGAAACTAAAATTTTGAAAGAACAATCTATGCTAACTCAAAATGCAATGTAAAAGGCTGAAATGAAATGCAATTTTTAGATGGTAATTGACTGAGTATGCTATGTTTAATAGTATGAGAATGCAAATGTGAAATTTAAACCATGCATGAAATGAGCTAATTTAAGCTAGATCTAATGGAATGCATGTTACAAAAATAAAACTAACTAATATAGGTAGGTAAAGGCACCAAACAAAAGCTGAAAAATAGGGTTTTTAGTTCTGTAAAGGGCAGTTTCAAGGGTCAAAAGGGACTGATTCGCTCAGGGTGGCAAATGAGTCCTAGTATGGACTTTTTTCAGAATTTTCTAAATTTTTTTACTGATTCTGATGCTTTCTAAGTGCTATGATGCAGACCTAAGTGAAAAATACATAATTTCAAAAAATGGACATGAATTTAAATGCCAACAATGCAAGCAAAATGAACTTTTTTATGAATTCAAAATTTGAAACCTAGTATGCCAATTAACTAATGCAAATCATAATGCAAAGATAATGCAAAGCTAGATCTATGATGAAAGACTCTAGAATTAGATAAGAAAGTGTTTGAAAATAAGGTTCACCAAAATGAAACGTAGATTTTTGGGTAGGGCTTATAGGCTACTCTAGCACTCTTAGGATGTCTCACATAAAAGGAGAGAGATAAACCCCACTCAAAAGTATAGCTAGGTTCACTCAAATTAAGATGTGTATGATGTTATTAAGGCTAAATGAGATGAACTAAATGCAACTAAATGAACTAATTGATTGATTAAGTATGTAAAACCTATGAAATATGCAATTTTTGAAAACACATTGTGTTATGCAGAAATGCACTAGAAATGAATTCAAAACTTAACATAAATGGGCCAAACTGAAAGTGTGCATCTGGAATGTGGATGAAGGTTGGAAATGGATGTTGGAATGCTGATAATGCTAATTTTTAGGCTTGGTGGGACTCATTCGCCATTCTGGGTGAATTAGTCCCAGTTCTGCAAAACTGAACCAGAGCCCGTTTCAGACAAAAGGGTATCCAAAAATGCAAAAAACCAAAAATTGACCTTGGAGTGGGACTCATTCACCACAAATGGTGAATGATTCTAGTTTTGAATTTCTAAATTTTCAAAAGTGGAATCCAGAGCTTTCAATTTGCAATTTTGACTTCTCTAGGTATCCGCTTCTGAAACTCTGATTTATGGGTTTGAAAATGAGATTTTGTTGATATTTTGGCTTGTTGAATGAATAGAAGATTTGAACAGTCTTGCAACTTGATCTCCAATGAACTCCAAGCTTCCAAGAGATCTAAATTTGCAAACACACAAGACAAGAGAGAGAGAAGTTATATGTTAGGGCATGGGGGTTTGCCTTGGTCAAACCCCTTTTAGGTAATTAAACCAAAATGATGAAAGAATGTAATGAAACATGAAAAAATGGAGTAGATTACCTTGCCATGATGTTTGATCTTGAAATTCTACAGCAAAACATGAAGAATCTTCCCTTGAATATTTGAAAATTGATATCTTGGAGACTTGAAATGAAGAAACCCTAAGTTGCTTGACTTGAGATGGAAGATTGGTGGATGAATGAATGATAGTAGATAAGAGATATGAAAAATGAGGAGAAAAATACTTATTTATACACATTTGTGCCTTAGTAACCCTATGATACCTCATCACAGGCTGACATGAAGTAATAATAAACTTAAATTTCACTTTTTTCCTGCTCAAAGGTCAAAATTGGGCCAAATGAGACTCATTTTCCACCCATGGTGAATGGGTCTTGCCTGGATGGGACTGATTCACCATGCATGGAAAATGGGTCCCACAGGGGCCATTTTGACAGCTAGGAAGCTAGGAGATAAGGAAATAAGGTTTAAAATGTAACTTTTTCAGGGACTTGATCAATTTAAGCCTCGAGATGCACAATATGGGTTAATAGGGGCTTATTAGTGATGGTGTAAATGTCAAATAGGGATTGGGACACATAATTCAATGTGAAAGTGTGATTAAATACACTTTACAACACTAAAATGTGGTCCACATAGCCTAGAAAGGCACACGAACCAATGTGAACGTGCAAGACACATTACAACACTAGTTTTAAAACATTAAGTTTATTTTACAATCCTTCTAGATTGATGTGATGATGTTGTTAAATATGTTTTATAACGTTTAATTAGGGAGAAATAGGTTCATTAAGTCTAGAAAAGCATGAAATTCCATTACAAGACTTTACAACACCTTTACAAGGCATCGTTAAATGCATTTGAAAGGGTCCAAGACCTAGTATAGATTCATAAAATTCCTCACAACACTAAATTAAGACCTCATTAAGTCCAATTTATCATGAATTAATCCCATGTCAAGCAAAGGGTACTTTTTTCTACGACACAGTACTGATGAGTGTCATGGTTTATAAAAAATATTTAAAAATCTTGATATCATAGAAAGAATCCATTAGAGCATGTCCTTTTGCTCCTTGCCATGTAATGGTTGTAGAATCTTAGCATTCTCACTATTACATGGTTGACATTTATTGCAAATCATTTCAAAATGCAAGGAGCTCTTTTCCATCACCTATCTCGGCTCATTCTTGTCTTGCACGTAATGGGGGGAAAGAATTCGATAGCCTTAGCTTGGTTTTGAACTTGCTATTATCGCGTTGGCTAGTTGTCCACCTTCTATATACATAATGATGAACACATTTGGGATGTGAACAACTTGCTAATAGGTTAACTCGAATGTGCCTTACTAGTCTTTTGCATTGTTCCTTTTCCTTTCACATGATTGCATGTGTGTAATGTGATCCCCTGTAACATTTT
This sequence comes from Sequoia sempervirens, assembly GCA_007258455.2. Lineage (NCBI taxonomy): Eukaryota > Viridiplantae > Streptophyta > Pinopsida > Cupressales > Cupressaceae > Sequoia > Sequoia sempervirens. The sequence goes on along the minus strand of VDFB02271358.1, from coordinate 1,204,628,298 downwards.
GTTTGATGTATTTATCTATCTCTTTGTGGCATTCCTCTATGTGTACCTACATTCTTCTTTATGTTGTAAATCCTTTATCTTTTCTTTGTCTTGTGTTTTCTTTTTGGGGGTGATAAAAGGCATCAAGACATTTAGGTCTCTTCAATGTTGACCCAAAAGGATTTTTCTTTGTTTTCACTCTATATGTATCATCCTTCCAGTTCCATGAGTATTTGGGGAATGATGATAGTTCCAATCTCTTTAAAAATATTGTAGCAAAGACATACTAACCTCGAATCCGTGGATCCCTTATGTGATTTTAGGATTTCATTTATGTGGAAACCCCTTTTCATGATGTAGTCCCCTGTTAGTTATTTATTTCTGAAACTTCAAAGCTACAAGGTGGAGTTGTAGGTGGGGGATACATTAAACTATCCAAATTCACCTGAGGCGTGAGTAACCAATGGGGTTGTTCTGTGTACAGGGTTTCACAAGAGTATGTGGGTGGTAGGCTTCTTAACACTTAGTGTTTTCCAACATGTGAATTCTTAAAATACTATGAATATAATGGAAACCTTACAAATCAGACCTTAAACAAAAATAAACTATTTTTGGTTGTTCAATATATATCTTCCATATAGAGGGTTTTACGATAGTATGTGGGTTGCAGGTTTCATAACACCCAGTGTTTTCCAACATACAATTATTTTAATGAAAACCTTTTCTTCATTAGAGAGTATGAATGTAATGAAAGGAACCTTAAAAATCAACCTCCTTTTCTTTTGATAAAATCTTCCTCTTATCTTTTGCAAGTCCTTTTCTAAGTGGTTAATTTTAGTCTTCCATTGTTTTGATACAATTTCAACACTTCCAACTATTGCAAATATAATCATAGGTTGGAAAACACAGTGGGTTGTGAGTGATTTGATTGTACTTGTTCTAAGCTTAAGGGTGGAGTGCTTGTTCTAAGCTCAAGTGTGGAGAGCTTAGGGATGAGTTACAGGTGGGGGATACATAAAACTAATCAAATTAACCTAAGGGATGAGTAACCAATTGGGTTGTTACATGTAAATGGTTTTACAATAGTATGTGGGTTGTAGATTTCATAACTCCTAGTATTTTACAACCTACAATTGTTGTAATGAAAACCTTTTCTTATTTAGAGAGTACAAATGTAATGAAGGGAACTTTCAAAATTTATCGAAACTATTACTTAGAGTAAAAATTGTGTTTCAATTTCCTCATATACGATGGTAAAAGTAATGCACAAAATAATTGCATATTGAAATTTAACATAGTGGATTGTGAGTGATTGGATTCTTTTTGTTCTAATCTCAAGGGTGGATAGCTTGGGGAGGATTTGTAGGTGGGGGATACATAAAACTAATCAATTTGAACTAAGGGGTGACTAACCAATTGGGTTGTTACGTGTAGAGAGTTTTACAACACTATGTGGGTTGCAGGTTTCTTAACACACAAATGTTTTCCAACCTATAATTATTGTAATGAAAAACTTTTCTTATTTAGAGAGTACAAATATAATGAAAGACACTTTCAAAATTTACCAGAATTGTTACTTAGTAAAAATTATGTTTTTAGAGCAAGAATCTCTTCAATCAATACATTATCTATCTCATTCAATTTGGTTTTCTTTTTTATCAATTATTTTTAGAGAAAAATCCTTTTTCATTTCATACATTCTAGTACCTATTGCTCTAGTTCTACATTTCCATTTTCCCATTGCACATATTGTGTGCATGCACCTTCCTCAACTTCTCAAGAGCAGGAAGAATCTCTTCAATCAATACATTATCTATCTTATTCACTTTGGTCTAATTCTTTTCAAGTGTTTTTAGAGAAGTATAGATGGATACGGGGAGGGAGAGGTCTAGTGAGGTAGCATGGGAGGGATAAAGGGAGAGAGAGGAAATGAGAGAGACATGGAGAGGTAGGTAGAGAGAGGTAAGGTTGAAGGAAAAGAGGGAGAGGTAGATAGAGTGATGGGAGATAGGGAAAGTAGAGAGGGAAGGGGGGAGAGAAGTAGATAGAGAGGAAAGTTTGGAAGGAGGGAGAGGTAGGTAGAAAGAGAGGTAGGGTGGGATGGATTGAGGGAAAGGTAGGTCGAGAGGGAGAGGGTGTGTGCAAATAGAGAGAGGGAGGGAGAGAGGTGTAGGTAGAGAGAGGTAAGGTGCAAGGAATAAAAAGAGATGTAGGTAAAGCTAGATACAAAGGTAGGGTGGGACAGGTACAAAGAGAGAGAGATCTAGTGTGTGTGTGAGAGAGGGAGAGAGAGGGGAAGGGGTAGGTAGAGAGATGGATTCTTATTGTATACAACCTATGTATATATTATAATTATCACTATATGGTTTTTCATCATGTTTATATCAAATGTTCTTAATATTTTTTGTAGGATTAAAATTCTAGTTCTACCCTATTGGTTGTAACATATTTGTGGTAATTTATCAAAACTAAATGTTGTAATTATATCTCCAATATTTGAAATGTACATAAAGTTATAAGTTTATCCCATGAGTTTGGATAGAGTGGTAGGGATCTTCATATTTTTCTTTGACACAAAATACAATCAATTGAACCAAAAAATTGAAAATATATTTTATATTTAGAAACCCAGGGAGCACATGTAGATAGGTAAGATATGAGGACCAATGAGAGAATCATTTGGGTGGAGACAACCTCCCTCCCTCTCTCCCTCACACATACACACAACCTCTCTCCACCTACCACTCCCTTCCTCCCTCCCTAACTCTCTCTATACCTACCTCTCCTACCCTACCCCTCTCTATCTCCATCCTTCCCTATTTCTCTCCCTCCCTCTATCCCTCCCACCCTACCACTCCCTACCTCCCTTCTTCCCTCTTTCTTTCCCTCTTTTCCTCCCACCCTAAAACTCCCTATATCCCTCCTTCCCTCTTTCTCTTCATCCCTTTATCCCTCCCACCATACCACTCCCTATCCCCCTCCTCCCCCTTTTCTCTTCCTCCCTCCCTCCCTCCCTATATTATGAAATAGTGATAACTACTTTTCAAATCTATCTCTCCCTTGCTCACTCACTGACTAGTACCTTATGTTATTTGCATAATTGTGAAATTTTATATGGACTTGGATATTCTAACCTTTTCAATTTTAACATATCAACCATCTCTTTTGGCACTAAAATATCTTTACTACCATTGTTTATGACAAATGTATAACACTTATATTTAGTCTTTTTGATTTATCACATTTAAATATGGTCCTCCAACTTTTCAATTATTTCTTGTATAGTGATAACTTTGTTGACAATTTTGATAATTTCATTGTTAGATTTGTCACTATAAATAGGTGGATCCATTCTTTCTTTCACATGTAGAATGAATAGAGAAACATTTTGATATTGGTAAGTACTCATATCCAATAATGGAGGAAAATAATAAGAAATTTATTGGTTGGCCATTGGTGGTTCTTATAACATCCACAATTGGTTTTGTCTTGGAAAAATAATTGAACCATTTTGATGATTTTATCCACTAAATTTTATGAAATCCAATATCATATGTGGTTGTGTATATTGATTCAATTTATGGTTATGAAAGGTTGTTCCTTGTTGATAAGCCTAAGTTGATTTAGTAGAGGCATCAAATTTTATTGAGGATATTTCTTGTCTAATTGAATGACATCCTATACATATTTGGTTGATACAACACTTGGTCCTATCATGTTATTCCCTTACCCCTATGGTGTGTATCGGGTTATGAGTAGTCGACTTGTGGCTCTTATTGAAGAATATTGGAGGTATCCCCCTTGAAGTGGATTAGGAGGTTACCACCTCGAAGTGGCATATTACTATCAAGTATATTAGTAGCATATTTCAGATTATATTCTTCTTGTGCAAGTTATTTCATAACAAGTGATATCAGAGCATGATCTTAGCACCATAGAGGCAAGACACTTTCTCAATATTGGAGGTGATTTGGGGAAGAGCATATCTTTCAAATTTTGGTATTTTTTTTTAATTTTTAAAGGGTTTTTGAAGACCATATTAAAGAAGCTACAATCCAGATTTCAAAGGAATTTGAGTAGAATTGAGTGAATTATTGCAGAATTAGGGTTTCTACACAATTTATTTGGAATCTACATACTCTCAAATCTTGTTGAATTGGAACCTGATTTTTATTGGGTTTTGAAAGAAATAATATAGGATACTACACTCCAAAATTTGGAGAAATTGAAGAATAAATAAGTGAGTTATTGCAAAATTAGGGTTTTCAAAAAAATTACACTCAAGGCTACAAATCACCTAGTTTTGGGGAGAATTTTCTATTGGAGTGTGATCTAGGCCTTGGTAAGTTACAAAAAAATAAGAGTATTTGGACTTTATTTGGGTGATTTATTGCAAAATTATCTTTCTAGACCTTTACAACAAAAAGTAGCCACAAAAAAGAAGAAAAAGAAAAGGGAAAAAGAAGCAGAACAAGAAAAAGAGAAAGAGAAAGAGAAAGAACAAGTGCAAGTGCAAGAGCAAGAACAAGAGAAAGACAAAAGTAGGAACAAGAAGTAGTAGTAGAAGAAGAAACATAAGTAAAAGAGAGAGAGAGAGAGAGAGAGAGAGAGAGAGAGAGAGAGAGAGAGAGAGAGAGAGAGAGAGAGAGAGAGAGAGAGAACAAGAGCAAGAGCAAGACACTTGAGTAGGAACAAGAAGCAATAGTACAAAAAGAAGTAGAAGTAAAAAAGGAGATGAAGAAGAAGAGAAAGAAAAAAATTAGCATTAAGGACAATTCTTTTGTAAAGAGGAGGGAAATGTTATGCCCTTACCCCTATAGTGTGTATTGGGTTATGAGTAGTCAGCTTGTGGCTACCTTAACTCTTAATTAAGTCATATTATCATTATTATATTATTATTTAGTTAGTTAGGTCGGCATAGGGCTTATATAGGGCTATCTAAGTCGGCCTAGGTGATATCCTAGGCATAAATAGGTATATATAGGAGGTTGTGAGTAGATTATTTCGTCATGTGGAGTAGGGTGATCCCACAATAGTGGTTTACAATTTTTGGCCAAACTGGACACTGAAATTATTTTTTTAAACTAAATCTTCACATTCGGGCACCTATAGCGGCTAAATTGTGAAGAATTTGAAGATGATGCAAACTAGAGTCTCGCGGAAATTTAATCAGATTCCAAAAAAAATTCAAAAATTTTTGGAATCAGATTCCACTTTTTTTTCCATCTCCCATGAAAACTAGTTTTTTCTTAAAAAGAACATTTTTTAAAAGTGGCGCTCACCGTATAACGCATAACTTTTTTTCCATGAAGGATAAAATTCTAATTCTTCGAATTTAGATTTGTAACTCTGATATCTAGTGCTTCCACTTGGTTAGATAGTTTTTTATTGAATATTTTTTCTTTAATCAAGTTTCAAAGTCAAACCAATTACAATTCAGACATAGCGCGACGTATAGTGCTAACCTTTTTTGTATATATCGAAATTCAAATTTTTTTTCTATTGGATCAAGGACTTCAATATCTGGTGCACTCATATTTTTCTTCAAATTTTTTTGATAACTGCTATTTTTCCACATGTGCAACAAAGACCTTCATTTTCGATGAAACCTATGTTTAATTAAACTAAAAAAAAAAATACATAATAAAACCAAAACATATTAAAATTATATTTGTTGGATAGCTTGTTCTGAGGACTACCTGATTCCAGTTGGGTTTGTGAATATTCCTCCATTTTCATCCTCAAACCGAGCTTCGAGGTGCCAAAATTCAAGTTTTTTTTGTCTTAGGGGGGGATTAAGGAATAAAGAGGGTTTGAATGAACCCCTAGGGGTTCGTTTGAACCAGGGTTCATTCGAACCCCGATTCATTTGAACCCCCCTTCTATAAGGGGTTTTGATGGTTTTTTTGGTGGGAAATTATTAAGAGGGTTTCCGAACCTAGGTTCTATCGAACCCCTATTTGGTTCGGCGTACAATAAGTTCATAATGAACCCATAAAATTAATTTTTTTCCATGCATTCATTTTTTGTGAGTTTTCCTTCCTCACTTCAATTGTAAACCACTATTGTGGCTTCACCTTGTATTATGTTCTTATTGAAGAATATTGGAGGTATCCCCCTTGAAGTGTATTACAAGGTTTCCCCCTCAAAGTGGCATATTATTATCAAGTATTTGTAGCATATCTCAGATTATATTTGAGGCATGATAATGTGACTTTGTATTCCTTATTGCATTTTATTTTATCGCAAGTGGACCAATATCAAATATCTTTGGAAAGAAACTTCTAGGTCATTATTATTCCTTTTGTATATCTTATAAGTATGGAAAATGTAGGATCCAATACCCATAAGTAATGTCTTAATAAATTAATTTGATTTGAAAATGTACATGATATCAAATTTTTTAAGAGCTTAGTAAAATTGTTGATTAAACTAATTAATAGGCTCATCCAATTTCCTCCTTGTTGCAAAAAATTATAGGAAGGCTTCTTGTGGATCCATATTTTTCCCAAATTATCTCAAGAATGGATTCTCCAATTCTACTCATGAATGTATAAAATTGTGTAAAAGGAAGGCATACCAATGACATATTGTAGATCTTAAAAAGTGAATGAATTGAAAAGCAATTCCTTCATGATTTATATATTTTTATAATCAAATCTTTATGAATCCCAATGTGCTCAAAAAATAATTGGACAACACTAGGGGAAAATATAGGCAACCAATTACATTCATTTTTTAGGATTTGGGAGAAACCACAAACATACTCATAGAGTTTGCAATTTGGAAGAAATTCCCCTAAACCTTTAAAAACCCTTTCAGATTTTTTTATAACATGCCTTCAATACAATCCTTTCTTTTGTTTTGAATGTTTTGAAAAAATGATTTTTTTATTTTTTTTAGTTTTTTAGAATGATAAATTTTAGCAATAAAAGAAGGAAAATTAAAAATTCAATAAAATGAATTCTCCTAACATTCGAAGATGGTCCTCCTTCTAGTACCATTTTTATTGATGTGGTTTTTGACGCGTCAACTTACCTGCATGCCTTGAAGCTTGTAGGGTGGAACAACAAAGGCTCTTTCTTCATCAATTATTACACAAGGCTTATGAGAATACATTAGTTGGAGGTTTCTTTGGTTTGTTTATTCAAGGGGCTACAATGGATATTAAGAATTATTCATATGAAAAAGAGATTCACTTAGTGCAAACAAAACATGATTATCCACTATGAATCATTAGTTTCAACTTCAAATACATTAAAACATGTTTAAAATTGGTTAAAACTATCTTATGTCCTTCAAAATAAAATTTTATAATTTGGAAGATTAAGGGTCATCCATGAGATTAGTTCTAACCAAAGTATGAATTTAATTATTATATTTTAAACAACAAGGTTGCATCATCTAAACCACATGAATTACTTAAATTTTATTCCTTTTGTGATTCAAATGTATCATCAAACACTAAACTAACATCATTATAAAAATACAAAAAGGTGGTGGTGGAGAGAAAAGGGTTAGAGAAAAATAAACTTGAAACTAAACTCACCTTCTGTCCTTCTACAAGTCATTCTATAAATGGATAGGTACAACATAAAACCAATATTTGATGGATCCTTATTCACTATCCCAATGCAAGATGGTGCAATCTCTAAAGTAAAATTCATGTGTGTGATTGTTGTTGAATTTTAATGCATAAAAGATGTGATCATGTGACCACATAAAATACCTCACCATTAACAAGGTATTAGTGGTCTAAATACACGTTGAAGATCCATTAACATTCAATGAGTTAAATACAAATAATAATATAAAAAGAAAATAAATTCAAAGTTTTAAAATATAAAAACATGAAACTTGTAAAAAATGGAGCAATATTTGGTATTTTATATTCATAATGGAGTTTCCATGGGTTTCCAACATTTTTAACTCTTTACAATGAGTTTCATATGAAAATATATAGGCACATTTAGATGTCGAAACCCAATAGGCATTCCCTCCAAAAACTTAACAAAAGAAAAAATACATTAATACAAGAAGAGGCACTTTGACTATCCCTTCACATTCTATTTATTCATTAGGTTGTAGTGAAATTTTGATTTGTAGATACACATCACAATGATAGTGCACATTCCCCAAATGTCCTACACTATCTAGAGATAATCCTCTATTGATTTCTCTCCTTGTTCACAATCCTCATTTTCATAAATCTATATTTTTCATAATATTTCTATCAATTCTTTTGACCACCTTGTCCTTGTTATAGAATCTAGTACATGTCATGACTAGATCAAGAGAATGAATAGAAACTAAAAAAAAATCTTTGAGACCACTTATCTTGATGTTTTGCAACATTTTTATCTTCTTGTATTCCATTATTCTCTTGTGAAATTCCTCCAATCCCATGTGCCCAAAATCTATATAAAGTCTATTAATCTTGGAGAACAATTTTGAGGGTGGTACTACACTTTTGTAATTGTACTTCTTCCTTGTAGGGGAAGCCATTGGTTGTTGAAATTTTTTTTTGCCACAATAGAAAATGTATTTTATTATTTATAAATAAAGTGATGTTTAACAAAATGAAATTAATAAAATAATCAATTTTAAATCTCTAATTATATCTATTTAATAGGTAAGAAAGATAAAAATTAGTCAAAATTATGTTTCCTACACTTATTTTTTATGACCAAATGGGATAGTTTCAAAGTATTCTTGAGAGTTGTATAAGGTTAACTAGAGTTTATGATTGATCTACAAACTAATCCAAACTTTGAACTTAGTTTATAGTTTGCAAAACCTTGTAAACTATAGATGAAACATAGAATTCAACTAGAGCTCAAACTTTGGTTATAGTTTGCAAAAAATTGTAAGCTACAAAACTTTTTTGACTTTCAACTGGACTTCGGATCCACCTTGAAGTGTGTAAAAACTTACAAGCTGTTGCAAAAATCTTGGGTTTCTAGATTGTAATTGGTGTTCAAAATCTAGTTGCATTCTAAAATTTATAAAACTATAAAATCTTTTGGGAATGTAGAATTCATCTAGAGTTTAGAATCTAGTTGCAATTTACAACACATTTATAAATTGGAAAATATTTTGGGAATGTGGCTACTAGCTAAACTTTAGATATGGTTTGTAGTTTGTATAAAAAACATTAATTTGTAAAAAAAATGGGTTGTGGATTTAGACCAAGGTTTGAAATAATGATGCATCAAATCACAAAACTTCCAAAATTAAATCTTGGAAAATAGCACGAGTTGGATCTACAAATGAAATAAATACTAAAACCATGAGAATCTAAACTAAAATCTAAATGCATTTAAACGTGTAAAGCTTTGAAGATCACCAAACAATTGAAATGTTTGGATTTACAAGAAAAACCCACCTAAAAAGAGAAAAATAGAACAAAACTAAGAAAAATCACACATAGACTAATCTGAAAAGGTGAGGTTTGATTTCATGTGGAGATGAATCTCCAAAAAAATATTAAGCACAAACTCAAAAATGGTAGACAATTGCCAAAATGAAGACCAAAGAAAGGAAAACAAAGTGTTAAGTCAAAAAAGAAACACACAAAAAAGACTCTACATAGGGAAGAATTGCACATGTTGGAGTTCAAACCTACTTTGTAATTTGTAAAAACAAAAAAACCTTCAAATTTTTAGATTTTTAAAAAAATAAAAGACTTCAACTCTTGGAATGACCCCTTTTGAACACTTTCATCCACCCAAAGTACATTTATACAAGAAAATCCATTTCAACCATCAAAATGACCCCTTTTGAACATTTTCATCCATCTAAAGTACAATTATACAAGAAAAGCCATTTTGATTAGAAAAGTAAAATATAAGGATGATGGAAAAGTCTAAACAAATAAATAAAGTCCCCAATTTCAACAAGAAAATAGGGGTGCATTGCAGATGCCATAACACCACTCAAATCCACTACTCAGGTTAACATCATCACTCAAACAATGACCAAGCCTCATATTTATTTTGTGAGGAGATCTTTTTGTGGGGGATAAATTTTGTGAAAGTATTTTTTCACTTTAGAAATTGGAAAGATTTTGAAAACTTCTTAGTATTACTTGAATATTTTTTCTTAATTTTGTTAGTTAAGTTCATGTTATTTCATATTGAAGCTCATATTTGTTCCTATTTTTTGACAAGTCACATTTAGCACCTATTGTAACCAATTTTGGACTTCTTATAGGCATCATACATCCATCCATGTTAGTACTTGACTGACGAAAAGTTCCAAATCCAAAGTATAGTACTTGGCTGATGAAATTATAAACTACTCTAGAAGAGTTTGAAGGTATTAATTTGGAGTGTTGAAGAGGAGGGGAAAAAAATGACAACAAAACAAACAAACTGACTGCATTATCATAACAATGAGTTTGACTTGAAACTGTACGATTGAATCTTGATAGCAATATCATAATTTGACACGCTGTCCGTCTATCTCTTGAATACTTCAGTGGTGGGTCCCATTTCACTTATTGAATGGTACTATGCATCGTTAAATACATATAACCGGTGCGTTTTGTCGGGAGATTAGCCGCGTCCCTGTACTAATATCTGCCTGTCGGCAGGTACTGAAAATTATTACTCAAATAATTTTAACGCTCACATTTATAACGACATACAAACCAAAAGTGTAGTACTCGACTGACGAAAATATTCCACTCAACAGTACGTAACCAGATTTTTGACTCGTGATAAGCCTTAGGTTCTTTGTTCGTTCTACCAAATGTTCCATCGGATTACACACATTGTTTTGATTGATCGTGTGGGCAACACATAAATTTGTAACAATTACTACTATGAAACTGTGAACTTCAGTTTGTTTTTTTCAAACGAATGCAAGCTTTGCTCTTTTTATCGGGATAAGGTATGATAGCCTAGAAATATTGCAAAGATTGTTTGTTATTGAGTCCTTTTATCTATTACATTTCACAGATGTTTTAGAATAGATTAGTATACTTAACTGACCGAGAACCCGTTTATGTTTATATCTTGCTTGGGCATCTCCACCATGTTTAGGCAGTTCTTATAAATTCCTATCTTCGCCTCCAGTAATTTCAGAAGTATATTTTACAGCTAAGAGTTGAGGATATGTAGAATTTCATTTGTCTAGGCTGTTTTTTATTACTGAGAAATTGGGTTATGTTTGGATCGTCTTTGCCAGGTTGAATTTTTTTCAGTAGTTATATGAAAATGATATACTTGAATACCCAATTGGCAAATACAGTGAAATGATTGGAATCCTTGGATAACCTATTTGCAGATACAGTGAAATGATATGAACTTTTGCACTCCCAATTAACAATCACAGCGAGATGATTTGAATCCTTGAGCACCCGTTTACCAAAGACGGTGAAACGATATGAGTTTTTGCATACCCACTTAGCAATTATAGTGAAATGCATACGAGTCTTTGAAGATCCATTCACCAAACATGGGGACTGAAGTCCATGCACTGAACAGAGGAAAATAGTACATCAACTTTGTAGACTTCTCGTCCTTTAACAATATTTGAAAAGGGAACAAGCAGGTAACCTATTTTGTGAAAAAAATGGTGATGACTTTCACTGGTAAGCTCATTATTCTTGCATTTGCAGGTCTTGAAATATTTCCTTCTCATTTGTAAAATTGTAATAAAAAGTTTTCATTATATAAAGAGAAAATCACAAGCATCTAAATCATCCACGCCTAGGTTCAGCAATTTTCATTAGGCATCATTCCGAATGTTTTTGCATCAGTAAGCACCTTGATTCATACAAATACTAGGAGTGAGACCTATCAGTGAACTTCAAAACTTGGTTTATTGAGTTTAAGCTTTATATGTAATAAATGTATACTGGACGACCTCCAGATCTCATGGCGTATAAAGAGTGAAGTTCAAATATTGATCAGATTGTTTTTTGAAATTTGGTATGAAAATCTTCAAAGTTGTAAATTCCTGCCTTGCATTGTATTGAATTGAGTTCATTTGTTTGGCTCAGATCTCTGGACCGATTTTTGTGGACAGTCGAGTTTGCTACCTTATTCTGCAGAATGTGGCGGGACCTGCCGCTTACCCCTATCTTTCAACGCTCAAATTCTACAAGCCTTCCGATTGCCTTCATGCAGCAAAAATGTTTTAATTTCGATCACACATTTGGTATTCTTGCTAGGATTTGGGTTTATTTTGCTTCTCAAATGGTCGAGGCAAACAAGCATTCTCAGAAATGTGAGGCCTCGAACACAATTCCAAACATCCATTGTGACAATTAATGTCATTTTGGGTATAGTAAATTTGGGATTGGGGATTGGGATTTTGTACAAGAAAATATGGGATGGGACTTCTAGAACTCCCCTGCACTATTTGCTTGTCCTGTCAGTGCAAGGTCTAGCATGGTTTATGCTTGCTTCGTCAGTAACCCTTCAGTGCACATGCACTGTAAAAACATTTCTTCGTATTTGGTGGACTATCACATTTTTGCTGGAGACGTTGGATTTTGTCTCTGCTGGGTTCAATTTTATGAGTTCCAGAAAACCTTCAACTCAACTTTTTCTTGCTTTAATTTCATGGTTAGCGAGTTGTGTGATGCTCATCTGTGCTGCGAAAGAGGATTTGCCAAATTCAGGGGGCAGTCATCTATCAGAACCCATTCTGAATAGGCATAACCAAAATGAGTCTTGGAATTCTGAGCCGGCCCAGGAAGATCCATTGCTGAAGAGGTCAAATCCAGAAGTGACTCCTTTTGCCAAAGCAGGGATCTTTGGCAGGATGACATTTTGGTGGTTGAATTCTCTTTTGTCCAAAGGTAGAAAAGAACTGCTTGAAGAAAATGATTTGCCTCAAGTTTGTGATGAAGATAAAGCGGAGAACAGTTATTTAAAATTTACTGAAGAGCTAGCTTGGCGAAAGCAAAAAAAACCATCTGCCAATCCGTCTGTTTTCTGGGCTCTGGCTCTCTGTCATTGGAAAAATCTGGCAAGCACCGGAATCTATGCTTTTCTCAAAACAACCACTATGTTTTGTGGCCCACTTGTATTAAATGCATTTATTGGATTTTCAGGAGGCAAACAATCATTCAAATTTGAAGGGTATGCTTTAGTGGGAGCACTCTTTCTAGCCAAGCTCGTAGAGTCCCTATCTCAAAGGCAATGGTATTTTGGCACTAGAAGGATTGGTCTCCAGATGCGCTCCTCACTAATAACAGCAATCTATGAGAAACAATTGAAGCTATCCAATAAAGCTAAACAGGTCCATGGAGCAGGAGAGATCATGAACTATATGTCTGTAGATGCTTATCGTATAGGTGAATTTCCCTTCTGGCTTCACCTGACTTGGACAGCAGTTCTCCAGCTTGTATTTTCTTTAAGTATCCTTTCACATGTAATTGGATGGGCTACAGTTGCAGCCTTGGCAGTCGTCATCCTAACTGTGATTTGTAATTCTCCATTAGCAAAAATGCAGCATAAATTCCAAACAGAACTCATGTCAGCCCAAGATGAGAGATTAAGGGCTGTCACAGAAGCTCTTATTCACATGAAGGTACTGAAATTGCATGCATGGGAGGAACATTTCAAATCTGGTATTGAAAAGTTGCGCAAGGTAGAGTACGAATGGCTATCAGCAGTTCAGTTTCTAAAAGCCTGCAATATAATATTGTTTTGGTCATCCCCAATTCTGGTTTCATCTGCTACATTTGCATCATGCTATCTTCTTAAAATCCCTCTAACTCCAAGAAATGTTTTCACGTTCATAGCCACTTTGCAACTGCTTCAAGAACCAATTCGAGTTTCTCCTGATGTCATTGCTGTTATCATTCAAGCGAAGGTCTCCTTGGGGCGTCTCGTCAACTTTCTAGAAAGCGAGGAGTTGCAGGATCTGACTGTTGAGTGTGGAACTCAACAATGGTCTGAACACTCTATCTTTGTCAAATCAGCGACATTAAGCTGGGATACCAATTCATCAAAACCCACATTGAGAAATATCCATATGGAGGTTGAACATGGTCAAAAAGTGGCTGTTTGTGGGGAAGTTGGATCTGGAAAATCAACTCTATTAGCTGCTATGCTTGGGGAGCTACCAAAGCTGAGCGGCCATGTGAGTATCCTTTGTATTTACTGTTCCCTTAACAGCAACCTACTTATTGATGCACTTTTCTTTTTGTCATTGTCCTGATCTCTTCCTTCTGCAGTTGCGAGTCTGTGGCACTCTTGCATATGTTTCTCAGACTGCATGGATTCAAAGTGGAACAGTGCGGGACAACATATTATTTGGGAGCCCCCTGTACAAGCAGAAATATAAAGAGGTGATCCAAAAAGCCTCACTTGAGAAGGACCTGGAGGATCTCCCCTTTGGTGATCTAACTGAAATTGGGGAGCGAGGTGTCAATCTGAGTGGTGGTCAGAAACAACGTATACAACTTGCCCGTGCTCTGTACCGGGATGCTGATATTTATCTTTTGGATGACCCTTTCAGTGCTGTTGATGCTCATACTGCTACTAGCCTCTTTAAGGTTCATAAATAATGCCACCTTTCTCTATTCTGTTGGCTTTCTTTTGATATAAACCTCCTGAAATATTATGTAGTTGGGAACAATTTTATCTCCATCTCATTTCCAGGTTATGATGTTTTTGTTTCCTTTGTTTTTAGAACAATTGTATATTCTGATGTGTAGGACTACATAATGGAAGCACTTTCAAAAAAGACAGTGATCCTTGTAACACATCAAGTTGATTTCCTACCAGCATTTGATACCATACTGGTTAGTGTGAGCTTGTTTGGTCATACAAGAGATGCCTGATTGCATATATAATGCTTAAGGGAGTTACATCAAGATGCTTTCTAGTTAGTGTAATTTATAAGAATTTAATGGTAGAAATTTCTGGAACTTCACCTTCGATTACAATAATAATAAGGCCAAACTTTGTTGCAGTTGATGTTGGATGGGGAGGTTCGACAAAGTGGGAGTTATCAAGAGTTATTAGCCTCAAGTGAGGCATTCCAAGAGCTTGTGAATGCACATAAAGACACGATGGATTCTAACAAATCGGTGGTTACAATGCCACCCTCGAAAGACAAACCTGTGAGTCAAGAAAGAGAAATTCAAAAGGTCAAGCCCCAAAAGGGACAAGAGAAATCATCTAAAGTGGATCAGCTAGTTAAAAAGGAAGAAAAGGAAACTGGGGATACTGGTCTGAAGCCATACATTGACTATCTGAAACAGAACAAAGGTTTCTTGTATTGTTCCATTGTTGGTCTTTCTCATCTTGTATTTTTGACCGGGCAGATTTTGGGAAATACTTGGTTGGCTGGTAAGGTGCAGAGTCCCCAAGTCAGCACATTGATGCTAATCATAGTCTACTCAAGTATTGCATTTGCATCTTCAATTTTTCTATTCCTTCGATCAGTCTTTGTAGTCATTTTGGGGCTTGAAGCATCGAACTCTTTCTTTTCTGAGCTCATGACTTCCTTATTTCAAGCACCAATGGCATTTTTTGACGCGACGCCATTGGGAAGAATTCTAAGCAGGGTACGTTTTGAGCCCTATCACTATGCAATTGTTTGTTTTCTTGATATTGCTTTGTCAAAAATATCATTAAATGTATTTAAGGAAACTAATTTGTCTTTTTCTTTTGCTTCATCTAACTTCTCAGGTTTCTTCAGATTTGAGCATTCTTGATGTCGATCTTCCTTTCAGCTTTACCTTCACTATGTGTGCCACTATGAGTGCTTACAGTAATATTGGTGTCGTAGCTGTTGTGACATGGGAAGTTTTGTTTGCTGCCCTGCCAATGATTTATTTGACAATTCAACTTCAGGTAAAAGCTTATTTTTTATATTATTTAGCTGCTTGAAAAAAACTTATAACTTTTTGTGTGTAAAGTATATCGAGTATCGACCATAAGATAAAGTCTTTTGGTTGTGACAATATTTGCTAGATAACTAAATTCAGGTTTTTTCAATTGAAACAGAAATACTACATTGCTTCTGCTAAAGAATTGATGAGACTCGTTGGTACAACAAAATCACCCATCGCAAATCATTTTGGTGAATCCATATCAGGAGCAGTGACAATCAGGGCTTTCAAGGTGCAGGATCAGTTTATGAAGAAGAACTTGGATCTGATTGACAAAAATTCAAGTCCATTTTTCCATAGTTTTGCAACTAATGAATGGTTGATTCAACGTATAGAGGTATTAAGTTCTATAGTTCTTTGCTCATCTGCTCTTGCTATAGTCCTACTCCCAGCGAGCACCTTCAATCCTGGTATGCAGATGGAACTAAAGATTATTTGTGTTCTTGCCTGTTCTAGAATCTCTGTTGTTATAGTACACTCTTGGATAAAGAGGATCATAACTAGTTACTTGAACTTGTACAGGTTTTGTTGGGATGGCCCTATCCTATGGCCTCTCTATGAACTTATTATTGGTTTTCAGTATTCAAAACCAATGCACACTAGAAAACTATATTGTAACTGTAGAACGCATCAAGCAGTACATGTGCATTCCTCGTGAAGCACCAGCAATAATAGAATCTTGTGGGCCACTGGAGGATTGGCCCTCCCATGGTAAAGTGGAATTGCAAGACCTGAAGGTACTTTTAGTTGGGCTTCCTAACCAGAGAACTAAAATCCCCACCTTCTCAGCTATATTTTATTGTTGGTGAGAGTATAATTTGATGTCTTTCCTAAACCGTATTCCGTGTCGGTGCAGATTAGATACAGATCAAATAGCCCTCTTGTTCTTCGGGGAATTACTTGTACTTTTGAAGGAGGGAAAAAAGTTGGGATTGTTGGTCGAACGGGAAGTGGAAAGACCACTCTCATCAGTGCCATTTTTCGCTTGGTTGAACCTGCAGGGGGTAGAATCCTCATTGATGGTTTGGATACCACCTCCGTTGGACTTCATGATTTGCGGTCGCGGCTTGGAATTATTCCTCAGGAACCAACTCTTTTTCGTGGAACTGTTCGTTTCAACCTTGATCCATTATCTGAGCACTCAGATTCGGCAATTTGGGAGGTCTTTAAATACCGCTTCACATGACTTCTGCTTTCATTTTATCATACAAAGTAGAAAATAGGAAATAATTTAATATTTGTTCTCTTTGATGAAGGTTTTGGATAAGTGTCAACTTGGAGATGTTATAAGAGAAAAGGAAAGTTGCCTTGATGCGCCAGGTAAATTTTATATGGAACTTATGTTTCCAATATACCATTGAATTATCTAATAGAAAATTGATGCAGAGATTACACTGTGCTTTTTCTACTATAAATCTGTCTTGAACACTCTAATTTCTATATATTAGACAATCTTCTCATTGAAAATGATAATTTCTAATGCATGCATAATGAGAAAGAAGAGAATACTAACTTCATACAATTTATTTTTAATCATTCATTTTATACAATATAAAAATGTTTTTTATTTATTTTCAGTTATTTATTAATATGGTCAAATACTAACTATTGGCATCTGAAACTATCCTACCTCTTTTTTTCCTAACTAAAACAATTTAATAATACAACTATTCATTGATTAGCATAAATTTCCTGCAATCTCTAAAGTAGTGTATGATTACTTTTGATTTTAATTGATATGGTTTTTAGACATTTCTAATCACAATAACTACCCATTATTATATTATTTATTACACTATTTCTTAAACTCTCCCTCAACAAAAATAAATAACCACTCCCTGCTTTCTCTCAATCACTTTTAAATGAATATGGCTTTTATCCATTATTGAGCTCCTGCATAAATATCCTCTTATTTTGGAAGAAACAAACTTTTGAGCCTCTTTACTCAAAGCTATGTTGTCCCCTTGTGATCCCCTCAATAAAAATATTTCATTTGATTTTTTGTTTTGACAAACATTTGTATTTAATTGCATGATTTTCATCCTCATTTTTCCATTTTCATGATGGACTTGCAACTTCTTTATGTTAGCCTTATTTTTCCCTCTCCCTTGAGAATAACACCTCTAGTGAAAGGCAAAAGACTTCAAAATCATAGTTAAGAAAATTAAGCTCATCATCATCCTCTCATTTCTTCATTTTGATTGACAATATTTATAATTATTTTTCCCTCAATATTTTTTATAACATTTTTTAATCAGAATCAAATATTTTTTCTCATTTTCCTCAACAATGAACAATCTAATTTTCAAAAATACATTCTCATCTATTTTATTTGTTTTCCTCATGAATGCTTCCAAACTCTTCTTTGTCCAAAATTTTTCTTCACCCTAACTATTCATGATGTGATCCAGGTCAAATTTCTTTATTCCTCTTCTAAATAGATTTTTTTTCTTTCAACATCATCTCTTACAAAAAATTTATGGTCTTGTATATTTTTTTTGTTTTTCATCTCTTTTTCTTCATTTATTATATTGAAAGGTGTAATGACAGTAACGAGAGGAATAAAGTGTAATGACAAGAATATGTTACCAAAAAATACTAAATAACCCACACATAGTTTTAAAAAAGTTAAAACTATAAATATTAAGTAAATAAAATAAAATAATTCTTAATAAATACAAATGAAATAATTACTAAACAATTTGAAAGTAAAATAAAATAATTCTCAAATAACTAAAATAATGCTTAAGTAAATAAAAAAACAATAAAGCATTGCTTAAATAAATAAAACAATGTAAACCTATAAAATAAAATAAAATAATATTTTCAAATAATTCTAAAATAAAATAAAATTGATTTTAAATAAATATAGTAATTAAAAGTTGATGTATCTATACTTTTGTACTTCTTCACCCTTTACTTAATCTCTTCGATTATCTTCACTCCCCTTCAAGATTTTACTTATTCAACTCAAAAGTCACAGTTGTCAACAAATGAATAAAATTTATGTTTGTCTTTACGTTCAAGGAAGTAAGGTGAACATCTCGACTCCTCTTTTCTTTTTCCTCAGCACATCCTCTTAACTAGATCTATTCTCCCACCACTGATACAAATTGATGTAGATAACTTTGTTGTGCAGGAGAGAAATAAAAGATCAACAAAAAATAAAACTTCAAAATTTCTCATTGACCTCTAATACAATGGGAAATCAAAACATCTAGCTTCATATGCTATTAACTCCTATCCCTTTTCCTTTGCAAAATAGCAATCTAATTTAAACTATTCTACCAGTCTCGTTTACCTCTCCCCCAAAAACACAACAGATTCAACAAACCTATTTTTAGGACAACAAATCTCCCAAAACCTCTCCAAGGTCTAACTAACAAGAAGTGATGTTAAATCTACATTTTGTAACAACCGCCCCTTGGTTTCTACTTTTTTTTTCCATAAAAAATTTCAAAACAAATACCAAACTTAATCAATTGAGCATTTTCCTTGTAGCTTAGAAGAGTTAACTTCAAAACCTCACCACTTACATACTTACACATTGGAGTGGTAAGCTCCCAAGGTTAAGGATATTCCTTAAACTAGACCTAAGCCTTGAGGGTTCATTCTTGATGACCCTTCCTATGTATCCCTTCATAGGAAATCAAAGGCTTTGTAGTTCGCCCACCACTATTAGAGGGACTTCATTTTCTCCTCTTGTATGAGATCTATGATCTCACCTTTAAACCATAACAATTCATTAAAATTTTAGTTCAATCATAATATAACGATTACTATTTACCATCAAATGTTGAATCCATACTAAAAATTACCAATCCATAGTGTACAAATATCTCCAAATACACAAGGGTCATAATTCCCCTATTCACTTAGTGCCCATAACTTGAGCATACACCATATATAGGGTGAGTGCAGGATCATGGGGGGTCCAAAAAGTGGCGATATGACCAAAATGGCTGACGACTTTTTTATCCAAATTTGATGAAACAAAAAGGGTTTATTGAGAAAATTATAAGCTTTCCAAAAATATAAGATACACCTTATGTGGAATTAAATAAATAATTATTATTGATTTTATACATACATTTTGACTAATGTCCTGATTGATAGGCTAATTGAAAAAATCTATGATTCTTAAAAAAAATTAACATTTTTTGAATCCGAAAGACGTAGCACATTCTATGCTTCCCATACTATAGGATAAAAAAAAAAAATTTGAATTTCATAAATTTTTGAACAAGTTATGGTGGTCAAACAAACAAGTTTTAATATTTTTAAAAAAATTTAATAAAAAATTCATAATTAATTATTGACTTGCAAAAAAATTACAAAAAAATGTGGCACATTTGGACACGTGTCCTCTACTTATATTGAAACTTTCAAATAAATATATTAATTTTTTCTTGTACTTAGGTTGGTCAGACATACACCTATTTTTTATTTTTTCCTAAAAATTTAGTACTACTACGTTGAAATTTCAAATTTTCACCAAATAGATTTACTTTTTTCCAAAAAAGGAATAGTATCTTAGAAACTACATTCAATTTGCTACAAATTTTGTTCTTACATTATTTTCAAATCATGTTAATAACTTATTGAAATTTTTATGTCAAGTTGACTAAGTCTATTTTTCTAAATTACCATTGTCACTTAAGGGCCTATTTTGGACCCCCATGATCCTACACTGACTCTATACACAAGGTGGCCAACTCATACACATCACATATACATAGATACTAGCTCCAACAAATGCCACATATACACAATGACTAGCTCTAGCATACGTCACATATACGCAATGACTATCTCAAACACACATCACATATATATAAGGTGACCATTTTGAGAATACATCACATATATCTAGTGTGACAATACACAAAATACATCACTGTTCACATAAGGAACAATAGATAAAGTGGAAATGTATGTAACCTATTGCATGCATCAACCCACTACTTGATTCACTATCACATGAGCCTACAATGATAGTAATCAAGCATCCTATACTGTTTGATTTTGTCACTAGCAAGGGAACCAATAGATCAATGCACACAACCCTAGGCCATTTACACAAGTACTTAGGGAGGCATTAGTGTATAAACATACTCAATACACATAGGTTCATATCACTTCATGATCTCAAGGGTTTCCTACCTCTAGTAATCTAAGATACCATTTTCCACATCAAGATAGGCCAAACTATAATATGAGATAGGTTCAACTGTTATCTACTTATTATTCATTAGAAACTCTCTTCCCTGCAGTCCATCAAACAAATAAGCAAAAAGGTGGTCCATCACTTGCATATTGCTAGCAGAAAACCATCCAACCATCTAGTGTGCATTGACGTCCATCGTCGACATGTCGTTGGCCCTAAGGCCCACATGATCATGGCATAATTTGTCCAAGCATCTAGAGTAACATGAGCTATGCATCATCAACATGCCACTAGCCCCAAGGCCTACATACTCTTGACAAAATCTATCCCGCTATCCAAGTGGTACAACTAATAGTATGCTTGCATAGTATGCTCCTTGACTCCTATCAATCTCGAGCATGCATAAGCTTATCTTTGAGTGAGTCATAGGGTTTTCCATCGATGATCACCTATGATGTATAGGAATGGCCTATGTATTAGAGGATTACCACCTCAACCTATGCCCTTGTAGGGACCTACTCCATCCATTGTAAAATTTAACACCTAAACCCAACTTAACACTATAATTGGAAGAGAGATTCCTAACTAGGAATAAGTAGATCACAATTGACTAATTTACGAGCCTATACATAGTCATATAAGTCTGAGGCTATTTTTTTTGCAACACATGAAAGAAATCACCTAGAACCAACACAAGATGAGACCAACTCAACATGTAACCACTACCAAGTATTCTAATCCATTACCTTCATTCAGTTTACTATTCAAACACATTATGTATTAAATACAAATTATTAGGTTTTCTTAACTCTTTCATAACTCTACATACCCATTTTGACATCATCTAAAGCCTATTGAAGAGAGAAGGTCAAACCAATTAAGAACAACCCCAACATCTAGGAGTTATCCCCCCTAGACCCTCCCCTATGGATTTGAGGTCATAGAGGCATCCTTCACCCAAGGACCGCCTACGTACCCACTTCCAAATGGATCAAAGTCACACGTAGTTCTCCTTGTAAAGTTTCTCAAGGGACACATACACACAAGTTTCCCCATAATCAAAGTTTCATTAATTTTTATCTTCCATTATTAATGCTTAATAGTAGTTAGGAGAACATAATCAAGTATATGATTTAACAACCCATACTATAACACTTCCCTTTAAGGATATCAAGGTCTTGAATTAAACTTGATCCATTATTATTCATAAACCAACTTGAACTTCCTCAAGTTCATCTTATCAACATAGGGGCTAGGCTTATTAAAAAACATGAAATTATGGCTCACACACTTTGGAAACACTTTGGGTCAGATAGATATCTTTGAAGGACATCCAATAGTATTTAAATAATCTTGTTTTAAAGATAATCAATCCCTGAAACTCACTTAAGAAAGTTGGCAACACTATATCTATTGGACCAACATATGAAAATATAAACCCAATGATAATATTACTAATAATATTCTTCTAATTTCTTTTTCCCTATCGTGCAACTCCATATTCTTATAATAGTATGGTTTTAGAGTAGATAGTTTATTCATACTTTCCCTTTAAGTTAAACCTGACTTTAACGGTCATTAGTAAGGTATCAAGAGATGCTACATATGATTTATCTCATAACACAATCTCAACAATATTTCCAACCTAAACAATTGTCACTCTCCACCTAGCATGCAATCGTATTATGGTTTACTATAGCTATACTATCCTTCCTTCATTCACATAATAATTCCAATATCAAGGTTCCTGTATTTAAGACGTTGATAGACATCATGTAGTCATATAAATCATTTACCATAGTATCAATGGTTTATCAAAAGTGTCAAGTTTCAAAGTTAAAGATATGTTTAGTATTTAGTGTGGTTGCAATACCATTAGAGGGTATTACCATTATTTGCAATGTTATGCAACCATGAGCCAAGGCTCATATTAATTATATATTATTCTTGGCTTGTATTACTAGTTTATATCTTACGATAAAAGATTTGACCTAGAACCCTTTTCTATTTTATTTTCGTCAAAGTTCAATCATAAGGTATACAAATAAATAACCCTTGAATACATTAATTATGTGCATCATGATATCTTCTCAATATAACTCTACATCTAATAAATTTCTAATATTACAAGTATCTAAAACATCATAGCTTTATTTAATTAAAAGTTGCATTGATATTATGCCTACGAAGGTGAGTAATAACTCTTGGTATGGATATTCTTTCTAAATAACGGCATCATAACCATATATAGCATCTCACTTAATGCCAAGCGTACTAGAAACTCTTCACAATATGACACAATCTAATTTCAATATAGAAGTTAAGGCCCAAGATAACTTTCTTAGTCATGGAATAATAACATGATGGTTACAAAAACATCTTATGCCACTATTGGTTATAATCTTTTGAGATGATTAGACCCAATATATTAAGTACCACATATTAAGAAAGATGGTCATTAGCAAGTGTTTATTAAGGTAATTCCATGCGTATGTATGGTCATGGAGACATATTTAGTGAGGCTATAATCCTTATTTTAATTGTTATATTTACAATCCATATACTTTTAGATTTTAGAGAGAATAGTTAAGAGACACTCCACAAGGATTAAAATTGTTCCTCTTGTTTTCCTTCCAACATAGACCGAATCATGTACTATTAGTTTATACTTATTAGTTTGTAAGTTGTGTGCTTCTAGGTGCTGGTGAATCTATTTCATCATTGATTATGTGAGTGAAAATTATGATCACCCCTTACCTACACATTAATAGATTTAATAGCATTGTTTTCAAGTTGGTTGGTTATTACAAGAACTAGCAACATTAATATAAGATACATATAAGAAGAGAATTACAAGCACTTCAACATTCTACATATTTTACAGCTAGGAGGAGGAAAGAATACATACTATTGTTCATCTTTCCATATCCCACATAAGAACACAAATATAAATTCAATTATCACTATTCTTATTAGTCTTCCTTATAACTTTAATAAAATCCTTGTGATGACACTTGCAAGAGTGGATAATTGAAACCCAACACTATGTGAGAGAGAGGATTATACTTAGCTTAGAAATGGCATTGAAGATATCTGGTTCAAATATTGAAGTATGGTATCAACTCTCCTTTTCATCTAGATCGATGTCCATAGACCTTGATACATCTTCTAGCCCATTCAAATTGATGGATACCGAGTGAACAAGGGTGGGCATGTACTTTGGTCTCAATTGATTGTGTAGTTGAGTAGCTAGTTGGAATTAGAAGTATGATAATCAAATTAACTCCACGCTACTCCTATTGATCTACTATATTGATCCATTGGGATGAATAAAAGCAATTCTTCTCCTTAGAAATCTTGACATTTTCCAATATATTCTCTAAAATAGAGATTGATGCTCCAATTATTGCCCCCCAAATCGATAGCCTTTGTCTTCTTTTTGCTTTCTCATTTTCTCCTCTGTCAAGCATGTGTATGAAAGTTTTTCTCTACATTTTTCCTCCCTATTTTCTTTGCCCATCACACACTTTATCCCATCCTCTATTCACGCCTTGCCTTTTCCTTTTCTCCTACACGATTCTCTCTTCTTTTTTCTCCCCTCTCTTCATACTCATCACTCCTCTCTATGCATCGTCCTCCATTCATAACAACGATTTCTCTTCCTTATATCTCCCTCTGCTTGCACTTTCTACCTTCCTCTTTACTTCTTATGCCTTGCTCTGCATTCCTCCCTTTCTCTCTTTCCATTTTCTATCCAAAATAATGTGTCTCCTACATTTCTAATCCTTGTAATCTTCCCCTTTCAGTGCAAACAAAGAGGATATTGGCATGATTTTGGGGAATTTGGCTTTTTCACCTTCCATTCACAATTGCCTGAAGGTTTCTATAGCCTTTTTAGCGAATCTTTTTCATTCTTATCCCGCAATATCAAATAAGCCTCCTTCAAATGTCATGTTGCCCATAAAACTTTCCTCTCATGCATTCCTCAAGACCACACTTTATGGTTTTCTTACTTGCATTTCCCCTTAGGGGAGAGGGGCCAGTAGTTGTGTAGGGTCCAATAGTCGTGGTCCAGTCAATTGCGATTATTCATATCAGTACTAGAATGAATTAATATTATATCTACCAAATATTTGACATTATGGGACCAATAGTTGTTCACCTCAAAACTTATAATCCTCAAGTAAAAAAAACATAAATACATTCATTAATAAGTGAAATAAATATTTTTTTGTCTCAAACAAAATATCATAACTATCCACTATAAGTATGCCATCTATAAAATTAAATGCTCATTTGATAAAATAAGACACTCATTTAAACAAGTATTGTTATGATAGTGAAAAATTATTGTTCTTATGTGTACAACTATTGGGGTAGCAATGTACAAGCATTGGAGTATTTCATATTAATAGTTTGTCCTATCACAAATATAAAAAGTGAACACAACAAATACCATGTATTTTTTCAATAAATGTAAAGGATTTTCAAAAAGTTTTAGTGTTCAACTATTGGTCCATCAACTGTGTTGATGTGTTGAATATAAAAGCTAGAGATAACAAAGATTTATGGTTACCAATAGGTATTTGGTCCATTTAGGTTGTATATAAGTTTTAACTTAAATAAAAATATGATATTCTACAAGCAACAAATGATTTTTTTTGTTCAACTATTAGGGATACCATGATTAAGTTTTGGTCGAATCTTTAAAAAGTCAAATTTTGGACACTTCTTCGTAGATGTGTTGATGTGACAAGTTGCATGATGAGTCACACCTCCAAACCTTAGTTATAGACAAATAAGAGGTGAGTCCACATTTCAAAAAATAATGAAGGTCCTACGATATTCCAGTAACCCACACGACTTTTTTAACATTCCTGTCTGTATTCCCTTCACCTTATTCTCTTCTCCTTACATTCCCTTCTATTCCCATGCGATTCATCCTCTCTCACACAGATTTTCCTTCTTCTCCCTGCGTTTTCTTTTCTTCCTCTCCTGCGTAATTGCTCCCCACCTCTTTTTCTTTCCACGTTTCTGCTCAAAACGCCTCTTTAATGAGGTCGTGGGTCAAAGATTATGGTCTTTGCGTGGCCAAATAACCATCGACCTGCAATTTCTAGTTGTCCACGGACAGGGATGCATGCTTATTAATGGCATTGTCCCCCACTTAGTCAAGCTTGTGCCTTACCTATTTATTGCATTGTCTTTTTCCTTCACGTTTGATGAGATCCTTGCGTTCTTTCCAAGGTTTGATGGATGGCATTGCCATCGACCCCTTCCTTCGATTTTGTACTTTGGCTGTGGGGATGTGACACATTTATGGGTTAGTTCGTTTGAGTTTTTCTGCATCAATAACATTCTGGGGTGAAAATACTGCTAAGTTATATAAGTAGTCTGTTTTGACATTTTCTAAGTTATCCATAAAATGCAGTGGAGGATGATGGAGGAAATTGGAGTGTTGGACAGAGACAATTGTTTTGCCTGGGCCGTGCATTGCTGAGACAGAGTCGGATCTTGGTGTTGGATGAAGCAACAGCTTCAATTGACAATGCCACAGATTCGATACTCCAAACAACAATTAGGAAAGAATTTGCAGAATGCACTGTAATTACTGTTGCACACAGAATACCCACTGTGATGGACAGCGACATGGTTGTTGCAATCAGTGATGGTAAGTCCTAACATTCTACATTCATGACTCTATTGCACGCATGGATTACTTTGAATTGAACATGGTATACTTAAACAGATTGGTGAAAGTAAGCATGTTTCCTACTATTTAATTTGACTGATAATAATTTCACTTCATACAGGTGAGATAGTGGAATGCGATAAGCCATTGAAGCTGATGAAGAGGGAAGGATCATTATTTGGAAAGCTTGTGACAGAGTATTGGGCGCACACATCAGAAGCTCTTCATCATGCACCAGCTGGTCAATAATTTATATCTTTGAATGAAATCTTTCCTTGGTACAGTAGTTTTACATCCAGGACTAATTGTATCATTACTTAACATTTTGTTGATGGTTGCATAACCAATGGATTTGTTTGGCATATTCCATCTGTTTAAGAACAACCATAAAGATATGCTTTCTAAAATCCAGGAAGACTCCTGTTTATAGTTAGCTCTTTCCAGAACATAGTGGATAATGCTTTGAACTTGCGACAAAATATGGCACTTAATTTTATGAATTTAAATATTTTCATTGAGTAACTTGTTTCTGCTTTTGGAATGTGAGTAGGAAGTGCAATGACATTTGTACCAAAATGCTGCAAAACCCGAGTGTGCCTTCAGCTTCCTATTTTGCATAGAATGAACTAAAAAGTTTCATTTCTTCAAATGAATGTGAGTGTTGTTCTATAAAATTGTCTCTCTAACTATATCTGAGCGACCCATTTTTTCTGTAAAAAATTGGCAAAATATTATATGGTCTAACATATTACATATGTGAAATTACTGAGTAGTGTTGAGAGATATCAAATTTCAAATTTACTGTCATAATGGAAGTAAAGCCGACAAAACACCTAGAACCTGAACCTCAAATTTATTGGAAGAAAAATATGGCTTGGTCTGTTTATGGATGCACGCTGTAAGGAAATGTTGAAAACTTGAAATATAAGCTGACAGTGAGTTCCACTTGCCTATGATCAATATTTGATCTTTGCAACGTTGACAACATTAGTTTTTGAAACTTAGATAGCCAGTAATTTTGACAGTAGTGTCTTTCATGTAAGAAAGAAAATTATATTAATGTCAATGAATGACCAATCTAGGTCAAAATGACTTGATAATACAACCCAAGATGGTGAATCCAAGATGTATAAATCCTAGACAATTCAGAAATAGGTAGTTCTTTGGTCCATTTATGAATGTAAATAGCCATATGAGAGCAAGACGCCCCCCAATGAAACATAAAATCAATGGAGAACAAATTCAAAGATCAAGATGAAAGTCTATATCAAAGATTGGAACAAGAGGACTTAACATTATTTGTGTTGTTCAAAATTGACCCAAGTACAATGTGAGTAAGTCAAACTTCAACATAACACATTTAATTGTACCTTTCGTAGAGATGCCTACCTAGTCACTCTTGTTCTTGTGGCAAAATTTAATTGAATGGTGCTAGAACCGATAGGTTGTTATATTCATCAAAAAGTAGAGTATCATAGATGATGGTTGTGTTATTTGTATGGTTTGTTTGTGAGTTAAGTTTATGGTTGTGGTGGCTTTCTTTAATTCACAAAGTTGAGAGAATAAATCTTGTGGTAGAT
Source organism: Sequoia sempervirens (assembly GCA_007258455.2). Taxonomy (NCBI): domain Eukaryota; kingdom Viridiplantae; phylum Streptophyta; class Pinopsida; order Cupressales; family Cupressaceae; genus Sequoia; species Sequoia sempervirens. Next base: position 1,204,600,021 of record VDFB02271358.1, on the reverse strand, counting down.
TCAAATTAATGTTTCCCATTTCTTTAATAATATATAAGTCTTGCCTTATTTCTTTACGAAATTGATTGATGACAATTCTGAATTTGGAATATTCTTAAGATTTAGGCCCTTACAATGTTCTACCCTATTTGTTGTAGGATTTGGGTTTGTTCTTGAATAGTTTCCTTAATAGGGTTTTTGTGAACTAGTAGTTATTCCTTGATTTTGTTCAATATTGCTTTTATTTTCTTGATACTTATGGTTTTAATAATGTTTTTAAAGCAATTTAAGTCTATATGAATGCAATTATCTTTTTTATTTTTTCCCAAGTTTTAGATGTGATCTAATTATCTACTTTATTGAAAATGAAATTATTTTATGAGTGTGAAACTAGTATCTAGCTTTTTCCTAATGTAGTTTTTTTATGTCTTCACTCTTTTTGAGTTTAATGGGTAAGTGCACCAAGATGTGATAACAAAAATGGGGTCTTAAGATGCCACTTTTTTTTTTTGAAATCAACAAAGTTTGGTATACGACGAGAAAATGAAGACATTTACACTCAAATTTTGAAGATGAAATAAGAATAAGACTTGTAGTACTCCGAGTCTACTTTCTAAAATACTATCTTTTTTTAAAAAAATGGTGAAGATTAAGGGTTTCAAAAAGGGGGAACACACAAAGTGGCCTATTTTTTCGAAAAAACATAACATAGCATTTAGTGTGCTCCTCCTAAAATGTTAACCTTTTTTTAGAATTTCAAAAATTGCTTCAATGAGAAATTAGCTTACACCATGTAGTTTATGCCAAATTTTTCAACTAATTTTTTAATGAATATATGATTTTTTATTAATTTTCGAAGTGGACACATCCTGAAAAGTAGAAATCTGAGTGTGCCCCCCCTAAATTTTTTGAAAACTAATCGAAAATCAATTTTATTTTTTTCAATATATGTAGAATGGAGTCTAGTTTCTAAAAATGTAATTGTTTCAAAATTCAATGAATGAGTAAAAAACTATACCCAAAATACCACATGTTGGTTTTTGACAAAAAACGAACACACTAACAAAAGAAATTAAAGATGAAAACCTTAACATAATAAAAATGTGAAAAAAAGTTGTATGGTTAGTGTTGTCACTAAAACTTGCACCCTTTGCTAAGTTATCAACTAAGCAAGCTTGTGACACATGGGAACATTCTCAGGCTGTGGGTAACCTGTAGTGAGAATGGACCTCCAGAGAAAGGGTTGGCTCCCCTTGATACCTCACCTAAATCGATCTTACTAATGAATTTGCAGAGAAAAGAGTAAGGAGGAAAAAACATGTAAATGAAATCTAATCCTAAAGGTAATGAACCAAATAATTCTATGAACTCTACTCAAATGGCAACACACAAAAAACCAATAACAAAAGCTTATTCTTGCACAACTCAAAACTCATAAACTTTGCATCAACAATTTATAAGAAGGCTAAATACTCACTATCCTAGTAGGAGAAAGGATGTTTTTCTCACAACTTAAGACTGATTATATTATTGACACAACTTATAACCTGCAAATGTATGTGTAACTCTACATAAAGGTACCACTATGAGATGCAATTATAAGGAAAAATATATCACATAAAATTGCACCAATCACTAAGTACACAATTTTAGAAAAATGAGAAGGAAAATTGCTTCATATTACTCTAAGAAAGGTGTTGCAATGATGTATTGATCACTAAAAATGAGTTACAAACTCTTCACCTCTACTCAAGAACTCTGAAAATTACAAGTAGCATAAGATGAACTAGTAAGAATTGAAAAGAGAACGAGAAGAGAAGAAGACTTATACAAAAGGATCCGAGAATTCCAAATTTGAATTTTGGCTCCAACAACTTGATGTGTTGTCAAACTCCAACCTCTCCTTCAAATTAGGCATCTAACTAAAAGAAACTCCTTAAAATATGCATAAGGAGTTCTGAATCTAAAAACAACACAAAGGGTCGTGCATAACTAAAAAATCCCTCCAAAATAGGGTTGTAATTGAAATAAACAAGGAGTCAAATGCCTCAATATCCTCCTTGATTGATACTCCAACCATTTGGACTCTTAACTGAAACTGAACTCTCAATTAAGTGACCCAAAACTCTATTTTTGCTCGACATGTCTGCCAGTCTCTTTAACTACCTCCTTTTCTCTGCAAAGTCATTAGTAAGACCAATTTAGGTGAGGTATCAAGGGGATCCATCCATTTCTCTGGAGGTCCATTCTCACTACAAGTTACCCACAACTTGGGAATGTTCCCATGTGTCACAAGCTTATTGAGTTGATAGCTTAGCAAAGGGTGCAAGTTTTAGTGACAACAGTTAGATAGTTAAGAGAGAGTTTAACGTCATCCTGGTATTTTTATAAATTTGCATTGAAATTGTAGAGGAAATTTGACACCTCGAAATGATGTGATCTCAAAGGGCGAATGGTTCCTCGACTACCTCAACAATCAATGCTCAGGTGAACGAGATAGAAAAACAAGGGAAGTTTTCTTATATTTTATGTTTTATGCAAAATTAGGGGATAATATTTTTAGAGACCGAAAGAGTAGGTTGTAGAGGTCTCGTGAGCAAACTAGTAGGCTCTCAGCTAAGAACGACAACGTGGTACACAGATGCCCCCATGCCATGTTGTAGTCTTGTATGGATGAAAAATTGAGTTTACTAATAGAGACAACAATGAATCTACTGACTATTCAACAACTAAAATCTCAAAGATGTACTAAGCTAATAGAATAACGAAAATAAACAAAATAATGATGACAAGTGTGAACTAAATGAGATGAAGTGGAAAGATGAAATAGAAGGGGAGAAACTCATAAGTCCATGAATGAAGCCTCCTACAACACTCCAATTTCAATACCTGCACACACAAAAATGAGAAAATGGTGGGAATTTTTTTAGGGGCTTGCCTTAGTCAAACCCATGTGTAGGTGTTCCCACCTCCATGGACAACTAAATAGATAGATAGAAAAGATAATAAACAAGAAAATAGATAGACAAGATAAAGATAGTAGACATGTAAAAATAGCAATATGCTACCAATGTAAAAATGATAATGCAATGTAAAAGAATGTAGTTACGATCCCTTTAGCAAGATAGTGATGTTGAAAGGAAGAGCATGCCACACCAAGATGTTCCAAGAGAACCAAAGTGTTGGTGTAGAGAGCCAATACATGAGAGAATGAGAGTGAAGGATGAAGAAGAATGAGCAAGAATGAGTGAGAAATCAAATCAAGTTCTAGGAAGGAAAAAATGGAGGTTTGAAATGGATATAGGTATAAAAATGGATTTTTTTGATGCATCTGCAAGTTGTAGATGTGTTACACTTCATGAAAAGTGTAACGTCCCAACGGCTATGTAGGTAGGAATCTTTTTGGGGTGTCCATGTAGCACATAGACATCTATTCGTTATGCAGCCATCTATGACAAAAGATCACTTTAACACCTAAAAATGAAAGGGGTAAAGAAAAAATTAAGGTTAGGTGAAGGGGGCATTGCATTATCAACTTTAATTAATCTAAAGGGGAGGTTATAGAATGTGAAATTACATAGGGTGCAATTTTTAGCATTATAGAAACATGTGCAAACCTGATGGAGAGCACAACCAAAAATGTGTAAAAAAAATTTACCTTTCCAAAAAGCATGTCTTTGGCATGTGAAATGGTCGTCCAATCCTTTGGGTTGGATTCCCAAGGAAAATGAAAACCATTTGGCACTAGCCAAATGAAAATGCATTTTTAGAATGCTAGAGCTAAATTATCTCTCTTTCTCTCTCTCCCTGATTTTGATTAAGGAGCTTAGAGTTTAGGGTTTATGATTGATGATGGATAGTTGAGGTTTTTCCTTTCACTCCCTCTCTTCCTCCTTCCCTCTATGTCAATACTTCCCTTTCTCTCTCTCTCTCTCTCTTCACAAATCTAACTTAGAAGGGATAATTTAAGTGGATAAATGATATTGAAAAAACCTTTAAATTTAAAAAAAGGTAATGCATTCTTGTCAAATTCTTGGTGTCCCAAAATTTTCACTTTCTTTTGTATTGGAATGTGATGCTTCTATTGAGGGCATTGGATTTATTTTGATGTAGTAACAACATCCTTGCTTTTGAAACTAGGAAACTAATAAAGGGAGAAAGGAGTTTTCTATTTATGATAAGAAGATGCTAGCAATCATGGATGCCTTCATGAAGTTTAAACAATACTTGGTGTATGGAAATGTAGTTAAGACTAATTACAATAATCTTATGTACTTTATCAATCAAATAGACCTAAATAATAGATAATATAAATGGATAAGAAAGTTTTAGGAATTTTATTTTGATATTAAACTTGTAAAGGGTGGGCATAATGTAGTATCTTAGAGACCCACTATATGTGTCATTTCTGATATCTTTGTTGATTGGGTCACCACCATCATATTTGAATATTCCAAGAATTATTTTTCTACTAAGTTGTTTGATGGAAGAATACAAGATGTCATATTCAAAGTGGTGAGAGACCTAATTATACATAAAGAGGATATATTTGATTCTAGAGTCAAAGATGAAGGAAAATATTATAAGGGCCATGCATGATACTCCATGGGTTGAGCATCTATGGTATTTTAAGACATACAAAAAAATCATTGAGAGATTCTACTAGAAATAAACAAAAAGGGATGCACTAAAGCACATTACAAAATGTTATTTCCAATATAGCAAGAAAAACAATTATATCCCACATACCTTATTTAACCAATTCATAAGAAAAAATGGGAAAGTATATCTAATGATTTATCACTAGGTTATCCAAGATATATGGAAAATATTGCATCATTTTGGTAGTGGAAAAACTCACCAAGTATGGACATTTTATGTCATATCCTCTCACTCTAAGTCTTCCCAAATTGCTAATTTATTCTTCAAGGAGGTTTTAATATTACATCCATGGGTTACCTAACCATATTGTAAGTGATATGCACAATAGGTTTTATTTTGTAGGAAAAAATATCACCCTTATTATCCCCAAATGGAAAAACAAATTGAAATTGTCAAGAAATAGATTAATGAGTACCTAATTTTTTTTGGGTAAAATATCTTGGGTCAAGTTGTTACATATGGGAGAACATTATTATATCACCTCCTACCATATCTCCATAGGTATGTCACTTGTCATGACCTTGTATGGACATAATTCTCTAACCTTTGTGCGTATTGAAATCATAAAAATAAGGTTCTTGGAGTAACAAATATGATCAAGGATAGTTAAGAGATATTAAGATTCCTTAAGGACCATCTTCAAAGTTCTTAGAACCAATAGAAGCTATATGCAAACTAACAACATTCGAAAATATTTTTTGAAACTTTGGATACATGGTTCACCTAAGATTGTGACCCTATAGGTAGTCTTCATTAATAAGAAAGGAGAAAAAAGTTAAAAACTAGATTATATGGTCACCACAAGATTATAAGAAATGTGGAAGAAGTAGCTTATGAACTAGAGCTACTCAAGAAAAATAAAATTCACAATTTTTTTATTTTTCTTTCCTTAAAAGGCATTGGGACAACATGTCATAACCCTTTTCCTTAAAATATTTGAAAACTCTTTATGAAACCCCATACATGAGAATATCAGTTAAACCCCTGGAGAAGCCTCCCACAAGAAAAAATCCCAGAAACAAGATACATTGGCTTGATATCAAAACCAAATCAGATCAATTCTCCTCATCAAGTGGCAAGAAAGATCCAGCTTTGTAGTAAGACAGTGGTAGAAGGTGGTCCAAAGATAGTTTTGGTTTTTTTCTTCCAAGTTGAAATATCACTGTTGAATGTCTTGAAAGCTTCATCAAGCAGAAAATGCACTACCAAAGATAGATTAACACCAGTGGACAAGACCTCAGGAGGAGTTTGTCGATAAGCAGACTACACTCCAAAATGGTTTCAACAAAGTTATCACTCGTAAATACCGACCTGATAATCATAAGAAGATCTCCAAAGTAGTCGTTAGAAAGAAAAACATTTATATTAATAAAACTAGAGATATGAAAAGAATCATGATCTAAGATGTATAAAATTAATGCTTCACGAAGATCTGAAACAAACATCAAATTAGGAACAATAACATCATCACCAAAATCAAAGATTACTCCAAGTTTTCCATGAACAAGCGAAATAGGGACTGATATTTCCTTTTGAATTAATACCACTGAAACTCAATACTAGGCTGATATTACCTTTTGAAATAATACCACCGAAACTCAATATTATTCAACTAGAGCTGCCAAAGTGCCGACAAAAATGTAAAAAAAAAGCAGCCAACAAGGATCAAAGCACAACCCATATAAAGCACCAAGTATATCATTCATATGATTGTGCCAAGGCAGATCGATCCCTTCAAACCACTGCCAAGCAGACATAGACTATAGTATTCAAACTCTGTAGATTGCAATGTCTCATGTAGCCACATGCCACAAATTAATGATTTTCATAGTCAATTATTCCAATTAAGCCCGAGTCATGTGACCACAAAAGAAGGCCACAAAACAATAATATTCATATTCAATAATTCAATAGTGCTTGTAGTGGAGAGAAGGGAAACATAATCAAAACCAAAGCACAACCATAAAATTCCTATGGTTGACAGAGCTGCCCAAAGAGATCACCACGAAGCCAATGTAATGGAGATTACCATAAAAAATGAATAATGAGATATACTAGTGGAACACAAAATATGACTGGAGAAACAAAGTGAAGCACCACTTCATGAGGCCAAATAAAGGATCAGCCAAGGAGAAGACCCTGAATAGACGATACCAAACATAAAAACTAGATCCAAATTTGTAAACGAGATCTTGTTTGCTTCATAAATTTAGAGGAAGATCAATCTCATTAAAGATTATAAAGGATAATTCCTCATCAATAGCTCTATTTGCTAAATAATCAGCCAAAGTGTTTGCTTCCCTATAACAATGGGATATTGAAAATGTATTAAACCACTTTAATTGATTTAGCACCTTGTCTAATAGATATTGAAGCTGCCAAACATATGTTTTTTCCTTGAAACAGCAAGAAAAACAACCATGGAATCACCCTTGATTGATAGAGATTTGATTTCTAGGGACCTCACAATATCCAGGCCCATACTAAGTGCTTCAAGTTCAGCCATGTTATTTGTTCCCCATGGCAACATTTTGCAAGCTGCCTTAACAATTTTAGCTTATGAGTCTCTTATAACTATACCAGCCCCAGATTTACCAAGGTTACCTCTTGATGCTCCATCATGGTTTAGTTTAAAAGAATTTACTAGGGGAGGAAGCCATTTGGCTTGTTTGCATGCCAAAATATTATCTACTTTATTAGTGAAGGCACCATGGAACAGAAAAGTTTTGATGAGAGGCCACTTTTTAATTATGACACCATCCCAATTAGAGAAGGATTTTAAAGATTCAATGTTCTTAAAAATAAAGGATCTAACCACTTTAGAAATTGAGGATTCCAATTTGATGAACACCTCCTCAATAGTAGAGCTCTTGCAATTAAAAATTATGTTGTTTCTCTCATTCCAGTTGCACCATAATAGTAAGGATGGTGTAACTAACCATAATCAATAGAAAAAGGAAGCAAAATGCAAAAGGGGCCAAGATTGAAATTGAATAGATAAGGTAGGGCACACCATAGAAACCCAACTTAATTTTGCAAAGATCCAGAACCAGCAATGAGTTGCAAAAGGGCAATTTAGAAAAAGATGATCCACAGTTTCCAAAAAATAACCACAAAAGACACATGGGAAGGTAGTCACAAGCCCTAACTTGTATAACCTCTCGGCAGTTAAAGCCCTACCATTGACAGCAATCCAAGCAAACGTGCCAGCTTTGGGAAGGCAAGCTTCATGCCAAAAGAGAGTCTGCGGAAGGTCAGATTTATTCAACGAGTCCAAAAGAGAAATGTATCCATCTTTGACTGTGTAATCTCCTGACTTCGATTTGATCCAAATTGGGACATCATCCTTAGGTGCAAAAACAATGAACCGTTTCCCCATCTCCTTCTTATAAGCTTCTTTGATAAATGAGGGAATATTTAAGTTATCAACAAATTTCCAAGAAATTCTTGGAGTGGAGTCAATGTATTCAATATTAAAATAGTCCGCAACCAGAGGACCCCACAAATTATTTAAGAGCTCTTTTAAATTCCCCCAATCTGTAAATGAAGAGAGAACAGGATAACCATTCCACCTATCCTCCCAAAATTTAGCTTTTTTCCCATTGTGGATCAACCATGAAAGGTGAGGGAGGATGACAGATCTACATGAAGATAGAAAGTTCCCGATTGTTGAGCCTTTAGGTAATGAGGAAGCCCTAAATAGAGATTCTCGTGGGAGTAGGTGAAGATTTTTTGAAAACATCAGTTTCGAGCCCCATCTTGACTGAGGATTTTTGTATAGTTTCCAAGTAAGCTTTGCACCTAGGGCATAATTTTGAAGTTTGAGATTTCTTATTCCAGTTCCACACAGATCTTTTAGAAAACATACCTTATCCCAAGCAATAAGAGGTATTTTTCCTTTACCCTCAACATTATCATTCCACAAAAAGGAGCGTAAGATGGATTTCAGAATGTTTAGGGTATGACATGGGGCCTCTAGAACAGACATCATGTAAATTGGAATGGCATTCAAGACAAATTTTACCATTTGAATTTTCCCAGCAAAAGTTAGCCACTTGTGTTTCCATAGGGAAATTCTATCCGATATCAACTTGCAGATTCTTTCCTAGAAAACGTGAAGATTATTTCTAGCAAAAAATGGTACACCAAGATAGGAGCAAGGCAAAGATCCCACCGAATACTCCCAGAATTTAATTAATCTATTTTGAATAAAATCTAGCACATTTAATAGGAAGATTTATGATTTAGAGGGGTTAATTTTTTTACCCGAGGCTGATGTAAAATCTGTAATTATATTTTTGATTACCTTTGCTTCAGGTATTGAGGCATGCCCATATAGTAAAGTGTCATCTACAAAGAGTCCATGAGTTTGAGCTTCTTGCATATTTGGGATTAGGATACCTTTCCATGCTCCTAAAACGTTTGCTCTTTTTATTAATCTGCTTACTATTATTATTATTATGTTGAGAAAATTTGAAATAATTATTATTTCATTAAATTAGATAAAATTATATTAAAAATTTACAACTATAGAAAAAATAAATTAATTAATGAATTAATCAAATATATATAGTTATAAGAAAATCAAACCTTTAGAAAAAAGCAACAAATAGACATTTTAGATTTAAAATTCATGTAATAAATTGATGCAAATCAACAATCGAGAACCCTCAATGGGTGTCAATTGTTGCAAATATGTAGCAACCTCCAACCATTAAAGAAAAAATTATGAAATAAATTTTCAATATAAAGGATATTTTAACAAATAAAGAACTAGAAATTATTACATGTAAACTTGTTTCATTTTATTTATTTATAACAATGACATAGTCTCTTCAATATGCAACTAGCTACATGCAAGATTATTCTAAAACTAGCCTCCTCAATCCAACTTTAGTTACAATACATTCAAAACTACAAGAAACCAATTAAAAATATGTCACAACACCCTCCCAAAACTAACTCCTCAAACCCATCTATAGGTACATATTTCTCCAGCTGGGCACCATAAACTTCTTCATTCTTCATGTCTATAAAATCCTCTCCCTTATCAAACTAATATTCTCTTTTTTATTTTTTATTTTTTTCCCCTCTTTTTCTTCTTTTTTTGAGTGTTGAAAATCTCCAAGAAATCAACCATTGAAACTTGGCATTCTCCATTTTTATAACTCCTAGTAATCACTCTTTTTTCCATTATTTCACTCCCTGCAACCACCAATTACCAAGGACATAGCTTAGCCCAAAATAGGGCCATTGTAAATTTAAATTTGAGCATAATATAGCATTAAATGGCCTGCTCACATGCCTGGGCATTGAAACTTTTCCTCCTCCAATTTGGTGAATAAATATCCAATTTATGAGCCATTAAACACATAAAAATCAAGCCTTTGGTGCCACCTATCCAATAGATATTATAATTTAATTTTTAATATGTTATAAATTTGTGAAAATTTCTCCAAAATCATGCATGTAAGACCAAAAATCAAACACACAACTCACAAAATAAATTAGAGAGAAAATCATTTTTTTGGTTGTTCAGGATTTTCCATGCCTCTAGATGCTCCTGAATTAAACACCCAAGGTTAGTCAAATGTTCCATGAGCTGAAACTCATAAACATTTGAAGATCATGTGTTTGTTCTTTATCCATATTTCTTGTTTTTTCTTTTACTTTACTATACTCTGAAACTTCATCTCTCTTCCTTCACCTATCCTCTCTTTCTTTCTCTCATGAAATTCAGCTCGATGTACCATTGTTCATCTTTCCATCCCACTTTATCATTCTCAACTTGTTCACATAAATCAACATTAACAAATTCATAGAAATCAATGAATTCTATCTAAACATCTTTCTAACATATTTCTCCTTCATCCTTTTCTTCCTATATGCCAACAAAAACCATCATATCTAGATCTATACTTCAGCCTTTAACCTATTATTTTTGCACCTAACCATCTCTCCCATCTCACTTTCTTTCACCATTTCACCAAAATACAAATTATTCTTAACATCAACATCAATAAATTTTGCAAAATCATCAAATACCCTTATTTTCTCCTCTTTCCCTACTAGTGTATCATCCATTTTAGTATCCTCATATCCATTCATATTAACCATGTTATTCTCATGTGAATCAATTTCATTTTTATCATCAAAGAACTTTGAAAATTGAAATGTTACCTCTTTTTTAACTGCAACACTTGTTCCATTTGCTATCAATACTATCCACTCTTTTTCAATTGTTGCAATTTTGATTAGTAAGTTATCTTCTTCTTCATTTGTTGTTGTTCCTTCAATTTTCTCATTTGTCTTCATTTCTATGTTTTCTTCTTCAAACTTTTTCCCCGAACTTTTTAGTGTTTCCATGTCCTTCAATGGACCAAGCTTTGATACAACTTCACTTATTTTTACCTCTGTAACTTCACTGTTACTATAGACATGTAAAATTGACCTAACACATATCACACACATGAAACAACATCAAACAACATCCAAAACCCTAATTTCCTCTATTATTGAATAAAATGACATTATTTAATTAACCCACTTTTTCATCATTTTCGACAAATTAAATAAATTTCATTTATTTAATAAAGTATTGAAAACCCTATTTCTACTAAATTAACTGAATAAAAAAACATTATTTGATTAATTCATGTTTCATCATTTCGAACAATTTAATAAATTATATATTTATTTAATGAAGTCCTAATCTCACCTTATTTTGTCCTGATTAGTTAAATAACACCAATTATTTAATTACATTGCTAAATCACCTTATTCCCCTAAAGTTAATTGAATTATTAAATCATAGTAATTTAATTACGACACTTTCCCTCCAAAACGTTCAACTCCAAAACGGATTAATTAATTAAATCAATTAATCTAATATTCTCACCCACTTTTTTTATTAAGAAAATTACGATTGTCTGACTAAGCAATCTAATTCCTGACAGAGCAATCTAATTCTTGAATAACCAATCTATTTCTCAATCACACTAATTATTCAATATATTTCTCAATCACACTAATTATTCAATTTATTTCTCAATCACACAAATTGTGCAATCTATTTTGCACAAATCATTGGTGTCTAAATCCTCTCAACACCTTTCGACCGTCAATCTTGATTCAACATTGTTTGATCCTAATTGTTCATTTCAAATCTCATTTTCTATATAACAAACCTCTTTCCTTGCAAAATAGGATCGAAGAGTCAACATCATTTGCACAATGAAGTATTGTCGACATTCACAACCACCATTAGAGCTTCAATATTTCTTCGATCAACCAACCTCAACATCGTTCTTCAAGATTTTGCACACAAACTATGGAGGCTTTGCAGTGATACAAGCAATCCAACATTAGGTGAACACACCCTGATATGATATGGGTAATGATTTTGCTATTGAATTCATTTGTTTATGTATTGCATTCACATGTTCAAGTGAATTTAGTAATCTTAATTGTTCATTTTCGTAAGTGTAGGATTAAATCTAGATTAGTGTTCTCAATCTTAGCTTAGATTCTTATTTCAATTGCATTCTTCTTGTTTTACATCTATGATTTTACCCCTCACACATTCTGGCACGGCTGGTGGGACCATGGTCCCCTACACTAACATTTCTATTAGTCATTTTTGAAGTTGCAGGTTCCAAAATCATATTTGGAGAAGTTTTCATGCACTGTCTTAGAAAAGTTTGCAATTGCCTATCAAGAAAACTACACACTTGACTCTGAAACCCACACATCTGACACTAAGAACCATGCACTTGCAAAAAATTTGAGCATTTGACTGTTGTTAGGGGCACACTTGCTCTAAACCTATCATTTTCTCTCTAACAGAGGGCGCACTTGACTCTGATTTTTGTGCATTTGCTCTGATAGACCTGTGCACGAGATTTGCAAATTTGTAATTGAGTTTTTTTTGCTAATGGGTGCCTATTTTTTAATGTGTGACAGGTGTTAATGTGTTTGTATGTAGGGTTTGAGAAATGCTAACTCATTTTCTATAGGGAAGACGAATGGTCAAAGCACTCCAAATTTACAAACATTTTTTTGCTAAGTTAGGAATATTTTTTTTGGTGCATAAAAAGAACAAACAAATTTTTTTTTTAAGGTTCTCTTAAAATGAACCATTTCAAGCTTTCTTAAAATAGCAACTTTTATTTGGTGCTTTAAAAAGAACAACACAAACACACACTTTGTTTGGTGTTATTAAAAATGAACCATTTCAAGCTTTCTTAAAATAGGAACTTTTATTTGGTGCTTTAAAAAGAACAACACAAATGAATCTTTCATTTTGGTGCTCTTAAAAATGAACTATTTCAAAGTTTTTCTAAGTTAGGAATTGTCATTTGGTGCATAAAAAGAACAAAACATTTCAATTAAGGTGCTCTAAAATTGAATTCTTTCCAAGTTTTCATAATTACGAACTTTGATTTTGGTGCATAAAAAGAACAAATGCAAAACGATTTCTTTTTGTTGGCACACGTTCCTTTTTACTTTTGTTGACCAAGTTAAGACTAGGATTGATTTCTTAGAAACACTCAAATTTGGGATTTTTTTATGAACAAATTATTCTTTCTTTCTTGCACCATTGGTATCTTAAGTGATTGATCAATATCTAGAATACTTCGTATTGGTGCAAATAAAAAGTATAAGTTGCTTTCCTTTATTTACATATTTTTGGGGATAGCACTGCTCGAAGTGCTTAAAAAGAATTAAACTGCTATGAAGTGTTTGTTGTGCATATAGTGTTTGGTAAACTAGATGGTTTTCTTCAAGCATACCTTTTAGAGGGTTTGCCTATTGAGAAACATCACCCACTAGAGAACTGATAGGCGACCCAAGTGCTACTTTCGTTCTGGACCGCTATATAAATAAGTTGTGGGTGTGAGGAAATTTCATCATCTCACCAAGTGCTACTGGCCTATGTCGATGTATTCTCCCTTAGTATCCTCATGATGAGTAAAAACCCACAAGGGCTAGGAGGTCTCTTAATTGAGAAAAAAGCCACATGTATGGGGGCCCGAAAATAATATCCCCATAACATTACTAAGAGCCTTGAATTTTTTAGAAGCTACCCCTTTACCCAAAAACATTCTTTGAAAGTGGTACATCAAAATTCACTTATGAGAAGTTACTTGCCAAGTACGACTACAGGCCCATGCCATAAGCTACATGTAAAATCATCTCTTCGGAGCATGAGGTAGACCTACCTAAAAGAATGGTTTCTATCCACTAGGGGTGTAAATGCTTGTTTATGTTAAACTTTCCAAAAACATTCAAAACAATTTGACATCAAACCATGTGCTTGATATAAAATGAACACATCCAAACAAACACTAAACGAGATGGTTGAACCACAAACCCTTTGACTTAGTGTATTCTTTTAAAAGAAGCCCTATATTTGCATTCCTTGAAAGGATTTTCCTTAAAGGTTTCTGAATATTTAGGCTTTTATTAGGCTGCATTGATCAAAGTAAACATTTGGGAACTATGGCTTGGGTATCGTGATTTCACAACTTAAGCTATAGACAAGAAGGTCACACAAGTCCATGCTTTTTGATTCATTTCAGTGTTGTTGTATCACTTGACATACTCCAAACATAGAGAAACTGAGAGAAAATCCAACTTAAACTTGCAAAAATCCAGAGAAAGATTGCTCAAACTAGAAACAAAACACACAGAGACCACCTTTGCACAGTATTCCAGTGCAATTGCTATATTTTCTAGCACAGTTACAAAAAGATCATTGTATTTTCTCTCTGTACCAGAAACTTCATTGATGAAAATCAGTTGCATTTGACAGAAACTGAGGACTTCCTCCAGGATTCATGCACTTTCTTTTATTTCCTTGCATTTTCTTGTAAGAAACTAGCGCACTTGCCACTAAGATGCTCACATTTTCCTAAGAAACTCACATTTTCCTTAGCAGATATTGCATTTGACAGAAACACACAAAAGTTGCACTTGCCATTCTACCTCGCACTTGGTTCTATGAAACCTGAGCACTTGACACATTTGTGACTACACTTGATAAATTTGGTCGCTCTTGCTCATCGTTTTGTGCATTATCTCAAAAACCAATGCTATTGCTTTATCCTGCTAACAATTGCAAAAAAAAAACTAAAGTTGTTTACAGGATCCTTGTTCAAACGAAACAAATGGAAAACCAGATAAAGTCATATAGTTCCTCATCCATTTTTTCCATCCTACTTGTTAGAAATCAAAATCAAACAAACCACTGGGACTATTCCTTCACTCAGATGTCTATGATATTAATAGTTACTTGGGACTCGCAGATAGTTCAAGTAAGCTTTTCTACAACATATCCTTTAGACAAGGAAGTGAAATATCGACCCTAGTCCTTCAACATTTTGATTTCTGAAAACCATTCCAAAACAACACTCAAACCTTAGGGTCTTGAGCTTCACAACAACCATCTCAAAAACCATCACACTTTATGACCATCTGGCAACCGACTGCTCCAATTCAACAACCAAACCTTGTAGCACCAATCCTCCAACCTTGTCTCACACACATTGAAGGTGAACAAACTGATATCATTAGAAGTTTAAGAACCTTCATATTTGAGAAGAATGAAACACCCAACTAGTGGAGAAACACAACGAACATCTTAGATAAAGAGGAAGAGAAATCAAACCTAGCAGCTAGAAGACCTATGTTACCACTGACTACGTGACAATAGATATACACCCTTCATGATCTCTGGCAAGAGAAAAATCCTTAGATCTGGCAAAAGTAAAATCCTTAAGAAAAAATCCATATTCTATCTTTCAAAGAACTACCCTACAAATTTTTTTTCCAAAGGGTACATCCAAAGAAGGTATCACATCCACCAAAATACACTATACCATTTCTATGCATGCTTTGCACCAATAGGCCAAGTTTTCCATAGATAGGAGTCACAAAAACAGTCGCAAGAGCTTGGTAGTTTTTAATGAGAACTACAAGATCACAACACAAGAAGAGCATGGAAGCAAACAAGAACAACACCAACATCCCACTAGAAAACACCATGAACAATGAAAGGGACCCATGAGGATATAAACCAAGTGACCTTATGATAGGGTATTGAGCATCAAAACACCCCCAAAACATGTCGATCTATTACCCAAATCACTCTTATCAAGGGTCACAACATCAAGTAGCGCAACAACATCAGGGGTTTCAGAATCACCATCAAGGAATAATTCTAGAACATCAAATTTCCCAAAATAAATGATCTAAATTAGGATCTATGACAATTGCTATGAACACTTAACTATCACAATGATTACTTAAGGCTTTAAAACTGAATTAAGATAACTGAAAATGCTTAAAAGAATAAAGCATAATAACTGTGGTGAATAGAAAAGAGAGAGAAGACAAAGAGAAGACAAAACAGTTGATAATATGCTGCCACATCAACATGCTAACGTGATGCTGACATCATCTTCCGTATAGCTGGTCAACTTTGGTGGGCCTACAAACTTTGACTTGGCATAACATGCACGTACAAGCTTAGTTTTTTATGAAATGAGCGGTGTTGGTTTTGTGTCGACGAGCTCTTCATTTTGGCGTCAATTCCATCAAATTCTGAGACGGTCAATTTTTTTGCCTTTCTAACTAGCCTTTGACACCTGATTTGACCAAACTTTGACTAGCCATAACTTGAGCATACAGACTCCTTTTGAGCCTATTCAAGTTGCATTGGACTCAAATTTTGGAGCTCTCTGACATGGTGTAGAATTATGGAGCAATTGAGACACTTCAATTTTCACTAAAAAATATCCCACTGGATTAGTCCTCCCCACTAGAGAGCTTTTGGACCTCTAAAATCTTGATTACTCAAAAAGTGAGGGTAGAGTTCCCTCACTTTACCAATATCCATCCATTTTCCTTGCTTGGATTCATCCCCTTCAGTCCCACTCTGAGGTACTCAACTGTGCCTCTTCATGAAGTCCTGACTTTCCTATCTAAGATGAAATCCTCTAGAAACTCTAACATGTACTCCGGTGAAAGATCATTAACTGATGGAACCTGAATGTCCATGTCTTCATCTAGTATCATTGGAGGCTCGTACAACTTCAGATTCTCAACATTGATAGCTGAATAGATGTACATGTATGGAGAAATATTAAGGCGGAAGGCGTTGGTTCCAATCTTTTCCAAGATCTCAAAGGGACCATACCAAATTGGCTTGAGCTTCCTTCCTTCGCCTTGCATTCTTTCCTTGCTGATATGTAACCAAACTTTGTCTCCAACCTGTAAATGATGATCGATGCAATGCTTATCATGTCGAGCCTTGTATTTGGCTTGGCGCTTCTCCAACTATGCTTCCACTACTTGATGAATTACTTGGACTTTCTAGATGAACTTCAAAGCCTTCTTTGCATCATGGCATCCATCTTCAACATCGTCCTTTCCAAAAAAAAAGTCCATTGGTTTTTTTGGAAGATACCCGAAACAAGTCTCGAAATATCTTTTTGTAGAAGAGTGTGTTGGATGGTTGTATGCATGCTACACATAGTGAATATTTTCATCCCACAGCTTAGGATGTTTACTGTAATAACCTCGAAGAAGATGCACCACTGTCCTGTTCACTACCTTTGTCTGTCTGTCAATCTGTAGATGGGAGGATGTACTCTTCTTCAGTCTGGTGTCCATGAGTTCCCATAATACTGACCAAAATTCCCCCAAGAATCAAGAATCTCGATCCGATACAATAGAAGTAGGTAACCCAAAATGAACCCATACAAATTGAAAGTACATATGAGCTATTAGTTCAGCAATGACCTATTTTTTGCAAGGCATTAAGATACACATTTTGTTGAACTGATCAACTACTACAAACAGATAATCATATCCCTTCCTAGACATTGGTAGCCCCCCAGCAAAATCCATTGAAACACTTTCCCATGGATAGTATGGTACAAGTAGAGGTGTGTACAATCCCAATTTCCTATTGCTAGGTTTACTTGTTGCACACATTATACATCCTTTAATATATTTGGATACAGTTTCTTGCATATGAGGCCAATAACAATATTTTTTCAATTGAGTCATTGTTTTGCTTACCCCAAAGTGTCCTGCAATAAATGACGTGTGTGCTTCTTTGATTACCTGTTCCTATTCACCTTTTGGAATACATAACTTTCCTAAATGATACAAGTTATCCTGTACATAGTAATCTTTCTCTTCTACATGTTTTTCTATAATTAGAACTGAATAGATTTCCTTAAAGTCTTCATCATTAGCATACTGTTCCTGAAAACTTTCATGTACCATGGAACTACCTTTAAGGATAATCAAAGCATTCATAACAAGAGGCCTAGAAAACATATCTACTACTTTGTTATGGACACCTTTCTTGTACTTAATTACCAAATGAAACTATTGAAGAAAACCCATCCACCTAAAGTGCCTACTTTGTTGCAGTTTAGACTGTGAGTGCAAGTACTGAAGTGGTTGGTGACCAGTGTGGATTAGAGTTTCTTTCCCCATTGTGTAGTGTTTCCATTTTTTAACACTCTGAACTAATGCATAAAGTTCCTTATCATAAGTAGGATAGTTAATTATTGCACTTATAAAGGTCTTAGAGTGATAGCAGATTGGTTTACCTCCTTGCATTAGCACTGCTTCCATGGAAAACCCACTCGCATCTGTCTCAATCTCGAATGGTTGATGTAAATCTGGTAAAACCAGAACTAGTGTTGTACTCAAATTTTCCTTCAGAGTGTTGAAGGCCTTCTACTGTGGACCTCCCCACTGAAAATTTATCTTCGTATTGGTCAATGCGTGCAATGGTGATGCAATGTAGGAGAAATTTGCAATGAACTTTCTCTAGTACTGGACTGCACCTAAGAAACTTCTGACTTCTGTAACTCTGCTTGGCTTAGGCCATTTTACAATAACTTTGACCTTCGTAGGGTCTACTTTCAGTTGACCACCACCTATGACATGGCCTAAGTACACTAAGGATGTCTTAGCGAATTCACATTTAGAAATCTTTACAAAGAGTTTTTATTTTCTCAATACGTCAAAAACTTTCTTTACACGACTTACATGATCTTCCCAAGTTTGACTGAATACAAGAATATCATCTAAATAGACTATGACAAAATCATCAATAAAAAGATGAAGAAATCATTCATGACTCTCATAAATGTAGTTGGTACATTGCAAATCCCAAAGGGCATGACCAACCACTCCAACAATCCATGTTTTTTCTTAAATGTAGTTTACCAAATGTCATCTTCTACAATTCTTATCTAATGATATCAGCTACACAAGTCTAACTTAGTGAGATAAACTGCATGCTTTAAGTGATCAAGTAAATCATCAATATGGGGAAGAGGATACATGTTCTTTACCGTTATCTTGTTCAGGGCTTGATAGTTGATGAACATTCTCCAAGACCCATCCTTCTTTGGAACCAATACAATTGGAGAACCATAAGGGGATGTACTAGGATAGATGACTCCTTTTTCAACTAACTCCTAAACTTTCTTTTTGATTTCCTCATTTTGAAAAATTGATATGCGGTACATGTCGATGTTTGGAAGAGGCACAACCTATTGTAACTAGATTTCATGTTGTATCTCTCTCTTAGGTGGCAATCCCTTTGTCTCCTAAAATAAATCATCATAAGCAGAAACTATTTTGACCATCTCAGTTTTACGCTCTAGATCACACCCCTTAAATGCTTCATCTTTTTCATCCTCTTTGGGTTTTACAAGCATTGATACAAATTTCTTACTAGAATTGACCAACCTTTTCATCTGACTAGCATTAACTAGTGCAAGATTAGTCTTAACTTTATGTGCACGTACAATGTATTCTATCCCATCCTTAAAAAGATGATACTTATTCTCCCCCTATAAAAGATTGATTTCCTGTCATACAGATAAGGACTCCCTAACACAATCCCACAAATATCCAAAGGAACAACATCTACTTCTACCTCATCAACAAAGTTTGCATTGATAGCAAATTTCAATTTACATTGTTTCATTACCTATATAGTTGAGCATCATTGCAAACCCATCCAAGTGGATATGGCTTTGGATGAGGTGTTGTAGCTAGATTAATTTTCTTTACCACCTCTTCAAATATTAAGTTTACTTGAGAACCCGTATCAAACAGTGTGTCAATCTTAGTGTGCTTGGTTACAACTCGAATGTGAAATAGTGCATTCTGTTGTTTATCAGCTTTAGGAGGAGTAGATACTTTACTTGTACTTGCATTAGAAACATTTTCATTAGAAGAGAGTTATACCTTTCCCTTTACCTTGGACCCTGACAACAACAATTTTTGTTTCATCTCCAGAGTCGGATCCAAGATCTTGTTGAATCACTACAACAATCTTTTGCTTTCCTTTATTGCCTCCATATCTTTTTGGCCTTAACTTTGGATGTAGCTTCTAGCACTTTGAATCATCATGCCCCTCTTTCTTGCAATGGGATCATGTGGGATTATCACCCTCCTTCTTAACTATAGTTGTCTTCTGCCCTTTGCCTTTATCTTTGTCTTTGTCTTTACCCTTAGGCCTACTCTCAGACTTAGATGGTTTCTTTGAGAAATTATCATTGAAAGTGTTCTTACCCCTTGACTCTAAATGAGTGGCTTGGACTAAAACTTCATCCAGATTATTAGGACTCAACATTAGAATAGTATGTCTTAGGTAAGAATGCAAACCACCTATGTACTTAATTAATGTAGCCTAAGTATACAATGGAACATTTAAAGCAACAACCCATCTTCTAAACTCATGGATGTAATCTTGGACAGATTGACCCTTGCCTTGCCTAAAGGTTTTCCAATTCATTGTTAATTGTTGCATATAACCTAAAGGGTAAAACTATTTTTTAAGGGAAGCAAAAAATTTCATCCAAGTCATATTGACCTTACCATGGCGAGCAATTTCCTCTCGAGTCCTACTCTCCCACCAGGTGAGAGTTGTACCTCCCAATCAGAGAGTGGCTAACTGGATCCCAAAAGCATCTTTTGCTAGGCCTTGAATCCTACAATATACTTCTACCTGTTGGATCCAATCATCTAACTTTTTGGCATTTAACTCCCCACGGTACTTAGGTAATTCAAATTTTACATCCAGTTTAATAATAGGCTTAGACTTTCTCTTGAAAGGATTAACAACAGTAGAAGAAGAAGGGGAAGATGGAGAAGAAGGGGAAGATGGAGGAGATGGAGTTTTTGGAGCTTTTCCTTCTTTGCTCTTCTGATCTTCCTGCTTTTCTCATTTGGAAGAATCTCCCTTTTCACACTTCTTGTCTACATAAAGCTCTTCCACCATTGCCTTCATTTCAAGGAAGGCTCGTGAAAAGACTTCTAATCAATCTCAGTTCTTTTCCCAGCTTCAATTTCTTCCATCTTTGGCAAGGTTCTTCTTTTTCCGATCTTAGGATTATATTCTTCAAGCTCACCTTCACTTCATTGTTTCCTAGAACGTGTTAGCATCCACTTTTGCAATACTAGTCACAAAAAGCTCTGATACCATACTTGATCTAAATTAGGATCTATGACAATTGTTATGAATGCTTAACCATCACAATGATTACTTAAGGCTTTAGAACTGAATTAAGATAATTGAAAATGATTAAAAGAATAAAGTATAATAACTATGATGAACAAAAGAGAGAGAAGAAAAAGAGAAGACAAAACAGTTGATAACGGAGTTTTCCAATATGGCTACATCTCTGGGGGCCCTCCAATGGAGTGACCGATCCTTGATTATGCTACACAAAGAATTATAAGGAAACTGTCAAGTTTACAAGTCTTTCTCTCTTCACTGTAGCAACATAACATTCCTCTATTGCACAGAAACAAACACTTGAGTCTTTAGGATGATTCTCTTCTTAGCCATCACTTGGATGCCTAACTCTTCCATTTTCACCCTTTTTATACAAAAATTTTACCCAATATGGTCTTTAAGCATATGATTACAAAATCTCCCATTTACAACATAGAATTTTCACAAATCCCCCAAAATTACATGTGAATATAAAAAATCCTCCCTTTTTACATAATAAAATCATTTAAAAATCCCCTCAATATAATTTAAATATTATATAGGCCCTTCAAATTTTTGATTCTCAAGCTTCTTTAATCTTGGGAAGATCATGGTTCAGTTAGGGATTAAGTTGTTTATCTTAAAAGGGGTAAATATTAGGAATTAGGGGTAATCAGTTGGTGGGTAGTGGAAAAAATCAACTTACCCCTATAACTGTTTAAGCTTTGTTTGTTTATGCAGCAGTAGCTATCTATTTTGGGGATGGGGAGGTCAATGGTTTGAACCCCCACCCCTCTATTTACAACACCTTTCAAAATGGACATGTAACAAAACTAACTGCGCCCCATATATGATTAGTGCATTATGCGCGGGCTAGTGGTGGAGTGATCAATTAGCAAGGATGAGGTGATGGGATCGAATCCCCTCACATATTTTTGGCATACAATTTCAACCAACTATGTTGGAGGATGAGTATGGGGTGCCATGTGCACCAATGAAATGGTGCCACTTGGCACAATTCTACTTGTTGAATCCACATCATCCGCCACCGAGTGCTGACTCACCTGCCACACCATCCATCTAGTCATCATACAATCCGCCAATGAGGATGCCACGTTTCATGATTGAATTGGTCCACTTCATCTTCTGTACATTACAGACTGCCATGTCAGCATGTTGACATCATGCTGACATCATCATCTATACAATTGGTCAACTTTGGTGCCTGCAAACTTTGACTTGTCATAACTTGCGCATACGAGCTCGAATTTTGACGAAATGAGTGGTTTTGGTTTCATGTTGATGAGCTCTTGATTTTGGCACCAATTTCATCAAATTTTGAGACAGTCATTTTTTTTGCCTTTCTGACTGGCCTTTTGGCCCCTAGTTTGACCAAACTTTAACTGGCCATAACTTGAGCATACAGACTCCTTTTGAGCCCATTCAAGTTGCATTGGACTCAAAATTTGGAGCTCTTTGACATTGTGCAAAATTCTGGAGCAATTGAGACACTTCAATTTTCACTAAAAAATATCCCCTGGATCAATAAAATTTATGAAAAGATTGAGGAAATGAAACAAGATCGAAATGCGACATATCATCGACTTATTCAAAGTTGAAACATTACATATCCACAACAAACATACATCATCCCACAAACACCTCAATATGCACATCAACAAAACTTCCAATATCAGTAGTATCAAGAAGTTCTGCAACACCAAGGTGTACCTCAAGTGCAATATCAAAATGTACCTCAATCGCAGTATCAAGAAGTTTTGCAACACAAAGGTGTACCTCAAGTGCAATATCAAAATGTACCTCAAACACAGTATCAAGGAGTTCCACAAAATCAACAGAAAAATAATCAAGAAAATCCACAGAGGAAAGACTACCAACCACAAAGGAAATTCACCCCTTTGGGAGAAACTTTAGAGGTAATCATGCACGAACTAGTACAACAAGAACTTATCAAAATCAACAACAGCCCAACTTATGGTGAACCAAACTTTAAACTCCCTTGGTATAATGAGTACAAATGATGTGAGTTCCACAAAATCAAGGGTCATAGAATGAACAAATGCACAACACTCAAAAATCTCATCCAAGACCTTATTGATCAAAGGAAACTAGCTATTAAAGATTAAATTCAAAGCCCATCTACCAATGACAATGTGGAAAATGTCTCAACCTCAAAAGTTGAAAACAACGATCAAGAGCTATCTATCATTGACCACATTGACGATATCTCTACATCATCTAATGAGCAAGAGGACATAAATCAATAAGTTATTCCAAAGCATGATAAAAAACAATCACCCAAGTCTAGCAATGATTTAGTCCAAGATATATTGACATCATCCAACCTCATGGTAGTACATATTGATGATCAAGAGACTCTTAATCCAACACTTATACCCAATGTAGAAAATCTAAGCCAAGAGCTATCACCCATATGTCCACATTTGGAGGAAATCCAAGGATCCTTTACAAGAAATCCCTTCTTTGAAATTGATCCATGTCAAGAATGTGATCAAGAGCATATCAAAGATAATACCACACAAAGTCAAGATCAATAATCCTTATCATCCAAATACCACAATGACTTGGCAGATATCTTCCAAAACATCCATAGTTTTCAAAAAGAAGAACACATCCATATGCCAAGCACACATACATCTACCCATGAGATGCTTACTCCTAATGGACATGTAGATGATCTTCATCCAAGATAAGATTCTTGTACTCTTTATATCATAAAAAAGGAACAATAGTCACCTATCTTAACATCTTTACACATGATCAAAGCACAGAAAAATCTATAGACATATCTAAAATTGATCAAGAAGAAGCATTAAGATTAGAAACATCCTCTAGTTAGGTTAAAGACATCAAGTATGAAAATATGGAGTGCAGTATCTTTAAATTAGAAAAGATAATTGATAATCCTGAGCAGAAGAGCATTGGGTATACAATAGTCAAAGAAGCACCAATATATTTTGAAGGGCCATCAACATCTGATATTTCACATTGATCAAGTTGAAGATATCAATCAAGAAGTTATCCCACATATGAAGGATCCTATCAATGAAGAAGCTATCACCTTTGAAGATCCACAACAGAGTAGAGAAGGATTAGAACCTTGTTTCCAAGGTAAAACCTATCCTATTGCAAATAAGTTTTCTCAACAGATTCATTATCAATACAAAGGAGTATGCCTACATGAGTAGGGTATCCTAGAACCAGTATAGATTATTGGCACTCCTAAGCATCAAGGTCTTGGTTATTCAATAATTAAGGGATCTAAACATATCAGTGATACCTCTATAATACTAGGGGAAACTTTATCTAATGCAAGCATCAACATAGAGAGCACAAAGAGTCCTTATGATGAAATTGCTACCAACGCTACAACTAGCCATATCATGAATTTTCATCCACATATTTTTCAACCCTTTGATTGGGACCAACAACAAGAGAAAAATCTATACCCAAGAAAGAAACAAGTCATTAAAGCAAAAGAATTAGCAAAAAAAATGAGCAAGAAAGATTCAAATGGATACAAAAGAAAAAGAAAGAAAATCATCCCTATCAAACTCCATTAGTCAAAGAAAAATTTGGGAAAAATAAAAAAGGGAAGTTCATCCATCAAAAATGTCCAACAATGCAAAAGCAAGCTTCAAGAGCGACCTACAAGGTATATCAAGACATTGGTCCCAATCGAATCTCCATATCCACCCATTGTTTCTCATCATTCCCAATTTGGAAAATAAAAGGTTCCAAATTTTTTACCAATCCATATAAATATCATATCCCTCAATGCATTTCACCACCCATGATATAAAAACCTCACATTGACCATGCATTGGTAGCTACTCTTTATCATAAGGATTCTAAGGGTACTCTATCATGATGTGTGCATCAAGGTAAAGTTAACTCTGGTATTGAGAAAGAAAACAAGAATTATCAAGGGTTACATTCAAGCGCTTGTATCCTAGCAAAGCAACTCCTCCAAGTAGGATATCATTGACACGTCATGACAACAATAATAATCATATCAGCACCAACAACATCTACATCAGCACCACCAGGTGGTTCAACATGAGCAAAAAATTGTCACCATAATGAAAACTTGATAAACATGAATCTTGTGTGACATCAAAAATCAATAAAAAGAAACAGAAAAATCAAGAAATAGTCAAGAGAAAAATCATCCTCCGATGAAAACCACTATGGTGGTTCTTTGGACAAGTACCATGATAAAAACCTAGCAAACAGGCATCATGTGTATTGACCATCTACGTGCACCGTTTTAGGTAGAAGCATCTTAGCTTATCCATAATAAATCCAATCCATTTTTTTCTAAACCCACCTTACCTTGATCTTGACAAATTTTTGGTGTACACTTTATATTTTCTTATGGAAAACATCTTGACATGGGTCACTATCATTGATCATATCCTATCCAGCATTATTTGAACCATGAGGCATTGTCCAAAGGGGCATACTCTATCCAAACATGTTATCCTATCACAATATAATCCATCATCTACATTGCTAGACACTAGGGGGGAAGTACTTACATCTTGCTTCAGAATAAATCTTGATCTATGTCTTCTAGCTCACGGTGTGATCTAGATATTATCCCAACAACAAGGTATACCTGCCAACGTACCACCAAGGTAACCTTCAAAATAGTTCATCCCAACAACAAGGTATACCTGCCAACGTACCACCAAGGTAACCTTCAAAATAGTTCATCCCAACAACAAGGTATACTCGCCAATGCACCACCAGGGTAACCTTCAAAACTATTCATCCCAACAACAAGGTGTACCACCAACGCACTACCAAGGTAACCTTCAAAGATACCAACATCATTGGGTTATTCCTTCACTCAAATAGTCTAAGATATCATTTTTTTGAACCCTATAGCTAGTTCATGTAAGCTTTTTTGTAACATACCCTCTAGAAAAACAAAGTGAAATATCAATCCAAGTTTTCAATATCTTCCACCCCATGCGAAAAGGGTAAAAATCCAAAAAAATACAAGAAAGATAATAAAAAAATACAAAAAAACCAAGAAAAAGGGTATGTGCAGGATCATCATGGAAAAAACAGGCCCTTAAGTGGCAATGAAAATTTAGAAAAATCAGAGTTAGGCAACTTGACATAAAAATTTGAATAAGTTATCTATATTATTTCAAAAATATGTAACAATAGAATTTGTGGAAAATTGAATGTAGTTTCTAAAATACTAAGTTTATTTTTTATTTTTTAAAGTCTATTTGGTGAAAATTTGAAATTTCAATGTAGTAGTACTTAAATTTCAGGGAAAAAATAAGAAGTAGGTGTTTTTCTGACCACCCTAACCACAATAAAATGATAATATTTTTTTATAAGATTTTAGATATAAGTAGAGGACTCATGGGATGTGGCATATATTTTTTGTAATTTTTTCCAAGTAAATAATTAATTGTGAATTTTTTATTACAACTTTTAAAAAATATAAAAACTTGTATGTCAGACCACCTTATCTTGGTCAAAACTTCATGAAATTCATTTTTTTTTTTTAATCCTATAGTATACAAAGCATAGAATGTGACGATGTTTTGATTCAAAAATATGATACCATTTGAAAGTTATAGATATTTTTCAATCAGCCTATCAATCAAGACTTTAGTCGTAATTTAATAGAAAATGAATAATAATTATTTATTAAATTCAAAGTAAAGAATAATTTATATTGGTGGAAATATGAGAGTCTCCTCTACAAACCCTTTTTGTTTCATCAATTTTGGCCAAAAATAAAGTCGTCAGCCACATGGACGAAGTCTAGAAAAACAAGATGAGTTGTCAAACAACATTTTGCGTTGACTTCTTAGGATTGGCATGTCCAAGCCAAATGCCAAAGCAAACCCGAGGCTAATCCCTAGGCAATAAATTATTTGTCAAA
>VDFB02271358.1:1204514971-1204569887 GCA_007258455.2 Sequoia sempervirens | reverse complement strand
GTTGCACCACTTTGCAACTTTTTACACCGCTTTTGCATCCGGCAACTTTTTTTTCCCTCCACTGAAAAGTCATCACCACAGGAAAATTCCTTCCAGATAGTAAAAATTGAGAGAGGTTTTGTAGATGGTCCCAACACGATCCCATAGCCTTGGACGAAGATTCTGTAAGCATCATGGTCTCTGAGAAATAGACCTTCAAAGATTTCTTCCTTTTAGCACTTTGGACTCTTAAGGGAAACTAGTGGGAAACATAGTTAACTTCTTCACAAACTTGGTTTGAAGTAATTTCATTCTTTTTGTGCATTTAAAATGGAGTTTTAAGCCTTCCACCCTAAAAGTCACCTCTAAATAACTTCAAACACCTTAACTACCTCATTCTTATTCATTTGTTTTGCAAACAAGCATTTTCATTCCAAGAGGCAATATAACTTTTGAGACTGCAAGAAGACATCTGATAACTCTTGAGTGTACTAAAAGAATTCTTATTATTTTTGAAGAATGCTGATAACTCTACTGTAGGAAGGTGAAGAGAGATTGCTTAGCGATGAAAATCTTGAGGCATCTTATGAGGAAGTCATGCCAACCAAAGAAACGATCAAGCGTGAAGTCACAACTTGTAGCCATGGAACTGAACCTACTGAACCTGAAGAAGATGGTTGTGTTGCTGATCGAAAGAGCACCTCTGGATGGTTATGTTGCTGACCAGAAGAGTACTTAAATGTTCAGAGGGAGTCTGCTGAACCTAAAGAAGATGGTTGTGTTGCTGATAGGAAGAGAACCTCTAGATGTTGTTTCAGTTGAGGTCTGCGATGAACACTTGTACACACCATATTATGGTTGATATCGTGTTGAGGCGATATCTAATATCACGATGAGATGATATTCTTCTTTTCACTTATGGTTGTAGCCATAGTACTAGGCATCACGATGAGGTGATTTTCCTTGTGCAACTAGAAGTATCCTCCCTAGCTGAGAGGGAGTGTTGATGATTATTGTAGCGTCAGTCATATCCTTCCAACGATCTCCTCTACATAAGAATAAATTAAATATAGCCAAAGTTATTTAATTCATATATATATATCAATTTGTGATTAATGCTAATTCATCAAGAGATACGAGTTAATGAAGAGGTGCATTTATGAAGAGGCCGACATGCTTGAGGCATGATTTATGTCAAATAATATTTATTATTTTATGAAGGCCAACTTCTATCTTGGAGGCGCAATCTTTGAGGAGGCACATTCTTTTTGGAGGCCGACCTATATTGTGAAGAGTCGCATCTCTCTCAGCTTGTATATATATTAGATACATTTCATTGTTTTGAGACATACATTTTTCATACATTCCATTTCATATCAAGTGCGAGTTAGTGAGAAACTCTTCAAGTGCAGATCGAGTTATTGTGAGAAGGCTGAGGATTATCATTTGAGAATTACATCATTGTATTGTTGTGTTGGCATCAGTCTGTGGTGCATATTATTAGGCCTCATTATTAGCCTTCATTGTAAAGGAGTTTCTATTGTGATTCAATAATATAAGTGATATTATTGGCTAGTTTTTTCTCCCTCAAGAGGAGGGTTTTCCCAGGGTATCTGTTGTGTTATTGTGTTTGATTTAAAATTAATTTTATGTGCATTAAATTTGATCATAAAACTAACACAAGTAAATGGCTGCATAGCATGTGGAATGAGGGGGCAGCAGACTTGAGACCCCTTTAAAGTTTGTTTGAGTGCTTTCTTTTCATTTTTTGTGAGTTTTGTGCCAAGTTTCCTCAAAGAAATGTGGTCTCATAGAATTCCATGACAAGCTAATGCAATTGATAGCTTCTCCTAGTTATTAGTTATGTAATGTGAAGTAATTGCATAACTGCTTAGGTTGACTTTGTAAAAACTATATTGTTATTGAAATTTTTTCATCTATCGGCATCTAGTTGTTACTTATGCAATGTGAAGTAATGCTTTGAGTTTGAAAGATGTGCAATGCAATTTAATCAACAATATGAATATAAACTACATAATATTTAACCATTCTTTTTATGCTATTGTACATTGAAATTTAACCATTGCTCACTTGATTAAATTTTCAAAGAGTTTAATCATGCACATGAGGAGGAAATTAAATTTCGATTGTCAACTTCTATATATATCAAATTATCCAATAATCAAGTGTATGTCCATATACAAAAATGGCATCAACGCCAACTCAAACAAAGTTTTACAATATGTGGCATATGCCATCTCGGTATCTATTCAATATTTACATGCCAAAATGTCTATCTCATCCTAAACTACTGGTGGATCATCAAAATGGAGCCTCTTTGAAGCACTCGTTGGCTCTGAAGGTAGCTGCACAAGAAAAAGTCAAACCACAATTGAGATTAGTTATACTATATAATTTAAAAATGAATAATTAACATAAAAATCAATACACATTGAATTATAATTGAACTCTAAAATTGAAATCTTGATTACCTAAAATATACGTCTCTTGAAGGGTCAGGAGTCCTAGAATATACCCCTCTCAAAGAACTAACCAAACCAACTTTTGTAACATCAATCTATATATGTGAACAAAAACATGAAATTGATCCAAGTTAGCATAGAATTGTCGGTAATAAGAACATATTTACCAAGCACAAAATAAAATAAACACATACCTCTTTAGGCTGATCTTTTTTTGTATCTCCTTGAGGTGTTTCAACACCTCCTCCTTTAGGTGTTGAATAGCTATTCCTTCAGGTGTTGTGGCACTTATCAACAATGATGTATAGCTCACAACCCCTGTACATAAAATGACAAGTACATATGAAACTACGAATCTATGCCAATGTATGCATAATCAATAAAATATCTTATAAATCTTAATTCAATCAAATTTGAGTTCAATTACCTTTCCCTTATCTAACATTGTGCGTCCATAGTTTGGAGAGCATCGCACCTCGCTCGCACTAGGTGTTTCCTACAAGTAGAGAATAAGATAAACATATAAGTTAATATATAATTTCATTAATGACAAGCAAGTATACAGTAAAAAAATGTAAATGAGTGAGTGCGAAAATACATACTGTGTGCATCTCAAGGCCAAATTAAATGGCCCTAAGGGTGCTATCAGTCACCTGTGTGAGCTCCTCCTCAGACATTAACTGTTAAATAGACCATGTAAATAAATATTAGTACTTGATACTATCTCTTATTAATATTCATTTTTAAAAAAATGCAAATTATGAATTTACACCTTAAATGTTACTTGTGTAACTTCTCCAATGTCCACCTCTCTAGCAGGAGAGGACTCTGTAGGGTGTGCTCCACTCCCCTATCTGTGATCATAATGTATAATGGCTGCTCAGGGGGCTGTACAATAGGACCCAAACATATTTGCTGGCACGTATTGCAAATATGTGGCACACAAATATGTGGACCCAAGGAGGATGATGCAGCAGCACTGGATCCATCGCCAAGATCACCAGACTGTGGTTGAGCTACTGAAGAAGCATGGGAAACCAAAAGACCACTCAAAGAGTGAATGGCCTTGATCATTTGTGTGGATGCATCCTCCATAATATTTGGATGTTGTACTGGAGGTGGCGGAGGAAGGGGAGGGGGAACATGTGGGCCTAACTACTCTAGCTGCCCTGGCCTATCCTAGGGCATACCTCCACCAACCCTGGAAGGGTTTAATGTCAAAGTAATTGACATGATGCCCTAACAAAAACTCAGCATATAATTTTTTAATAAAGTAAAAAGGTACATCAAGATTATTGTTGGGTGGTTTATCAAAAACCATACACCAACGATCCCAAAATTTATCTACTATGCCCCTATGCGTGCACCATTTTATAGAAATTTTTGGTTTGTTAACATTAACTGGCAAACCAGTGTTGGGGTTAAGAAATAAAGAGGCTATTTGGGCTTTTGTTATTTGGAGATCTTTCACATCATCATAAGACAATCCACATGCATAATATTTCCTCATGGTTTCTCACCATGAATGAAATGCATTATGTTGGGTGGAGAGGGTTTCTACATTTGTAATTATTCCTGTCAATGTGGTTGACATACAGGATAATCGAGGGATTTTTTTATAAACATCACAAATGCCCCTCAATTGCTCCAATTTTTCATGAATTAAGTCTTCAATTGATGGCTGCGGAGGTGGTGGAGCATTTGGCATTTCTACATTTTGATTCTCAGCTGGTGGATTTTCATTCTCAACTGGTGGAATTTATGCATTCTCATTCTCGGCAGCCATAATGCCTTATTAAAGTTAAAAAATAATTAATCTAAAATTAGACAATATAAATGAAACACTATTTTTAAATCAAAATCCATTAAAAACATTCATTTTTTTATCAAAATCCATTCTAAACTCAATTGTTTCATAAAAATTCAATCAAAAACCCTATTTTGAAAAAAAATCCACAAAAACATTCATTTTTTTATCAAAATCCATTCTAAATTCAATTTTTCATAAAAATTCAATCAAAAACCCTATTGTGAAAAAATCTACAAAAAACATTCATTTTTTTATCAAAATCTATTCTAAACTCAATTTTTTCACAAAAATTCAATCAAAAACCCTATTTTTAAAAAAAATCCACAAAAAACCATATGACATTATTCAAATGTAAAATAAAATTGAATCAAATGAAATAAAAATAAAAATAATTACCTTTCCAAATCGGATTTTTCCCAAATCGGATATCCGTTACGCGAAGAAGGAATGCATTGTGCACCCACAGGTTCTTCACTGTCAAATGACTTGAAAACAGTGCTGGACTTTGTTTATATATGTTTTTTGCAAATTGGATATCTAATCCAAATCGGATATTCGGATATCCGATTTGTAAAAAGTAGGTTTGGTGTTTGGTATGGTGACACTCGAGCCTAAAAAAAGTCAACACTTTCTTTTTGCATTTTTCGGTCGGTGAAAGACATGTTTTTTTCCTCATTGCCACTTTTTGGCCCACCATGATCTTGCACATACCCAAAACAATAAAGAGAAATAAAATGTTCTTTGAGTTAAAACCACTTTGTGGCACTCCTAGAACAGGTACTATAGTGAAAACTTGGCAAACAGGTGCTATGTTTGAATAAGATTCACGCCATTATCTATCGGTACTATCCACAACACCCACCCATTTGTCTCATAATAAAATAATCTATCTAACCATGGATTGTTACTGATTTAGGAAAGTAGTCTTATCTCCAATTGGGGGCAACTTCCCAAAGCTAGTCATGGGTTTGATCTTTGAGTAGCATATCATGGTCAAAAACACTAAAATCAAAAACATTTGGAAAACATCAAAAAACAAAACAACATCGTTGGGTTATTCCTTCACTCAAACAGTCTAAGATATCAATATTTTCTTAAACCCCATAGCTAGTTCAAGTAGATTTCCCGCAACATATCCTCTAGACACATAAGTGGAATATCAATCCAAATTATCAATGTTGTTTATCCAAAAATAGTTTATGCTTTGAGCCAAATGGTTGAACTACGTGGTCTCTACGTGTACAACGTAGGCAAGGCTTGACAACCCTCGAGACCCTAGGTCAATCCCCTTAGGTTTCTATCATTCTTTATTTCAACTTAGTCGAAAAATTCAAAATAAAAATACAAAATCCAAAAACATTCACAAAACAGAAAAGGTCAACATTCAAGAAACCAAGTGAACTACGAGCCTTTTCATGTGCAAAGTAGGAAAGGCTTATCTTTGATGAACCCTCGAGGCCCTAGGTTAGTCCCTTGAAAACAACAAAAACAACATCATAAAAAATCAGAAAATCAAAAAGACCTATCCAATCATCAAAATTTGCAATAAACACTTCACCCATAATAAACAAACCATCATAAACACCCTTTGATGAAACAAACAAACAAACAAAGCAAACATCAAAAGCTAGAACCTTCAAGCAAACAATCGCAAAGATTTGATCACAAAACACACTAAAACAATGCTGAAGTATCAACTACCTATATTTTGACAAATTCACCAACAACATCCTGAGATATGCCTTAACGGATCCATTCCTATGATAGACATGATCAACAACATGGATAATAGTCCTAAAATCTCAAATAGATATGGCAAGTGATACTGTAGCTTTTTTTTATCTTTTTGAAGTCAAGTATTGTATGATTTATTTTATTGACTCATTCATAGGATCTCTTGAGAATGTCCATAAGGATTTAGAGAAGGAATGGGGGAAATTAGAGTTATTTTGATTTGTTGTTTGCAAAATATTTATGTAATACTACCATGGCAAATACTTCCTTTATTGAGTGTATGAAAGTTATGTTGAAACAATTCGTGAAGCAGTTGCATGTTAGGTGTTCTATACCTCTCTGTGTGACTAGTCTAAAACAAATTTAACACAACCCCAAACATATACTTTAAAAAAAAAATTGTATGTCTTGTATGAGTAAAAATACTCTTTGTCTGTAGAGTCAAATTCCACGCAGTAGATACAAAGTCACCTTGGTCATTAATACCGTGGTGCATCATATCTATTTGTTATATCAAACAAGACTGTTAAAACTACGAAGCCTCCAAGCAAAGAAAAAGCAACTCATTGACTACTAACAACATCCGATTTATATCCATCATCAAAAAATTTCTTCTTTCTAACATCCATCTTGCATAGCAATATCATTAGTACCATATCCATCTTACATCCACAATGTCATCAATACATATAATGATGATAATAAACCAATATAAAACATCATGTATCATGTCTGGGGCATACATCCATCATAAAACATCATATATCAAAATGATATATCGATCATCCATAATATAACATCATATGAAACAAAGTATGATTCATCCATCCATATCATATGCATACATCAAAAACATATATAAACATACATCATCATACATAGTCATCCATAATCATCACATAAGCATAAAATGAGCTGAATCAAAGAAGTTATATCTCACATGTATCATCATCAAAACATGGATAATGTCATAGTACATCATCATCAACAAAACAAGTGTGCTAGGATAATACAAAATCATATATATGAGGCCTCGATTGGGCTGATGAATATACATACAAAAATCATGTCTGCAATATGTCTCTAAGCAATAAACAACATGAGGATCAAGTACAAAAAAGTAAAACTGCCCGATAGGAAGGACATAACCCTATAGACCAAGTTGCAGAACACCATATAAATCTAGCTATCTAATAGAATGATCACCTTCCTCACCACCACCATTTCCCGCAGAACTAAGCTCTTTGAACTATTGATGTCGAGCAGCCCTGGGAATGGTAGCATCACATAAGGTCTAATAGTATGTGGACATTTGTAATAGCCAATCCCGCTCTACTCTGAAACTATCACGCTCTTCCCTAAGAGTATCTCTCTCCACCGTAAGAAACTATACCTAAGCCTTTGCAGCATGTCGTCGTCTGCTCTCACTATCTCACTCAGCCCTCAAAGTGTCCCTCTTTGCAATCAGAGTAGTAACCTAAGCCTCTACTGCTTGTCATCGCACTATCTTTGCATCTTTAGCAGCAGTCATTTGAGCTAACTATATACCTCCATCCCCAAGTGGTGGAGGGGGACCCAGAACTTGTCAATGACCTTGTGCTTGAGGCATATGCTCATCCTAACCACCTTGTGCCCCACCATGTCGGGTCCTATCTAGCTGCTCTACAAGAACCTCAATGTGTTGTTGCTCCCTGCGCGGACCTGTAATACCTACTTTGGCTAATGCAAGGTCACCCCCAGGATTTGTGAATATCAATGGCCTGTGTCATGCCCACCACTGATCATAATTAGGAGTAGTACCTGGATCTACTAAACCTACCAGCCAACCCCAACCAATTAGGGAAAGTGCTCTAAACTCAACAACAATAGTATCTCTATCTTCCTGGTGACCCCATACATAGACCTCCCTAGTGGTCCAACCGAAACGAGCCTCATAAGTATCAATAAATCAACCCTGTCTCTCTCCAAACTGATGGCATACTCTATCTGGTAAGTAACACTCTAGTAGAGAGTGAGAATGACCAATCAACCATCGAGTCTATCGACAATAAACAAGATGCTATGGATCCTTTGGCCATGCCTCACAATCCATAAAGGTCTCCAAACAAAACCTAGCACATCATCAAAAACATGGCACCAGTATGGAAGATCTCCAAGTAGGGTGTAGTGTAAGAAATATCTGTAATAGTATGAGTATGGATCATTGGGAGTACGATCTTGTATCCCATCAGGTCGAGCAACTGCAATATGCTCCCAAGCCCAAATATGCAAAAGACAAACACCTACAGAAATAGATTTCCCACCTCAATATACAACCTCGTGCATATCTCTATAAAGGTGGGTGAGAAGACATAGACCCCATGCATATCTGATCCCATGCTCAAACATACCCTCAATGTAGATACCCCATCCAACAAGGAACTGATGACCTCTCTTATTAGGAACAACTAGTCCCAAAATCAAACCACAAAGGACAAGAGAAATGGGATCTGCACTGCCAATGAACTGAAACAAATCAATCTCCGATTGTCGCACCTCCAAATTTCTGACACCCAAAACATGTCGCATAGCATGAGTACCCTATCGAACATGGTATGTCACAAGCTTGCCATGGATAGGAATGCCGAGAATCCTCCACACATCCTCAAGTGTAATAGTAGCCTCTCCAGTGGGTAGATGAAATGAGGACATCCCTGAATGCCATCACTCCACAAGCGTGGTCAGGTAAAAGCACAAAGTTGTGTCACACTTTATAAAGGAAATGGCCAACACTAATCCAACTTTTAAACTTGAATCGCTAAAAAGTGGCATATATGTTTTTTATTTTGAAATGATGTAAACTAGTAAAATATGTATTTTTATTATATTTTATGTGTGTTCTTTTTATTTTTATTTTAAATTATTTTAAACTAGTTTTTAATAAATTAACACTATAATTTAGTTGATGATAAAATGCTGAAAAATGAAGTTGCATGAGAGATCAAACTTTTATAGTAATTTTTTTTTTTCTTTCAATTTTTTTTGTGTGTTTATAACTTGAAACATTAGTGCATGGATTTTTTTTTCAATTTTGATAAATATATATATATATATATATATATATATATATATATATTTAAATAAATATTAAAATGTGCGTGAATCAACAAAAAAATATTTTCATTGGACGTCAACTTTCATATTAAACATTTATCTAAAATGGAAGAAAAATTATACCATCTTGAAATATATTCTTTTATCTAGTGCATCATATTCTTTTTTTAAAAAATTAATAAGTTTTAGTACTTTTCCTTGGCATGGTAATCAACCTAATATTCTATGCTAATAACCTACTTTTAGTAAAAATAAAAAATATAATATAATAATTAAACTATTAAAATAAATATATTTTTGAAAATTGCACTTTTGGATCTACAAAAGGGTATTTTTATATTTTTACAAAAATGTTATTTACATTAGTAGGAGTTATTAAAACTTCATTTTTTTAAATAATTTTATTTTTTTGGTAAATTGAACTCAAAGTGGTGCTCCATATATTTTTAGCCAACAATTTTAGTTCAAAAATACCTGATCATATGTTTGACCAAAATTGATTTTTAGTTAGAAATACTTAAATTCAATTGTGTTGATAAGTTGGTTGAAAGTGTGACACAGCTTTGTGCTTTTACCCAATCATCATCGTTGCATGAGTTTGGATGGGAGGCATATAACAAACATGACATAGCTCGATCACATCTAGAAAGTCTCACTCTAGAACATTGAAACTGATAATAAGATCAAACAAATCTCGTGGTTGCCTCTCTCTTAGTTGCAGTGGTTTAAGGATTACCTACAATCATTTTAACCCATGATGTTAGAGTTTCGCTCTAAAAGCTCAAAACAACACCAAAACGATGAGAAATGACACTCGCGGTTCCAAAATAGGCAAATGCTAGGAAGATTTATCAAATGCAAAGAAACAAGAGAAAATTCAAGGAAACAACAACAAAAGCAAGGGTTTAGGTCAAGGGTGAGGTTTCAAGTCAAGGGCGAGAATATCAAATGCAAGGATCTAAAGAAAGGGAAAGGGTCTTTAGCAAATGTGAGGAAACCAAAAACAAGCATTCAAAAATGAGGATTCACATCAAAAGCATGAAAAGAGGTGAAAGTCTAGGTCAAAAGTGAGGATTTGAAGCAAGTATGAGGTTTTATGTCAAGTGAAAGCTTACTGAACAAGCAAGTGTGAGGAAAATGATGCAAATTCTTTGAAATCATGAAAACTTCGCTATTGACCTAGGAAACTTAGGACAAGACAAAAGCGAGAAGCGAGAGGGTACATACTAGGCCACCGACGCATGCAGGTCATCCAAACTCCCAAACCAGGTCTGAATGATGCAAGGCTCCCTGAATCCTCGACATTGCTCCTCGAAAACTAACAGAATGGGAAATCCAAAGACAAGAATTAGCTATAGGATCAAAGCACAAATGAGGAAATTAGAACAGTAATTGCCTATATCAACCCTCAAAAAACCCTAATTTCACCTAGGAAACCCTAATTTTTACTCAAGAAACCTTCCAACGTTCACATTAGGACTTCTGGCGAACATCAAAACAAGCAACAAGGGACCTATAGACCTATTTTTTTCATCCTAAACACATCTAAACTGAAATAGAATAGTGTCATGAGCCTGAACTCAAAATCAAAATTTTTAGCTAACCTCTTAAGGGGGTAGCACAGAGTCCTACCATCATTTCGTTGAACGTCGGGGCACAATGGGGCATAATTTTTTTTTGAAAGCTTGATCTTAAAAATAGAATCTTTGAAACAAAGCAACCAATACTTTATCTCAAAGAGGGGCAAAATGTAGACATGTAAAATTGACCTAACACCTATCACACATCCTAAACAACATCAAAAAACATCCAAAACCCTAATTTCCTCTATTAATTGAATAAAACAACACTATTTAATTAATCAACTTTTTCATCATTTTCGATGACTTAAATAAATTTCATTTATTTAATAAAATCCTAAAAACCCTATTTCTGCTAATAATTGAATAAAACAACATTATTTGATTAATTCACATTTCATCATTTCGACCAATTAAATAAATTGCATTTATTTAATGAAGTTCTAATCTCACCTTATTTCATCCTTATTAGTTAAATAACACCAATTATTTAATTATGTCACTAAATCACCTTATTCACCTAAAGTTAATTGAATTATTAAATCATAACAATTTAATTACGACACTTTCCCTCCAAAATTTGAATAATTAAATCAAACTATTCAAATTATCATCAAAAATCAAATCAAACTAATGCAACTTTGTTTGCAAAAGTAAAACTTGATTTGCACGTTCAACTCCAAAAAGGATTAATTAATTACATCAATTAATCTAATATTCTCACCTACTTTTCTAATTGAGAAAATTACAATTGCCTAACTGAGCAATCTAATTCCTAATAGAGCAATCTAATTCCTGACTAACCAATCTATTTCTTAATCACACTAATTATTCAATCTATTTCTCAATCACACTAATTGTTCAATCTATTTCTGAATCACACAAATTGTGCAATCTACTTTGCAAAAATTAGTCATGTCTAAATCTTCTCAACACCTTTCGACTGTTGATCTTGATTCAACATTGTTTTATCTTGATCGTTCATTTCAAATCTCATTTTCTATATAACAAACCTCTTTCCTCACAAAAAAGGATCTAAGAGTCAACATCATTTACACAATGAAGTATTGTCAATATTCACAACCACCATTAGAGCTTCATCATTTCTTTGATCAACCAACCTCAACATCATTCTTCAAGCTTTTGTACATGAACTATGGAGGCTTCGTAGTGATACAAGCAATCCAACATCAGGTGAACACACTCTGATACAAGATGGGTAACAATTTTGTTGTTGAATTCATTTGTTTATGTATTGTATTCACATGTTCTTGAATTTAGTAATCTTAATTGTTCATTTCGTAAGTGTCTAGTATTAAATCTAGATTAGTGTTCTTGATCTTAGCTTAGATTTTGATTTCAATTGCATTCTTCTTGTTTTACAACTATGATTTTCCCACTCACACAGTTATTCACTACAACAATACTATCTTTTCCATTAATTTTCACATGCACAAATTCATATATCTCTTTAACGTCAAATTTTCTTTGACAAATATCATTAAAATGACTATTTACCTGTGTTTTTTCTTGCTTCTCTACTACTGCCCCATCTTTTTCTTCTTGAATTTCTACTACAATCTTATTGTTCTCTTCTTCTACCTCCTCCCTTGCACTCAAATATTTCATTTTATTCATTATATCTATATCCTTCCAAGGACCAATCGCTGCCCCAACTTCACAATCACCTTCTTCAACATATTCCTTTATATTTTCTACATGCACAAATCAATATTTTCTTTATAAAACTCAAAAAAATGAGATAATACCTCTATTTTTGTTGTTGCAACTTCCTTTCCTATGCAAGAAATTTCATTTTTCTTTGCCTTTATGCCTTTATCAAGACATATATGAGCTGCTACTTCTTTCTTTTCCTCACAATTTTCTTTGTTTTTACCAAATCCTACAAACAAAACATTTTCAAATAAAACAAAATGTAGACATTGAAAAATGTCCTAATCAATATCATACACTTAAAATAGATTTACTAACATCATTTCCTCTTTAACCCATCCTCTTTTCGCTTAATTGATTTAATTAGCCTAGCTAATTAATTAATTGCATTATTTTCATCTATTGGCCTAATTAATTTAATCGGATTAATTCATCTCTTTTAGCACTAATACTTCATCTAATTAAATTAAATAAATCAAAATATTTAATTTAATTCCCTAGGTCATCTTATTTAATTAAATAACCCAGAGTTATTTAATTAAATATCATTTCACCTCTCCCACATTTATTAAATCATTTAATTTAATAAATACCACTTTAATTCTTCTAATCCCCTAATTGCGTAAATTAAATATTGTTTAAATAGCAATTAAACTAATTTTCCTCTAAGCAAAGGGAATATTCCTTATCCCCTTTTTTAAACAATTAAAACTTTGTTTTAATTTGTAAATCACCTTTTTTCCTCACCCAAAGGAATATTCTCTCTTCCAATCATCTCACTTGGCTTCTTGAACAAGCTAAACCTTCAACCTTTTGAACAAGTCACCTTTAACCTGTGTGAGTAGGTCAAAAGTGTGTTTGTTTGAGGCAAGTGTGAGCCCTTGATTAAATCTCATCATGCATTCTCATCCATTGGTGAGAATCCATGATCCATGCCTCTCATCCCCTTCATCTTGGACTATTGATTAAACTTTTTGATCTCAACCTTTCATTCCTCATTTTCTCTCCTATAAATAGGTCACTATTTGGAGATAAATGAATCCATCGTTCAATTTCAAACTTATGATGTTGAATTCACTTGCATCCATACTCTCATATTTACTCACTTTTAGCTTATTTTAGTTAGTTTTAATTGCATAATAGCTTATAACATCCATTAATGGCTTCCATGCATCCATCTTAGCTTGTTTATAAATTATGGTTTTCATCTTTTAGCATAGTTTTAGCTTAGAATAGCTTAGCAATAGCATAATCAGTGAATTTCTAGCATAAAATCATGGTAACTTAGCTTGCATCATGTTCATTTTTAGCATAAAATAGGTTTTCATACATCAATCACAATGGTTTCATTGATTCTCTTACATAGAATAGATTGAAACAAAATCACTGATCACATGATTGGGAAAGGGTCATTGTTCCACATCAACATGACACTAATTCCACAACAAGATAAGTTTCAGATGGATTAGAGTAGATGTTTTAAAAGCTTTGATAATTTAGTATGTTAGGTTTTGATAAATGTTTAGTTTCAATTTCATTTGAATGATCTTGTTGAGATTCGAGTATTAGTGGCTCTGTTATGTTTTGATTCTTCATGGATCAAGTGTAATTCAGCCAATACTGATATCTTTGGTCACATTTTGGCGCTAGAAGGAGGGAAAACTGATAATCTAACCATTTTTTAGCTTGAATTTCATTTTATGTTGTTTTGTAGGACCTGGTGACGCCCAAACTTTAAACAATGATTTTATTTCAATAGCATCGCCACATAGCAACGCCCTACCAATTTGAAATCCCAATGCTAAATTAATCTATTGACATTGATTTAAATATGATGACACATATTTAATCTAGAGGTAAAAGTTTAAATGGTGATGCTCAAATTCACCAATCTGACGCTGTTAAATTCCAAACTATAATGCTATCATTAGTAGCAATGCCGAGCAAAATACCAATTCTATCGTGCTCACTGTTCCTACTGTAGAGTGATGCCCATTCTCACCAGAGCGACACCCATCTTTCAAACTATGACTATCAATTTGAGCGATGCTCAACCAGGGTAAGAAATTTTTATGTTAGTTTTTTTACATGTGACTTAATTTCTTGGATTTATTTGGCCACTGATGCATGTTTGACTGTGTTTTGGTTGTTAGACTAACATGGTTTTGTAGGTTTTAAGGACATGGAGCAAAAGTGAAGAAAGTCTTCTATCTTAAATTTAATAATTATAACAAGCATTAGACGCTTTGGGGCAATTATAACCCAATTTCATGCTTTCTACTTTCTGTTTTAGGAAACACACTAGAGTTCAATTGGGTTTAAAAAAGAACACTCAAAGTTTGATAAAATTGAACCCTCACATCATCATTTTACTTTGGGCTTAAAATTGAACAAGGCAAACTTCATCTTTCAATTGGTGCTTAAAATGAACTCATCATTGTTTTGAAGGGTTAAAACATACAACTGTTTGCTATGTTTTATGATTTTCAACATTGTTAGTGGATATGTATGCAATTCTCTTGCACCATTTGGTGATCTTGAGAAATAGAAACATTCTCTAACACTTTACAAGATCACCCACATCTTTCAATTGGGTTTAAAATTGAACAATCGTGCTAGTGTGAGAAAGAGACATGGTGCATGTTCCTTCCTTGCACTATACGCAAACTAGGAAATTGAACTACAAGTGTACTCCCTCACTTTTTTTATCTTTAGAGGGGCTTTCCTAAGACCAATTCGAAGGAGACTCCAACCGATTTTTCACTCGAGCCGGCATATAAATGGATAAGACTAAATTGTCAAGTCCTCATGGTATGTAGGCATTAGTCGTACAGTGTCTTTCAGAATGGGGTACTACTGTAAAAAGTATAAAAGCCCCTAGTAGGATTGATTAAAGCCTTTAGTGGCTTGTTGGATGCTCGCAAGGTGTGATGTCCCTAATTAACCTTACTACAATCCATTTTTTTAGCAAGCCAAAATCCTAAAATATTTGTTGGTGCAAGAACAGTCATTTTGAAGTTGCCCCACATTTGTACTATTCAATTGTAGAAAAAGAAAAATTCCTTTTAATTTCTGGATTTTAAAGATTTTGAGATTTGGTGGTCCCAAGAAGTGCGTGTCGTGGAGGGTAGCCAGTGTTTCCAAATCTCTAACTGTTCGCATTGTCTAGTGTTTGGAGAAATCCTAGTGGGGACTCAACAAATATGGCCATTTCTATCCTAGGGCTGTAAATGATTGTGAGTTAGTTTAACACTTTGCTTGGTTTCAAAATGATCCAAAAACAAACATTCACTATCATCCTCAAAATTTCAAACACTTTGGCTCTAATATGGACTTCTTGAGTTAGCCCTGCTATTACTGCTTGTCCTAAGGATTTATCCTTAGTGATTTCTAAATAACTTGACATCAATCTAAAGCCCATATTTTCCCAAAGACAACATAGAAAATTATGGCTTTGACCTCATAATTTTCATGAAATGGACATTGTGAAAGTTATGTTATTTTTGACATAAAAATCTAGTTTGGAAACATAATCAAGACAAGTGTTTGTGGTAAAATCACTTCAATTAAGCAAAGATAAATTGACAAATGAACCCCACATGACTATTTGGAGACTGATTGCTCCCGTTGAACAACCTAATCTTCTAGGTGCTATAATTCAACCAAACTTTGAACTCATAAACGGTGAACAAATTGATCTCATTAGTAGTTTGAGAAGCTTCACTTTTAAAAGCAAGGAAACAAATACACAGTGGAGAAACACAACAACCATTTTAGACAAAGAAGAGGAAAAAGCTAATATTGAGGTTGGAAGGCCCATATTACCACCTCCTGCATGGCACTAAATATCTTCCTTGCTTCCATAAACTTGAACTGTTTTCACCTGATCTCACGAAAAATCAAGATCCCTAAGCCAAGGTCTATAGGTCATCATTTTAGACTTAGGAATCTCACTCTAAAATCTCATAAGAAACACCTTTTAGCAACTCACAGACATAGGGACAGGTTGGTAGCAAACTTTTATAGACACGCTTCATGTTATAGTCTAGAATTATACCCATTCTTTTGGAGTCAAAATCCTGATCTTTTTACATGATACAAAACTCCCATAAATGATTCATCAAATAGTCAAAATCCATAGGGGAAAATCTCTAGCACTTCATTTTATACATAGGAATCATAGAACAAGGTATGGTCAAAAGTGGGCTTGAATATTTTACCACAATCATTACACTTTGATGAGAAACTTTTATGCTCGAGCTAGGAGATCCCGAATAGGTTTAAACATTCTCATCTTTCCTCTCATCTAAATCATTGGGTCTTTAGGATTTGAACATTTTAGAGATCTAGCATCATTCTCACTACCTTGGTCTTGTCAAAACAAAAGGTTC
Organism: Sequoia sempervirens; assembly: GCA_007258455.2. Taxonomy (NCBI): domain Eukaryota; kingdom Viridiplantae; phylum Streptophyta; class Pinopsida; order Cupressales; family Cupressaceae; genus Sequoia; species Sequoia sempervirens. Next base: position 1,204,553,143 of record VDFB02271358.1, on the reverse strand, counting down.
ACTTTAAGTCAACATTGGGTCAAACATTTCACTCACCCCTTCATCAAATTTCATCCTTCACTTCATCCAACTTCGCAAAATTTTGAGTACACTAACACTTTGGGACTTAAACATCAAACCAACTGCTAACTTAGCTACTTTGTATGTGAAATGTATCCTTTTCCATGCACTTAGTTAAGGTAGTTATCATCTTTGAACTAGTTCATCTTGAAGGTCACAAGTCTTCCCTAAGGATTTCTAAGTTCATAAACATCCTTTATCCCAAAATCAAAACATCAAACTCAAGTCAAAAGTGTTGTCCCAAAATGTTTGCAAAGATCACTTCCCACATCACTCATATTTTCATCCCGTATTATCATCATTGCTCCCAAAAGACTTAGAGCATCTATTTTACCTATATTTGAGTCAACTAGAGAGTTCAAACATTACAAAAGTCAACACAACTCTCCCATAGGTGACAAAGAATTTATGGTAAATACAAGATCACAACACAAGAGAATCATGGAGAAAACCAAAGTTACATTTACCTCAAGTGATCCAAATCCTTTAGAATTCAATCCTAGAAGTCATGTTACCCTGTCACAACAACCACCGTCTCCTTCAGAACCATATGAAATCAAAGACATCACAAATAATCCATTTGAGCTTACTAGGGAGGAAATTCTAGAACATAAAACCTTTGAGAGTATATCTCCTATCTCCCTGACGTTTGTAGTCCAGAATTTAACACAAGGTTTCACAACTCCATCACTAGGGCTAAATCAAACTTACATACCTAGTCTTGCAATTAGCCTTGCTAAATATTTTGGTCATACCTCACCATTTGAAATTAGTACACTTGTGGGTACCATTGACACTAATCTTCCACCTCCCACCACCGCTTGGACACCTACTTTTGGTGCTCCTCCTGTTCATGAAGCTCCAAAACAACTACACACACTGCTTGAACTTCATTATTCCACCACCACTTTGACATTTCGAGGAAACCCTTCTTCATCCATTCCTATGAGTACCACAAGTATTCCTATGATCACACAAAGAAATATAGACCAAGTATCTCAAAATAGCACACAAGGGCATGTCAATACTGGGTATGTACAGGATCATGATGGGCCAAAAAGTGGCGATATCATGGGTCTGTGTAGGGTATGTGGCTAACGACTTTTCTTTTACCCAAAATTGATGAAACTAAAAGCATTTTTAAACGATATTCCCAACTTTCCATCAATATAAATTATGCTTTACTTTGATTTTAATAAATAATTATTAGTCATTTTCTATTTGAATTATGACTAAAGTCCTAATTGATAGGCTGATTGAAAAACATATATAGCTTTCAAACGGTGTCACATTTTTTGAATCTAAAACATGTGTCACATTCTATGCTTCGCATACTATAGGATTAAAAAAATAAAAATTGAATTTCATAAAGTTTTGACCAAGTTAAGGTGGTCAGACATACGAGTTGTTATATTTTTTAAAAGCTATAATAAAAAAATCATAATTAATTATTTACTCAGAAAAAAATTACAAAAAAATATGCATCACATCGGGACATGAGTCCTCTACTTATATATCTAAAATCTTATAAAAAAATATGAACATTTTATTGTGGTTAGGGTGGTTAGACAGACACCTACTTCTATTTTTTCTCCTAAATTTAAGTACTATTACATTGAAATTTCAAATTTTCAAAAAGATTTAAAAAAAACCCAATAGTTTAGAAACTACATTCAATTTGCTACAGATTCTATTTTTACATATTTTTGAAATAATATAGATAACTTATTCAATTTTTTACGTCAAGTTTCCTAACTCTGATTTTTCTGAATTTTTTGCCACTTAAGGGCCTTTTTTTTCCATGATGATCCTGCACATACCCTACTATATCATAGAATCAATCCTTAATGCAAGTAGGGACATCTTTATCCAACCCTCCAGTGGGTTCATCTATCCCATCTACCATTTCCATCATCATCCACCATCAATCCACCTCCAAACAATCCCCTGGTTACAAGTTCTATCAATCCTATAAGTACCTTGATCACAAATCCTTTGTTTACATCTTTTGCACAAGGCAATCCTCTAAACATAGGACAAGGGAATCTTTTTAATCAATGGACTCAAGGTCCTTTTTTGTCATTTCCATTGCAAAATTTAGCGACATCATCTTTTCCCATAGTCCCCTTTACTACGCCAAATCAATTGGGACCTCAAACATACATTCCTCCACCTCATTCTACCATCATGCAAGGAATGTCAAATCAAGGGAACCCTCCACCTTTCACTAGCAATTCACTACCCACTCAAAACATCAATATCCATAATCCTTCACAGATGACTCAACAACCACCTGATCCGACATTACAAGCACATGCCTTAGCTCTACAACAAGCACAACAAGCCTATCAACAAGCTGTACAACAAAAAAACAAGCAGCTTTAGTACAACAACAATAGTAATCACAGCAAGCAACCTTAGCACGACAACAAAAACAACAACAATAGCAAGTGGCCATTGCACAACAAGCAACATTAGCAACACAACAAGCCGCACAACAACAACATCAAGAACAAAAAGAAACTTTATTAGCATAGCAACAACACCAAGTCCAACAACAAGCCCTAGTGGCACAACAACAAGAAGCTCAACAACAAGCCCTACTAGCTCACCAGTATTCCCAAAAATAGTAACAAGGTTCCTATTATCCTCATTTGAACATTGTCAATCCAAATGCATTGGGAACATATCCACCACTTTCACAAAATATAACACCATCATACACCTCATATAATTCATTTGTCATCCCACCATATGTTCCTCCACCTAACCGACAAGACAATCTAGCATCACAATTAAAAGCACTCTCACAAGAAATGTAGGACCTTCGCATGGGCAAGACAAAGAAACTTCATACACAAAACTTGTGTCCTTACCCATTTGATTGAAACATAGCAATGATACAATTTCCTCTTGGTTTTGAAATACCTAAATTTGACAAATATAAAGGGAGAGGAAGTCATGTGGACCATATTAAATAATTTAACGTCATGTGTATGGAAGTTGCTTACAACGAATCATATCTAATGCGCCTCTTCCCTTGAATTTTAATAGGTCATGCTATGGATTGGTTTTCTCATTTGCCTCCTAGTATCAATTTTTTTCAAGAAATCATTGATAAATTCATCAATCACTTCTCATTCAATCTTGACACAGACATTATTCTAGAAGAGTTATACAATCTTAAAAAAAATCATAGAGAAACCTTTGCTAATTTCTTACAATGATGGAGACAAAGAGCTAGTAAAAACATGTGGCCTCTTCTTGATGAACAACAAGTGGGAATTATCATAGCTAATCTCGATCCAAATCTATCATTCCACTTGAAAATGCAATGCATCACATCATATGATGAACTATTCCCTAGAGCCCTTAACATTGAAAGAGCCCTAATCTCATAAGGAAATAACCAAGCTTACAAGGATAACCATCCTTCAACTAGTTCAAATGAGAAACCTCGTGTTTGGGCTAAGAACAAAAATGTAACAAATGATGGTGTAGTAGATGTTAAGGTCATACTAAGTGCTCCTAGACCCAATAACAATCAAGTTGCTAAAATCTAGCCGATTGTGCAAAAAATAACACCACCATAGAACAATCAGATCAGTAACACCAACATGCAACAAAGGAAAACTGGTAACAGAAATAACTATCCCAAATGCAAGTACACATAGTTAACAGAACCCATCGAGACGATCATGAAGAAACTAGTAGAGTCATATCTGATAACACTTCCTAACTTTGAAAACTACCAAGAACCACAAGAGAAGCCATCTTGGTACAATGAACATGATCTCTGTGACATTCATAAAATCAAGGGACATAAAACAAAAAATTGCATGAAACTCAAGAACATCATCCAAGATCTCATAGAAAATGATACCATATCTGTTGAGGTACCAACTGGGAACTAGGATCTCAAGATATACAAGACCCCTATGTTGGATCATAACAATGCAAACAACAACGAAAAATCCAAGGATTACACCAATGTGCAACATACCTATTCCAATGTAGTTGCTTCCTACGATAGCGTTATCACTGTTGTCACCATCAAAGGATCTAGTATAGAATGTGGAGTCACCACACGATGTAGAAAAATATCCATTCAAGGAGTCCCACCTCAATCTAGGACACAACCTACTTTTCCCACATCTAATCCTAGCAAGTACAATCTTCTAGACCAGCTCAAATAGACCCCCACACAAATATCAATCTTAGAACTCTTAAGGTTATCCCCCGCACATAGGGAAATACTAGAAAAATCCTTATCTAAGTCATTTGTTCCTAAGAGCATTGATATCGATCAGTTTCAAGCTATGGTAGGGCATATCACCAACCATCTTCTCACCTTCTCTGAGCAAGACTAACCTTCACAACCATCTCATAACCCTGCTTTACACCTTGAGGTTGTCATTCATAAAAACATTGTCAAAAGAGTCTTGGTAGATGGAGGTGTCGGTATGAATATTTGTACCCTGTTGTTGATAAAAAATCTAGGCTATTCAGAGGATACTATTGAGAAGACAAAAAGTACCACCATCAAGGCATATGACAACCAAGAACGGGTATCACAAGGAATCATTGCACTTCCAATCCAAGTGGGACCTCTTATTGCAGAAACTACATGCCAAGTACTTGATCTTGATCTTCCCTATAACATACTGCTTGGTCAACCATGGATCCATGCTCTAAAAGTTGTAGCCTGAGCCACCTATCATTAGTGTGTGAAATTTCCTTTCAAAGGTAGATAAATCACTATCCATGGAGATCTTGAGCCTTTCTACTACTACAAAAGTCTTGAGGCCAAGTTCTATAAAATACCAAAAATACCTTAAAATGATGAAGGACCTACACCATCAAGCTCATTTATTGACTCATCATCCCTAGCCTCTACCTTAGCATCAAAAATGTCCATTGTGCAAAATATACCCAATGTTAAAGTAGTGATCCAAGATGATGGTTGTGGAAATTAAAAATTATTGAAAGACACATTTGTCTCAGGAGAGTTACCTATTTCTCCTCAGTCTCATGGGAAAAATACATCTAGCACCAAAGAACTAGAAACAATCAAAATGGTGGCTACTACCTTCACCAACTGGGGAGATCTGAGTCAAGAAGATGTCAATGAGGAAGATATCTCTAAACTCCTCTATCAAGATGAACGACATGTTCCTGTTCTTCCCATGGAAGATGAAAATAAAGGCCTACAACTAATGCAGAGCATGGGATATAATAAGAATGAGAAGCTAGGGCATAATGACAATGGTTTACTAGAACCCATCGTTCCTAAGAAATGAATAAAGAATCTTGGCTTAGGTTGTACTACTAGCAAGGCCACACTTATTGGAAAAGGTATTTCTACTAAATGAGTTGAGGCTTCCTCTTGGTCACCTACATCACATGATACAAACTTAGATGACTTTCCCCTTGATGTTGCTGACCTATTTGAGAACAAAACCCTCTTCATGATATACATAACATCCTTTGTCTCAAATGACCAACCAACTAAAATATGCTTAGTATACCCACAACTCATTGACATGGACCAACAAGGACCACCAATTCTAGATTTATTCAAAAATGATGAAGCAATCTCAGAATTAATGGGACTTCGAGACAACTTATCATGGGCAAATCACAAAGTAGGCTTTGACATAGAGCTTGATACAGGGGCATACTATGGGGAGAGGATTGAATCCTTCAATCATAAAATAAATGAAACACAACTAACATGCAGATCCTTGAGTGAAAACCACTAGTGGCACTCTCTAATCCCAAAATAGTAAAAACAAAGGATGCATCCGACGGTGAAAACCTCTCTTAGGCACCTAAGGATTAGAGATTCAATCTCCCCCTTAGTGAAATTCATGCAAAGAAGTTAGTGATAATAGCAGAAAAGGCCACTCCAGTCAATGTGGGAACAAAGGAAGCACCTAAGATCACTTTTTATGTTGAATCTTTGTTGAACAAAGAACAAAAGAACCTAGCAACATTCCTCAAAGAGAGAAGAGCTGACTTTGTATGGTCTTACACACATATGCCAAGCCTTGATCCAAAAGTTGTTGTGCATCACTTAGCAGTGTATCCTGAAGCTAAACCAGTTAATCAAAAATTAAGGAAGATGCATCCTCAGATAGCACTCTTGGTTAAACGAGAATTACAAAAGATTCTTGACGTTGGATTCATTTGACCAATAGATGATTTTGAGTGGATTTCAAACCTAGTACCAGTCTCAAAACCCACTGGGGCCATTAGAATATGCACTGATTTTAGAGATCTAAACAAGGCATGTTTGAAGGATGATTTCCCTCTTCCCAACATCTATGTCATTGTGGACTTAACAGATGTACATGAAATGTTGTCACTCATGGATGGTTTTTTAGGCTACAATCAAATCATAATCACCAAGGAGGATCAACACAAAACTGCCTTTACTTGTCCATGGGGAGCCTATTGTTGGAATGTGATGCCATTCAGGTTAAAGAATGTAGGAGAAACCTATCAAAGAACAATGACCCTCATCTTTCACGACATGATCCACAAAACAATTGAAGATTATGTGGATGATATTTTGGAAAAATAAAAGAAGAGAAGTGAGCACATGAAATTCTTAGGACCTATCTTTGATAGGCTTGAAGAATAAAAGGTATGAATGAATCCAAAAAAGTGTGTGTTCAAGGTCACATCAGGGAAACTTCTTGGCTTTATTGTTTCACAAAGAGGGATAGAAATTGATCTGGAAAAGGTAAAATCCATCCTAGACATGGAACCACCACAAACACTTAAACAAATGAGAGGATTACAAGGAAGACTTTAGTCCATCAGAAGGTTCATAGCCCAACTATCAGATAAGATTCACCCCTTTTCACATCTCCTCCATAAAGGGATAACCTACAAGTGGGATGACAAATGTGATAAATCTTTCTAGTAGATCAAGGATTATCTACTAACACCTCCAATTTGTATGCCATCAATACTAAACAAACCACTGATCTTCTACATCTCAACAACACCAACAGCACTAGGAGCTCTTTTAGCACAACATGGTGAACCTTGGTAGGATATGAGATGAACTATTCACCCATTGAGAAAGAATGCCTAGCAGTAGTTTTCGCTTTAGAAAAGTTCAAGCACTACATGTTGTCACATAAAATCAAGCTCATTAAGATTGATCCATTAAAATACATGTTATCCAAAGAAACCCTCATGGGAAGAATGGCTAAATGGGTGATGATCTTGACAGATTTTGACATAGAGTATCTAGAGCACAAGGCAATCAAAGGACAAGTGATCATAGACCAACTAGCAGAAGCACCTATCTATGCTACGAACCCTTTGATATCTGAGTTCCCTAATGAATCAGTGTTCCTTATCAATCTCACAGCTCAGTGGAAAAAGTACTTTGATGGATCATTCACCCAACATGATCTGGAGTAGGAATTCTTTTCATCACCCCCCAAGGTGATTGCATCCCAAAGTCATACAGGCTATCATTCCCCTGCACTAACAACATTGTTGAATATGAAGCCCTAATCACAGGTCTAAAGATAGTAGTTCTGTGGCAGATTCAAGAGATGGAATTCTATGGAGACTCATAGTTGGTTATCAACCAAGTCAATGACGACAATCAAACTAAGGATGACAAGCTTACTCCTTACAAGAAGATGGTGATGAATCTCAAAGATCTTTTTATAGACATAAATTTTGAGTAGATTCCTCACATGAACAATAGAGCAACAGATGCCATGGAAACAATCAGATCACTACTAGACATGTCGAACAACATCCTCCAATGTGAATTCTTGGTAGAACAGCTTCTCGTGCCAACTTTCGAAATCCCTGAATCTAAATTTGTGTGTGTCATTGTTGGTCCTGGATCCCCATGGTACTATGATATCTTTACTTACCTTAACAAAGGAACCCTACCATTTGATATCACCCCAAACCTTAAAAATACCTTTGTCAAAAAGGCATCTCGATTCACGATCCTAGGTGATACCCTTTACTGTCAAAGCACAAAGGGGACATTACTACAATGTATTAACCAAGAGGAAGCCTTAGCTACTTTAATAGAGATACACGATGGCATATGTGGGTCCCATTCTAGAGGTATGACATTGGCTAATAAACTATTGAGGACAGGGTACTATTGGCTAACCCTGGAAAAAGAAGCTCATCAATATGTGCAAAAATGTATCTAGTGTCAATAGCATGGGGATTTGATTCATTGTCTAGCTCAAGAATTACAGTCGATGATCACACCATGGCCTTTTTCACAATGGGGACTTGAACTCATAGGAAAAATCACTCCAATGTCATCCAACGACCATAAGTTTATCATAACCACCACATAATACTTTACTAAGTGGGTTGAAGCCATTCCCATGACCTATATAATAGGGAAGAAGATAGCCAAGTTTATCCTAAATTACCTAATTTGTCATTATGGTATTCCACAAACCCTCATCTCAGACAATGGAATCCCTTTCAAAAATCAAGATGTGAAAGAGTTGTGCCAAAAATTCAATATCCAACACCGATTCTCTACCCCATACTATCCCCAAGGAAATGGTCAAGTAGAAGCTACAAACAAAACTATCCTAAAAATCCTAAAGAAAACAATTAATGAAGTTGGTCATGATTGGCATTTGCAGCTAAATCCCACTCTTTAGGCTTATCAAACCTATATCTGCATGCCCACATGTGGAACCCCTTTCTCTTTGGTCTATGGATAAGAATCCATCTTGCCTATTGAGGTTGAGCTCCCATCACTACAAGTGTCACTACAAAACCTGGTAACTGAGGAAGAATATAGAGTGTCTCAACTAAATGAGATGGAATTCCTAGATGAATGTTGTCTTAATGCCCTCAATCACTTGCAAGTATATCAAAATTGACTAAAATGGAGCTATAACAAGAGAATCAAATGTCGGTCATTCCAAGTAGGTGATCTTGTCTTAAAGAAAAATCAAAAGAATCTTCCAGATCAAGACAACAAAGGAAAGTTTGAGCCTAATTGGTTGGGCCTCTTTGTCATTACAACAAGCTACAGATCAGGAGTATATCAACTGGAAACCCCTAAAGGTGAACCCTTGTAGGAGCCAACAAACAACTTGCATCTCAAAAAAAAGTTATGCCTAGTCTTAAAGGGTATAAATTAGAAAATACAAAAAAATCATAAAATGATCAAAATCCAAAAAAATGGGAAAAAGGATTGAAAAAAGTAAAGAAAAAATCTTCTAGTGAAAACCATTTCGGTGGCGCTTTGGGCAAGTACCTTGGTGAAAACCTAGAAAATAGACGCCTTGTGTAAATAAAGCATCTCCATATATTATTTGGCTCTTTTGTCCTATCATTCTTTGCATTGCCATTTATCCCTCATCTACATCCTTATCATGGCTTGACATTGTAAGGTATCATGAACTCTTTAGCACTACTTGGCATATTTTGAAGGTCAGTCTATCTTTCCTTTATCGAAGTAGGCTAACATATCACATTGGGGGCATTTTTTTATGCATCACAATCAGGTTCTTGTATATCTTCAGGTCATTGGACATCTTATCTAGAAAATCCAAAAACATTCAGAAAATTGTAAAGGAAAAATCTAAAACATCTAGAAAACATCAAAACCCTAAAAAAGGTAGAACATCAAAAATCCAAAAAATAGAGTCCTCTTGTTGAACTACATCGTATCTGAGCTTGAAAGTAGGCAAAGCCATCATTGATGTGCCCCTGAGACACCCTAGGTTAGTCCTTTAGCAGTCTGTCATAATAAATTATTGTCTTTCATCTATTCGTATCTTCATCTTGTAAATGGGTTGAGTCAATCGAACTACATTGTCTCTGAGCTTGAACATAGGAAAGGCCATCATTTATGTGCCCCTGAGACACCCTAGGTTAGTCCTTTAGTAGTCTGTCATAATAAAATGTTATCTTTCATTTGTTCATATCTTCATCTTGTAAATGGGTTGATTCAATCGAACTACATGGTCTCTGTGTGTATAATGTAGGCAAGGCTAATCTTTGATCAGCCCCGAGGTCGCTAGGATAGGTCTCTTAGGTTAGGTTCTTGGTTGAAGCTCAGAAATTCTCTCGAAAACCCCTAAACATCCAAATATCTCAGAAAATACAAAAATATTTGAAAATTGAAAATCCAAAAGCAAAAGAAAACATTCAAAAGACCTAAAAAGTCTCAAATATCTCTAAAATCCTTAAACAACCTCATATAATTTTAAAATCCTAAACATCCATATAAACTTTCAAAAACCCCAAAAACAACCTCAAAACATCTTCAAAATACCAAAAACATTGAAATATTCTAGAAAATCCAAAATCATCCATCCCATCTCGCTTTCACCCACAATAAACTTTCATCCATAATAAACAATTGCCACCTTCAACCTTTGGAAAAATAGGTACAAAACAAGAATAGCAAGTTGTAAAGTGCGAACCTAAAAAAATCAAAATCTAAAGTCTAAATCATAGGTAAATGTGTTAGTGGAGTTTATAGCAATGACTCATCTTAGCATCATCGTCCTAACATCAAACAACTCTCTGATCAACATGTCCTAGGATGTATCCTTCCTACGATAGACATCAGTATTAGATATCACCTTAGCTAAACTTAAACTAGGCAGGAGCTATAGATAACACTGACTATTTGTATTTGATTTTTTCTTATGATTTATCTTAATGACCCATTTCGAGGACATCTCGATGATGTCTATCTAAAAAAAATTAGAGAGAAAGGAATGGGGCATCGATCATTATCTTTTTTTTGCTATGCTTTTGGATACTCTTGCAAAATAATCTTGGTGCATACTTGCTTAGTTGTGTGTAGGAAGGTCATTTAGAGTATGTTGTTGACTATTGTGTATGCTTTGGTCCAATATATTCTAAGCTTCTAACTTGTGTTCCAACAAGGTTTCTGTATGTTAAGGTGTGAACAAGAACTATCATATCTTCTTGTCGAGTCAAATTCTATTTACACTAGATACAATGTTGTCCTGGTTATCAATACCTTGATGCATCGTGTCTATGTGTTATATCAAAAAATAAGGAATGATAGAAAATCCCAATCCTGAAGTGTGAGCAACTCATCCTACATTTTGCATTGTCTCGTCACCATCTCTAATAAAGTCTCGATGGATCAAGGATGGATCTTTTGAAGCAATCATCACAAATAAATGGTTATTCATTCTTTATTCTTCTATATTCTCTCCATGCTAACCTAGTATCATGAAATTCAAAAAAGACATCATCAATGCATCCACCCTGCATCCACAAACCATCAGCATACATGTATCTCATAGCATAATCATAAAACATCCATCAGCATAATCATAGCATCCATCTCATGATCATTTCACATCATACATTCTACTTTATCATTTGAGTTGTGATGAATAATATAGATTTGTTATTCTAAGAATCTTAAATCATTGCATATCATAAGCATTTGCATCCATACATCCACATGCATGCATCATCATCATAAAATGCCTAGAAAATATACAAAAAGAAATGTATTCACATCATTTGCATCCATAACATCTGCATATCATAATCATTCATCCATATCATATCGTGAAAAGATAATGAAAAAAAACATAACATTGCATCCATCCATATCATGATCATTGCATATCACATAGGAATAAATAAAATGCATCCATACATGAAATAAAGTGAACACATCATAGCATAAATCATTTGTATCTGTATTATATATATATCAAAAAATGAATGTCATGGTACAAAATTTGGATCAGTGTATGAACATCGATCAAAAGTACAATATCCATGAGGCTATCAAAAAGGATCCCATGAATGTATATTTGTGATAAAGAATGGGGAAAAATAAAAAAGTGTCTATACATCAAAAAGCTAGCCCTGGTGGCTGTTACATTCTCTAGCCTGCCTCTCAGGTTGATCCTCTGCTCATGGTCCTATGTCACTCTGCTGTGAAAAATCTAGCTATCTCAAGGCTGCTAGAACATCACGATGAGAATGTTGCCTATAATATGCAGCCTTTGTAACTGCCTCTTGGTAGAACCATGCTGAAACTGTCTGACCATGAGTTGCCGCCATCATAGTCTCAATATGTTGGCATCAGGAAACCTCCTAATCTCTCTGAACGGTAACAACTTGAACTCTTTGCAGTGCCTAATCTCTCTTAGCTGTAACTACAACCACCTACTATTGAGCCTGGTCTCGCTCAACAATAATGACCAAAAATTGTTGGTGGGACTGATCCTGCTCACCAGTCAATATCTGCACCTGCTACTGCAACTGTTGTATCTAAGCATCTCACATATCTGGTGGTGGTGGTCATGCCTAAGAATGTAATTGTGGTTGTACCTAAGGCTGCTATCAAATAGGAGGATCCCCCAAAACCTATCCATCTTGGTCGTCCTGGCCACCCTATCCTCTACCTATGGCTCCCTTGCCTCTAGGTCTTCCTCTGAGAGGACCACCTACTGGATGTGTCAAACATCTAGGAGGGATGAACCACGCATCATATGCAGAAGTAGTTTGAGCTACTTCTTTTCCTTGATCATATGCCCAAGGTTGGGCCACCAACTATCTAAATCTCTCTACGACCTCTGGAGCCGGAATAGTTGGTCCCCATGTGGGAACCGCTCTGGCCGATCTCACAAAAATGGCCCTATATGCATCGTCAGGCCTGTCTTGTACATCTCCAAACCGACAAGCCACCATGTCTGGAAGATATCTCTCAATGATCATGTGACCTAGACCCTACATATATAAGGTTTGTTTGGAAAAATACAACTGTTGAATATCATCAAACCATGGTGTCATCTGAAGCCATGGGCGCCAACAAAAAACTATCACGTCATCTATCACCCGTCTCCAATATGGGAGCCCAACCTATCCAATGTGCCTGAAGGTAATGGTACCTCTACATCTCCAAATGACGGGATCATCTAGCTCCACATCTGCCATTTGAATAATCAAATGAAGTACGATAGTATGCTCCCATGCCCAAATGTGTAGCAAAGCCACCCTTGCACCAATAGCTCTCCCATTGCAATAAACAAAACCATGCAAATCATGATATAAGGAGGCTAGCATCATGGGACCCCACAAGAAAAGTGTCCTCCTATGCAACATCTAATGCCACACCAAGCCCCATCCTGGGCTAAATCCTCTACTATGCCTATCTGGAGCCACCAAGCCTGAAATGATGGCTACGATGATCAATCTAAAATTTGGCACATGATCTCTGTATGACTCCAAGTCAATCTGTGATGTCACCAATACAATCTAATCCATCTCCATGGCCTCAAGGCAAGCGTCAAATCTGGCATCAGTGTCATAAATCACATGATCTCCATGAATCGGCAAATGCAGAATATGCCACACCTCCTCTAGAGTAACCATCACCTCACCTTTCAGAAGGTGGAAAGATGAAGTCTTGGTGTGCCATCTCTCACACAGAGCAGTCATCATCACTAAGTGTGTTTGAATTATAGGCACATATACAACATACTAGAGGCCAATCTCTCTTAGGTGCTCCTGGTGCAACTTTGATAAATCATCTAATCTCTGTAGCACGATGGGCCTGTGCTCCCTTGACATCAGTGGTGGGAAGACCTCCTGCATCCACGACGCACACGATGTTAGTAAATCATCAAAATTTGGTGTTATTTGAAATTTCTGACTTAGAAATCACAATAGCATCACTATAGTCAAATTTCAAATAGCGACGCCTAATGCATTTAAAATTACAAATCAAAAAGTGCATTATCGGATAAGCTGGCATTGCAATTTAACTTCTGGCCTACCCTAACTCTAATTTCTAAATCGGTAAGTGCATTTCCAAATAAGCATGCATCGCCATTTAAAATTAGAAACCCTAATTTTAAATCGTGAAAAGCATCGCTATATAATTGATTTAGACGTCACTGATTTTAGTTTGGGCATTGCTATATAGCGATGCCGCCAGAATTTAAAGTGTAATAAATGCATTGAAAATTCAAATTTCAAATCAGGTTTCGAATCACATACTGGTTGTCCTGCACCTAGAAGCACTTGGAAGCCACTAGAACTCTCGAACTCAGTTGGACATGTGCCTAGGAAGCTCTCGGTGCGCCATTTCGTCAAGGGTCAGAGCTCAAATCACAATAATTCCTTAAGGTGTGAATGAACAAATGAATTGAAAATGACCCTTCTTGGCCTATTTAAGCTGGAAAATTAGGGTTTTTTTCCCTAATTTAACCTTGAAGATGGGGTTTATCATTATTTTCACCAATTTTTCCAATCTGGACCTAATTTTGCATCATTTTTTGCATTTTTGGCATTATTCTTGCATCATGGAGCCTTTCTAGACCCTTGGGGTAGCTTTTCACCTTTATCGAGAAATCAACCCAAAATTTGAAATTTTTGCCCGATTTCTTGAGGGGGTGGGGAGTCAACTTTATCCTTCCATTGGGGCATCTAAATTATTTTTTTTTAAATTATTTTTTGATTTAAGCTACAGTTTTGATCCAAAAAGCATTGTTCTTTGAACCAAAGCAACAAGTACCTCGCTTCAAAGAGGGGCAAAATGTAGACACTGAAAAATATCCTAATCGTATCATACACTTAAAACAAATTTACTAACATCATTTCCTCTTTAACCCATCATCTTTTTTGCTTAATTGATTTAATTAGCCTAGCTAATTAATTAATTGTATCATTTTCATCTATTGGCCTAATTAATTTAACCAGGTTAATTCATCTCTTTTCGCACTAACACTTCATCTAATTAAATTAAATAAATCAAACTATTTAATTTAATTCCTTGGCTCATCTTATTTAATTAAATAACCCTAAGTTATTTAATTAAATATCATTTCACCTCTTAATAATTATCACTTTAATTCTTCTAATACCCTAATTGCATAATTTAAATCTTTTTTAAATAGAAATTAAACTAATTTTCCTCTAAGCAAAGAGAATATTCCCATGGAATATTCCTTATCCCCTTTTTTAAACAATTAAAACTTTGTTTTAATTTGTAAATCACCATTTTTCCTCGCCCAAAGGAATATTCTCTCTCTTCCAATCATCTCACTTGGCTTCTTGAACAAGCTAAACCTTCAACCTTTTGAAGAAGTTACCTTTAACCTGTGTGAGCAGGTCAAAAGTGTGTTTGTTTGAGGCAAGTGTGAGCCCTTGATTAAATCTCATCATGCATTCTCATCCATTGATGAGAATCCATGATCCATGCCTCTCATCCCCTTCATCTTGGACCGTTGATTAAAATTTTTGATCTCAACCTTTCATTCCTCATTTTCTCTCCTATAAATAGGTCACTATTTGGAGACAAATGAATCCATCTTTCAATTGCAAACTTATGCTGTTGAATTCAGTTGCATCCATACTCTCATATTTACTCACTTTTAGCTTATTTTAGTTAGTTTTAATTACATAATAGCTTAGAGCATCCATTAATGGCTTCCATGCATCCATCTTAGCTTATTTATAAATTAGGGTTTTCATCTTTTAGCATAGTTTTAGCGTAGACTAACTTAGCAATAGTATAATCAGTGCATTTCTAGCATAAAATCATGGTAACTTAGCTTGCATCATGTTCATTTTTAGCATAAAATAGGTTTTCATACATCAATCACAATGGTGTCATCGATTCTCTTCCATAGAATCGACTGAAACAAGCTCACTGATCACGGGATTGGGAATGGGTTGTTGTTCCACATCAACACGACACCAATTCTACAATGGGATAAGTTTCAGATGGATTAGAGGAGATGTTTTAAAATATTTCATAATTTAGTATGTTAGTTTTTGATAAATGCTTAGTTTCAATTTCATCTGAATTATCTTGTTGAGATTCGAGTATTAATGGCTTTGTTATATTTTGATTCTTCATGGATCAAGCATAATTCAACCAATATTGATATCCTCGATCACACAAAATCATCAAAATTACTATTAAATTTATGGTCCATAGACACCATTTTATCCTCTTTCTTCCTCCATTCTTTCTTTATGTCTTTCTTTTTTTTCTTTTTTTCTTTCAATTGTGATTGTGTGGGTTGCTCCCACATGTTTTTGCTTCCACAATCTTCCCATCATAGGGTTGTAATAATGCATATTTTTATTTTCCTTCTCGCTGCCCTATTTACCCATTCTCTATATTTCATAAGAAATTTCTAGCTCTTCTCCTTCTTTTGGATATAATTTCACCTTGTCTTCAAGTTTTTCAACCTTACACCTTTCATTAGCCATCATACCCTTTCACGTAATCTTTGTTCATGCTTTCTTTTAGCCTCTTCAAGTTCTCTTCTCTGCTCTATCTCTACCATGCCCAATTTAGCCTCAATCTTTGTTAATTCTCTAATAAGCCTTCTTGTAAACATTATTTTTTCCACTCTTTCATAGGTAAACTCCTCATAGGCCTTCTCATGACCCATCTTGTCTTATTCTTCAAAGACATGTTCAGATACTCACAAGTCCATCTATAGTTACAAGTACTCCTTACAACAATCTCTCTCTTCCTTATCCTACCATCTAGAAGACACACCTCTCTCTCGTGCACCTTCTACCTAGCCTTAACCTTTGTTGGAGGATAACAACTACAAATTACTTTTACTCTTCTAGCCAATCAAATGTTGTAATACTTCCTAGTCAATCTTCCTGGTCTGGTACCATTTGATGTAAATCAACAATTGATAACCCTCAATGGGTGTCAATTGTTGTAGTTGTGTAGCAACCTCCAACCATTAAAGAAAAATTTAGGAAAGCAATTTTCAATACAACAGAGATTCAAAAAAATAAAGAACTAGAAATTATTCTAGGAAAAATTGTTTCATTTTATTTATTTGTAACAATGACATAGTCTCTTCAATCTGCAACTAGCTACAAGCAAGATTATTCTAAAACGAGCCTCCTCAATCCAACTTTAGTTACAATACATTCAAAACTATAGGAAACCAATTAAAAATGTCACAACACACTCCCAAAACCAGCTCCTCACACCCATCTAGAGGTACTTATTTCTCTAGATTTCTCCCACTGGGCACCATAAACTTTTTCATTCTTCATGTCTCTGAAATACTCTCCCTTATCAAACTAATCTTCTCTTTTTTATTTCTGATTCCCCCCCCCCTCTTTTCCTTCTTCTTCTCAATGTTGAAACTCTCCAATGAATCAACAATTGCAACTTGGCATTCTCTAATTTTGTAACTCCTAGCAATCACTTTTTTTTCATTATTTCACTCCCTCAACCATCAATTACCAAGGACAAAGCTTGGCCCAAAATAGGGGCAATGTAAATTTAAGTTTGAGAATAATGCAACATTAAATGGCCTAGTCTTATTCCTGGGCATTGTAATATTTCCTCCAATTTGGTGAATAAATATCTAAGTTGTAAGCCATTAAACACATAAAAATCAAGTCTTTGGTGCCACCTATCCAATGGTATCAGTACATAATAACTCGACCATAATAATCCTAGACATAATAACCCCATCATAATAACCCAAGGAAAAAATAACCCAGGGTCATAATAACCCATGGATAGAATAACCTGTGGTCAAAATAACCCATGGACAAAATAACTCGTGGTCATTTTAGAAATTTTGTTTTCCTTTCTCTATATTCTTATGGGGATATTTTGTCCATGGGTTATTCTGACCACGAGTTATTTTGGCTTGGGTTATTATGACCCTGGGTTATTTTTTCCTTGGGTTATTGTGACCGGGTTATTCTATCCAGGGTTATTTTGACCAAGTTATTATGTCCTATAACCCTATCCAATAGGTATTCAAATTAAATTTTTAATATGCTAAAAGTGTGTGAAAAGTGCTCCAAAATCATCCATGTAAGACAAAAAACAAACACACAACTCACAAAATAAATTAGAGAGAATTTTTTTTGGTTGTGTAGGATTGCTCGTGCACCCGGATGCTCCTACATCATAAATAAATTATATTCAAGATGCAAAATTGATTTAATATTTTTATTGTGGGGGAAATGAAATGATACTTGGCAATAAAAGTCTTTTGAAATTTATGGGAGAATAAAACTAAAGTTATCATTTTTATGACAATGGGAGTTACACATTTTAATTTGCATGGGAATTATAATTTTAAATTGCATATTGGAGGGGAAATATCCTATTTTAGTAAATTCTATGAAAAAGAGGTTATTCCTATCATATTAGTTGAGTCTAAATTTAAATAAAGGAATATCTCAACAATATTTTTAAAAAGATATTTTTTTTCCTTTTAAAAAGAGCTTTTTACAATGCATGCAAGAGTTTTTGAGAAGAATTATTTTTGTAGGTTCATTTTATAGAAGAAGAAGAAGGTATCGAATAAGAAGAAGAAGACCTCAATTGATTAAGAGAAGGTTTTGTTGGAATTGTGTGCCTCAATCCCACAGGCTGAAACTTCTTGCGAGCAATTTTGGTGAGATTGAGGAGATGTTTGGCTGATCTGCTAGTTGATCCTCGACTATCGCTGTGACCTCCTGAATGTCTTGGCGATCGACATCTAAAACCTTTGGCGTAACTTGGATTGTTGGAATGATGTCTCGGCGACGATAGGAAGTCTTGTTGATATCGGCGTGACCTTTCGTCTGTCTGGCCGATGTGGTAATCGGTATGACTTGCTTCTATCGGTATGAAGTCTTGGCAATAGGGAGATGTCTCGCCGATTGGAGTCATCGGTGTGACATAAGGGTTCGGTAGGAACTCTTGGCGACAGGGAGATGTCTCGCCGAAAGCTATATACTTGGAGTCGTCAAGGTGACTTGAACACTCGGGAAGAACTCTTAGCCATGAAGGATTGTCTTGGCGAAAATGTAACACTCAAAGACATCGGGGAGACCCTTGGCCGAAAGACTTGCTTCGGTGTGATGTTTCATCGATAGAAAAAAGTCTTGCCGATTATCGGATGTCTTCGGTGTGACTCTTGGCGATCAGTGGTTTCGGGATAACATGGAAGCCTCGGTAAGAAGTCTTGCCGATGGTTGATTCTCTCACCGATAGTGGTCTTTGGGGTGACATGTTGTGTTCACTATGATGTGAGCATTCGGTATAACCTCTCAGCGACTATTGATGTCTCACCGATAGTGGTCTTTGAGGTGACATGTTGTGTTCACTATGATGTCTTGGCAATAGCGGTAAGTCTTGCAGACTGGGACGTTTCGGTATGACTTGAGACTTCGGTGTAACCTCTTATCGATAGCAATAAGTCTTTCCAACTAGGATGTATCGGTATAACATTAAGAGCTTGGTGTGATGTCTTGGAGAAAGACAATTGTCTCACCGAATGGATTACTCACGTCTACATGACTTGAAGACTTCGATATGAAGTCTTGGCGAACTGTGGTAGTCTTTTTGATGGAAATGTTGAGGTCGATGTGACTTGTGAACATCAGTATGAGTCTTGCCAATGAGGAAACTCTTGCCAATAGGAATGCAATGGATGTTTGTGGTTTCGGTATGTCTTGTGGCATTCACTATATCATCTTGCCGATTGTTGGAACCTATGCCGATATCGAATGCTGGCTGTGTTGGCATCGGGGAGACACGGTTGGTGTCTCACCGACATGCCAACACAGGTTGAACGCCCTTGACCATTTGAAGACTGTCCTACGTGGTGTGACCTGGACGTATTATCTTCTATGCAAGAAAGTGGAAACATCTATGATGCTGAGCTGGATGATTCAAATAGTTGTGATATAATAGTTGAAAATGAACTGATTCACAAAAGGTTGAAGAGAATGAATGTATATATGTATGCATTGGGCGTTCTGATAGAATATAGAAAGAGAGAACAAGAGAAGCGAAGAGAGAGGGCCGAGTGGCTGGCTGAAAGGCCGAGGCCATGAGGCTGAAGCAGAGGAAGAGAGAGGCAGGGTTATGCTGGAATCTCTCCTGATCATGAATGCCATGGTTGATCTCTCAGGGAGAGTTTGCTACCAGATTGATTCCAAAATGAACAAGATGTAATCTCTGAAAAGGCTATGAGCCTGAATTGTATTGTAACCTTTAGTTGTTGAATAATACAATGGCTCAATCTTTGGAGTGTGGGGTTTTTTACCCGAAAGGGTTTTCCCCACGTAAATCTTTGTGTTCTAGTTTTTTGTCTTATCTTTCATATGTGTTGTTGCTTGCTGTTGAATTTACATGTGCTTCTCTCAGAAGGATTAATGTGGAAAATGAACTGTGTCTATTTCCACTTTAGGACATAGTTGTACGTGTCTTTGAGGCAATCTAATCGAAATTATAGGTACCAAAGGCACTACTATTCTTGGAGGCTTCTCTGAGATGCCCTAATTTTTCCTTACAAGTGGTATTAGAGCCTTCTTCTGGTTTTTGGTTCTGGATATTTCTCCTGTGAAGATTTCTCAGTTAGTTAGGCTAGAGGAAATCTGGAGGAATCGTCTGTTTTATTGATCCTTTGGTGAGTGGAAGTCTTGTGATATTCAGAGACAACACGCAGCTTGAAGGATGGTGTAGATGGAAAAGGGAGTTGATCATGTTGTGACCTATGTCTCCTGATTGGTAGCAGTATAACCTTGGAGTATGAGGTGGATTTTCTTACTCTGTGGCTGTGTAGCAGTAAAGCTTTCATATTGGGTGTCTGTGTGACAGGCTCGAGGGTAATATGGATAAGCCTAGTTTGTTTCTCAGCCATGGAAGAGAGTGCTTATGCTAGGTGGTGTTTCCTGGTGTTGGAAGACACTGTTTCTTGTTAACCTCGAATACACAAAGGCTATGGAGTTAATCATTAGTTGATTTGCAAGCTTTTGAAATAGCCTTTCTCTCTTTCTCGGATGCATGTACATGTTGGTGGTTTAGATTTGGCCTGAAAGGGGCCTGGATTTCCTGAACTATTGTTTTCTTTACAAGGATGATTTGTACTTGCATGGCTCTGTGGTTTTGCAGGTTTTACATGGTTAAGAAAAACTTGTGGTTAATGTAGAGCTGTTGATAAGCTATTTTCTAGAGCCTAACTTTTGGGGTGTTGTTGGATGAGATAGTTGTAGTTCTACATGCATGATTTGTGCATGGTTTGAGGAGGTGTGTTTTCTTCTCTGCATGGGAGTGTTGGTACATGATTTGTCACTCAGCATTCTTGTGGTGGTGCTTGTGGGTTCCTTGATTATGGTGCTCGCTGTGGACACGATTGGAAAAGTTTGAGTCATGTTGTTTACATGGTTATTCTCTTTGAAATCTCAGTGTTGCAGTTTCCAATGCGATGATGGGTTTGCATTTTTGATGTTTGTGATCTATGAGTTATGCAGTTGGTGGATTAGCTACCCATTGGCTGTAGTGAGATAACTTGGATGTGGACTGTCTTTATCCACGAGGTTGATTCTTTGCATGTGCAGACTTGTTAGCTGGTCTTGTATGTGGTCACTTGTGCATTGGTGTGATTTCTTTGAGATGAGAGGATGGATATTGTTGAGTACTTGAATAGTCGGTTATGGGAACCTGAAGCAGGTGGTCATGATGCTTGGAGAGCTCAGATGTCACATTTCAGTGGGAGCTTTAGCAGTATCTGAGGGTACATCACATGGTGGTGAATGGTCTTCTTTAGTGTTGTAGATGTTTCAAGGGGGAGCTTTTAGATCCTGTTGCTGCAGAAGGGTTCTTTCGCATTTGCATGGACATTATTTGAAGATGTGCAACATCTTGGAACCATGGAGGATGCTTGGAGTCTATGGCTGAGGTGTTGGTGGTGCTTGACAAGTGATGTTGGTTTTGAGTCTGTTTTCTTTATATCATGGTATACTCTTGTTTGTGCACTAGATTTTTGGCATTGTGCATTGTACTTGAGACTATGGTTAAGTCACTTGAAGCATGGTATCTCCTAAGGGGATATGTAGATCATGGTGTCATGATAAGTTCATGATTCAAATGATTGGAGCTTTGACAGTGGTCTCGTAATTCTTTGCGTATTGAGTGCTTTGATTATTTGCTTGATATTTTGTGATAGTTCAGTAATGCAGTTGAAGTTTAGCATGAGATGATCAGTTGCTAGTACTCATGGATACATGGAGAATAAGGTGAGGCTATTTTTCTCTTATGAGAGAAGTGTTTTTGATTGGTATTCTTGATGAATTTTTTCAGCAGAAAGTCTGAGAAGCCTACACCTTAGTTGAACGTGAGTTCAATAAGAGACCTATGAGGAGATTTCTCTTGGATTAGTCATGATGGCTTGTATATCTTGAAGGAGTATTCTCGTTCCCACTCTTGGTCTGCTCGGCAATTTATCTAAGAGGTATTTGGCCCATTATATTTTTTAGATGTGGTTTTTGTTCACTTTCATGATATGGATCTTGAATTGGTGTTTAATGGTTCTGGAGGATTCATGGTGGAAGATGTACAGTTTGTTTTATCTCCTTGAGATTTTGTGTTATGTTATTTACTGATGAGAATTGGTAGGAGATAATGTATGGGCTGATTTCCTGAAATGAGGAATGAAATAGCTTGATTTTCTTTTGGGATGAGAAGGAGATCTTTCTTGTCACAGTTGGAAGTTAGAAGTGTCTGTAGGAGGATGTTCTATAGGAATATGATGTGTAGAGTTTCTCTCTTTAGTCTTGGTTTACTTCTTGGATGTTTGTTTTCACATTACAATTGTTTGTTGCGTGTGGAGATCTTGGGAGAACTGTGAAGACTTGTGATGAGAGAAATGTTTCTTGTAACAGTTTGTTGCAAGTTGTGCATATCATTGTGGATTTTTTCCTTAGTACTACATGGTTACATTTTCTATGTGTTGTTATTGGTAGACTTGTGACGCCTTTCAGATTTGGATTACTCGGGTAGTGGGAGTTCCTGTTGTCTTTTGTCTTCTTAGACTGGTTGGCACTTGGAGCTTGTATTTGCTGATAATGAGTTGGTTATGATGTGGCATGAGTTTACTAATGTTGATACCTTTGAGGTATGTGGGTTTGGATGGAATAGCACAAGCTGTGGGTGCTATTTCAAGTCACGTGGGTTTATCAGTTGGATGGAAGTAGTCATTCTGATTGTTGTTCTAGCTGGTGTTTTTTGTCTTGTTTCTGGAGAATGACTTCATGATTGTGTTTTGTTTGAGGCTTTGAAGTTGATATTACTGTTGTATAGCGATTGAGCACAGTGAAGTGGTAGCAGTTTCTTGCTGAAGATATCACTGGGATCTTTTGCTTATGTTTGTTGGAATGGTGCTTATTCACCTTGGCTTGTATCTTTCTTCCTTAGGTGGCATGTTGGAAGATGACAGGGTTTGTTGCCTAAATGGTGGACATCTTGG
Source organism: Sequoia sempervirens (assembly GCA_007258455.2). Lineage (NCBI taxonomy): Eukaryota > Viridiplantae > Streptophyta > Pinopsida > Cupressales > Cupressaceae > Sequoia > Sequoia sempervirens. The sequence continues at coordinate 1,204,529,804 of VDFB02271358.1, read as the reverse complement.
AGGTTGGTACATAATTCTTGATGGAGCATGAGAGCATGTTTGAGGTCTATGTGGCTTCCTAGAAGGATGTGATCGGTTGCATTTTGGTTGTTTTGTCGGATAGTGAGTTGCAGTTGATGCCTGGTCTTTGTTGCAGATTGTCCAGTGGACTGATTTTGTGGAATCTTGTTGATTGGGTGTTTTGAGTATTGCGGGGTCTGAACTGGTGGAGCTAGTGTGATCTTAGTTTCTGGTTTCTTTGGAGGTGCCTGTGTGATCTTTGTCAAGTGGGAGAATGTTGGAATTTTGTGCCTCAATCCCACAAGCTGAAACTTCTTGTGAGCAATTTCGGTGAGACTGAGGAGATGTCTAGCCGATTTGCTAGTTGATCCTGGACTGTCGCTGTGACCTCCTGAATGTCTTGGCGATTGGAATCTGAAACTTTCGGCGTAACCTGGACTATCGAAATGATGTCTCGGTGATGATAGGAAGTCTTGCCGATATCGGCGTGACCTTTGGTCTGTCTGGCCGATGTGGTAATCGATATGACTTGCTTCTATTGGTATGAAGTCTTAGTGATAAGGAGATGTCTCGCCGATTGAAGTCATCGGTGTGACATAAGGGTTCGATAGGAACTCTTAGCGACAGGGAGATGTCTCACCGACAACTATATGCTTGGAGTCATCGGGGTGACTTGAACACTCGGGAAGAACTCTTAGCAATAAAGGATTATCTTGGCGACAATCTACCACTCGAAGACATCAGGGAGACCCTTGGCTGAAAGACTTGCTTCGGTGTGATGTTTCATCAATAGCGAAAAGTATTGCCGATTATCGGATGTCTTCGGTGTGACTCTCAGCGATCAGTGGTTTAGGGATAACATGGAAGCCTCGGTAAGAAGTTTTGCTGACGGTTGATTCTCTCGTTGAAAGATGTGAGCATTCGGTATAACCTCTCAGTGATTGTTGATGCCTCGCTGATAGTGGTCTTCAGGGTGACATGTTGTGTTCGCTATGATGTCTTGGCAATAGCAGTAAGTCTTTCCGACTGGGACATTTCGGTATGACTTGAGACTTCAGTGTAACCTCTTATCGATAGTGATAAGTCTTGCCGACTGGGATGTTTCGGTATAACATGAAGAGCTCAGTGTGATGTCTTGGCGAAAGACGATTGTCTCACCGAATGGATTACTCACGTCTACATGACTTGAAGACTTTGGTATGAAGTCTTGGCGAACTACGGTAGTCTTGCCGATGGCAATGTTGAGGTCGATGTGACTTGTGAACATCAGCATGAGTCTTACCGATGAGGAAACTCTTGCCGATTGGAATGCAATGGATGTCGGTGGTTTCGGTATGACTTGTGGCATTCACTATATCATCTTGCCGACTATTGGAACCTACGCCGATATCGAATGCTTGCTGTGTTGGCATCGGGGAGACACGGTTGGTGTCTCACCGACATGCCAACACAGGTTGAACGCCCTTGACCATTTGAAGACTGTCCTACGTGGTGTGACCTGGACGTATTATCTTCTATGCAAGAAAGTGGAAACATCTATGATGCTGAGCTGGATGATTCAAATAGTTGTGATCTGACAGTTGAAAATGAACCGATTCACAAAAGGCTGAAGAGAACGAATGTATATATGTATGCATTGGACATTCTAACATAATATAGAAAGAGAGAACAAGAGAAGCAAAGAGAGAGGGCCGAGTGGCTGGCTGAAAGGCCGAGGCCATGAGGCCGAAGCAGAGGAAGAGAGAGGCAGGGTTATGCTGGAATCTCTCCTGATCATGAATGCCATGGTTGATCTCTCAGGGAGAGTTTGCTACCAAATTGATTCCAGAATGAACAAGATGTAATCTCTGAAAAGGCTATGAGCCTAAATTGTATAGTAACCTTCAGTTGTTGAATAATACAATGGCTCGATCTTTGGAGTGTGGGGTTTTTTACCCGAAAGGGTTTTCCCCACGTAAATCTTTGTGTTCTAGTTTTTTGTCTTATCTTTCATTTGTGTTGTTGCTTGCTATTGAATTTACATGTGCTTCTCTCAAAAGGATTAATGTGGGAAATGAATTGTTTCTGTTTCCACTTTAGGACATAGTTGTACGTGTCTTTGAGGCAATCTAATCAGAATTAAAGGTACCAAAGGCACTACTATTCTTGGAGGTTTCTCTGAGATGCCCTAATTTTTCCTTATAGGTTTTAAAGAGGATATTGACTCAACAGGGAAAGGATTGGAGATCTTTGCATTTGAGTATGTCCTCAACTCCATCCAAAATTGTCTTTGAAAGAAAAGAAAAGAAATAAATGTATTTCTTGAAATATATATATTCATATGTACTTTCTTCATTAATCCATACTAGTTTTTAAACCTTAGAATGTATGTTCTTTCATTTATAATCTCTTAAGAAAAAAAATTCTTCTCTTTGAAGATTTTCCTTTTAAAAAAAAATAAATTGATTCAAAGAAATCCCCTATTGAAATTATCAAAATTGTTTTTCTTCTTTACAATGATTTGATTGAAATTTATGGTTCATTTAGTTTTATGATTTCAAAATTTTGCCTCCTTAATTTAATAATTTAAATTAATATTACATTAGTAAACTTGCACATCTATTTTTTATACATTGTTATTTTTTTAAGCAAAAGGCAGGATATGCCTATATCTATATTAATATATAATTAGAGATTTACAAAGTTTCTTTGTCAAAGCCAAGTAAATTGGCAAATGGATTGACTTTGTAATTAACAAACTTGCATGATAACCAAAGACCTCTTTACTTTCCACATTCATAGATTATTGTGCAGCTATCTCTACTAGTTGTGGATACATTTGCAATTGAATATCATTATATATTGAGACTTCTATACTGTCACAACCCAAGTTAGCCAATTTATTTGCCAGATTGTTTCCCTCTCGATAGGTGTGCGAGATTATGTATGATTGAAATATGTCTAACAAGTCCCATACTCTTTGCAAAATATAATTTAGATTCCAAATTTGTACCTTTCTTCCTTTGCAAGCATTTACAGTAATCAATGAGTCCCCTTCCATGTGGATCCTTGATATACCCAGATTTAAGGCCACCTCTAACCCTAATAGGACAGCCTGGGCTGCAACAACATTATTTGTACCCATTGGTAGTTTGTATGAACATGTTGCAATAAAATTTCCTACTGAATCACGTATGCATATGCTTGCCCCTGAAGCTCCTGGATTCCCTCTCGACACTCCATCAAAATTCAATTTTAAGTAACCAAAATGTGGGGTTTTCCATTTGATTTCTTTTCTATCCACCTTCTATTTAATGCTTTGATGAAGACTCCCTGGTAATAGTAGTACTATATTTTTCCAAGCTTTCAAAATGAAATCATCCCAACTTGTGTAGAGTGAAGATGAGTTCTTGTACTTCAACACATGTGCATTTACTATCTATGAAACTACATTCTCAATTTTTACTTTAATGATCTCAAGAGAAGATGATGTTTTTAAGAAGACTTGCAAATTACGCTCCCACCATAGGCTCCATATTACTATAGATGGAATAACCTTCCAAATAGATGAAAAAAGGAAGATTTATATAACACTAGCCAACTCTGAAAGATATTCCAAAGGGAGTTTGGCAAAGGAATTTTCAAATTTAAATTACTCTTTACAAACATCCAACATTCTTGTGCAAAATTACATTGCACAAGCAAGTGGTCAGCTATTTCCAATTCTACATCACATAATGGACATTTGAAGGGATCTACAATCTTCAATTTTGTTAGACGATCACTCGTTAGTATCCTCTTCCTAAGTGCCAACCATGCAAAACTCCCTACTTTTGGAAGTATTTTGTTATTCCAACAGAAAGTATAAGCTCTTTCTTAAACTAATTGTCCCCTTTTCTAGCTTAAAGCTCTGTAACCTTGTTGGACTAAATAAACACCCTCTTTTGACAGAGCCCACAAAATCCTGTCAGACCTCCCTGAAAGATACAAATCTCTACTTTTCAATACTTCATGAAGTGGAAAAACTTGATCTAATGAGAGAGAAGAATCAGAGCTTGTTTTCCAAATCACTTTCCCTATTAAAACTTGCATTGTCTTGACATAATCTAAAATGTTTGGCCCCCATTCATTTATTAATACTTCCCTTAGTGGTTGTAACTCCAGAATGTCCTATAGAGGAGGCTTACCCTGCCAAGAATCTTCCCAAAACTTTACATTTTTTCCATTATGAATTTCCCAAGTAATGTAAGAAGTAACAATGGGGCTACATGATATCAAGAAATTCCATATAGTTGATCCTTTTGGGGGGTTTGAAATGGTAAAGATTCTTAAAGGACTAAAATTATCTAAGTATTTAGCTTGCATTAGCTTGCACCATTTTTCCTCTGGTTTTGTGTACTTTTGTTAGACTAATTTAGCCCCAAATGCCTTGTTTTTTATTGCAATGTTATTTATTCCTACTCCACCTTGCATTTTATCCCTTTCCATGCTATCCAAAGAGATTAAGGATACTTTCTTTTGATTATTCATGTTTCCCTTCCAAAGAAAGTTTTTGATAATTCTCTCAATTTCTAAAACGATTGATTTAATGCCAAAAAATAATTAGGGATAGCAAAAAGTATAGATTTTATCAAGAGAATCCGACTTGACAATGATAACCATCTTTCCTTCCACATTAGAATTCTGGATTTCAGTCTTTCTATCACTGTCCCCCAATAAGATGCCTTGTTTGCACCCTTGAAAAAAGGGATACCTAAATATGTGCTTGGTAATTCTTCATGTTTGAACCCCAATACTTCAACTATCCTTTCCTTCACAAACTCCATGTTAAAAATGCATATTTTGGATTTAGCTGCATTTATTTTTTGACCTGAAGTTAAACAGTACTTGTCTAACACTTGCTTGATTTGAATAGCTTCATCTACTATTGATTTTCCAAAACATATCGTATCATCTACAAAAAGAGAATGTATCATTGATATATCTATGTTAGGGATAATAAGTCCTCTCCAAAGTCCCTAATGTTGTTGTTGCATGATTGACCTACTGAGTGTATCTACCATTATAATGAATAAAAGGGGGATAATGGGTCCCCCTATCTCACACCCTGTGTTGTAGCAAAGAATCCTATGGGGGATCCATTTAGAATCATAGAGAATATGGCTCCTGATAAAAAAGAGTGAATGCATCTTCGCCACTTCCCTTTGAAGCCAAACTTTTCATGTACTTTATCTAGAAATTCCCAATCGACACGATCATAAGCCTTCATCATATCTAGCTTAACAATGAAAGAAGGAAAGTTGTACTTATGAATAGAATGAAGTGAATCATGTGCTATTAAGGCCCCTTCAAAAGTTTCACAGCTTGGAACAAAGCCACCCTGCTCCTAAGAAATATTTTTTTCTATTAGTGGTTTAAGACTTAAATAAATTTCCTTGGTAAATATTTTGTAGACTGTGTTGCATAACGAGATGGACCTAAATTATGCAAAGGTTTTAGGATCTTTTACTTTGGGAATAATGACAATATTTGTCACATTGAACTGCTTAAGCATTGATCCCATTCTCCTTGACTCCACCATAGCCCACAATAAATTGTAGCTCAAGAAATCCTAGCTTTTTTGAAAGATTGTTGTGAATCTATCTAAACCCTGCGCTTTATCAGAGGCAAAGAAAAAAAAACACTTTTTACTTCCTCTAAGGTAAAAGGATTTAAAATTTTATCATTATCCTCTTGGTTAACCAACATAGGAATGAAATCAAGGATTTCTTCTTCATCTTTCCTTCGCTTCTCACCTTTCCTTTGAGGAGTTGTTAAGAGCTTAGAAAATAAATTCACTGCTTCTATTTTTATTTCTTCTCTTTGACTATAGTTGATTACCTAAAGATAACTCTTAAATAGAGAATATTGCAGATGTAGCTCTTTTTAGCTAAGTGGAAGTGTGAAAGTATTTTGTATTTCTATCACCCTCTTTGAGCCATAGTTCATGAGAATTTTTTCTCCAATATATCTCCTCTCTAGCACATAATTCTACCCATTCCGCCTGTAAACCCTTTTTTTTTCATACAAACTATCATTTAAGCCATCATGTATGATTTTATCAAGAACCTCTTTCAACTCCTTAAATACTATTTCTTTCTAGTGGAAAATATCTTTGAACACCTGAGCATTCCATACCTTTATTTGCTGCTTGACATGCTTCATTTTACAAAACAACTGATACATTTGTGTTCCCTACACAAAAGGTGCATTTGTCCACCATTGTCACACTAGAGGGATGAATTGTGAATGCCTAAACCACATGCTTTCAAATTTAAAGGATTATTTTGTTTTGGGAAGGGAGACATTTGAGATACTTAAAGAAATTGCATAGTGATCAGAATCTGTAGTAGGTAAAATATCTTACTCCAATCCATACTACCCTTGAAACCAATTAGGAGACACAAAAATCTATCTAACCTCTCAGTAATTTGCGAAAATCCTCTCCATTTTTTCCATGTAAAATTTCCTTTACTCAACACAATATCCTTCAAGGCATTAGTAATGATGAAAGAGTTAAAATCTTCCATCACTTTCAATGGTGGAATAGCACCCCTATATTTTTCCTCCATCAAAACTACTGCATTAAAATCACCTCCCAAAACAATTTTTGCATCCCCCAGATTATTTAAAATTTGCATTATTTCCTCCCACAATAGTTTTTTGTCTAAAGTAGGAATGGGCCCATAGACATTAAATAACCAAAACTTCAGATTAAATTTGGAAATCTCAACTATCAATTAGATTCAGACCTTATTGTACAAACATTACTAATTTCGGGTTCCACAAAAGAACAATCCCCCAAGCGGCACCTTGCGCTGGAGAAATATGACTTCCACTTTACCCATTACTATATGGAAGCTTCATATGAGTCCAAAGATAATTTTGATTCCTGTAAAAGAACAATCTCAGCTCCACAAGCATCAATCTATTGCTTGATATGAGCTCGTTTGTCAAGGGAATAAATATTATACATAGTAAAATAATTTAATTATATATATATACATAAATATTATTTTATTTAAAAATAATAAAATTATATTGAAATAATTATAAATATTTATCGGGGTTGATTTCATATTGTGATGGTTAAGTGGTAGCATTGTTGTTGTGGTCACTAGGGTTCAAGTCTTCGGGCTTGACCCACAACATTGATGCTATTATTGGCATTCATGTTGTATCAGATGTTAATGCTTGAGGCCCCTCCCTCGCTGGGCCTCCCTTGATGGGTTGGTGTGCTCGTACCATGAGACTTTAAATGAAATAAAGGAAGTTTTAAAAAACTAAAATACTAATAAATTAATTAATATATAGTTAATTAAATTAAATTATATATATATATAAGTTTTATTTAGTAAATAATACTTTTAAGATTTAACATGGTAAAACTAAACACATTAAAATAAATTTCTTTTATTTATTTTTATTAGCATTAATGGGGTATGTGCAGGATCATGGTATGCCAAAAAGCCCTTAAGTGGAATGAAAATTCAGAACAATTAGAGTTAGGCAACTTTCAACTAGAATAAAATCAATATTATTAGTTGTAAAATTTCTTTAATAAAAAAACTTTAAATCCATTTATTTCAAAAGATTTGGATTTATCTCAAAAGATTTAAAATTGTTTTTGGTAAATTAATTTCTTTTCAAAGAGCACTAAACAATTATTTAATTGGAAATTTCATATTTTTCAAGCAGTAAAACAAATATCTTAACTTTTCCTTCTCAAAAAGTTGGATTAGAAGATTTATGAGTTATTCAACTTGACTTTTATTGTTACATGCAATTAGTTAAATTCTAGTGTTTACTATTCAAATGATTTATTTGTAAACTTAGTTAGTTTAATGTTTTATTTAATTAGTTGGGGCAATTAATGTTTTACTTCAAATAATTAATGTTGTCTTAATTAATGTATTTTTTTTTGTAAAAGAAAACTTGTGAGTAAAGTGATTAGCTAAAATTTATTTATATTTTGCAAAATTACTTAGTTATATTTTCACATAATTAATGTTGTTGTTATCAATCTGAATTTTGCACCCTATTGAATATAAAATCCAACAATCCAGTGTAACATGGGAAGGCCTCTAAAGATGTGAGTTTCTTGTAAACAGAGGTCAACCTCTGGAGAAGGCCGGCTTCCTTGTTGGGTGATCACCTAAACTGCTGATTCTATAAAGGGAAAGGGAGAAGGAATGCATAAAAAATAAACTAACTCTATGGTGATACACCGAACTGATAAGAGCAATGGAATACTTAGGTTACATTTGAATATTGATGATGGATATGATACTGCACATCAAGACTCTGTAGATTATGCATACAAACAGGTTTGACATGCACACACTTTCAAGAAGGAAAAGCAGATTTTCACAAATTAAAAGCTCATGTGCAATTGAGTAAACACAGTTTATAACCTACATGATACTACTTTTGCAAAGAAAGGCATGCTAACATGAAACAAAGCTATAAGGAAAAGAAATATTTCACTAATTAGCTTGATGAATCACTTAAAAATGCACAATACTTCACAAGGACCAGAAGGAAAATTGAACCATCAATGGTAACCAAGGTAAATTTTATAAATCATGCTCAAAAATAAATTACAGAAGTTTGCTAATCTGAGAAAGGACTGCAGAAGTCACAGAATTTTGAAAAACATCTGTAGAACCCCTTTACAAGAAGGCAAAAATGCCATATATACAAAAGTGTGTCGGCCCCTTGGGCTTTACAAAAATATCAGCCTTCAGAAAGATCTGCCCTTAGATCTTTTTGATGAAATTAATGTTGCATCTCCGTGGCCATGTCAGTGTGGAGTCGCTCTAAGAATGGCCTCCTTGATCTTTTGCAACTACCGCATTCACTTCTGCTCTTCGTGTCCCTCTTCTTTGAATCTCCTTGCCGAGCTGCTTTGAATGCTTCTGAGCTCAGGGCAGATCCACGTCGTGTTCCCCCTGTTGATCTTCTTGGCACCGGTCAAGCTTCCCATGGTCCACCTGTAGCTCCCCCCGATCGGTCAAACAAATGCCACACAAGCTACTTCAGGCGGTCAAAACTCTTCATCAGAATCGCATCTTGGTGAGACACTAGAAGTGTCTCGCCGATGCGATTACGCCCCTCTGCAACTATCAGCATAATGTGAAACCATTGGTGAGAGTTTATAGTGAGCCCAAAAGTCATACCGATATCGCCTTTTCAATGGGCAAGTCGATCGCTATCGGCAAGAAACAACTCTTGCGACAGGACCCAATAGTGAGCTCCCTTTCATTTCACCGAGAACACCATGCTATCGGTAGGACATCTCCCCGAGCGTAAAACTTCCTCTCAGAGTCTCCCCGATCTCAACCTTGTGAACCATATCGGCAAGAGCTTATTGATGTCATACCGAAGTCATAAACCTTCGACGAGACCACGATCAGTCAGTAGGAGGTCAAAACAAGTTCCTTTCCTGTCCCCCCGAGCTCACTTTCATTTCAGGGAGACCTTTCTGTATCAGCTAGACCTTGCAGTGAACACAAACCACCCTCCCCGAGTGCAACATTTCTTTCGGTGAGACAATGGCAAGTCGGTGAGACCTCTTACCGAAGTCAACTCTGCGTCTAGGAGTCTTACGGATTCCAAATGTTCATTCGGAAAGACCATCAGTGGTCGGAAAGACCCTACACCGAGCGCCAAACATTACATCTAGCCCCTTTTGTTTAGGTGAGATCTCACTCCATCGCCGAGACATCTCCCCAAGCTCAAATTTTATACCGGAGGCACCCTCTTGTCGGCAAGACTTTGCTCATTCAGCTAGACGTCATGCCGAAGCCTTCCATGTCGGCGATGCTAGCCTTGTGAACAATGGTCGGCATGATTTCCTTGCTATTCGAAGAGATACATAAAAACTCATAGCAACCCGAAAGTCCTGGCGACCGGTATATTCAGGAAAATAGAACGCACTGCTAGTCGGCAAGACAACAAGAGGGTCTTGTCGAATTTCATCTCTGATGAGTTTTGTGCTAGAATGGATCAAGGCATGCTTTCCAATGGACTTCCCTATAAAATAGTGTCAGATGTATGATCTAACCCTTGATGCAAATGTCCCATTTGGCCTTAATGATCCTCTGAAACATAGATTTCCCAACTGATTTAGCCCGTAGGTGAAAATTGGGCAACATTTATGGCAACCTCAGCTAGATGTTTTCCTGCTAAACATAAAACTAGTAGCCTAGGCCTATCCATTGGGCATGGAGTCATTAGAGAACCAACACCACTTGAAAACAACATTGCAAATTGTTATAACTCAATAGAGTAGCAAGAGATACCCCCGAAACTTTTGAAAACCCAACACAAAAGAAGCAAACTATCTAACTATGCTCAAAAGAACTTAGGGAAAACAAAGATGCATTTAAAATGAAACTAACCTACCCTATTCTAACCAGCAAAGAAGCTGGTCAAACGAAACCATTCATAGGACGGTTGAAATAGCTGCCTTTTCTCCTCAATATGCAGCAACTTACATGCATGATGGTAGCTAAAAGAAGACAATATACTAAGAAATGTTCAACAAGTTGATGCATCGTTTCTTGAAAAAGATAAAGAGATTCTCTATCCTCCTTAAATAGATCACATGTAATGTTACTTAAAAGAGGATAAGTGAGTTGGACATACTCATGTTCATTTGCAAGTGCATCCTTGATGACATTCTCAGTCATACCTTCATGCTTGATAATCTATGCTTGTTTGGACTCCATGTTGGTTAAATACCTGATAGGGCAGCCTCTAGTAAGGGAAAAGCTTTCACTTTCCTTGCTGATCTTTTGCTCATGAGCTGCCATTCTATCACCTTGTTGGCTGGAAAGGTCAAGTCCTTGTGGCAGACTTGGTGGGAAAATAGAAACCTCCTCAGCATGCTCATGCTTTCCAAAATGAATATTCGTTCCTTCAATGGAGAATAATGAGGTGGCTTCCTCCGACACATTTTCAATCAATTCATCAATCTCTGGTTCCTTTATACACTAGAAAGGAAGCCGCTTATAATTTTCATCATCACTGGAAGAACTACATTCCGATTCAAGCTTGTTTTCCTCAATAAAGGAAGGAGACAATTCTAGCAGTGATGAAATCTCAAGTTCTTCTGCACAATAGAATGGAAGCTCCTCTAACCAGATATAACCTTGTAAATCAAGATCATGAGGCTTCTCCTACTGTTTTAGCATTTGTTCAAGCTGTTGCTCCAGAACATCATAACTATCAGCCTTTTCTGACTCTTTTCCATCCAATGTTGAACAAAACTATTCAATAATACATGTGCATATTTCTTCAAAAAGTCCAACATTAGCTTCCTCATCCAGAACATACTCAAAAACATCAAAGATTTCACCTTGGAGGATAATATCAGGTTTAATTTCAGGCTTTTCTTCCTGAATTAAGGCCCCATTGTCTCGTTGATTATCATATATCAACAACTCTCCAATGTCTTCCTGTTGTTCAATCATTTGTTGTTGTTGCTTTCTATATTCCTCCATAGCTAGATGTAACAGATCTGGAATTCTAGTCTCCTCCATGGTGAATGAACTGACTTGATCACTGGGCTGCTCTTCTTCTACAACAACTCTCTTTTCTTTGGAACTCCCCTCAAGTTGCCTCTTTTGAAACTCCTCCATTAGTTGGTGCTGATAATCTGAGTAAGATTGAGTATTCTGAACCTAAGAAGAGAGTAGCTTCATTTGTTCTTCCTTAGCATCTATTTCATGTTCAAGGCCTTCGTCGAACTGGAATCTTTCTGCCACTCTCTCTTGATCATAAAAGTAGACTTGTTCAGCCACTTCTTGATGTTTCATAATGATACCTTTCTGCACCTTGACATCAATCAACATCCTAGACAAGCATGCAAGCACCTTACTAATATCATTAATCTCCATATTGTGAAGACCTTGACTTAGATCCCACAACATATGGTCAATCTGTTGGAGCAGGTCTAATATGTTCTAGTATGGATTTTTTTGAGGCAACACTTGTGCCTGTGAAACCAGAAGATTTGAGCTCGGATTCGCCATGATATGCTAATGTTATCAGTCTAAAAGACTTGAAACTTACTGGCTGCATATCAAAAACCAATAGTAATATGTACTCTTTAAACTGTTCTAATTCGAACTGTCTCACCAGGCGTGCCAGAACTCAAGGGTTAGATCATACATCTGACACTATTTCATAGGGAAGTCCATTGGAAAGAATGCCTTGATCCGTTCTAGCACAAATCTCATTAGAGATGAAAGTCGTCAAGACCCTCTTGTTGTCTTGCCGACTAGCAGTGCGTTCTATTTTCCTGAATATACTGGTCGCCAGGACTTTCGGGTCGCTATGAGTCTTTATGTATCTCTCCAACTAGCAAGGAAATCATGCCAACCGTTGTTCATAAGGATAGCATCACTGACATGGAAGGCTTCAACATGACGTCTGGCCGAATGAGCAAAGTCTTGCCGACAAGAGGGTGCCTTTGGTCTAAAATTTCAACTCGAGATGTCTCAGCGACGGAGTGAGGTCTCACTGAAACAAAAGGGGCTCGATGTAATGTTTGGCACTCGGTGTAGGGTCTTGCCGACCACTGATGGTCTTTCCAAATGAACATTTGGAATCGGTAAGACTCCTGGACGTGGAGTTGACTTCGATAAGAGGTCTCACCGACTTGCCATTGTCTCACCGAAAGAAATGTTGCACTCGAGGAGAGTGGTCTTTGTTCGCTGCGAGGTCTAGCCGATACAAAAAGGTCTCCCTGAAATGAAAGTGAGCTTAGGGGGATAGGAAAGGAACTCATTTTGACCTCCTGCCGACTGATCGTGGTCTTGCCGAAGGTTTATGACTTCGGTGTGACATCAATAAGCTCTTGCCGATATGGTTCACAAGGTTGAGATCAGGGAGACTCCGAGAGGAAGTTTTACGCTCGGGGAGATGTCCTGCCGATAGCATGGTGTTCTCGGCGAAATGAAAGGGAGCTCGCTATGGGGTCCTGTCAAAAGAGTTGTGTCTTGTTGATAGCGATCGACTTGTCCATAGAAAAAGGCGATATCGGTATGAATTTTGGGCTTGCTATGAACTCTCACAGACGGTTTCACGTTATGCCGATAGCTACAGAGGGTCGTAATCGCATCGGTGAGACACTTCTAGTGTCTCACCGAGATGCGATTCTGATGAAGAGCTTTGACCGCCCGAAGTAGCTTGTGTGGCATCTATTTGACCGATCAGGGGGAGCTACAGGCAGACCGTGGGCAGCTTGACGGTGCCAAGAAGATCAACAGGGGGAACACGACGTGGATCGCCTGAGCTCAGAAGCATTCAAAGTAGCTCGGCGGGGAGATTCGAAGAAGAGGGACCGAAGACCAGAAGTGAATCACGGTAGTTGCAAAAGATCAAGGAGGCCATTCCTAGAGTGACTCCACACCGACATGGCCATGGGGATGCAACATTAATTTCATCAAAAAGATCTAAGGGCAGATCTTTCCGAAGGCTGATATTTTTGTAAAGCCCAAGGGGTCGACACACTTTTGTATATATGGCATTTTTGCCTTCTTGTAAAGGGGTTCTGCAGATGCTTTTCAAAAGTCTATGACTTCTACAGTCCTTTCTCAGATTAGCAAACTTCTGTAATTCATTTTTTAGCATGATTTATAAAATTTACCTTGGTTACCATTGATGGTTCAATTTTCCTTCTGGTTCTTGTAAAGTATTGTGCATTTTTAAGTGATTCATCAAGCTACTTAGTGAAATATTTCTTTTCCTTATAGCTTTGTTTCATGTTAGCATGCCTTTCTTTGCAAAAGTAGTATCATGTAGGTTATAAACTGTGTTTACTCAATTGCACATGAGCTTTTAATTTGTGAAAATCTGCTTTTCCTTCTTGAAAGTGTGTGCATGTCAAACCTGTTTGTATGCATAATCTACAGAATCTTGTTGTGCAGTATCATATCCATCATCAGTATTCAAGTGTAACCTAAGTATTTGATTGCTCTTATCAGTTCAGTGTATCACCATAGAGTTAGTTTAATTTTTATGCATTCCTTCTCCCTTTCCCTTTACAGAATCAGTAGTTTAGGTGATTACCCAACAAGGAAGCCGGCCTTCTCTAGAGGTTGACCTTTGTTTACAAGAAACCCACATCTTTAGAGGCCTTCCCATGTTACACTAGATTGTTGGATTTTATATTCAACAGGGTACAAAATTCAGATTGATAACAGTTGTCTTTATTTATTTGATTGCAAAAGTAAGATAAGTAATTTTTTTAAAGTAAAAGGCATTAAGTCGACTATATATATTATATAATAGAAAAGATTACAAAATAACGTGACTGTAGTTGATCCAAGATTTGGAAAAATATTCCACTTACATTTCCACCCTATCTAGATACCACTATTGTGATATGAAAATGTCTAAATATGATGTAAAAACAAAATGTCAACTTCTTGTATGAAAAAACCATCAACCTTGCTACTTAGTATGATAGCACTTTGTCATATACTAATTCTCTTACATTCAAAAACTCTAAAATATTCACCAACTTGTAGAGACACTTTCAAGAATTTCCTACTGAGAAAATTCCTTCATTCCCTTCCTTCTGCATAATCTGATTCATTGGTGGAGTTGCTTGTGAATTTGTTGTTACATTCATGTCTGGAAGGAGAGGTTGAGGAAGAGGTCTGATTTGTTGAACATTCTGATCCACTGGAGATGCTTGTGATTCTGTTGTTGCCAACTCTCCCTGTTGTGGTGTAATTGGAGGCCTGATATTAACAACTTGGTGGCAATGGTGTGTTATAAGAAAAGACACTGCATGATATTT